>JBBDGP010001934.1:255000-855000 GCA_037952835.1 Lithobates septentrionalis | reverse complement strand
ATTAATTTTAATTAGGAAAAAAATAAATAAACAGTTTTTATATAAATATAAATAAATAAAATCTATTACGAAAAAAAAAAAAAAGGCTATCCCCACATTCACTTCCTTCTCTTCTCCACTTTGGGAAGGAGATGGGCAGTGAAAACAGGCAGGTATTTCGCATTAGCATTGCATTAGCATTGCTGGTTGCAATACCAACGGCCACCACAAGATGGCGCCAGATTTCAGAAGGACTCCAGAACTACCGAAGAAGGCCGCAAAGCCGGGGCCTCTATTACCGGCCGGCGCGGCCCGACGCGATCGCACGCGGGGGTCTATGTCCGCACAGAGACAGGATACCCCCAGCTGTGCTGCCCCAGGCGCTAGGTCGCTAATTCTAGTCGCAAATGCGACCTGGCGCCCGGGTTTTGTCGAGCCCTGATATATATATATATATATATATATATATATATATATATATATATATATATAAAATGTATATCTCGCTTAGGTGATTGAATGAGTTTTATTAGCCTGCTGGACCTTATAATATAGGTGTGTTTTGTGTCTAACTGGCATCTTCCCCTGCATACCTGTAACCGCTTTTTTTTAAAGGTAACTCTATCACAGCAGGAATTATGGAATATGAACCAGAGTTGGGCTTTAGCAGTTAAAAAAATAGGATCTACAGCCATTTACAACTGAGCTCATTAAGATTCTTTTGCAGACTGCTAGAGGAGGGTTTTATGACACCTCTACATTCCATCTTCACTGATGATGGTCTATCAAAGATGCTTCAAGCTGGTCTGTGGCTTATCAAATGTGTAACCTTCCCTGGCTGCTCACTACAGACATGAGATTTAAATCTGTCAGTGACTTTCACATTTTAGAGAAATAAGGGTGACATTATACTCAATAGGATAAGAAAGTTCCAGACGCTGATGAATGAACAACGCTCAATAGTATGATTATAGCCACAGCTAGACCATGCTGCTGTCCAGCAGAATGGGATCAAAATGCTGGAAAACTGGAAATGTCAGACTGACAGCGCTCGGAAGCTGGACTGAGAACAAATGACTGATGGCACAATAACCCACAAATACTGGCTTTCTGGCAGTTTATTCAAATGGATGAAAAGAAAGTTAAAAACAGTACATGACTCATAAATTATGAGGTTGCAATGTTACCACGCTTGCTGTGAAGATGGCTCAGGCACTGACGGAATCCTGTACCAGACTGAGTAAATCTAGGAAAAGACACTGACCACAGTGGCCGCAAACTGAAGCGACTCCAGGATGTTCAGTGCCGGTGTTCTGCCGAGAAAGTTCCGCTCGGCGGATAAGTTCCCCCCTCTACTGCGCCTGCGCAGTAGGATCCGGCGGAAATAGCCGAAGCGGAACAGCTGAAAATCAGCTGTACACGGCGCCTGTAAGAGGGCCCCTCGCGGGCTCGCTTCGCTCGCCACGCTTCGGGCACGGCCTCGCTGCGCTCGGCACTTTTAGATTCCCCCTCTAGGTCCACTTGGATGGTGGGAAAGGAACCTGGACCCAGAGCGCAGGCACCGTGTACAGCTGATTGAAGCGTTTGAGCTTCGGCTATCTCCGGCGGCTGATAGTAGTTGGTACTGCGCAGGCGCTGCGCCTGCGCAGTACAGGGGGGAACTTATCCGCCGAGGGAACTTTCTCGGCAAGACACCGGACCTGACGGCGTGGATGGATAGACCGCAATGCCCAAAGGGAAAAGCACTGTGGAGGACGTGGAGGAAAGTGTCGCTGGATCCTACGCAAGACAGGAGTGTGCAAGGAAGGAAGCAGCCGCAGCTGGCGTGGAACGCATGTGTCCATATTTCCGTGTCTACCGGTTTTGTGTGCATGTGCTTTATAAAATCATGGAAATAAAGGCTAACAGAGGCTTTTAAACCCAATGTGAGGGCAGGAG
This sequence comes from Lithobates septentrionalis, assembly GCA_037952835.1. Lineage (NCBI taxonomy): Eukaryota > Metazoa > Chordata > Amphibia > Anura > Ranidae > Lithobates > Lithobates septentrionalis. The sequence continues at coordinate 853,083 of JBBDGP010001934.1, read as the reverse complement.
TGGGCAAAGCTTGAGAAAAGATTATGGCTATTTAACCCATCAATGCCCTTACAGCATATACACTAATACCTACATTTAAAAGTATATTAAAAATATTTTATGCGTGTTTATAGAAAAAGAGGGGGAGGATGGTCATTTTACATTTGGAATGATATAGACACATCGTAATGGAAAAATATATTTGTGCATAATATATATATATGTGATGGTCTTCAAAAGGAACAATACCAAATAAAAAATAATAATATATTAAATTATAAAAAAAAAATATATATGCTCAATACCCTGTTTCCCCGAAAATAAGTACTACAGTGATTGTCGGTGATGGCTGCAATATAAGCCCTACCCCCCAAATAAGTAATAGTTAAAGTCCTTGTAGGTCTTATTTTCAGGGTAGGGCTTATTTTCGGGGAAACAGGGTAGGGCTTATTTGGGGGGTAGGGCTTATATTGCAGCCATCACCGACAATCACGATAGGTCTTATTTTCGGGGGAAACAGGGTATGAGTTCCTTAAACTCCCCACACAGTTTGGGGTTAGTCAGACTTCATTATCATCACGCTGGACACTACTGTTCTCCCCCAGCCCCAGCTCCTGTTGGGTACTATCATTTCCCCCTCCCACCAGGATCATTGTTCTAACCTAACCCCCACTCAGCACTATTGATATCCCTCAATGGGCACCTTGGGTTCTTCCTCCCCTCCTTCCCCTTTTTTTGACAGTGCCTCCCTCAAAGGAATTCCCAGAACTCCTGTCTTGTTACCTCTTGTCATCAGGACAGGAAGTCAAGATATATCTCCCCAGAGATCAATTAAAACTTGATGAAGATTCCAAACACATTCTATCTAAAACTAAGAAAAACTAATTGTCTGAAGTTCCACTTTAAACTCATCAGTAAGGCTTTGAAATATAGTGTAATTTTCTTGCACAGTGACTAAGAAAAAAACATTCTGTTAGAAGACTAATAGGCACCCAGAATACAATACAGTAGGTATTAACTGAGAAACTGTGAGTAGCAAAAACAATAAAGGGGACAATGGCCAGGAACTGGACAATCAGAATTACAATGTGCAAGACTGAGGGTCAGATCCAAGTAACTCAGGCGAGAAGCTAGATATTTTTTGAATAGATTACCAGATACAGTGATCCTCTATAAATCTTGTAATCTTTTCAAAGTGACTTTATTCCCAGGGTGTGGTGACCTTGTATTAAGAAATAAACATGTGCCTAGGATTTTCCTTTGATAGTGGCTTACAGTTGACTTGAGCTGGTGGGAATAAGCAAATTAATGCTGCCTTTGAAGGAATGGAAGCTACCATAAAGTTTGACTCCAGCTTTCTCTACCCCCCTCCTCATTCCTGTTAAGATCCCCCAACAGCGATTTGGACCTCTATTCCTATCCACCTGGGTGTCTTTGGGGAGCAAGAACCCTTGTAATGGCCACAGCAGGTGTACAAGCTCAGGAGTGCAGATATCTCACCTCACCAATAGAGTCCTTAACCACTTGCCGACCGCCTCACGCCTATATACGTGAGCAGAGCGGCACGGGCAGGCAAAATCACGTACCTGAAACGTGATTGCCTTCCCGCGGGTGGGGGGTCCGATCGGACCCCCCCCCGGTGCCAGCTGCGGTCGGCATTTGGTTGGAAGCGATGGGAGACGAGGGGGAGGCCATCCGATCGTGGCCCCCCCCTCGCGATCGCTCCCAGCCAATGACAAACATCCCCTGCCTCTGTATAGTACACAGAGGCAGAGGATGTGATGTCATCTCTCCTCGGCTCGGGAGTTTCCGTTCCAGCGCCGAGGGGAGATGACATGTAAGTGCACCAACACTCACACACACACAGTAGAACATGCCAGGCATACGTTACACCCCCGATCCCCCCCCGATCGCCCCCCGATCCCCCCCCAATCACCCCCCCCCCCCCCCTGTCACAAACTGACACCAAGCAGGTTTTTTTTTTTTTTGTTTGTTTTTTCCTGATTACTGCATAGTGTCAGTTTGTGACAGTTAGCAGTTAGGGTAGTAACTGTTACCCCCCTGTAGGTCTAGGGTACCCCCCTTACCCCCCCTAATAAAGTTTTAACCCCTTGATCACCCCCCGTCACCAGTGTCGCTAAGCGATCATTTTTCTGATCGCTGTATTAGTGTCGCTGGTGACGCTAGTTAGGGACGTAAATATTTAGGTTCGCCGTCAGTGTTTTATAGCGACAGGGACCCCCATATACTACCGAATAAATGTTTTAACCCCTTGATTGCCCCCTAGTTAACCCTTTCACCACTGATCACCGTATAACCGTTACGGGTGACGCTGGTTAGTTTGTTTATTTTTTATAGTGTCAGGGCACCCGCCGTTTATTACCAAATAAAAGTTTAGCCCCCTGTAGGTCTAGGGTACCCCCCTTACCCCCCCCTAATAAAGTTTTAACCCCTTGATCACCCCCTGTCGCCAGTGTCGCTAAGCGATCATTTTTCTGATCGCTGTATTAGTGTCGCTGGTGACGCTAGTTAGGGACGTAAATATTTAGGTTCGCCGTCAGTGTTTTATAGCGACAGGGACCCCCATATACTATCTAATAAATGTTTTAACCCCTTGATGGCCCCCTAGTTAACCCTTTTACCACTGATCACCGTATAACCGTTACGGGTGACGCTGGTTAGTTTGTTTATTTTTTATAGTGTCAGGGCACCCGCCGTTTATTACCGAAAAAAGGTTTAGCCCCCTGATCGCCCGGCGGTGATATGCGTCGCCCTAGGCAGCGTCAGATTAGCACCAGTACCGCGAACACCCATGCACGCACCGTACACGCACCGTACACCTCCCTTAGTGGTATAGTATCTGAACGCATCAATATCTGATCCGATCAGATCTATACTGGCGTCCCCAGCAGTTTAGGGTTCCCAAAAACGCAGTGTTAGTGGGATCAGCCCAGATACCTGCTAGCACCTGCGTTTTGCCCCTCCGCCCGGCCCAGCCCAGCCCACCCAAGTGCAGTATCGATCGATCACTGTCACTTTTTTTTGTAGCGTTTTGGTGAACTGGCAAGCACCAGCGGCCTAGTACACCCCGGTCGTAGTCAAACCAGCACTGCAGTAACACTTGGTGACGTGGCGAGTCCCATAAGTGCAGTTCAAGCTGGTGAGGTGGCAAGCACAAGTAGTGTCCCGCTGCCACCAAAAAGACAAACACAGGCCCGTCGTGCCCATAGTGCCCTTCCTGCTGCATTCGCCAATCCTAATTGGGAACCCACCGCTTCTGCAGCGCCCGTACTTCCCCCATTCACATCCCCAACCAAATGCAGTCGGCTGCATGAGAGGCATTTTCTTTATGTCCTCCCGAGTACCCCTACCCAACGAACCCCCCCAAAAAAGATGTTGTGTCTGCACCAAGCGCGGATATAGGCGTGACACTCACTATTATTGTCCCTCCTGTCCTGACAATCCTGGTCTTTGCATTGGTGAATGTTTTGAACGCTACCATTCACTAGTTGAGTATTAACGTAGGGTGCAGCATTGCACAGACTAGGCACACTTTCACAGGGTCTCCCAAGATGCCATCGCATTTTGAGAGACCCGAACCTGGAAGCGGTTACAGTTATAAAAGTTACAGTTACAAAAAAAAAGTGTAAAAAAAAAAAAAAACACAAACAAAAATAAAAAAAAATAGTTGTCGTTTTATTGTTCTCTCTCTCTATTCTCTCTCTCTATTGTTCTGCTCTTTTTTACTGTATTCTATTCTGCAATGTTTTATTGTTATTATGTTTTATCATGTTTGCTTTTCAGGTATGCAATTTTTTATACTTTACCGTTTACTGTGCTTTATTGTTAACCATTTTTTTGTCTTCAGGTACGCCATTCACGACTTTGAGTGGTTATACCAGAATGATGCCTGCAGGTTTAGGTATCATCTTGGTATCATTCTTTTTAGCCAGCGGTCGGCTTTCATGTAAAAGCAATCCTAGCGGCTAATTAGCCTCTAGACTGCTTTTACAAGCAGTGGGAGGGAATGCCCCCCCCCCCACCGTCTTCCGTGTTTTTCTCTGGCTCTCCTGTCTCAACAGGGAACCTGAGAATGCAGCCGGTGATTCAGCCAGCTGACCATAGAGCTGATCAGAGACCAGAGTGGCTCCAAACATCTCTATGGCCTAAGAAACCGGAAGCTACGAGCATTTTATGACTTAGATTTCGCCGGATGTAAATAGCGCCATTGGGAAATTGGGGGAGCATTTTATCACACCGATCTTGGTGTGGTCAGATGCTTTGAGGGCAGAGGAGAGATCTAGGGTCTAATAGACCCCAATTTTTTCAAAAAAGAGTACCTGTCACTACCTATTGCTATCATAGGGGATATTTACATTCCCTGAGATAACAATAAAAATGATTTAAAAAAAAAAAAATGAAAGGAACAGTTTAAAAATAAGATAAAAAAGCAAAAAAATAATAAAGAAAAAAAATAAATAAATAAAAAGCACCCCTGTCCCCCCTGCTCTCACGCTAAGGCGAACGCAAGCGGCGGTCTGGCGTCAAATGTAAACAGCAATTGCACCATGCATGTGAGGTATCACCGCGAAGGTCAGATCGAGGGCAGTAATTTTAGCAGTAGACCTCCTCTGTAAATCTAAAGTGGTAACCTGTAAAGGCTTTTAAAGGCTTTTAAAAATGTATTAATTTTGTTGCCACTGCACGTTTGTGCGCAATTTTAAAGCATGTCATGTTTGGTATCCATGTACTCGGCCTAAGATCATCTTTTTTATTTCATCAAACATTTGGGCAATATAGTGTGTTTTAGTGCATTAAAATTTAAAAAAGTGTGTTTTTTCCCCAAAAAATGCGTTTGAAAATCGCTGCGCAAATACTGTGTGAAAAAAAAAAAATGAAACACCCACCATTTTAATCTGTAGGGCATTTGCTTTAAAATAATATATAATGTTTGGGGGTTCAAAGTAATTTTCTTGCAAAAAAAAATAATTTTTTCATGTAATCAAAAAGTGTCAGAAAGGGCTTTGTCTTCAAGTGGTTAGAAGAGTGGGTGATGTGTGACATAAGCTTCTAAATGTTGTGCATAAAATGCCAGGACAGTTCAAACCCCCCCCAAATGACCCCATTTTGGAAAGTAGACACCCCAAGCTATTTGCTGAGAGGCATGTCGAGTCCATGGAATATTTTATATTGTGACACAAGTAGCGGGAAAGAGACAAATTTTTTTTTTTTTTTTTTTTTTTGCACAAAGTTGTCACTAAATGTTATATTGCTCAAACGTGCCATGGGAATATGTGAAATTACACCCCAAAATAAATTCTGTTGCTTCTCCTGAGTACGGGGATACCACATGTGTGGGACTTTTTGGGAGCCTAGCCGCGCACGGGACCCCGAAAACCAAGCACCGCCTTCAGGCTTTCTAAGGCCGTAAATTTTTGATTTCACTCTTCACTGCCTATCACAGTTTCGGAGGCCATGGAATGCCCAGGTGGCACAAACCCCCCCCAAATTACCCCATTTTGGAAAGTAGACACCCCAAGCTATTTGCTGAGAGGTATAGTGAGTATTTTGCAGACCTCACTTTTTGTCACAAAGTTTTGAAAATTGAAAAAAGAAAAAAAAAATTTTTTTTTCTGGTCTTTCTTCATTTTCAAAAACAAATGAGAGCTGCAAAATACTCACCATGCCTCTCAGCAAATAGCTTGGGGTGTCTACTTTCCAAAATGAGGTAATTTGGGGGGGGTTTGTGCCATCTTGGCATTTTATGGCCTTCAAAACTGTGATAGGTAGTGAGGAGTAAAATCAAAAATGTATGCCCTTAGAAATCCTGAAGGTGGTGCTGGGTTTTCGGGGCCCCGTACGCGGCTAGGCTCCCAAAAAGTGCCACACATGTGGTATCCCCGTACTCAGGAGAAGCAGCTGAATGTATTTTGGGGTGCAATTCCACATATGCCCATGGCCTGTGTGAGCAATATATCATTTAGTGACGACTTTTTGTAAATTTTTTTTTTTTTTTTTTTTTTTGTCATTATTCAATCACTTGGGACAAAAAAAAAAAATATTCAATGGGTTCAACATGCCTCTCAGCAATTTCCTTGGGGTGTCTACTTTCCAAAATGGGGTCATTTGGGGGGGTTTTGTACTGCCCTGCCATTTTAGCACCTCAAGAAATGACATAGGCAGTCATAAACTAAAAGCTGTGTAAATTCCAGAAAATGTACCCTAGTTTGTAGACGCTATAACTTTTGCGCAAACCAATAAATATACGCTTATTGACATTTTTTTTACCAAAGACATGTGGCCGAATACATTTTGGCCTAAATGTATGACTAAAATTTAGTTTATTGGATTTTTTTTATAACAAAAAGTAGAAAATATCATTTTTTTTCAAAATTTTCAGTCTTTTTCCGTTTATAGCGCAAAAAATAAAAACGGCAGAGGTGATCAAATACCATCAAAAGAAAGCTCTATTTGTGGGAAGAAAAGGACGCAAATTTCGTTTGGGTAGAGCATTGCATGACCGCGCAATTAGCAGTTAAAGCGACGCAGTGCCGAATTGTAAAAAGTGCTCTGGTCAGGAAGGGGGTAAATCCTTCCGGGGCTGAAGTGGCTAAAAGACAAATAACACATAATGTAGTTTAACTGGTATCAATCAAAAACTGAATGCTTTGCTTTTGGTGAACTATTTAAAGCAGGACTTCTGCTAAAAAAAAATATAAAAATGAGGGGGTTGTACATATGTAGGCAGGTGCAGTCTAATTTTTCCATGCTCATCCGCAGGGCCAATGCAGGTGGAGGAGGAAGTCAAGATGTACCTGGTTCCTCTATTGTTTCTTTGGCCACAGAGAGGGAGCATCTGATTGCATGCTGGCACCCCATGTGACTTGGCAGCTATCTTGGGTCAGGCAGAGTCAATTTAAGACCCTGGCTCCTGGGTTTGACGTGCATTTCATGTGTGGATAGAGATGGGGCAGGTCACCTGTCTGACAGGGAAAGTGCTTAGAGTCAGGAAAAGGTTCAAAAAAAGTAGGTAAAGTGCAGGAACATGCCATGCAGCCTGAAAACCCAGTTGGGTACAGACTGGCAAGGCCACATTCCGCCCCACGAGACAGATGCTGTTGGCACACCTGAGACCTTCTGCTACTACTCATCGCCGTTACATTCTGTGAGTGTTCCCAGTCAGTTGCTTTCCCCCTGGGTTTGTTGTGTATTGCAGAACTTCAATTTCAGTACAGTTCCATTCTCTGCAAGTTCTTTGTTTTCTGCCGCCGCAACCACGCTGCACCTACTCACACATATGCTTCGGCAAGTTTAACATAGGTTATCGAATCTGACAGGCATTAATGCCTGTCATACTCACTCAGTGAGGTCAATTGGACCATGCCACAACCACCAGCCAAGAGCTTGGCTCCCAGTTGGGGCTCGGTAACCCCATTCAGAATCCCAATTTGACAAAAAAGTGCCAAGAAGAAAACATGCATTCAGGAGATGGCAGTATCACCTCTTGAATGCCTGCAAGTCGCTGCTTTCCCACTCTCTGAAACATGCCATGTACTCTAAGCTGAATTCCTTTCCACCACTAGATGGCAAAAGCCAGCGTCATTCATACCATTTGCTCTGAGTCCCAGCTATCATGGACATGCCCCTTAGGGTTGTGTAATCTTGACCGTCCGAGTTCACTCTATTCCTGCACTAAACTGTGCTCACACATCATTACACAGTGCAGTTGTAAGGACTGCCCTGCCCACCCTCAGCACCAGTGGAGAAGAAGAAAGACCCATGATGTAATTGGCCCAGTCAGAAGACCCTTGAAAAATATATATATATACACGCACGCACACACACACGCTGCTCAGCATAAATGAGTACACCCCTTTTGAAAAGTAAGATTTTAGTCAATATCTTAATGAATACAAGAACAATTTCCAAAGTTCTGACAAAACTGAGATTTATAGAACATTTGTTTAGCGCATTACATGAAAGTAAGGTTAATAATGTAACTTAGATTACGAAATCTTCAGTGTTATTCAAATTATTTGATGCAAAAATGAATACACCCCACAACAAAAACTACATCTAGTATTTTATATGACCTCCATAATTTGTAAGGACAGCACCAAGTCTTCAAGGCATGGAATGAACAAGTTGGCGACATATTGCAACAGCTATCTTTTTCCATTCTTCAAAAACGACCTCTTTTAGAGCCTGGATGCTGGATAGAGACTGATGCTCAACCTGTTCCCCAATTGGGTTCAGATCAGAAGACATACTTGGCCACTGTGTCAGGAAAGGGTTCACCCGTTGGTGGCGCTATCGCTTTCTTGAATCGCAGTACCAGTGCCCACCAGCGGGTGTCGTTCAACATTCAGGACCTGTAGCGAGAAGACTCACCTGCTGGTGGCACTGTTGGATCCTTGGGCCGTAGTACCGGTGTCCACCAGGGGATGTATCCCGGCAGTGTGGAGCAGACAGCACCTCCTGCGCTCAGGTGTTACGTGAGGACAATTACTGGCAGCTTCATAAATACCCGGCTGATGAGTACTCTCATCGCCTTGGTATCTCTCCCCTTATGCCCTGACCTTGCTTGCCTGTTACCCGATCCTGAGCCTGCATCTGACCCTGTTCCCAAGCTTATCCCGACCCAGTTCCACCTGCGTTCCTGTTACCTTTACCTTACCCTAGAGCCTGATCCATCCCCTCCCTGTCCTGTTGGTTCCCTGTCCCTCATCTACTGATCTCCCTGTGTATGACCCTGGCCTGGCTTACGTCTGAGACTCTGGTATTGCCCCTTTGCTGTATAAACTATTTGTTGTTTGTGGGGTTTTGTTTGGTGGGTTGTGCACTGTTTGTATTTACTTATTTTTCACCTATCTTAATAAACATGATTATTATTCATCTTACATGCATTTTTGGTTCTCTCTGTGCAGTCCACACAGTCTGGTCTACTACTTGTAATTCCCTGATACACTGAATCACTTTCACCCTGTTCTTCTTCAGAAATTCAACAGTGGCCTTAGATGTTGTCATGTTGGAAAAGTGCACAATGGCCAAGGGCATGGAGTAATGGTAGCATCTTCTCTTTCTTTCAGTATAAAGCAGTACATCTGTGAATTCATGATACCATCAATGAAATGCAGCTCCCCGACACCAGCAGCTCTTATGCAGCCCCATAGAAGGACACTGCCACCACCATGTTTCACTGTAGGCACCATGCATTTTTCTTTGTACTCCTCACCTTTGCGATGCCATACAGTTTTAAAGCCATCAGTTCCAAAAACGTTATCTTGGTCTCATCACTCCAGAGTACAGAGTCCCAGTAGTCTTCTTCTTTTTCAGCATGGGCCCTGGTAAATTCTAGGTGGGCTTTTTGTGCACGGGCTTTAGGAGAAGCTTCCTTCATAGATGACACCCATGCATGCCATTCCTCTGCAGGATATGAACTTGCACGGCGATTTTCTTCAACCCTTCTCATCAGAAGACACTTCTGTCGAGGTGTTAACATCCGTGGATGGCCTGGACATCTCTGTGAAATGATTTGAGTTGCATCTTTGTTAAATTTTTGTATCACTTTTGCTACAGTATTCTGACTCAAAGCTTTGCTGATCTTCTTGTAGCCTTCACCTTTCTTGTGTAAAGAAATTATTTTCTTTCTCAGGCCTTGTGACATGACTGTTGTATAACAGATGTGATTCTCATTACCTAAACACCCCAACCTCTTAACCTTATTCTAAACAATCAAGACCAGACCAGAGGGTTGGAGTTATAAAAGGCCGTAGCAGCCTACTTTATTAAACAATCAATACCATAACAAAAACACAGCTGTTATTCAAAGATTCCTCATCTATCTAGCGTTGGTCTTTGCAGGAGATTCGTAAAACATCAGTAACATAACCATATTGCACTGCGGCCCTTCTCTTAATGAAATAATAGGCCTCAAGCCGACAAGCTGGCTCAGAGACAACCAATGACCGCAGTGCCCCCATTAACACTTTCCGTCTAACCTCCGTTATCCGGAAACCACCATCAGTACCATCAGGACCATAGCAACGCTAGTTCCCGAAATTCACATTGTGCCATATCTTCTTTTCCTTGCAAAGACCAAAACGCCCGCCACTGCTACGACATCCAACTTCCACGAACCTGTTTTGGAAAAGAAAAAGAGAAAAAAAACAAAAACCACACAACCAAAACTACCCAATTCACTTTTCCAATTTTTTTTTTTTTTTTTTATTTAGGGAGGGTGGGCGGGAACTTTCCCCCACGCTTGTGATGACTCATCAGGGCGGGGACAGAATTTAACACCTTCCCTGGCCCCTCCCCCTCAGCACCAAACATTTTCCCTTTCTCATGATACCATCTCCCTGTTAACCCTGTCATGTCCGCCCTTCGCCTATGTATTTCTTACTTTGCTCCGGGCTTCTCTTGACTGTTGTATAACAGATGTGATTCTCATTACCTAAACACCCCAACCTCTTAACCTTATTCTAAACAATCAAGACCAGACCAGAGGGTTGGAGTTATAAAAGGCCGTAGCAGCCTACTTTATTAAACAATCAATACCATAACAAAAACACAGCTGTTATTCAAAGATTCCTCATCTATCTAGCGTTGGTCTTTGCAGGAGATTCGTAAAACATCAGTAACATAACCATATTGCACTGCGGCCCTTCTCTTAATGAAATAATAGGCCTCAAGCCGACAAGCTGGCTCAGAGACAACCAATGACCGCAGTGCCCCCATTAACACTTTCCGTCTAACCTCCGTTATCCGGAAACCACCATCAGTACCATCAGGACCATAGCAACGCTAGTTCCCGAAATTCACATTGTGCCATATCTTCTTTTCCTTGCAAAGACCAAAACGCCCGCCACAGCACCCAAAGGTAACAACCTTACCTTTTGGTGCACCTCCACACCCGAATAGCTCTCTGGATACCGTCCTGCAGTCCCAATACCCACAGATCAATACCCACATCATTTTAAATGAACGCCATCTCTCCTCAAGTACCTCCTAGTTTTGAACTCTAATTCCAAATGCCTAATAGCCAATCCCCCATTCTTCACTATGAACTTACTCACCTCCCAGTTAATCCTCCTCCGTGCCCTATTAACACCCTCAACCGACCTGGCAATCCTCCATGTTGTCCGAGCCACCATGTCCGACCAAACTATAACCATCTTTGGAAACTCCTGCATCCAACGCCAGACATCAAATTTGATGTCCCGCGATATATCCACCATAGATCTCACCCCCAAATCATTGCCCCCTAAATGCAAAACTAAAACATCTGGTGCCCTGTCCCCAAGCGCATAACGCTGCACCTCAGAAATCAATCTTCCCCACAACATACCCGGGAATCAAAAACCACTTAATGCAGGCTTCCTGCCTATGAAAACCCATCTGTCTACCTTCACATCTCACATCTCCCCTCCTGGCCCCGCAGCTCACAAAGGAATGGCCCAATATCCAAACCAGGCCTGCCGCTGAACCTGTAAAGAAAATAACACAAAAACAATACCCATGATCACCAGTATTCTGCAAACCTAACCCCCAATATGAACGGGATTCTTCCCAATTAACATTTTACAGCCCCACCACCAGATAAGGCCTAACATGTATCTGGAACCTCCGCGATTCCCACCGCCCTATGCGTTTTACAGCCGCTGCATCCATCCCCTTTCTAGCCGCCTCTGTCGCAGCCCCAATCCGAAAGGAATGAGACGAAAATTCCTTCTCATTCAAACCCAAAGCCCTCAAACATTTCCTAAATACGGCCACAAATTGATAACGTGATAACGGAACCCCATCGAAATGCACCAACAAGGGACCCCCCCTTTGGGCGGATACCCATAAATCCCTTAACCGCTTCCACTGGGCACAATGTCGAACCCGGCACTGGGAAACCTGCACCAACCTCCCTTTACCCATTTGATCCGTCTTTGACCTACGAAAATATAACCACAAAACATCCTCTTCGCATGTCACCTCCTGTATCCCAATTCCCCCTTGTACCTTCTTTGATGGACTAACCAATTCCCCAATACGAAATGCCCCGAAGAAAGCCAGCAAAAATACCGCCGTAAACATGGTGCACTCGTAGGCAGAGGAACAAACCCTCACCAACTGTGCTACCATACCTGTTAAAATCTGAAAGGTTATCGGTCTCCCGGAGTCCGTACGAACCACCGATCGCCAATAGCCTTTCATCGCCTGCCTCACCCAGAAATCCTTTTTAAAGTCAGGCTGGCCTTGTAATTTGAACAAAAACGCTAAACCCGCTAACTGCTTATGCAGTGCCGATGCAGGCACTCCCTCCTCCATCATTCTCGCAACGTAATACAACACCAGGAGCCCCACTGCACCATCCACCGACTCATCACCCACCTCTTGCACGAAACGCCTGCCCCTCATGCCATACTTTCGAGTATGCTGACCAGGTCACCTCACTCACCGACTTCCTGATCCATCCGGCGACGAAGCCAATGCTATCCCCCACAACCATTCGGGACAAGGCACCCCGTGCCGCTCCGCCTCCGCCGCGGAACCTGTCCCACTGGAAGCGAGACAGCGCATCAGCGATAACATTCTCCACACCCGGGAGGTGTACTGCATGAATGAAAGCATTCAACTGCAAACATCTAAAACCAAGTGTTGTAACAACCTAATCACTGGCGGGGATGATGCAGTAATCCTGTTAATCACTTGCACCACACCTAAATTGTCCCCATGAAACCGCACTTTTCGATCCTTAAAGGCCCCACCCCACAATACAACTGCTAACACCACCGAAAACAGTTCCAGCAGCACTAGGTTTTTTGTACAACCCGCTTCAATCCATTCCCGCGGCCATGGACCCGCACTCCACTGCCCGTGCAAGAACGCCCCATAACCTGTGGAACCGGCCGCATCCGTGAAACAGTTCGAGGTCAAAGTTGCTGACTGGCTCCGACCTCCATAGCGCCCGTCCATTAAAGGATTCCAAAAGGTATGCCATACCCTCAAGTCCTCCCTGTGTTCTTTTCTCAATCTCACATAGTGCCTTGGGGACTGAATACCAGCTGTGCTAGCCACTAGCCTGCGGCAAAAAACCCTCCCCATTGGCAAAATGCAGCACGCAAAATTAAGCTTACCTAATAGCGATTGCAAATCTCGAAGCTGAACTTTGCGCAACCCAATCATACCTGCGATTTCCCTTTTTAGGTCCGCCAACTTATCTTCTGGTAACCTACATTCCATTGCCACCGAGTCCAGGACAATGCCCAGAAAACTGATGACCGTACTAGGTCCTTCCGTCTTCTCGGGTGCCAATGGAATGCCAAACCTATCCGCTATGTGCTCCAGCGATGCCAGGAGCACCGCGCAGATTCTGGAAGCAGCTGGTCCTATGCAAAAGAAATCGTCCACATAGTGGATAACCAAATTCATGCCTGACACATCCCGTACTACCCATTCTACAAAAGAACCGAACTGTTCAAATAATGCGCACGACACAGAGCAACCCATCGGCAAGCATTGGTCCACATAAAATTGGTTATTCCAATGGCATCCCAGCAACCGGAAACTATCCGGGTGAACCGGAAGAAGCCGAAAGGCTGACTCCACATCTGCCTTAGCCATTAACGCTCCCTTGCCGTAACGCCGTACCCACCCCACCGCAGCATCAAATTATGTATAAGACACTGAACAATCTGCCTTATCAATTGCATCATTCACCGATCCCCCTTTCAGTAAGGAAAGGTGATGAATGAGCCTAAACTTATTCCGTTCTTTCTTTGGCACCACCCCCAACGGGGATACTACCAAATCGGCAAAAGGCGGTAATGGGAAAGGACCCCCCATTCTCCCCAAAGCAACCTCCTTATTTAGTTTCACCGAAACCACGTCCGGATGTCGCATTGCTGACCTCAAATTGTGCGGAACGGGGGGAACAACCTCTAAATTACACGGAATCCTAAAACCTACTGTAAAACCTGACTCAACAACCTCCCGCCTCCCTGTCCAGATACCTACTTAGGAACGGCCGCATTCTGCCCACCTTCACCGGAGTCCTCCCTCTAGTTTCCAGCCTCTCCAGCGCGGCCTTTTCCCTGTTTTAAGCATCTGTACACCGGATGAGTTCCTCCGCACCCAGAACATTCATGCTTGTACTAACATGCACCTCCAAACTTACAGGTCCCTGAATTATATTGCCAACATACCCCTTTTTTGTTTTCGGCCGATTGTCCATGGGCCGAAGGTCCACCGGCCCCTCCTGGAAAAAACTGGCTGGGAGCCCTCGGTGACGTCATCAGGCGCATCCACAAGCTGATGTCCTTGTGATCCCATCTCAATTCTGGCCTTACCGCTCTGCGTTGATGAAATCATACCGCAGCCATCCTGTACCGCCATAAACCCTGTAGGCCTCCCCTATAGCATCCTGGTAGCAGAAGATCCCCGAACAATGTTCGGGATTCTTCTCCCCTATGACACTTGCCATTATCGCGAACGCATGTAACCAGTTCCTCGTCCTCCTTCTTGGATCATCCGGTTTTACCCTGTCCAGGTTACATTTTTCTAAAGGCAGCAGGGAAAATATCTCAACGTACTCACCTTTCCACAGTTTTTCCCGCACCTCCTGTTTCAGATGAGCTCCCAGTGGTCCCTCAAAGCAGACATATACTTCACATTTTGCTGCATCTCCCAAACTGGCGATGTCCTGCCTCCTCTCTGCCTTTGACGTCCCCTGCGGGGAACTACCCACCGTTGACACCACAGCAGGAGCAGGGATTTCAGGCGCAACAACTGGCACCACCGAGCTCCCTCCAGCCGCACCGGCATCCCCGGCACTCCCAACTTGCGAGACCCATGCCGATGCTGGCCCAGCTGCGACTCTTTCCGCACTCTCAACTTTCTGTACCAGTTCCTTTCTTCCGGCCAAAAAAACCCCAATAACCCCAGCAGCCCCCCCGGACGGTCCCGAAACCCCCGCACCCGGAGCGGACCCAGCTAAGCCACTACTAACCCCAACAGTATCAGACATTCCCACAACATGCATAGAAGAAGGTAACTTACCCGGCTGCACAGGCGTGGACCCATCAGCCGATCGTCCGTGTTCCTCCGACCGCACGCTCCCGGTTAATGGCCCCGCCTCCTCATCAGCTCCAGACTGTTTTCTTAGGGACCTCAGCTCCAATCCTTCTTCCTCCTCAGATGATGGCCCACCAGGCGATGCAGCCCTGGTTGCCGCTAGAACTGCTGACCTCCGACCCTGCCTCCGCTCAGCATAGCCCTCTGATAATTTTGGACAGCCTTGCCAGGACCAGTGCATTGAACCTCAGTCCTGCCAGCCTCCGCTCTCCCATGCACCATCCTGATCTCCTCCCACGATCGTTCTCTGTTCGGTCCCCTGCTGCAGTGTTAGAAAGCCCAGGGACTGCCACCATAGCCCTCTGCTCCATGTGTCCTGTCCCCTGTGATGCCATCCTCCTCTGCCAGCGTGTCCGGTCTCCTGATGGTGGGGGAGGGGCCCGCACTCGCACTGTCCCTGCGCCTTGTAGGCCGCATGTTCCCCCCAGGGGCCTGCAGTGAGCTGCTCGATCCCCCCTGCTGTCCTAGAACACTAACCGGGCTCCCCCTGTCCACTAACGCTGCCCGCTTCGCCGCCGGACCCCAACCACCCCCCACCCTCCGCTGCGGTCTGGACCTCCGTCCCCTCGTACCTGGCAAAGGCTCAGAGCCATGTCCCCAGAGTGTCCTGTAGCCATGAAGCCCCCTGCACAGCTGCCTCCTCCCTAAGCTGGAACAAGATCTTCTCCACATCAGCCATGCTGTCTGCTTCCTGGAACTTTCCCCCACGCTTGTGATGACTCATCAGGGCGGGGACAGAATT
This sequence comes from Lithobates septentrionalis, assembly GCA_037952835.1. Classification (NCBI taxonomy): domain Eukaryota; kingdom Metazoa; phylum Chordata; class Amphibia; order Anura; family Ranidae; genus Lithobates; species Lithobates septentrionalis. Next base: position 837,236 of record JBBDGP010001934.1, on the reverse strand, counting down.
TAACACCTTCCCTGGCCCCTCCCCCTCAGCACCAAACATTTTCCCTTTCTCATGATACCATCTCCCTGTTAACCCTGTCATGTCCGCCCTTCGCCTATGTATTTCTTACTTTGCTCCGGGCTTCTCTTTTCTTTTCCATTTGGTGCCATTGCTGACAGCATGAAATGGGAAGTCATTGAAGAATCAACTGTCTGCTGGACACCTGCTTAATAAACAATTAGACTCGCCTGTAGTTGAATTCTTGTTAATTAGGATTTTGTTGTCTGAAATTTAGCTTTGCTCCAAAGACTTTCATTGGAGTATATTCATGTTTGCTACATGGTTTTGAATTAATTTGTTAGGAAAAATACCTTTTTATGTGTGCACATTAACAAATCTTGGTTGCAATCAATTGCCTGCATTTGTGTAAGTAATTTGTAGAATAGTGTCCCATAGAAAATGTTGATTCTGAAAGGAAAGTAAAGGTTCGCTGACAAATCTGTTGGGTGTACTCATTTATGCTGAGCACTGTATAATATATATATATATATATATATATATATATATATATATATATATATATATATATATATATATAGACACACACACACACAGTTGTGCTCATAAGTTTACATACCCTGGCAGAATTTTTCAGAAAATATGAATGATAACACAACAACTTTTCTTTCACTCGTGGTTAGTGTTTGACTGAAGCCATTTATTATCAATCAACTGTGTTTACTCTTTTTAAATCATAATCACAACAGAAACTACCCAAATGACCCTGATCAAAAGTTTACATACCCCAGTTCTTAATACCGTGTATTGCCCCCTTTAAAATCAATGACAGCTTGAAGTCTTTTGTGGTATTTTTGGATGAGGCTCTTTATCTTCTCAGATGGTAAAGCTGCCCATTCCTCTTGGCAAAAAGCCTCAAATTCCTGTCAATTCTTGGGCTGTCTTGCATGAACTGCACGTTTGAGATCTCCCCAGAGTGGCTCAATGATATTGAGGTCAGGAGACTGAGATGGCCACTCCAGAACCTTCACTTTATTCTGCTGTAGCCAATCACAGGTCGACTTGGCCTTGTGTTTTGGATCATTGTCATGTTGGAATGTCCACGTACGTCCCATGAGCAGCTTCCTGGCTGATGAATGCATTTGTTCCTCAAGCATTTTTTGATAACATACTGCATTCATCTTGCCATCAATTTTGACCAATTTTCCTGTGCCTTTGTGCTTTTATAGCAGCGCCATCTTGAATTTAAACGCATTTTAGGGTGTGCCCCCCAAATATGTTTTTGTATTTTGTAGCTCACACATCCCCAAAACATCAGCGATCCTACCGTGTTTCACAGTAGGATTGGTGTACCTTTCATCATACATCTTGTTGATTCCTCTCTAAATGTAGCATTTATGGTTGTGGCCAAAAAGCTCAATTTTGGTCTCATCACTCCAAATGACTTTGTGCCAGAAGGTTTGAGGCTTGCCTCTATGCTGTTTGGCGTATTGTAAGCAGGATACTTTGTGGCATTTGCGTAGTAATGGCTTTCGTCTGGTGACTCGACCATGCAGCCCATCTTTCTTCAAGTGCCTCCTTATTGTGCATCTTGAAACAGCCACACCACATGTTTTCAGAGAGTCCTGTATTTCACCTGAAGTTATTTGTGGGTTTTTCTTTGCATCCCGAACAATTTTCCTGGCAGTTGTGGCTGAAAATTTAGTTGGTCTACCTGACCGTGGTTTGGTTTCAACAGAGCCCCTCATTTTCCACTTCTTGATTAGAGTTTGAACACTGCTGATTGGCATTCTCAATTCCTTGGATATCTTTTTATATTTCTTTCCTGTTTTATACAGTTCAACTATCTTTTCCCGCAGATCCTTTGACAATTCTTTTGCTTTCCCCATGACTCAGAATCCAGAAATGTCAGTGCAGCACTGGATGAAAGATGCAAGGGTGTGTCAGGAGTCCAGAAACTCATTGACCTTTTATACACAAAAAATAATTACAAGAAAACAGATCACAGGTGAGGATGGTTACCTTTAATAGCCATTCAAACCCCTTTGTGTCAACTTGTGTGCATGTTATCAGGCCAAAATCACCAGGGTATGTACATTTTTGATCAGGGTCATTTGGGTCGTTTCTGTTGTGATTATGATTTAAAAAGATATGATTTCAGCCAAACACAAAGAAAAGAAAAGAAAAGTTTTTGTGTTATTCATATTCTCTGAAAAATGGCCAAGAAATCATAAACTCTGCCAGGGCATGTAAACTTATGAGCACAACTGTACATTTACTTCTTCTCGGAAAGAAGGTCAGCGTACAGGCAGTTTTCTTAAAATCGGGCGTGTTGCCCGCCATAATTATAAGTGGTTTGCAAGTCATAAAAAATAAACAAAACAGTAAATCAAATCCTTGCCGTCCGGCGCTAAACTAAACAGTAGACTGCTCTCTATACAGTGCGGGGCTGGTCCCCATCACCCACAAAACATGAGGTAAAGCAAACGTTTTTCCAATCCGAACAAACAGGGCTCCTCTCTCTCAGATTCCTTTCTGAGACTCAGGCCAGAGCTCTGCTGTGCTCTCTTCCTGGTCATTTAAAGTCCACCTAATGGTGGACTCAAGTGGACCAGAACATCCGGACCGGAACCTAGCCTGCTACAGAGGCTGGAAAAACCCGGGCCGGATTCCAGTTCAGTCCCTTACAATAGAACGAATGCGAGGTGAAATATAGCGATTATCCACTACATCACCTCGCATACCGTCACTATATATATATATATATATATATATATATATATATATATATACATATACAGTGCTCAGCACAAATAGAAAATATTGTTTTATATATATACTGTATATATATATATATATATATATATATATATATATAAACAATATTTTCTATTTGTAGGGTTATTCCATTTGCCCACATTTCAAATTTCATGATGCGAGCCTTGGCCTCTCCTCCACTGCTTTTCCAGATTCTGTATGCAATGACCATATACTGTATTTTGTATGAAAGAAGGAGAAGAAAGCCGTGCCCAAGTAAGCTTGCCATCTATTAGTTCTTTGATTAAATACAGCCGCGGTAGAGAGCCACCTATGCTCTGCGTTAACCTTTCTTCCAGTGTAGTTTGGCAAAGATCAGACTGCCTGCAGCTCTTGTTACACAATCTTCCCCTGTGAATCTCTGCTTACAGCAGATCCCTGCAATTTGGAAAGAAACACAATTTGTATTAAACATTGCGGCTGTTGTCGAAGTTATTTTTGATCTCGCACCATCGTAGTCTTTATTTGTTGCCATGGTAACAGTTTGACTCATTATAACCTGATCAGGAATTACATCCTGTTTGTATTTTGGCAGCTCTTATAGTTGCCTTTTTTTTCTTGTTGCTGTGTGCTTCCATACAGTATACAGACATACCAAGTCTCCCGCATTTCTGCGGCGGCTCCCGCACGACCGCAAGCGCTTCCCGATCTCTCGGGAATGATCGGTGCGGCGGGGAACAGCTGTGAACACCGATCTCCTTTGTATAGATTTTTAGCTGACAGCAGCTTCTCCTTCTTTCCCTCCCGCGACTGTCAGCTAAAAGTCTATACAAGGAGATCGGTGATCACAGCTGTCCCTCCCGCCGCACCGATCTTTCCGGGCTGTTCTGTGTGCTCCTCCCCCGGTCCCCTCCGTGTCCTTCTCCACCCCCCCTGTTCTCCCCTGGCCATCGTGTTCTCCTCTGCCGCTCCTGTCCTCCTCCCCCCGCCCCCCCTTAACCCCCCCCCCCGCAGCAGGCTGCCCTCCTCTTCCGCTGGCTGCGGGGGGATCTGTCAGGAATTGGGGGGGCACAGTGAGCGAGATTGATCATGTGATAACTGAGCGGAGTAAACTGTGTTTACTCCGCTCAGTTTATGAATGAACAGGATCCTCTGTCTCCTGTTCATTCATCTTTAGTGCTAAGAAAGGGACTGGGGAACCTGTATCCTCTGTCCTTTTCTCTGTCTCAAAGGGGAGATGTCAGGGGTCTGTTTAGACCCCTGGCATCTCACCAAAGCCCCCCCAAAAAAATAAAAAAAAAATTATTGTAAAAAAATTCAAAAAAATGAAAAAGTATAAAAAAATAAAATAAAAAACTACTGACACCACTCTCCCCTGCCCTACCAACACTGTCCACTGCCCCAACCCCCTCCCCCCAAAAAGCATTGTGAACATTTTTAAAAAACAAATAAAATTGTAAAAAAATTATTAAAAATAAAAAAACTACTGACACCGTCCACTGCCACATACCACCCACCCCCTTCCCCAGAAGCACTGTGAAAAAATACTGAAAAGGTGGTTTAAATAATATTTTGCCGCCATGTGATCAGGTTGCAGCGTCTTTTCAAAATTAGTGCATGCACTACTTTTGCTGGGATCCAGTGCAATTTCAGCCCATTCCAGTGAACAGGCTGAAAATTGCATTGCACTGACTCGTGGAGTGCGTTCCTGTGCGGTTCCAGTGTGAACCGGCATTTAAAGCTGAGCTCTGGACAAAAAAAAAGGTTTTCCACTGCAGTGGCACAGTGCCCCCACTGCAAGCGTTAATTGGCCATTTTTGTCTAGGGGAAAGATGAAGGGAGATATACTTACCTGATCCTCTGATCCTCCTCACTCTAGACTGGTCCTAGCAGCTCCTGCACCCCCATGTTTTAGCGGTCTTGAATCCTGACGTCATCAAGTCCACAACAGGCTCCATAGACCTGCTCTGGATGTGAGGACATAAGGAACAGTCCACCTCTGGACCGTGGTGGAGTAATAGGCCTTCGCCTCTTCCCTGGACAAAACAAGCACCTATCCCCTCCAGTGCAGGCGCATTCCTACTGCAAGAGAAAACGTATTATTTGCCTGGAGCTGGGCTTTAAAAATCATCTTGCTAAAGCTACAAGATGGATTTTCATTGTCTGCTAGGTGTACTTCACCTTGCAAATTGCTTCTTAAAGCACTATTTAAAGGTTTAGTTCACCTTTACCAGAAAACTGCCTGTGCAAGTAAGGGGCACCTGTAGATATAAGCAAACTCTGCAGCTTTGACTAAAGTTGGATAATGCCTTTGCTATAGGTGTAGGCACTTTAGGTACCTCCTGAAGCCTGGCCAAAAAAACTCCCAGAGAAAGTATTAGCCCATCTTGCTTTGTTCCTAGCACATTACTATGACACTCCCAGACAGTAATGCTCATCCCCACCATTGCAGGAAAGTGCTACAAAATCCCTGCACATGGGTGATCAACTATCTTCACACATGAGAGGGTTTGAATCAGCTGGGAGTGTCTTAGCAATGTCCTAGCAACAGTGCAGGACGGAATGATGCCATCTTTTTTTGGCCAGTCCTAGGAGGTACGTAAATGGCCTACACCTGCAGCAAGGGCATTGTTCAATTATCGCCAAAGCTGCACAGTTTGTTTTTATCTACAGGAGCCCCTTATCTGCATAGGCAAACTTTTGGCAAAGGTGAACTAACCCTTTAACTCAAAAACAATTTTTTATACATTGCAGCCTACCAGTCCTTAGATGTAGTGGCAACATTTCTTTTTTTTAAGCTTTTATTCTTTGATTTCCACCAGGAAATCCTGTGATCAGTAAACATCCTTTCCTAAGGTGACAACACTCCTTCAGTATCTATGAAGGAAGCCATGGTTGTCACCCAGTCTAATCAAATATGTGAAAGGATTAGTTTACAGGACTGGTGTAGTACTCACAGCATCCCTATCGGGTCTTCCAGTATTCCACACAGGATCCCTGCTAGGATTTGCAGGATTCCTAGAACATCCACTACCTCCTGGAGTCCTAGTAATGATGCTGGGTGTGTCCTCTGACCAGAATGGTTTCAAATGCTTTTTAAAATGCTTTTTAAATGCTTTAGCCTTTGGATTGGCGGGTGCTGTGTAATATTGCCAGCTACTGTACCTGAAAGCTAAAGAAATATAATACTTACCTGCCCGTTGCCTGTTTGTTCCCAACCTGGATAGACTTAATTACTCTCTCGCCTGCCTCAACTCCTATCTGGACCTGACTACTCTCTTGTCTGCTGCCTGCAATGACCTCTGCTTGAAAGGGTAGGAAAAAAACACAGCCTAGTATCCTATGAGATACAATGAGATGCCTGATATGACCTCTGCATAGACTGACTACTTTTTGCCTGCTGTCTGCCATTGCCCCTGCCTGGCCCTGACAACACTCTTGCTGCCACCTACCACACCCTTTGTCTGGAGCTGAATACTTTCTTGCCTGCTTCACCTGCCATGACTTCTGCCGGGACCTGATTACTCTCTTGCCTGCTGTCTGCCATGACCCCTGCCTGGACGTGACTACTCTCTTGCTTGCTGTCTGCCATGGCCCCTGCCTGGACCTGACTATACTCTCATCTGCTGCCTCCCACGACCTTTGTCTGGACTATACTATTGTCATGGCTGGGCTCAACCCTTCCCTCTCAAAGCTGGCCGCTCAGCTGTTGGCTGTTGGCTCCTATCTCTCCACCACGGGCGTAGATAAGGGGGGGTCAGGGGTGTTCAGACCACCCCAGAGCATCCTGCAAAATGCCCAGACAGTGTCCCTGCTGTTTAGCCTCAGCATCAGCACAGTAGAAGCAATCAGAGTTTCAGAGTGCAGCAGCCAGTCCCCCTTCTATTGTGCCCCATCCCCTCAGTTTAATAAGGGGTCCCCCTGAAAAGCATGAAATTTCTGTGAGGTCCATATGCCGGCAATTGACAGTGCACAGTTGAGGGAACTCCTAGACTCCTCCTCGAGGTATCATATGACACAGCCGAAGGAAGACTGGGGATGCAGAAGCTTTCCTAGGTTTGTGCCGTGCTGAATCTGAGGTCTGGTAAGTGGGGAGGCATCCATTTTCTGTTTTAGGAAGGAGGAAGTGAGAATTCCAGTCTGGGGGAGTTTCTTTTGGTGGGGGGGTTAAGGAAAGGGGGGTGGGTTTGCTTTTGAAGAGGGGGAGAGGTTCTTGTAGAGAAGTTTACAGGGGGTGGTTAATAGCAGGGATTTGCTTCTGGGAGGGAGTTTGATTGGATGAAGGGAGATTTTCTTCATAATTAGAAATCTTTGCTGAGGGAGAGGGTATTGACTGAGGGAGATATTTTTGCTTTGGTGGGTCGATTTAGAGACAGGGGGGTTTCATTTTTGGGGGGGTATTTGAGGGAGGGAGATATTTTACAGTGGGAATCTTTGCTTGGGGAGAGCGGGTTCTTAGGAGGGAGAGGGGGATTTTTTTTTCCTTTAAAAGAGATAGGGTTTTTTTTCATTATACTTACCTAGGTGGATGGAGCATCGATCCAATGTTGCATCTGTCCTCAGCTGCTTCTAAGCCCAACAACAGAGTGATCAAAAACCGCTGATTACTCAATTATCAGCCTTCAGTGAGCAAAGAGTGGTGACTGTCATTCCCTGGATCTGCCCCCCCCCCCCCCCAAGCTCACTGGAATGGCAGGCTGTGGAGGGGGCAGGAGCGGCTGGCTCAGGGTCTCTGCGGCTCACTGAGAGGCTGAGTAAGCTGCTGGTCCAGGCATCTGGGTGAATCCTGACTTTAAAGCGGAGTTCCACCCTAAAGTGGAACTTCCGCTCATCGGATTCCTCCCCCCCTCCGGTGTCACAATTGGCACCTTTCAGGGGGGAGGGGGGTGCAGATACCTGTATAATACAGGTATCTGCACCCACTTCCGGGTACAGCTAGCCGCAGCTAGCCGCAGACTCCCCGCCCACCCCCGTTGTGTTGTGGGAAATACACAGTTCCCACAACACAACGGGGACCAGTGAAGACGCGCAGCGCGACTCGCGCATGCGCAGTAGGGAACCGGGCAGTGAAGCGGCAACGCTTCGCTTCCTGATTCCCTCAGTGTGAAGAGGGACGGCTCGGTCTCGGGTGCCGACATCGCTGGACCCCGGGACAGGTAAGTGTCCTTATTTTAAAAGTCAGCAGCTGCAGTATTTGCAGCTGCTGACATCTAATTTTTTTTTTTTTTGGTGAAACACCACTTTAAAGTTAGGATCTTTCCACAGCCTGGACCTGTCAACTGACAGCAGGCTAGAGCTGGCTGTCGGCTAAAAATGGGTTGCAAAAGTGCAGAACAAAATGCACTCCTCCCCAGGAGAAGTACAACCAAGCAGTATGCCGCCCCTTCAGAGTGCATGCACCAGTGACATCACCGGCTGCTTTCCATGTGAATATCTCCTAAACACCACAAGTTTAGGAAATATTCACTGTACCTACGGATAAGCGTTATTATAGGCTTACTTGTAGGTACAAGTTCAAAAGCTGGGTTACTACAGTTTAAGACTGCATAAAAAGCCAACCATATTGACCAGGTGCAAAGGGCACCATCCTGTGGTAGGCAGTGCACAATATTTTTTCATCTCTAAAAAATTTCATAAAATTTCCTAGGACAGATTTTTTAAGGTTTAAATAAATCACTTAATTTACTGCACACCACAATATGTTGCCCCTTGCACCTGCTCAACTTGCACAGTAAGGTTAGCTAAAATCCAGTCTTGGGTCTCAATCATATATCCTACATGACTGCTGAGGTGCAATAAGCCCAGGTCCCATCCAACTTCATACCTTACCCCTTCTTCCCATCCAATAAAAACCCAAATACAACCATTAATGTTGGAAAGGGCAAGGCCACAGCTTTATTTAACTCAAACATAACATTAAATATTTAAACCGTGCCAGTCACAGTTGCACTGTGAGCATTAAATATTTAAACCGTGCCAGTCACAGTTGCACTGTGAGCACTCAACTCCAAATGTAAAAGGGAGATGAAGGAGGGGCCTGTCCTTACCATAAGTGCGGACCGGCCGTCAATCTCCCAATTACCATCAGGGCATAAAAAAGCTTCCATATTTGCTGGCAAGGTCACCAAAACCGCAACACGCTGTGACATACCATCAAAAAATAGGGCGGGAGGGTGGGCAGCTCTTCCATGCTTTCGTCCGAAAAGGACCATAATCCCCTGGGGTGCCAAACTCCTGAGCTCAGGCCCAACCCCTGTCCCTTCTTGTACCAATCCCAAGTGAACCAAATTCACCTTAACTCCTCCCTGGCCATGCCCCCATCAGTCAGGGCTCTCTTTCCCGAGGGGCTCAAGAGGCCTTCATGACTGCTGAGGTGCAATAAGCCCAGGTCCCATCCAACTTACCATGACCACTTATCATACCTTACCCCTTCTTCCCATCCAATAAAAAACCGCATACAACCATTAACGTTGGAAAGGGCAAGGCCACAGCTTTATTTAACTCAAACATAACATTAAATATTTTTTTTTTTCAAATATAAAGTTTATTACACTCCAAACACGGGCGGGGAGCCCACCAATACAGACTGTTACATTTGAGGAAAAACCATGGTACAGTTGTAATTCGTAGAGGAGAGGTATACAGTATAGAACAGTATAGACTTGCGAATACAAAGGTCATATACATATGCATTATCTACCATTAAGGTATATTCTATGGCAATCCTCAGTTCGTAGCGGGAGTTTCTAATAATGGCGGTCCCCACCTAACTTTTCACTTTCCATTAAAAAAAAAAGGGGGAAGGAAAGAAAAAACAAAAATACTCATAGAGTATAGAAGAGATGTAGAAGGAGGCAAATAGGAGAGGAGAAAAAGGGAGATATGAGGAGAAGAAGATGTGTGGGGGGGGTAAAGGGAGGGGCAGGGTGCAAAAGAAGTAGGGGGGGGAGAAGAGAGGGGGGGGGAGGAAGGAAGACACGGCGGCGGACGGGAACTCTCACTATTTCCGGTCGAAAGGTCACGACCGGAAGTGTCAGGTCAAAAGTTGTTGACCCTCATCAGAAAATATAAACATGTTCCAAATGTCCCAGGTCTGCTTAAACGTCTCTTGCTTATGTTGCGCTGTCAGTATCAAGTCCTCCATCTGCTTAATTTCCTCCACTCTCCGGAGCCAGAATTTTACAGGAGGGGGGTGGGTCTGCTTCCAAAAAATGGGAATGCAACCTTTCGCTGCATTAAGAAGATGTCGAACAAGTGACTTTTTATATGTCTTAATGGGTACCGGAGAGAGGTGGAAGAGGAAGAATGCAGGGTCTTCTGGTACTTCGTAATCAGTACATTTTTGTGTAATTCTCCTAACTTCGCCCCAGAAGATCTGCATCTTGGGGCAGGTCCAGAAGATATGGATCAAAGTTCCCTCCCCCTCTTCACAACGCCAGCATAGACCGGAGGAGTTCGGGTAACATTTTCTTAGTCTAGATGGCGTCATGTACCACCTAGTGAGCAATTTAAAGTTGGATTCTTGTATTTTGGTGCAGAGCGAGGATTTGAGGGAGAGGGAAATGATCCGGGTCCTCTGTGAGGGAGAGAAGGCACGGTGTAGATCTTTTTCCCAACTGGTTAAGCAAGTCAAGTGAGGTTGCGTCTTTGGTGTATTCAGTAATAGGTACGTTTGTGATAAGATGTGGGCCAATGGGGTTTCCACAGAGCAGAGTGCCTCAAATGGCGTTAGTTCTCGAGCGAAATTGTGTGGTTCTGGAAGCGAGTGGAGGAAGTGGTGTAATTGTAAAGCTTTCCAGAAGGTTAGGCGGTACGGGCCTGTTGGATTACATAGATCCTCTAAAGTTGGCCACCTCCCCCCACAGATAAACTTATTTGCACAGTCCCTTCCATTCTCTCTAAGAGGCGTGAATTCCGCCGCTTCCATGCCCGGTTCGAATTTGGGGTTGCCCAAGATGGGGAGTAGGGGAGATGTCTTGGAAGTGAGAGTTGCGTGTACGGTGGTTTGGTGACTAATTCTCAGGGTGGTACCTATAAGAGGGTGAGTTTTCAGGGTGCTTGGGAGGTCGCTAACACACCACAACGCCCCCCCCCAGAGGCACACTCGACTGTGATTGTTCCAGATGTATCCACAGTTTGGAAGTACCATTTCTCCTCCAATCGAGTATGCGCCCTAGGTACGAGGCCATGTAGTATAGGCGAATATCAGGCATTGCCAGTCCCCCACAGTGTTTGGGTAGGGTCAGCTGTGAGTGGCGTAATCGTGGTCTTTTGTGTGCCCAAATGAATCTGGTGAAAAGTGTATGGGTCTGCCTGAAGAAGGAGGGCGGGATATGAATCGGTAGAGCTTGAATCAGGTATAAGAATTTTGGTAGGATACTCATTTTAAGTAGGTTGCATCTCCCAAACCAGGAGTGGAAGCCTGTGTGCCATCTGTCTAATAATGTCCGGGTCTTTGTCAACAGTGGAGGGAAGTTTAGGTCAAACGTCTGTGTCACATCTGGGGGGATAAACGTGCCCAAGTACTTAAGTGCTGATGAGGACCACTTAAATTTAAAGTTTGATTGAAGCTCCGTTAGAATGTTATGGGGGACCGACACTCCCGTTGCCTCAGGCTTAGTGAAGTTTATCTTTAGATTCGAGATCTCTCCATATGATTTGAACTCACGCATTAGATTAGGGAGGGAGATTTTAGGGTTCGTTAGGGAGAACAGAAGGTCATCAGCGTATGCTGAAATTTTGCAGTTCGTATTACCCACTTGGAGACCTGTTATGTCCGGGTGTGATCTAATCCTACAAAGGAAGGGCTCAAGGGAAAGGGCGAAGAGCAGGGGGGACAGAGGGCACCCCTGTCTTGTGCCATTTCTGATGGGAAAGGGATTTGAAAGTATACCATTGACCTTCACTTGTGCTGATGGGGTCGAATAAATGCTGCCAATCCATTTCAGCATTCTGTCTCCTAGGCCGACATGACGGAGCACTGAAAACATATAATTCCAATGCACCCTGTCGAATGCCTTTTCCGCGTCTGTACTAACAAAAATGCTGGGGAATTTCTTAGTCTTTGCTACATGGACAAGGTTAAGGACCTTAATGGTATTATCCCTAGCTTCTCTGGATGGGATAAACCCCACTTGATCTAGGTGGATCAGGGAGTTGAGATGAGCTGCTAACCTAGTTGCTATAATTTTAGAGAATATTTTAAGATCAACGTTTAAAAGAGATATGGGGCGGTAGCTACCACATGAGCATGGGTCTTTCCCCTCCTTGTGGATTAGAGAGATATGAGCTTTGAGAGTTTCAGTGGGGAATCTGGATTTTACTCCTAGTGTGTTAAAGAATGTCACAAGTCTTGGGCCTAGAACTGTGAGGAAAGTCTTATAGTACTGGATTGTATAGCCGTCCGGTCCTGGTGCTTTACCTATTTTCATGGATTTTACTGCTATTTGTAATTCTTCCAATGTGATTGGTTCATCTAACAGGTTCTTAGTTTCTTCAGGCAGTGAGGGGATTTGGGCTTCCGATACGTATTCGTCAATGTCCGCTAAGCTAGAGGGGGGATGGGAAGGTTGTATAGGTCAGAGTAGAAGGCTTCAAAGCCCTTTGCAATTTGTTTCGGGATGGAGGCCTTCGTACCGTCTGGTAATGTTATCTGTGGGATATATGAGGCTGCTTTAATTTCCTTCACCGACCTAGCTAACAGCTTACCACATTTCTCCCCTGACTCGTAAGACATCTTGCGGCAGAACTGCAAGGCAGCCTTTGCTTTATAGAGGAGTAAGTCATTAATTTGAGCCCGTACGTTCCCCAGCTTCATCTCCAGGTCCCGAGTGGGCCACTGTTTATGTTGGGATTCTAAAGTAGCCAGGTCAGAGAGCAATCCGGTAAGCTGCGAGTTTCTCTCCTTTTTAATGGTGGCCCCATGTTTAATGAGTACCCCTCTTAATACACATTTGTGAGCCTCCCATAGAAAGCCAGGGTCGCAACCCTGGGTATCATTTTCCTGAAAGTATGCGTCTATGGCATTGGACACATCTCCCAGCACCTCCGGGATCTGCAATAAGCTCTCATTTAGTCGCCAGAAAAGAGACCTAGGTGAGGGTCTCTCGGTAAGGTTATACGAGAGATGAATTGGCGCATGGTCCGACCACGTGATCTGACCAATTGTGGATGCTACCACCAGGTGTAGCTGGTCATGTGGCACTAGGAAGAGATCTATTCTTGAGTATACCTTATGAGGGGGAGAGAAGAAGGTATAATCCCTCTCTCCTGAGTGCTGGAGCCTCCAAATATCAAGTAAATGGGCATTATGCATGGATTGTCTAATGCATTTTCGATGTGACTGCGACAGAGAGGGGGTGCCTGAAGACGTGTCCACTAAGGGATCTAGTGGTGCATTAAAGTCGCCCCCCAGGATCAGTTGGCCTTCCCTATACTCCATAAGTTTCCTAATTGTGCATCTGATAAAGGTTGCCTGTTGCTCATTAGGGGCATACAGGGTGGCCAACGTGAATTGGGCCTCCCCCAACTGTCCCTTCAAAAACAAATAACGTCCCTCTGGGTCTGCCAGCATTCCCTGGAAACGCCAAGGTAATCTATTGGAGATTAGAATCGATGTTCCTCTAGATTTGGCGCTACAGTTTGTGGAGTGGTAGGCATATGGGAAGGTTCTATTCTGGAGTGCAGGAGACTTGTTTGTTTTAAAATGGGTCTCTTGTATAAACGCAATGTCTGTACGTGATTTTTTAAGATCATGTAGTAGCATGCGTCTCTTTTCCGGGGTGTTAAGCCCTTTAGCGTTGAGGGATGTCACCTTAATAGTGTCCACCGCCATGTCCTCCGGGGGAGTGAGGGGAAAAATTAACAAGGGTTACAGACAGATAGGGGGGGTACGGGTGAGAGAGAGGTAAAGAAAAAGTGAGGGGGTAAAGAAAAGAGGAAGGAGTAGAAGGTGTTAGAGCAGCAACAACTCACACTTTTGCTGTCTCACCTAGCTAAGTCTAAGTTAGTAAGACAATGCTTACTTATAGTGCATAACACCCTAAAAAACTAGGTGTATGCAAAGGCCTACGTGGGGTGTGGATGGATATCGCCCGTGGGTGAGGTCCCGGGACTCCCTCCCATCTTGGTCCACTTAAGAAGCCTTACTGTGACTGGTAAATAATATAACAAAAAGGAAAACAAAACAAAAGAAGATGATTGCCCCGGCTATCCCTGGGGCTCAACCAACTAGAAAAGCAGGTAAGAGTCTCCTCTCCTCCTCTGCGGTCACCATCTGTTATTGGTCAGCGATCTGCTGAGGGTAAATTTCCTCCAGCCAGCCTCCAGTAAAAGCGTATGGTGGCAGGCGTGGTCATTCTCTCTGGGAGTTGTTAACGCCAGTGGGGAGAGGAGAGCCGTCCCTTCCAGAGTACATTGGCATAGTGTAGCTTAAGCCATCCCCCCTCCCCCACGGCCAAGCGTCCCCTTCAGTAAACCAAATATTCCCCCAAGTGATCTTTCACTTAGTGTAAACTAGAGATATGCTTAGCCTGACAAGCCCCAACAAGATTTCCCCTCTTATCAAACATAACTATAACAAAAACATTTTAAAACTCAAAAAAAAAAAAAAAAAAATAACAAGAAGGGGGAGTCCAGTAATTGTGGAGCAAGGGTTACCTCACGTCTGGCCCACAAGCCACAGCTCAGGTAAGTCACATAGAAAGGGAGTTCTGATCAAGCCAGGTTGGATCATTCTCCAGTGTGTCTTCAGAACAACTAAATCCCTCCAGGGAAAACTATGTTCAGCAGCTGCAGACAATAACACGTCTTTGATACTGGAGGGCCTTATGTCCACTATGAAAAGGTTAAAAGGGAGGCACAGGGGGACCCATCGTGGTTGATGAGTGGGTGAAAGTACCTCTAAGGCTGTGGATTGAGGCAAACACAAGTGGCACACTCCGGCACCAGCCTCTGATCATGGGTTCGTGTCAGAGCATGAGAGATCTGTGATGTGAGGGGGTAAAGAGAGCTTGTTCAGGGCAAGGCTCTTGGGGGGGAATAATCACATGGAGTCTGTGAGGGTCTCTCAAGGGGGGTAACAACAGGGGCCATGACCGAAGGGGGCTATTCAAGAGCAATCCATAAACCTGTGGAGTAACCGCTCCTGCGGTGTGGAGGAGAGGTGACAAAACAAAAGTGTACTCACACTTCCCGTTGGCTCTCCTGGGAGAGAGATCGGGGGCGACGTCCGCTTCTCTGCGTTCTCTGCGGTCTTGGTGCCTGGTGCCGCATTGTATTAGGGCGACCAGGCGCTCTAGGTAGGTAGTCCAGCCAGTTGGGAATGTCAATCGGATCTGTACCTAGGAAGTCAAACGCGGCAGGTAGGGAATCAGGAGAGCGTAGGAGGAAGGATCTCTGTTCCTTGATAAAGGTGACTGATAGCGGGAAGCCCCAACGGTAAGTGGCGTTGCAGCGCCGGGCCAGGTCTAGCAGAGGCTTCAGAATGGCTCGGCGGATGAGGGTTGATCTAGAGATATCTGGAAGCAGCTTCACGTGCGCGCCATCGAATTCCAGATCACCCGCCTCCCAGGCTCCTCGTGCAATGATCTCCTTGTGGGTGTAGTGGTGGAGGCGGCAGATCACGTCCCTGGGTCTGGTCGGATCCGACGATCTGGGGCCCAGGGCCCTATGGACGCGATCAATTTCGACCCGCTCTGGTAGGCGGTCCCCCGCCACCCTACGGAAGATGTCCGTCACTGTGGCTTGGAGATCTGCTTGCCCCGTAGCTTCTGGGAGGCCTCGGAGCCGCAGGTTGTTCCTACGGCTCCTATCCTCCATTTCCTCCATTCTGAGCTGTAGTTCTATCGCCGAGGTATTGTGGTCTACCCGGCTCGACTCTAGAGAGGTCACTCTTTGTTCCAAGGCCGCAAGTGAGGTTTCGCCTGAAGACAGGCGCGTGGTGAGCGAGTGAACCTCTTGCTTAACCGCATTCAGCTCTTTCTTGTGCGCCTTCCTCCACCTTCCCCACGAGGGCCTTGATGTCCGCCCTGGTCGGCAATGCACGTAGGAGGGCCTTCAGCTCGGCGTCTGCTCCCAACATGAAAGGCTGGCGGGGAGACCCATCTAAGTTTGCTTCTGGCAAGTTGGGGGAGTTGGAGTAGAGCATTGGGCTGCGGGGCCCCTCCAGAAAGGCCGGAGACGCCATAAGGTCTGGGGTTTGCGAGCCGGAGGCGCAGGGGTCCGCCATTTTAAGATCTGGAGAGCTGGGATGAGATCTGCCGAAAAGTTTCTGTAAGTCTGCCAGTGCGGGCGTCCCAGGTACCAGGCTGGGCTTCTTCTTGTTCCTTCTGTATGTGCGCTCCTAGCTGAGAGCATTCTCTAAAAAAAGAGCTAAAATAGCCAAGATGGGTTAGGAGAGGCCGGGAGCTCTGTGCAAACGCGTCCTCACTCGGCCATGTCCGGACCACGCCCCCAACATTAAATATTTAAACCGTGCCAGTCACAGTTGCACTGTGAGCATTAAATATTTAAACCGTGCCAGTCACAGTTGCACTGTGAGCACTCAACTCCAAATGTAAAAGGGAGATGAAGGAGGGGCCTGTCCTTACCATAAGTGCCGGACCGGCCGTCAATCTCCCAATTACCATCAGGGCATAAAAAAGCTTCCATATTTGCTGGCAAGGTCACCAAAACCGCCACCCGCCAGTCAGTAAGCTACTAACGGGCACTCCACCGCAGCCAGCGCCTGTTCCACCCCCCTCTGAAGTCCCAGGTTAAAGATGTCCATACCAATCTCGTTGAGATGAACACCATCCCTCCTCAGCAAGTCAGTGTTGTTCCCTTCCAAATCTCTGTGACGGACCACAACCCCCTCGATCCTCCGGACAAATTTGGACACCTGAGCATTGACCTTTCTGCGAAAATTCTTCAAGCAGGGGCCAGGGACTTCTCTCGCCCATATTGAGCGAGGTACAATTTCGGACCAGACAAAAGTTATACTGGTGAAAATTGCGAAACACTGAGCAATATCGCTTTTTATTGCAGCAATGAGATCCACGGACCGGGTGTAGCCAACATCATTCCAGCCAGCGTGAACAATGAGGATAATATGACCTGACACACGGGCACGGAGCTGCAAACATTCCGTCAAGACCTGATACCAACGCAACCCGCGCAGGCCAAGCCAGCGAATTCTTGCCACGTCGGATGAAAATCCCAGATTTTTGCCGTATTTGCGGATCTCTGCACGACGAGCAGCCCAGAAGATAAATGAATCACCCAGTATCCATATTTGAGCTGGGGGAAAACCTGAAACTGTTGGTCTTGGATGAGCGCAACAAAACCGTGACGCTGCGCTCCGACAAAGAAACGTCCTCCGACCGAATACCCCCGGGGGACGACCTGGATTTTGCAACTAATTCCCCGATGCGAAAAGCCCCAAAAAACGCCCACAAAAAAGCCACCCGAAAAAGCAAGGTCTCGAACTCAGATAAGCATACCTCCGGCAACATAGCCAAAATGTCCGATAAGATCTGAAGGGAAATAGGGCGCCTGGAATCGGGAAGGTGTGTGATACCCGACGTACCAGGAAAGCTTTTGTGACATCCTCCCACCCCAGGAGTTGGAACCAAAAGAATAGGGCAGACATGGCAGAAGAGACAGTGGAACCCGACACACCCTTTTCTTGTAACTGGACAAGGTAAGCGAATAAAACCAAACGTCTATCATCAGGAGAAGTAAATAGAAAACTCACCGCCCGACGCTTGGAACCACTCGTGCCAGACCCGACAATACGACGCCCACGTCCGCGGAGAAAGAGGTGACCGAAGCAGCTCTAGCAATCCCCGGAAACGAGGTTCCATAAGTGGGCCGGACAGGGGAGGCCCTCCAGCAAAGCCGACGGAGCCAAGGAGCGAAAACGAAGAAACTGTTGGCGGGAAAGAGCATCGGCAATATCGTTAGAAACTCCCGGAACGTGTTTCGCCTTAATATAAATGTTAAAATGCAAACATGTTAGAACTAAAAAACGCAACAGCGAAACCACCGGAGGGGAACTGGCAGATTGCTTGTTCACTACCTGCACTACACTCATATTGTCCGACCAGAAGATTACCTGGTGATTGCGCAACTGTTCACCCCAGAGCTCCACAGCTACGATGATCGGAAAAAGCTCCAAAAGGGTGAGATTGCGCAATAAGTCCATGCGGGCCCATGAGGCCGGCCAACATTCCGCAGACCACTCACCCGAAAGAAAGCACCGAAACCACAGGAGCCTGCAGCATCAGTGTACAGCTCCAGCTGTGAGTTCGGTACCTCTTCCCGCAACCAACAAGACTGTCCGTTGTAAGACTGCAAAAAAGTTAGCCAAATCCCCAAATCGGCCCGCATGGGCTTGGTGATCCTAATGTAGTGGTGAGGGGCCATAACACCCTTTGTGGCCCAGGACAAGCGCCTGCAAAAGGCTCTCCCCATGCGTATGACCCTACAGGCGAATACTAGGTGTCCCAGCAAAGATTGTAGCTGTTTCAACTGCAGTTTCTTTGCCCCTTTAGCCAAACGAACCAAGGATAGAAGCTTGGTCAGCTTCTCCCTCGGTAGACGAAAGACCATAGCCACTGTGTCAATCTCGATACCCAGAAAAGACAGTACTGTTACCGGATCCTCGGTTTTGTCCGCGGACAGTGGGATCGCGAAACGCCGACAAACATCCTGAAAAACAGAGAGCAGGCATTGACACTGCCCACTGCTCGCGGGGCCCACGAAAAGGAAATCGTCCAAGTAGTGCAGCAGGGACTGAAACCCAGCCTCCTGGGTGACTACCCACTCAAGGAAACTACTGAATAACTCAAAGAAATAACACGAAATGGCGCAACCCATAGGCAGGCACATATCGAAGAAATAGCTTCCTTGAAAGTAGCAACCCAGGAGATGGAAACAGTCCGGGTGGACCGGAAGAAGGCGAAAAGCGGACTCAATGTCCGCTTTTGCCAACAGAGCGGACCGCCCTGCTGTCCTAACGAGGCGAAGAGCCTTATCAAATGATGCGTAGTGTACCCGGGATTCCTCACAATCGATTCCGTCGTTAACCGAGGAGCCAGAAGGGTAGGATAAGTGATGAATTAAACAAAATTTACCTCTCGCCTTTTTGGGACCACGCCGAGTGGGGACACCTGCAGGTTGTGGAATGGGGGAAGATCAAAGGGGCCCGCCATGCGCCGCAGTTCCAGCTAGGCATGTGCATTTCGTTTCGTTCCGAATCAAAATTCGGACGAATTTTTCATTATTCGGAAATTCGGATGCATCCGAATTTCCGAATTACAAAAGTAAAGAATTTAAACGAATCCGAAAAAAAAACGAACGAATTCGAAAACATATTCGAATCGAATTCGAAAACATATTCGAATCGAATTGGAAAACATATTTGAATCGAATTGGAAAACATATTCGAATCGAATTGGAAAACATATTCGAATCGAATTGGAAAACATATTCGAATCAAATTCGAAAACATAATCGAATTCGAATCGAATTCGAAAACATATTCGAATCGAATTCGAAAACATATTCGAATCGAATTGGAAAAAAATAGAAAACGTTTTTCTAAAAAAAACAATAAGATAGAATATAAAATAATAAAGCATATATATATATAAATATAAATTTCGTATAGAATGAATTCGAATTTGAATAGAAAAGATTAGAACAGAAAATAATAGAAAAGATTAGACTAGAAAAACAATAGAACAGAATAGAAGAAAATATAATATATATATTATATTTTCTTCTATTCTGTTCTATTGTTTTTCCAGTCTATTCTTTTCTATTACTTTCTATTCTATTCTAATCTTTTATATTCAAATTTGATTTCGGTCTATATGAAATTCGAATTTTGGAAGATGTTTATATATATATATATATATATATATATATATATATATATATATATATATATATAAAAATAATTTTTTTCTATTCTGTTTCATTGTTTTTCTATGCTATTCTTTTCTATTCTATTCTAAACTTTTCTATTCGAATTTGAATTCATTCTATACGAAATTCGAATTTCGGAAGATGGCTTCTGAAAGTGGAATTTCGTATAGAATGAATTCGAATTTGAATAGAAAAGATTAGAATAGAAAATAATAGACTAGACAAACAATAGAACAGAACAGAATAAAATATAATATATATATATTTTATTCTATTCTGTTCTATTTTTCCTATGCTGGTCTATTGTTTTTCTATTCTTTTCTATTATTTTCTATTTTATTCTAATCTTTTCTATTTGAATTTCTGAAAATGGTTATACAGAAACAGAATGAAATAGAATGAAATCGAATTCTAATAGAAAAGACTAGAAAAGAAAAACAATAGAACAGAATAGAAAAAAATTATATATATATATATATATATATATATATATATATATATATATATAAAACCATCTTCCGAAATTGGAATTTGGTACAGAATGAATTCAAATAGAAAAGATTAGAATAGAACAGGAAATAATATAAAAGAATAGCATAGAAAAATAATAGAACAGAATAAAAAAAATATAAAATATTCTATTCTAATCTTTTCTATTCAAATTAATTCTGTACCAAATTCCAATTTCGGAAGATGTATTATATATATATATATATATATATATATATATATATATATATACATATACATACATACATATATATATATAAAATATTTCTTTCTATTCTGTTCTACTGTTCTATTGTTTTTCTATTCTATTCTTTTCTATTAGAATTTGATTTCATTCTATTTCTATATAACCATTTTCCGAAACTCGAATTTTGTATAGAATGAATTTGAATTCAAATAGAAAAGATCAGAATATAATAGGAAATAATAGAAAAACAATAGAACAGAATAGAAAAAATATAATTAATATATATATATATATATATATATATATATATATATATATATATATATATATATATAGGGTTGTCCCGATACCGATACTAGTATCGGTATCGGCACCGATACCGAGCATTTGCCCAAGTACTTGTACTCGGGCAAATGCTCCCGATGCTTCCCCCGATACCTTGACAGTCAGCGGTGATCGGCGCGTGGGGGAGTTACAAGCTTCTCCCCCCCGCGGCTTTCAGCTGCTTTAGTGACATACAGCGGTGATCGGTGCTTGTAACTCCCCCACACACATCACCGCTGACTGTCACCTCATCCCCCTTAGTCCCCCTCCGTTCCAATGTCCCCCTCCGCTGTCCTGCTCCGTTGCATTGTCCCCCTCCGCTGTCCCCCTCCGCTGTCCTCCGCCGCTGCATTGTCCCCCTCCGCTGTCCTCCTCCGTTGCATTGTCCCCCTCCGCTGTCCTGCTCCGCTGCATTGTCCCCCTCCGCTGTCCTCCGCTGTCCTCCGCTGTTCTCCGTTGCATTGTCCCCTCCGCTGTCCTCCTCCGTTGCATTGTCCCCCTCCGCTGTCCTGCTCTGCTGCATTGTCCCCCTCCGCTGTCCTCCGCTGTCCTCCTCCGCTGCATTGTCCTCCGCTGTCCTCCGCTGTCCTCCTCCGCTGCATTGTCCCCCTCCGCTGTCCTCCGCTGTCCTCCTCCGCTGCATTGTCCTCCGCTGTCCTCCTCTGCTGCATTGTCCCCCTCCGCTGTCCTGCTCCGCTACATTGTCCCCCTCCGCTGTCCTCCGCTGTCCTCCTCCGCTGCATTGTCCCCCTCCACTGTCCTGCTCCGCTGCATTGTCCTCCGCTGCATTGTCCTCCGCTGTCCTCCTCCGCTGCATTGTCCTCCGCTGTCCTCCGCTGTCCTCCTCCGCTGCATTGTCCCCCTCCGCTGTCCTCCTCCGTTGCATTGTCCCCCTCCACTGTCCTGCTCCGCTGCATTGTCCCCCTCCGCTGTCCCCCGCTGTCCTCCTCCGCTGCATTGTCCTCCGCTGTCCTCCGCTGTCCTCCTCCGCTGCATTGTCCCCCTCCGCTGTCCTGCTCCGCTATCCTCCGCTGCATTGTCCTCCGCTGTCCTCCGCTGTCCTCCTCCGCTGCATTGTCCCCCTCCGCTGTCCTGCTCCGCTGCATTGTCCCCCTCCGCTGTCCTCCGCTGTCCTCCGCTGTCCTCCTCCGCTGCATTGTCCCCCTCCACTGTCCTCCTCCGCTGCATTGTCCTCCGCTGTCCTCCGCTGTCCTCCTCCGCTGCATTGTCCTCCGCTGTCCTGCTCCGCTGCATTGTCCCCCTCCGCTGTCCTCCGCTGTCCTCCTCCACACTGCATTGTCCCCCTCCGCTGTCCTGCACCGCTGCATTGTCCCCCTCCGCTGTCCTCCGCTGTCCTCCGCTGTCCTCCTTCGCTGCATTGTCCTCCGCTGTCCTCCTCCGCTGCATTGTCCCCCTCTGCTGTCCTGCTCCGCTGCATTGTCGTCCTTCGCTGTCCTCCGCTGTCCTCCGCTGTCCTCCTCCGCTGCATTGTCGTCCTTCGCTGTCCTCCTCCACTGCATTGTCCCCCTCCGCTGTCCTCCTCCGCTGCATTGTCCCCCTCCGCTGTCCTGCTCCGTTGCATTGTCCCCCTCCGCTGTCCTCCGCTGTCCTCCTCCGCTGCATTGTCCTCCGCTGTCCTTCTTCTTTGCTGTGTCCCCCTCCGCTGTCCCCATCCGTTCCGGCTTTCCGCTGTCCCCCTCTCTCTTCCTCTGTCCCCTCCGTTCTGCTGTCTCTCTCCGCTGTGTGAATGGACAGAGTCAGCTGACTCTGTCCATTCACATAACTGAAACATTGTAATCTCCTGTGATTACGATGTGTCAGTTTATGGATGGAGAGGAGCCGCTGTCTTCTCTCCATTCATTTTCAGTGCAGCTGAGGCTGCAGAGAAAGGGACTGGGGAATCTCTATCCTCGGTCTCTTTCTCTGTCTCAAGGGGGAGATATCAGAGGTCTGTTAAGACCCCTGATATCTCACCAAAGCCCCCCAACAGGGCTGATTAAAAAAAAAAAACACACACACACAAAGTGCAATAAAGAATAAAAAAAAAAAAATTGTAAAAAATAATAAATGTAAATGAAAAAAAAAAACATAAAAAAAAAACACACACACACAGGCACCGTTCACTCACCCCAACCCCCCCCCCCCCCACCCCCCTAAAAAAAAAACAAAAAAAAAAAACACTGTCACGTGACATTAAAAAAAAGTATCGGTAATTGGTATCGGCGAGTACTTGAAAAAAAGGATCGGTACTTGTACTCGGTCTTAAAAAAGTGGTATCGGGACAACCCTAATATATATATATGTATATATATATATATATATACATATATATATATATATATATATATATATATATATATATATATATATATATATATATATATATATATATATACATATATATATATATATATAAAACCATCTTCCGAAATTCGAATTTCGTATAAAATTAATTTGAATTTGAATAGAAAAGATTAAAATAGAGTAGAAAGAATAGACTAGAAAAACAATAGAACAGAATAGAATAAGATATAATATATATATTGTATTTTATTCAGATCTGTTCTATTGTTTTTCTAGTCTATTCTTTTCTATTATATTCTATTCAAATTCGAATTCATTCTATACAAAATTTGAATTTCAGAAGCCATCTTCTGAAATTCGAATTTCATATAGAATGAATTCAAATTCGAATAGAAAAGTTTAGAATAGAATAAAAAAGAATAGCATAGAAAAACAATGAAACAGAATAGAAAAAAATATAATATATATATTATATTTTATTCTCTTCTGTTCTATTGTTTTTCTAGGTCTATTCTATTTCTATTATTTTCTATTCTAACCTTTTCTATTCAAATTCGAATTCATTCTATACGAAATTCTAATTTTAGAAGCCATCTTCCGAAATTCTAATTTCGCATAGAATTAATTCAAATTCGAATAGAAAAGTTTAGAATAGAATAGAAAAGAATAGCACTGAAAAACAATGGAACAGAATAGAAAAAATATATAATATATATATATAACCATCTTCCAAAATTGGAATTTGGTAGAGAATGAATTCGAAAAGAAAAGATTAGAATACAATATATTATATTTTTTTCTATTCTGTTCTATTGTTTTTCTATGCTATTCTTTTATACTTTCTATTCTATCCTAATCTTTTCTATTGGAATTCGATTTCATTCTATACGAATTTCAAATTTCACAAAATGGTTATATATAGTTTACTTTTCAAATTCAGTTAATGTTTTTTTCGAATGCGGTAGAATTTTTTCTAATTTTATCGTTTTTTCGAACGTGGTAGAATTTTTTCGAATTTGACAGTTTTTTTCCAATGTGGTAGAATTTTTTCGAATTTGACAGTTTTTTTCCAATGTGGTAGAATTTTTTCGAATTTGATAGTTTTTTTTCGAATGTGGTAGAATTTTTTTGAATTTGACAGTTTTTTTCGAATGTGGTAGAATTTTTTCGAATTTGATAGTTTTTTTCCAATGTGGTAGAATTTTTTTCGAATTTGAGTTTTTTTCCAATGTGTAGAATTTTTTCGAATTTGATAGTTTTTTTTCGAATGTGGTAGAATTTTTTTGAATTTGACAGTTTTTTTAGAATGTGGTAGAATTTTTTCGAATTTGATAGTTTTTTCGAATGTGGTAGAATTTTTTCGAATTTGATAGTTTTTTTCGAATGTGGTAGAATTTTTTGAATTTGACAGTTTTTTTCGAATGTGGTAGAATTTTTTCGAATTTGATAGTTTTTTTCCAATGTGGTATAATTTTTTCGAATTTGAGTTTTTTCCAATGTGGTAGAATTTTTTTCGAATTTGATAGTTTTTTTCGAATGTGGTAGAATTTTTTTTGAATTGACAGTTTTTTAGAATGTGGTAGAATTTTTTCGAATTTGATAGTTTTTTTCGAATGTGGTAGAATTTTTTCGAATTTGATAGTTTTTTTTCGAATGTGGTAGAATTTTTTTTGAATTTGACAGTTTTTTTCGAATGTGGTAGAATTTTTTCGAATTTGATAGTTTTTTTCGAATGTGGTAGAATTTTTTTGAATTTGACAGTTTTTTTCGAATGTGGTAGAATTTTTTCGAATTTGATAGTTTTTTTCGAATGTGGTAGAATTTTTCGAATTTGATAGTTTTTTTTCGAATGTGGTAGAATTTTTTTGAATTTGACAGTTTTTTCGAATGTGGTAGAATTTTTTCGAATTTGATAGTTTTTTTCCAATGTGTAGAATTTTTCGAATTTGAGTTTTTTTCCAATGTGGTAGAATTTTTCGAATTTGATAGTTTTTTTCGAATGTGGTAGAATTTTTTTGAATTTGACAGTTTTTTTAGAATGTGGTAGAATTTTTCGAATTTGATAGTTTTTTTCGAATGTGGTAGAATTTTTTCGAATTTGATAGTTTTTTTCGAATGTGGTAGAATTTTTTGATTTGACAGTTTTTTTCGAATGTGGTAGAATTTTTTCGAATTTGATAGTTTTTTTCGAATGTGGTAGAATTTTTTGAATTTGACAGTTTTTTCGAATGTGGTAGAATTTTTCGAATTTGATAGTTTTTTTCGAATGTGGTAGAATTTTTTCGAATTTGATAGTTTTTTTCGAATGTGGTAGAATTTTTTCGAATTTGATAGTTTTTTTTCGAATGTGGAAGAATTTTTCGAATTTGATAGTTTTTTTTCGAATGTGGTAGAATTTTTTCGAATTTTGATAGTTTTTTTTTTCGAATACGGTCGAATTTTTTCGAATGCGGTCGAATTTTTTCGAATGCGGTCGAATTTTTTCGAATTCGAATACGAAACGAAACGAATTCCGAAAACGAATGTAACGAATGCAACGAATTTAACTAAACGAATTTAGTTAAATAACGAATCGAAAGGAAACGAAAACTAAACGAATTTTTTCATCCTGCACATGTCTAGTTCCAGCTCCTTCTGGAGCTTCTCGGCCACGACGGACTCGAATTCCACAGCCGATTTCAAATTTGAAGACATAGTAGGGGCGTCCGACGGGAAAAGGGGATCCAGAAACCTCTATCCAGGCCATCCTTCAGGATCAGGGCCTCCCTATGAAGGGGGTACCGTTCTAGCCAGGAAGCATCTCTAAGACGTTCACCGGTGTCCTCCGGCTTAGGAAGGTCAGTCTTGGCTCCCGCTCTGGGAAGCGGCTGTCTACCCTTCCTAAAACACCGGCTGGCGGGGTGTGCACCCCCACAGCTGGAGCACTCGTGCCTGAAGCGACAGGCGGAGTACCATTTACAGTGGCTTTCATTGAAAAGCCAGCAGATACCTTTTTTGGAAGCGGCCGACGCTCTGGATTGAGGAGCGCCGACCGCGGACTGAAAGGACGAAGGCCTGTGGGGCACATGAGCAACAACACAGGCTACCATCCTGACAGTCAAAGCGAAGCTCTTTTCGCGCCGCCATCTTTTGCCGAAATTGGGTGTCATACTGGAACCAACACTGACCCCCGTAAACTTTGTACGCCCCCCAAATGAGGTCCAGATAGCAGAACAATAAAGTTGCCAACTCTGGGAAACGCTCGCAGAGCACTCCCGCGTAGGCACAGAAACCCTGCAGCCAGTTCTCGAAAGTCCTAAGAAGCTGTTTGACTTTATCGCCCTGTGACGCAACGTCTACCCGCCGAGATTTGTCTACCGTTTCCCTATCCGGCAGTACTAGAGCAAGGAAATCAACAAATTTGCATCGCCAGATCTTTTCCTTCGTCTCCTCCGGTATGTGGGTACCAGTGGGCGCTACTGCCACAAGGCCCCTCCGGGAGGAGGGGGAGGATTTGGCGCCACGCCTGAAACACCCATGCTAGAGAGAACCGATTTTACAACGACGCTATGCGGTCTTCAGGGCCGATACAGAATCATCAACCGACCTACCCAAATCAGTTCACAATCATACTCACTGATCCTTGGGGGCATCACCGATGATGAGCGATCAGCCGGCGAATCGGTGTCCGATACGACTCTGGAAGACTGAAGACTGAAGCGGCCAGCACCGTGAGGATCAACGGGGCCGTGTTCGTTAGGGCCGTCCCGGCCTACGGAGAGATCCAAGGGCGGAGGTCCCGCCACCGACTCTGAAGAGTCCCCCTGGCCGAGGGCAGCGACTGCGCAGGTACAGGAGCGTCTATGGATTCTGGCCGGCTGACCCAGGGCGGAAGGCTGCCGCCAGCCCGGATCCGAGCCCGAGTCTCCCGCCCAGCCGGGCGCGGGGAGACTGGCGCGACCCGCCAGGTTAAGCGCGTAGGGGGGTAAGCCCCAGCGACGTGAGGGGAGTCACCCGCACGTCCTCCGCCCATCTGGGCGCAGGAGGGCAGCAGTGGGCACAGGGTGGAGGGGGAATGGTATCCGTAAAGGCCGACAAGCCCGCACCCGCCCTGCCAGGCACAGGGGGGGCATACCCTACCCGGGAAGTGACATGGCGTGGCCCAGCCTGGGAATGGAGCCTATCCCCTGCCCGTCCGGGCGCAGAGGGGGTCCTAATTTGGGATAAGCCCACTACTGATGGCCCAGGAGCCGCTTGAGACCCCGCCCACGACATTGCGTTCGCCCAACAACGTTGCCGTAAATGCCTTGGGAGGAATTACCCCCCACCCAGCCGGGTGCTGAGGGGGTCATCCTCTGAGAAGCACCCTGGTCGGAAAACCCAGGGGCCGGCTGAGGCCCGCGCCCAGGAGGGCGCAGGGGGATACAGCCCGTGCCCATATGCCTCCAATGGGTTGCCTGTAGCCTGATCACCCCCCACCCTCACAGGCGCAGGGGGGTGCTGGTCACATTCACACCGTGACTGATGCACAGCCAGTTCAAAAACTCCCGCCTGGCTAGGCGCAGGGAGTGAACTGGCCGCTAGGGGGAGCCGGTCCCGCTCCGAAGCACCGCCGACGCCGCCAGCCGAGGGACCCGCCGCACACGAAGCCGCCGGTGCAGGCGAACGGCTCCGACCCCTGCCTGCCACTCTACGAGATGACAACCTGGCCGAGGAACGGAGCAGTCGCACACCTGCCGTCCCCCCGCTGGCTGCAGGGGTGGAAGCAGGTACCACACCACGCGAGGCCAGGGGATGGAGCGCTCCGGCTCTGGCCCAGCCTCGCGCCAGACTCTGGGAAGGGGGGCGAGGTGGGGGCTGCCGAGCGGGGGCTACGTGATCGGGGACACCGGGGGGGGCGCGCATCGGTCCGGAGGCAAGGAGAAGGGGACCGCCGAGGGGGGGCACGCCGAGAGTGGGCGGCCGACCCCCGCTTCCTCGCTAGTGAAGCCCTGCAAACCCGAGCCAGGGATGAATGGAGGGGGAGAGGAGTAGGGGGGCAGTAAGAGGCTGCGGAGGGGCTGGGGCTTAGGCGAGAAGGCGGGCAGGCACCTCTGCGGGCCCTGTGTCCAGCCATCTCAGGAGGGGAAACAAGGGAAGGGGCAGTGCAAGTAGCAGGAGAAGGCACCCCAGGGGATAAGAGGGCAAAGAGCCAGTCAGCCTGACCTCTGAGAGCCAGCTCACGGACCTTAGCTAGGAGGTGATCCGTGTCCATGGCTGGCGCCGCAGTGTCAGGTCCGAGCTCTTCCATGCTTTCGTCCGAAAAGGACCATAATCCCCTGGGGTGCCAAACTCCTGAGCTCAGGCCCAACCCCTGTCCCTTCTTGTACCAATCCCAAGTGAACCAAATTCACCTTAACTCCTCCCTGGCCATGCCCCCATCAGTCAGGGCTCTCTTTCCCGAGGGGCTCAAGAGGCCTTCATGACCATGGTGCAGCAAGTATACTGCAAATATCTGCACCTGAGATCAGATCTTCTAATATCTGCTCAGCCTGTACACCTGAGTGATGGGCTGAAAAGAGCCAAGGCTGTCTGCTGCTGTAAACATGTATCCACCTGTATCTGCACATCCAGTGGTGACCTGCAGGTATGGATACATTTTTGCCCTTGGATAAAATTTCTCTGCATCCAGGGTCAGAAATTTGTCCCTAACAGCAGGTAACCACTGTGACCCATGGTTTGTTAGTGTGTCGCTCAGGCTTAATCGATGTGGGGAGTAATGTAGATGATACCGAATGTGCTACAGGAGTGGCGGCGAGGGATGGAGCTCATCCCAGATCCCATAGTCAATAAAGGGAAGAGAGAAAAAAAATCCCTGGAGCCGCACATCCACAGAGTCCTATGGTAATGTAGTAGTGATGAGAGAGACCTCAGCCCGGGTCCTGCCAGGCCACACCCCAACGTGTTTTGCTTTGTCCCCTCGAGCTTAAACACGGGGACCACTGGATGCACAGATACATGTTAACAGCAGTGGCTCTTTTCAGCCCATCACTCAGGTGAACAGGCTGAGCAGCTGACAAAAATGGGAACATCTGGGATCCTGGCTGTAGGTAATCATGGTATATTTGCCATTTCATGGCCTTTTAGAACATATGAATGAGATCTAAAGCCTTGTTCACATGGTAAGTTTTTTTTTTAGTTCAACCCAGTGGGCTGAAGGAAAAAAAAAACTAGGGAGCTTAGGAGGAGCTTACTGTACTAATGAGTACACTACCGCACCACAGCCTCATGCATTGCATTCTATTCAGTTGAATGGGGATCATTTTTGCTGCGCTGCATTGCAAAGTCTCATGGCCCCACTCTGCTGTCACATGTTTTTACCGTACCTCACCCAACATAAAATGGTAAATGATGCCTGTAAGTTTGAAAGACCTGAACCCCCCCCAGGAAAAAAAATTATCTACGGCCCTGCTCTCCACAATGACTCACCTGTTGATGATATCCTGCTCGTTAGTCCTGCCTACTTAAGCCGTCCAGTCTAGATTATCTCTGCCTTCGCCTTGGTCACAGCTCTAGAGACGCTCTCCTGTTAAAGACTTGCTTGGCTGGCATTCCTTCTGGCTCCAGATCCTGCTTGCTGTTCTACTACGCTCATCTCTGGCTCCCTGACATTTTGGCTTGTCTGACTATCCGTTCCAGTTCCTGAACTCTGGTTATGTTTTGACTACGTTTACTCTGTTTACCTTTTTTTATTATTATTAAACAAGTGTGATTGAACTGTACTTCTGTCTCAGTCTGATTCATGGTTCCTGACAACGATGTTGCCTGCTGCTTTTTTCCCTTTATTTTCACCTGGTGATACTGCCAGTGACACACTTCCTTTTCTAGGGTGGCAATTCTCACTCAATATACTGTATCTATGGAGGAGCAGCACCTCTCCTTCTCCTCGCTTCCATAACACAGGGACAAGGCGTTCTGTAGTCTACAGAAGTGAACTGGATAGGTCTGATAACTGATGGAGTTAATAAGTATAGCATAGGAAAAGGGAACAGAAAGTTACAAGCCCACCTGATTTTTGACAGGATCTACAGGTATTGTTTAGTATTTTCAGTAAATAGAAAAAAAGTGGATTCAAAGCTACCAAATGAATGCAACAGCCTCCTCAAATGCTAGCATCCTACTAATGAATACAACAGACAAGTCAGTATGAAAAAAAAGAGGACATTTAATGTAGCAATGAGAAAAAAAATATATTATATTGTCTTTTCTGCTATAACTGGTTTGTTGGATTATTTTACATGTATTAAATAGATGTAATAAGACTCTTCTAATGGTATATTTAACAGACCAAAATGGAGCAAATAAAATAAGTTAATTGGTAGGGTTTAAATATCCTTTAAAGTATAATTAAATCCTCAAATGAAAGTGCTCCCAGCAATAAAGCTTATTATAGGGAGCAGCATCACTTTAATTAGTTGTAAATATCTACCTGTCCCACTCTACCTCTACTCTACCTCTACCTTTTATTATAAAAAAAAAAAACAGTCCTTGGGCTCCAGTCCAGTAACTTTACCTAGGCTGAGATGATGTCATCAGTCTGCTGCAGGCAGAATGAGAGAGCATTCCCTTAGTCCCCTCTTCAACATTTTTAGCAAGTCTCAAGTTGAGAAGCAGCAGTAGAGACTGATCTGTGTAAAATCTGTATGTAAAATATTAACAATAAGTGTCTATACTGTTTATAATCCAGTAATACACTGTCTCACCCTGCTCTGCACATGCTAAGTTGTTCTCTATTTTTCGGCACTGTGCCAAATTTGTAGAGGCCAATCTACTGAGAGCCTAAAGATTTACTGCTGCTCAGAGGCTCTGGCAGGCAAGAAGAAACAGGAACAATGCTGGAGGCAATTTACAGCACGCACTAATGTTGGTAGCATATTTATTAATGTGGAATGTATGTTCCTTGCTGAAGAACATTATTTTTTATCAAGTTTTTATGGGTAAAGTTCCACTTTAAATTGCATCTTTCAGTTGGCCTATAATTGTTACACATACTCCTCATTGCTACATTAAAGAAATCTTGGTTTGTTCACATGTCAACTGTATTATGTCTCTTGCACTGCTGTACCCACTCCATCTTTATAAGTAAAGAATAAAAAAAAATGTGGGTGGGGCTTTCTGGGTCCCTCCCACAACTCTGTTCTCTGTACAGGTTATGCACAGCACAGTGATGACGTCACTGCTACCTTTATATGGTAATAGTGGAGTTTGATATTTGGTGATCGCAAAGTGGATTTATATCTTCTGTACCTATTGATGAATACAGCAACTTGAAAAAGTATTCACACCCCTGAAATTTTCCACGTTTTGTCATGTTACAATCAAAAAATGTAAATGTATTTTATTGGGATTTTATGTGATAGACCAACACAAAGTGGCACATAATTGTGAAGTGTAAGGAAAATAATAAATGGTTTTCAACATTTTTTACAAATAAATATGTGAAAAGTGTGGCGTGCATTTGTATTCACCCCCCCAAGTCAATACTTTGTAGAACCACCTTTCTCTGCAATTACAGCTGCAAGTCTTTTTGGGGATGTCTCTACCAGCTTTGCACATCTAGAGAGTGACATTTGCCCATCCTTCTTTGCAAAATAGCTCAAGCTCTGTCAGATTGGATGGAGTGCGTCTGTGAAACACAATTTTCAAGTCTTGCCACAGACTCTCAATTGGATTTAGGTCTGGACTTTGACTGGTCCATTCTAACACATGAATATGTTTGATCTAAACCATTCCATTGTAGCTCTGGCTGTATGTTTAGGGTTGTTGTCCTGCTGGAAGGTGAACCTCCGCCCCAGTCTCAAGTCTTTTGCAGACTCTAACAGGTTTTCTTCTAAGATTGCTCTGTATCCAGTGATGAAGACTAGGCAGAGAGGGTTCCACCGCTCAGGTAGGCTCAAATCAGTGGGAAGAAAAAACGAGCAACATCATTCAAAGGGAGAGTCCCAGGTGCTGGCTGATGCAAAGTAAGGCAGAGAAGAACGGAGAGATCTGGAAGCCGCACACCGGTCTGATGATAGGTGCCTTTATTGATAAAAAAAGCTGGATCAAGGAGGTATACAAAACACTACAGAAGTGTACAGGGATCAGCTTCTGCTGTAGTGTTTTGTATACCTCCATGATCCAGCTTTTTTATCAATAAAGGCACTTATCATCAGACCGGTGTGCGGCTTCTAGATCTCTCCGTTCTTCTCTAAGATTGCTCTGTATTTTGCTCCATCCATCTTTCCATCAACTTTGACCAGCTTCCCTGTCCCTGCTGAAGAAAAGCATCCCCACAACATGATACTGTCACCACCATGTTTCACGGTGGGGATGGTGTGTTCAGGCTGATGTGCAGTGTTAATTTTCCGCAACACATAGCATTTTGCTTTTAGGCCAAAAAGTTCAATTTTGACCTCATCTGACCAGAGCACCTTCTTCCACATATTTGCTGTGTCCCCCACATGGCTTCTCCCAAACTGCAAACAGGACCTATGCTTTCTTTCAAGAATGGCTTTCTTCTTGCCACTCTTCCATAAAGGGCAGATTTGTGGAATGCTAGTATTTGTCCTGTGGATAGATTCTCCCACCTGA
Organism: Lithobates septentrionalis; assembly: GCA_037952835.1. Taxonomy (NCBI): domain Eukaryota; kingdom Metazoa; phylum Chordata; class Amphibia; order Anura; family Ranidae; genus Lithobates; species Lithobates septentrionalis. The sequence continues at coordinate 804,655 of JBBDGP010001934.1, read as the reverse complement.
GCTGTGGATCTCTGCAGCTCCTCCAGAGTTACCCGGCCTGTCAGTTTAGATGGACGGCCATGTCTTGGTAGGTTTGTAGTTGTGCCATACTCTTTCCATTTTCGTATGATGGATTGAACAGTGCTCTGTGAGATGTTCAGAGCTTGGGACATTTTTTTATAACCTAACCCTGCTTTAAACTTCTCCACATCTTTATCCCTGATCGGTCTGGTGTGTTCCTGTCAGAAACCATGAATCAGACCAAGACAGAAGTACCATTAAATCACACTTGTTTAATAATAAAAGTAAATAGAACAAACGTAGTCAAAACATAGCCAAAGTTTGGTAACCGGGATGGATAATCAGACAAGCCAGAAAGTCAGGAAGCCAGAGGTCAGCGTAGTGGAACAGCAAGCAGGATCTGGAGCCAGAAGGAATGTCAGCCAAGCAAGTCTTTAACAGGACGTAGGAGACAGTCTCTGTGATGCTGACCAAGGCGAAGGCAGAGATCATCTGGGCTGGAAGGCTTAAGTAGGCAGGACTGAGGAGCAGGATATCATCACTGTGGAGAGATAGGAGCTGGCAATTAGCTGACAGCTGAGCGGCCGGGTCAGAGGAAGGAAGGGCTGAGCCCAGCACTGACAATTCCTTGGTCTTCATGATGCTGTCTATTCACTAAGGTTCTCTAACAAACCTCTGAGGGCTTCACAGAACAGCTGTATTTATACTGAGATTAAATTACACACAGGTGAAGTCTATTTACTAATTAGGTGGCTTTTGAAGGCAATTGGTTCCACTAGATTTTAGTTGGGGGGCATCAGAGTAAAGGGGGCTGTATACAAATGCACGCCACATTTTTCACATATTTATGTAGCGGGCACCTACTTTCAAGTAGTTGAGCTTTCTGTGTTTAAATGACAAAGTAAATTTAGGCAGGCTTGCATTGTGGTTCCAGGCCCGGTTGTTTATTTTGAGAACTGGGAGTGTCAGTGTAGTGTCAGTGTAGTGCAGGGTGTGGCCACCTGTGCTTGGACCCAGAGATGCCTCCTCTTGCTTTTAGTGAGAGTGGGTTTGAGAGAGAGGTTGGACTTGGGATCTGGGTGACAGGCAGCTCATGTGTGAGTTCTGGCCAATCATTAATTTGTTTGGCAGGAGGCGGGACTCCCATATAAGCTGGGGTTACATGCGGCTAGGGAGTTTTTCCAGAAAGAGTTCAAGAGGGCCCCTACGGGGAAGGGAGGGGGGGACCAGGCAACACGGAGGAGAGGAGTTAGTAACACCGCACAGCATGTAGTTGCTGGTGTCGCTGGATGCCCACTGCGGGGAGGGGAACGTGCCAGATTGGAGAGAAGGGATGGAGAAAACATTCAGAAGAAGAAGCAACTAAGCGGAAGAAAACTGGGCGATCGACCATTTGTGAGTGGCACATGGACTGTTGATCAAGTGAGTGAAGGCCCAAGGGAACGGTACTAACAGAGGCTGAGGGAGACAGGTGGTGATGGCCTGTGACTTAGGGTTCAACAATACCCCGGGATTCCAATCAGTCAGGCGGGAGGAATTATTCAGAGTAATCTCTTCCTTAGCTCAACTTGGAAGTACTGTACAGATGGGAAGTAGTGGTCAAAAGGCAGCGGTAGAGCTCTGAGCACAAATAGAGATACAGATTGTTCTAAAAACGGTCTACGGGTGAAGAAGTTATTCAGAATGACTCTTTACTACAACAGCCTATGTATTCTCTAGTAAATCCACCCAAGTCTATATGCAAAGAGTTATTCAGAGTGGCTCTTTGTTATTCACTTTCATTGTTCTCAAGGACCAGACTACTCCCTTCTTCCCAATGAGAAGTTATTGCCGAGTGACTTTTCATTATCCGCAATGTTCTAATGCCCCGTACACACGGTCGGATTTTCCGACGGAAAATGTGTGATAGGACCTTGTTGTCGGAAATTCAGACCGTGTGTGGGCTCCATCACACGTTTTCCATCGGATTTTCCGACACACAAAGTTTGAGAGCAGGATATAAAATTTTCCGACAACAAAATCCGTTGTCGGAAATTCCGATTGTGTTTACACAAATCCGACGGACAAAGTGTCACGCATGCTCAGAAAAAATAAAGAGATGAAAGCTATTGGCCACTGCCCCGTTTATAGTCCCGATGTACGTGTTTTACATCACCACGTTCAGAATGATCAGATTTTCCGACATCTTTGTGCGACCGTGTGTATGCAAGACAAGTTTGAGCCAACATCCGTCGGAAAAAATCCTAGGATTTTGTTGTCGGAATGTCCGAACAAAGTCCGACCGTGTGTAAGGGGCATTAGTCTTTGCACGAGAGGCAAAGGAAAGATTATGAAGCAACAAAGAGCATCTCAGAAAACCCTTTTCCTATCCCAGTTCATGTTATACCAATAAAAGCAAGAGAAAAGTACAATATGGACTGTTTCTATCTCTATGGGCTGCGATGGGCTTGATAGGGAAAGCCCAGAACTTAAGGACTTTCAATAACGTTGACTGCTAAAGCCAAATTATAGATGATGTATTTAATATACAAGCCCATAGTTTTAGCTATAGGCAGGGAGAACAATACAGTAAGTACATGGCATACATTCAATATGATTGTTCTGAAATGGCTGAGAGCCTTAGTACAATTTATACATTCTACAGGGGTGGCACCTTGAATAGGACTCTTTTGAAGTACCATTCAATTCTTTGGTGATATTCATTGATATACAAATGGTCATTTCACATATACACGTCACTTCCCAAGTTCTGTGGGAAAGCCAGATATAGAACTTTTCACAGCTGAAGGTGTGAATGGCATTTGATCACCAAAACCGCTGTTAACTCATATGACTTCTAAACATTTGTAAAAAGTACCTCTGCTTAGTCAGAATACATGTTTTGATAATCATAACTAAATGTTTGATAAATAAATAGTTATTCCATTTACCCTATCAGGCTAGGTGGCAAAAATGTGATTTACGGATAGAACAACAAACTGCAGCTCCTTCGGGGGTAGTGCGCTACATTTATTTGTAAAAGAATTTAGAAAACCATTTATAATTTTCCTTCCACTTCACAATGATGTGCCACTTTGTGTTGGTCTATCACATAAAATCTCAATAAAATACATTTATATTTTTGGTTGTAACATGACAAAATGTGGACAATTTCAAGGGGTATGAATACTTTTTAAAGGCATTGTATATTTCAAGTTTTTGTGCCTGGAGTTTAAGGTACTCAAATGATTGTACACAATTCTGTCTGATCGCTAGCTGCCCCTGTCATGGACTGGTGGCATTAGCAGGCAATTGCAGACATGAGATTGTCAACCTATCTGGGCAAAAATGGATGGATTAGGCGACTGTCATTAGGTAACATCTGCAGGATATAGCGATGCAGAATGGATTGGAAGAGAGCTTACGCACAAGACTGCAGAGATCTCTGTGTCGGATGTGTCATGCTTATCACTAAGTCCTTATTGAAGTTTACAAGGACATGTGTGGATTCTGCTTTCAAGTCAGTGAAACTGGCAGAGGTTCAGTTACAGTTCACATTATCTGCTCAGCTGTATTATCGCTACAAGCTCTGCTAGCTACAAAGGCCGCCTCACTGAACTGTTAGGAACTGTTAATAAACCAATGATGGTTTATTGGTCAATTTTAGTTTTTTTAAGCATACATGTTTTTAAACGTATGTTTAATATCTTTTTTTTTATCTATATCAAATCGTTATTTTACAAATAAACATGTAATATACAGTGTACCCATGACACTGGTTTTGCAGAGCATTATGGGTTCTCTAAAGGGAGAGTACAGCAGTAGCTTTTTCCTTCTCTTTCGATCTAAACACTGCATGAAGATTTGCAGAGCAAATCTCCATTTTTTTTTGTCAAAGCTTGATTGAACAAGCTGAAATTAGAAGCTGATTGGATACCATGCACAACTGCACCAGATTTTGCACTCTGCAGTTTTAGTAACTCAACCCCATATAGGTTTTTTTTGCATTCTGAGCTTAGCTCCATTGTTCTGCAATTAGGTTTCTCTGAGTTTTCTAAAGAATAAAGCTGTAGCTTTTGGAGGCAGATCTGCTGAGGAGGGGTCTTGAGGGCGGATCTGCTCCTCTCTGGTGAGGGGAGTCTTGATGATGGGTCTGTATAATAAGGGTCTTGCAGGGGAACCTGCTGAGAAGGAGTTTTGGAGGTGGATCTGCTAAAGATGAGTATTGGAGGCTTTTGAGGCATATCTGTTGAGAAGGGGGAACCGCAGAGGAGGAAAATTGAGGGCAAATCCGCTGAAGTAGGGTCTTGGGATGGATCTGCTGAGGAGTAATCCTAGTGTTGTGTCACCTGTGTAGGTGTATGGAAGAGGATATGTTGAGGAGGGGTCTAGGGTGCAGTTGTGCAGAAAGGTCTTAGGTGTGGATCTGCTGATGAGGGGTATTGAGGCAGATCTTCTGAGAATGGGGTTTAGATGTAAATCTGCTGTAAAGGCAAGGGGTTTTGGTGGTGGATCTGCAGAAGAGCAGTCTTGGTAGTGGATCCGCTAAGGAAGGTCTTGGAGGTGGATCTGCTGAGAAGGAACCTTGAGAATAGATCTGCTGAGGAGGGGTTTTGGAGGTGGTTCTGCTGAGGAAGGGTCTTGGGTTGAATTTACTGGGGATGGGTCTTAGACTGGAACTTTTGAGGAGGGGTTTTGGATGTGGATCTGCTGAAGACGAGTATTGGAGGGCTTTGAGGTATTTCTGTTGAGAAAGGGGCATTACAGAGGAATCTTGAGGGCAAATCTGCTGAGGTGGGGTCTTGGTTGGATCTGCTGAGGAGTAGTCTTAGGGTTGTGTCAGCTGTTTTGTCTGGGAGAGGAGTCTAGGGTGCAGTTGTGCTGAAGAAGGGTCTAGGTGTGGATCTGCTGATGAGGATGCTTTCCAGTCGATCTGCTGAAGAGAGCTATTAAGGCAGATCTTCTGAGAATGGGGTTTAGATGTAAATCTGCTGTAGAGGGGAGAGGTTTAGGAGAAACTGCAGAAGAGCAGTCTTGATGGTGAATCTGCTAAGGAAGGTCTTGAAGGTGGATCTGCTAAGAACAGATTTTGAGGGTGGATCTGCTGAGAAGGGGTTTTGGAGGTGGTTCTGCTGAAGAGGGGTCTTAGAGGTAGAGCTGCTGAGATACAGTAGGTCTTGGAGAGGAGGGGTCTTAGTGGGTGATCTGCTAAGAAGAACTGCTGAGGGGGATCTGCTAAAAAGGGGTCTTGAGTGCGAATGTCCTGAGAAGGAGTTATGGAGGTTGATCTGCAGAAGAGGAGTCTTTAAGGTGGATCTGTTGAGGAGAGGTCTAATAGGGCGTACACACGGTCGGACTTTGTTCGGACATTCCGACAACAAAATCCTAGGATTTTTTCCGACGGATGTTGGCTCAAACTTGTCTTGCATACACACGGTCACACAAAGTTGTCGGAAAATCCGATCATTCTGAACGCGGTGACGTAAAACACGTACGTCGGGCCTATACACGGGGCAGTAGCCAATAGCTTACATCTCTTTATTTATTCTGAGCATGCGTGGCACTTTGTGCGTCGGAACAGGCCACACACGGTCGGAATTGACGCGATCGGATTTTGTTGTCGGAAAATTTTATCTCCTGCTCTCCAACTTTGTGTGTCGGAAAATCCGATGGAAAATGTCCGATGGAGCCCACACACGGTCGGAATTTCCGACAACACGCTCCGATCGGACATTTTCCATCGGAAAATCCGACCGTGTGTACGGGGCATAAGAGGGGGTCTACTGAGGACGGGTCTTGTGCGCTGATGTACTAAGGATACGTTTTAGAGGGGGATCTGCTGAGAAGAGATCTTGACTGCTAGTATGGTGAGAAAGGGTTATAGAAGTGGTTCTTCTGAAGAGGGGTCTTGAGGGTGGATCTAATAAGGAGAAGTTTTGGAAATGGATCTGCTGAGAAGGAGTCTTGGAGGAGGATTAGCTAAAGAGGGATCTTAGGACATCCGCTGAGAAGGCGTCTTAAGGAACACAATCTCGAGACAACAAAAACACTATATTTGTAGCAAGTACACAATGTCAGTTTACCAAAGGGTGATCTCCAAATTAAAAGCCAAGAAAGTTGAATGTATCATTTCTACAATTGTCATGTTTGGAAGAGAACCAATACAACCAAATACAAATTGGCTTGCCCTACTTCTACTGTGCCCCAGTTTCTAGAAATGAGCCCTGTAGAGTATACTGTTTACGCTGTCCAGCACAACAAATGTTCTCCATTGTTTTCTGAATGATGTTATGTCAAGCTGTGCTCTGTTGAAAGAGGAAGAGAAATATTGCCCTATAAAAGTTTTACACTGTTATTTGTTATTAGCATTATTTTTCACTTGTTTTTGTGCACCACCAACATGAATTGCCTAGGGCACGTTCTGAAATCATACTGTATTTGCAAAAACAAAAAGTGTTGCTTATGCAGTCTTAACACTGTAATCAAAGCCATTTGCGGTCACATTGCACCCACCCATGAGTGTGAAGAACTCACCCCTTGGATCAAACACTGCACCATTTTCAGAGGACCATTTTGGCCAAGGTTAACTTCACTTTTCTAATGCAGACACAGCTCTGATTTCACAAGGGAACTTACCCAGGAAAGTCTGTAAAAGGATGACATGGGCACTTTTAGGTAAACATGACTGGTAGGTTGTTGGATAACCTTTTAGGCATGATTGTTGACTGGTGCATCTTGGGGCCAGGGATAGGTTTCAGACTTTGTAGGAAAATTGGAAGGCACAAACCAGTATCTACAAATGACACAACTTGTCGTTTAGCTGTTGCTGGCGTTGTCAGACAATCAATTCAGTGCCCATACAGACAGGCTGTTACTGGCCACCTTATATCTCCTTAAATGAAAAACATTCTGTTTTTTAGTGAGTGTTTCCTTGTTTTTACCCCTGGAAGGGGCATTGCAATATACAGGTTCTGCCAAAGTAGTACAGGGGATGTCTTTTTAGTATTATTGCTGAAGAACTTTAAACAGGAGAGTGGTTTAGGGTCACAAGATACTTCAAAACGAACAATAGCAATAATGGAAGGACATACTGTACTTCTCACTAATCTTCTACTAGCAGCTTTTCCTGGAGGTAACAGGGAATGGCTAGTATATCTGGGACCCAACAGCAATGGTCCATATAGTCACTTCTGGCGCTCAGTTCTTTTTTAGCACTTGCACAACTAATAGTCCATAGCAATCTTTACTCACAGTGTCACAGGAGCTGTCTGCCACCCAGCATCCTCAAGTAGATCTTCAGTGAGGAAGATAACAAGATCCTTCTGCAGACCAGGACTTCAGCACAGTGCCCTCCAGTAAAATCAATCAGCAGCTGTAGAGGCATAGAATAAAATTTATTTTCTCAGTAAAATTGCCTCCAGGGGCAACAGCCCCAAAAGAACCAGAACCCTCCCTGGACGAAAAGAACACTTTGGCAAGACTTCCTAAACATTCGCCTTCCCAGGCACCATATGGATGCCCAGGGCCACTGATAGAAATCATGGGGCCTCGTACAGCCTACCTGATGGGGCTCCCTTCAGCCCCACCCTGGTCCCGCCCCTGGTCCCTCCTTCAGCCCCACCCCGGCCCTGCCCCTGGTCGTGCCCATGGTCCCTCCTTCAGCCTCACCCCTGGCCCCTCCCCAGAAGGTTAGAGACTGCAGACATAGTACAGTAGATGGTCAGAGACTGCAGACATAGTACAGGAGATGGTCAGAGACTGCATCCATAGTACAGCAGATGATCAGAGACTGCAGACATAGTACAGGAGATGGTCAGAGACTGCAGACATGGTACAGGAGACAGTCAGACTGCAGACATAGTACAGGAGATGATCAGAGACTGCAGACATAGTACAGGAGAAGGTCAGAGACTGAAGACATAGTACAGGAGATGGTCAGAGACTGCAGACATAGTAAAGGAGATGATCAGAGACTGCAGACATAGTAAAGGAGAGGGTCAGAGACTGCAGATATGGTACAGGAGATGGTCAGAGACTGCAGACATGGTACAGGAGATGGTCGGAGACTGCGTTTTTTCAACTGAATACAGTGTACAAGTATAAAGTATCACAGGGCTGATCCACTCTATTTAAACCAGCTCTGCAAGATCAAGTCAGTGATTTTCCTTTGAAAGTGCAACCAAGTGACAGAAGACAGCTTCATATCCATTTTCCAAAATACAAATTTTCTTACAAACAGTCAACTGGTCAGGATTACATGAGGAGAGTAACCAGTTAATGAGGCTGTTAAGTTTCTAGCCTGATTCAGCAGTAAATCCTCCAAAAAAACAAACAAAAAAAAAATCAAACAATCTATGCAGCACACACAGAGCTCTGGCTAAATAGCTGATTATAAGCTGAAATGATTAGCTGCAGCAGAGTCTTACAGAGATCTTATCAGTGTGATCAGGCAATGTGCAGGTCAGGTTAGGCAAATTAAAAAAAAAAGTAACCAGCAAGACAAGAGGGAGGGGAGGCTGATTGGTAACCTGTACACTGCCTGATCACATAGATATTTGGAAGACACTGCAGTCAGCCAGCAACATGTTACTGTGCTCCCAACGATCCTGTTGTTTCCATTCAGCCACAGCTGTGTGTCCTGCAGAACTTGTATTGCTGCTGTAATCATACCTCCTTGTGTCTCCCTCCTTGCTCCCCCATTCAGCCCCACTTCAGCACTGTTTACAGTCAAATGTGAGCGGCTGGAGAAGGGGAGGGAAACACTTTTTTATTACTTTGCATTCTTTCATTCACTGTTTATATCGCCCGGGCCCCCCTGCTGGCCGGGCCGGTACAACAGGGCCAGTTGTACTGGCTTATCAGCGGCCCTTTGGATGCCTCCTTCCAAGGATTTAATGAAGCATGATAAATATTCACACTGATCATTTGAATCTCCCTGCTCTAAACTCTGGAAACTTCTTTCAGAGGAAGTTGAAACTTAACCACTTCAGCCCCGAAAGATTTTACCCCCTTCCTGACCAGAGCACTTTTTGCGATTCGGCACTGCGTTGATTTAACTGACAATTGCGCAGTCGTGCGACCTGGCTCCCAAACAAAATTGACGTCCTTTTTTTCCCACAAATAGATCTTGCTTTTGGTGGTATTTGATCGCCTCTGCGATCTAACTAGGGACTAGTTAAAAGGGGTTCCCGCCCTGGGAGGGTCAACAGAAAGATTAGGAAAGTTCTCAGGAAGGTTGTGCTACCAACATGGCTGAATTGGAGGGGCTCATGGCCCAGTTGAGGGAAGAAGCAGCGGTGCGGGGTGCTGAGTGGCTCCAGGAGACGATCGCAGCCGCACTACAGGGCTCCACGATGCAGGCAAGTGGGGGAGAGAGAAGCGGCACCAGAGCACGCCGCTCTCGTCCGCCTGAGCGTTTCTCTCCGGACCGCATGACACCAGCGCAGCGGCACTCGGGTAGTCTGTCTTCCAGACTCCCGGGGGGACCACCGGCGAAACGGCAAGCGGGAAGAGAGCGGGTCAGCGGGCGTGCGGCCCCGGCGGGACAGGAGCAGAGGCAGGCCAGGGAACCGGCCACAGTGAGGCCTACTATTAGGAGACACACGGAGAGCGCAAGCCCCGCCCCCAGGATGACGGCGGGGAGCTCCGCCATCGCGGCAACTGCACTGCCTGGAGGGATCCCCGGGCCTTCTAATTCGGCGGCAGGGGACAGGCAGAGGGGAGAGAGAAGCAGGGCTGGCCTAACAAATGCAGGAGCGGAGGCTGGCAGGACTGAGGTAGCCCACACCGGTCCTGGGAAGGCGATCCGGAAATCCACAGAAGGTTTCGCTGCGCGGAGGAGGGGAAGGATGGCGAATAATGCGGCAGCTGCGGTTCACATCCCGGGCGGGCCTACGTCGGATGCAGGTGAAGAGTCGGGTCGGAGCGGAAGAGATGAGGAGTCCGGATCGGAGGAGGAGGCGGCCCCCCTGCCCAGGAGGATGGGGCCTGAGGAGAGCAGACGGTCGGCTGATGGGGCGACACCTATGCAGCCAGGTGAGCCAGCACAGGTCATTACAATGTCTAGTTTAAATGATGCATCATGTGTAGCAACTGGGGCTGGGGGGTCAGAACAAAGCATGGTGGGATCTGCTATAGGGGTGGGTACTCCGGGTTTCCTGGGTTTTCTAACAGGCATAAAAGAACTGGTGCAGAGGTTGGAGGCTGCAGAGAAGCCGGTAGAAGGTCCGGGAGCCGCATGGGTACAGCAGTCAGGGAAGGATTTAGGAAGTACTGGGGGGGACCCGACCACAGAGGTTTCAGCTGTGGTCGCGGTGCCTGCTCAGCAAGCCACGGGGAGTGGGGTTGCGCAAGGGAAGGAAAAAGCAGCGCCGACAGGTGAGGCTGCGGCGAGGAAGGATATCATCAGGCTGGCGGACGCGGCTCGCTGTGAAGTGTATGTGTGCTACGAGGGGCCGTTAGGAGCGCACTTGAAACAAGAAGTGCGGGAAAAGTTATGGAAAGGTGAGTATGTGGAGATATTTTCGTTACTGCCCTTGGAGAAGTTCAATCTTGACAGAGTCAAGCCGGACGACTCCAAAAAGGAAGATGAGGAAAAGAGAAGGTATAGGCTGATACCCAGGACATTTACAAATTGGTTACAAGCGTTCGCGATCATGGCAAGTGTGATAGGGGAGAAGCAACCGGAACACTGTTCTGCGCTTTTCTGCTATCAAGATGCGATAGGGGAAGCGTATAGAGTATATGGAGGTACGGCATGGTTGCGATATGACGAACAGTTCAGGCAGAGGAGAGCAGTTCGCCCAGCGCTACGTTGGGACCATAAGGACATCAGCCTATGGATGCGCTTGATGACGACGGCGAGGGCGCCGAATCAGTTTTTTCAAGGGGGAGCCGGTGGACCGTCCGCCCAGGGACATTCGGCTGGAAACAAAAAAGGGGTTTGCTGGCAGTATAACTCAGGATCCTGTAAGTTTGGAGGAACATGTAAGTTCAAGCATGAGTGTTCAGGCTGCGGGGGAACACATCCATCATCCAGATGCTTTAAGCAGGGAAAAGGTCGACAAGGAGAGGCTGGGAACAAAAGGGAGGACGCCGGTGATGGTGGAAAGGATGCGGCCGTTTCTCGGTAAGTACCCAGACAGAAAGGCAGCATCGCTATTAGAAGATGGATTTGCGTTAGGTTTTAGGATTCCATGTGATTTATCAGTGACTCCCCCGGTGCCCAAAAATTTAAAGTCAGCCCTGCAACATCCGGAAGTGGTTTCAGAGAAACTGCGGAAGGAAGTGGCTTTAGGTAGAATGAGTGGCCCTTTCCCAGTGGTACCTATAGTTGGTTTGGTGATATCTCCGCTGGGCGTGGTGCCCAAAAAGGAAGCCAACAAATTCAGGCTCATTCACCATTTGTCCTTCCCAAAAGGAGGATCCGTGAATGATGCTATAGACCAAGAAGCATGCTCAGTGACGTATACGTCTTTTGATGCTGCGGTAAGGTGGGTGAGATACTATGGAAAAGGTGCATTGATGGCTAAGGCAGATATAGAGTCAGCGTTTCGACTGCTGCCGGTTCATCCGGATAGTTTGCGGTTGCTCGGGTGCCATTGGAATGACGGATTCTATGTCGATCAATGCCTGCCAATGGGTTGCTCGGTGTCGTGTGCGATATTTGAGCAATTCAGCTCCTTTGTGGAGTGGGTGGTAAGGGATATAGCCGGGGTGAATTCGATAATTCACTACTTGGATGATTTTCTATGCATAGGCCCGGCATCTTCTAGAGTATGCGCGGTGTTGCTAGCTTCATTGCAACATATAGCAGGCAGGTTTGGCATTCCATTGGCGGATGACAAAACGGAGGGACCCTGCGCGGTCATCACGTTTTTGGGGATTGTACTAGATTCAGAAGCTATGGAATGTAGATTACCTGCTGACAAATTGGAGGATTTGAAAAAAGAGGTGGCCGGGTTGATAGGAATTAAAAAGGTACAACTGCGTAGGTTGCAATCGGTGTTGGGCAAACTGAATTTTGCTTGCCGCATACTTCCGATGGGGAGAGTGTTCAGTCGCCGGCTGGCGGCCAGCACGAGTGGGGTAAAATCACCAAAACATTTCGTGCGTTTGGGGAAAACGCATAGGGAGGATCTGAGGGTATGGCATACCTTTCTGGAATCCTTTAATGGCAGGGCAATGTGGATGTCGGGGCCAGTCAGCAATTTTGACTTGGAATTGTTTACCGACGCCGTAGGGGCAACAGGTTTTGGGGCGTTTTTTCAGGGAAAATGGAGCGCGGGTCCATAGCCGCAATCTTGGATAGACGAGGGATTCACGAGGAACCTGGTTCTGCTGGAACTGTTTCCGGTGGTTCTGGCAGTGGAGCTATGGGGTGCATCGTTCAGGGATCTGAAAGTGCGTTTTCATGGGGACAATATGGGGGTGGTGCAAGTGATCAACAGGGTCACGGCGTCATCTCCGCCAGTGATCAAGCTGCTGCAGCACTTAGTCTTAAGATGTCTACAACTGAATGTTTTCATTCATGCTGTGCACTTGCCGGGGGTGGAAAACGTCATTGCTGATGCACTGTCTCGCTTCCAGTGGGACAGGTTCCGAGAGTTGGCGCCGGACGCGGAGCAACAGGGGGTACCTTGTCCAGACTGGCTGTGGGAGATTGCGCTGGCATCGTAGAGGGATGGATTAAGCGGTCGGTAAGTGGGAGTACATGGGCAGCATACAATAAGGTATGGCGGGAATGGATGTCATTTGGACAGGAGTTGGGGGAGGAGCCCGTAGGGCAAGGATTAAGTTCGTTATTACTGTACTATGTGGCAAAGAAATTGGATGAGGGAGTGTCAGTGTCAGTAATGAACACACAGTTGGCTGGTTTGGCTTTCCTTTTCAAGCTACAAGGGCAGCCCGACGTGACTAAGGGTTTTTGGGTAAGACAAGCGTTGAAGGGTTATAGGAGGGCAGTGGTCAAGCGCGATTCGAGGAGACCGGTAACTTTTGAGATTCTGGGGGGTATTGTGGATCAGTTGGGTGTGGTTTGCTCATCTGAATACGAAGCTATTTTGTTTAAGGTTGCTTTTGTGTTGGCATTTTTTGGGGCATTTAGAATAGGGGAACTGGTCAGTCCTTCCAAAAAGGTTCAAGGGGGAATTGGGTTACAGGAGGTGCAACTAGAAGCGGAGGGGGTATCGATATTTTTGAGGAAATCTAAGACAGATCAGGGGGGAAGAGGCAAGATGGTGAGAATTTATCCAATTCACGGTTCCCCCCTGTGCCCGGTGAGCACGGTCAGGGAATTCTTGAAGGTTAGGCCGGATTTTACAGGCCCCCTGTTAATGCATTCAAATGGTACGTGGTTATCACGTTTTCAGTTTATTGCTGTGTTGAAGAAATGTTTGCAGGGACTGGGGCTGGAAGAGAAGGATTTTTCATCCCACTCATTTAGGATAGGAGCTGCGACGGAAGCGGCCAGGTTGGGGATGGATGTGGAGGTAATAAAAAGCATTGGGCGGTGGGAATCTAACAGATTTCAATCTTATGTGAGGCCACAGCTGGCAGTAAAATTGTAGGTGGTAGAGTGGGGTTTTTTCTGTCAGTTATATGGGGCATGGGATTTAGAGTTATCTGTTATGGCCAGGATTATAATTGGAATAGTCAATGTTGAGAATAGTGTTTTGTTTTCTTCTAATTACAGGTGCAACGCCGAGAATGGTCTGGATTATGGGCCATTCTTATGTATGTTGGGGGGCTCGGAGGGGAGACGCGCGGCCTGAGGGTAGACAGCTAAGTTTTGATAGAAGGGAAGTGTATATAAAGTGGTTTGGTATACCGGGGATGTTGTGGGGTAGATTGGTACAGGAAGTACAGCGTTATGCAAACAGAGAGGGACCTCCGGATGTCCTGGTGATACATGTTGGCGGGAACGATTTGGGCATTCGATCGATGATTGACATCACGCGAGATATCAAATTTGACATCTGGCGATTGATGAAGGAATTCCCGCAGATGATCATTATATGGTCAGACATGGTCGCCAGGATGTCTTGGAGAATGGCCAGGTCAGTGGAAGGTGTGAACAGAGCCAGGAGGAAGATCAACAGGGAAATTAGTAAGTTTGTGGTCGGTAATGGGGGGTTGGCTATACGGCATAGGGAATTGGAATTCGAGACATGGAGGTATCTGAGACGCGATGGGGTACACCTTAACGATGTGGGTACAGATTTGTGGACTCTAGGCTTGCAGGATGGTATACAGCGAGCTATTCGGGTGTGGAGGGGCACCCAAGAGTAAGGTGTTACTATTGGGATGCTGTGGCGGGCGTTGGTCTGGGCAAAAAGGAAGGAAGATGGCAAAAAAGTAAGAGTGGGGATCCAACGTTGATATGGGTCCGGAGGTTTTTGGTTCCCGGTTAACGGAGGTTAGCCGGGAAGTGATATGGGGCACTGTGGTCACGGCCGTCTCTGAGCCAGCTTGTCGGCTTGAGGCCTATTGGAGATTTTGGATTGGGGCTACAGTGCGATAGTGGTTATGGCCATCAGTTTGTTTTGCTAAGCGATTGCTCAGACCAACGCTCTTTTGAAATAACAGGTTGAATAACAGATGTTTTTGGTTATTGTTCTTTCTGATGACAGAATTTTATATTTTATATTTTTATATATTTTATAATTTTATAGAAAAAGGTTTGTTAAAAATAAAAGTAGGCTGCTACGGCCTTTTATTACTCCAAAAAGCTGGTGTGGTCTTATTTATTTGGAGTAGGAGTATAAGGATTTTATCAGAAGTAATAGACATCTGTTATCCAATAGTCAAGAAAAGCCTGGAGCAACAGCATGCAATGATGTATGCGAAGGGCGCACATGACAGTGGTAGCAGTGTAAAGGGTTAAGGTTATGTTGTGAATGTGGAGCCAAGGGGGAGGGAGGAGCAGGGGAGGGACTAGTTAAAAGGGGTTCCCGCCCTGGGAGGGTCAACAGAAAGATTAGGAAAGTTCCCGCCCACCCTCCCTAATAATGAGAAAATGTTAGGGTAGAAGGGTATTGTGTTTTCTCTTTTTCACAGGTAAAAAGCGAGAAGATGTCGTGGCAGTGGCGGGCGTTGGTCTGGGCAAAAAGGAAGGAAGATGGCAAAAAAGTAAGAGTGGGGATCCAACGTTGATATGGGTCCAGAGGTTTTTGGTTCCCGGTTAACGGAGGTTAGCCGGGAAGTGATATGGGGCACTGTGGTCACGGCCGTCTCTGAGCCAGCTTGTCGGCTTGAGGCCTATTGGAGATTTTGGATTGGGGCTACAGTGCGATAGTGGTTATGGCCATCAGTTTGTTTTGCTAAGCGATTGCTCAGACCAACGCTCTTTTGAAATAACAGGTTGAATAACAGATGTTTTTGGTTATTGTTTTTTCTGATGACAGAATTTTATATTTTATATTTTTATATATTTTATAATTTTATAGAAAAAGGTTTGTTAAAAATAAAAGTAGGCTGCTACGGCCTTTTATTACTCCAAAAAGCTGGTGTGGTCTTATTTATTTGGAGTAGGAGTATAAGGATTTTATCAGAAGTAATAGACATCTGTTATCCAATAGTCATGATCTTACAGAGAGTTCTTGGTGAACTGCAGCTTTACAAGCTTCAGCAAAACAAATCCCTGAAATGGGGAGGGAGGTGAAGGTAGTCCTGTGTTGCTGTGTGGCAATCCAGTTAATCTTCAGCTAGCTCTAAGATGTTTAATTGCATGCAAGAAATATTGAATGGTAAAGCAAATAGCTGATCCAATAGATGGTGTATAAACAGCAGACAATATTCATGTGCACATCAGAACTGGAATTGGATTCACAGTGATCACTGACTTAAAGATTTTAAATTCTGTGGAACTACAAGCAACAGCAGAATAATGGATGGCAAATATGTCTGTACAGTGGGGCAAAAAAGTATTTAGTCAGCCACCAATTGTGCAAGTTCTCCCACATAAAAAGATGAGAGAGGCCTGTAATTGTCATCATAGGTATACCTCAACTATGAGAGACAAAATGTGGAAACAAATCCAGACAATCACATTGTCTGATTTTTGAAAAAAATTATTTGCAAATTATGGTGGAAAATAAGTATTTGGTCACCTACAAAGTATAAAAGACACCTGTCCACAACCTCAAACAGTCACACTCCAAACTCCACTATGGTGAAGACCAAAGAGCTGTCAAAGGACACCTGTCAGGAAAGGATTCATCCGCTGGTAAGATATATCGTTTGGCATGCAGTACTGGGGTCCACCAGCAGGTGTCTCCCGGCAGTGTTGAACTGTCAGGAGAATATTTTCCTGCTGGTGTCATTTCACCTTTTGGCCGCAGTACTGACGTCCACCAGCGGATGGATCCTGGCAGTATGGAGCAGACAACACTCCCTGCGCTCAGGTGTGACTTGAAGACAATCAAAGCCAGTCCTATAAATACCCGGCAGTCTGACGTTCCAGTGCCTGCTACCCAGTCTGACGTTCCAGTGCCTGCTACCCAGTCTGACGTTCCAGTGCCTGCTACCCAGTCTGACGTTCCAGTGCCTGCTACCCAGTCTGACGTTCCAGTGCCTGCTACACAGTCTGACGTTCCAGTGCCTGTTACCCAGTCTAACGTTCCAGTGCCTGCTACCCAATCTGACGTTCCAGTGCCTGCTACCCAGCCTGACATTCCAGTGCCTGCTACCCAGCCTGACGTTCCAGTGCCTGCTACCCAGCCTGACGGTCCAGTGCCTGCTACCCAGCCTGACGGTCCAGTGCCTGCTACCCAGCCTGACGGTCCAGTGCCTGCTACCCAGCCTGACGGTCCAGTGCCTGCTACCCAGCCTGACGGTCCAGTACCTGCTACCCAGCCTGACGGTCCAGTGCCTGCTACCCAGCCTGATGCTCCAGTCCAGTAACTTTACCTAGGCTGAGATGATGTCATCAGTCTGCTGCAGGCAGAATGAGAGAACATTCCCTTAGTCCCCTCTTCAACATTTTTAGCAAGTCTCAAGTTGAGAAGCAGCAGTAGAGACTGATCTGTGTAAAATCTGTATGTAAAATATTAACAATAAGTGTCTATACTGTTTATAATCCAGTAATACACTGTCTCACCCTGCTCTGCACATGCTAAGTTGTTCTCTATTTTTCGGCACTGTGCCAAATTTGTAGAGGCCAATCTACTGAGAGCCTAAAGATTTACTGCTGCTCAGAGGCTCTGGCAGGCAAGAAGAAACAGGAACAATGCTGGAGGCAATTTACAGCACGCACTAATGTTGGTAGCATATTTATTAATGTGGAATGTATGTTCCTTGCTGAAGAACATTATTTTTTATCAAGTTTTTATGGGTAAAGTTCCACTTTAAATTGCATCTTTCAGTTGGCCTATAATTGTTACACATACTCCTCATTGCTACATTAAAGAAATCTTGGTTTGTTCACATGTCAACTGTATTATGTCTCCTGCACTGCTGTACCCACTCCATCTTTATAAATAAAGAATAAAAAAAAATGTGGGTGGGGCTTTCTGGGTCCCTCCCACAACTCTGTTCTCTGTACAGGTTATGCACAGCACAGTGATGACGTCACTGCTACCTTTATATGGTAATAGTGGAGTTTGATATTTGGTGATCGCAAAGTGGATTTATATCTGCTGTACCTATTGATGAATACAGCAACTTGAAAAAGTATTCACACCCCTGAAATTTTCCACGTTTTGTCATGTTACAATCAAAAAATGTAAATGTATTTTATTGGGATTTTATGTGATAGACCAACACAAAGTGGCACATAATTGTGAAGTGTAAGGAAAATAATAAATGGTTTTCAACATTTTTTACAAATAAATATGTGAAAAGTGTGGCGTGCATTTGTATTCACCCCCCCAAGTCAATACTTTGTAGAACCACCTTTCTCTGCAATTACAGCTGCAAGTCTTTTTGGGGATGTCTCTACCAGCTTTGCACATCTAGAGAGTGACATTTGCCCATCCTTCTTTGCAAAATAGCTCAAGCTCTGTCAGATTGGATGGAGTGCGTCTGTGAAACACAATTTTCAAGTCTTGCCACAGACTCTCAATTGGATTTAGGTCTGGACTTTGACTGGTCCATTCTAACACATGAATATGCTTTGATCTAAACCATTCCATTGTAGCTCTGGCTGTATGTTTAGGGTTGTTGTCCTGCTGGAAGGTGAACCTCCGCCCCAGTCTCAAGTCTTTTGCAGACTCTAACAGGTTTTCTTCTAAGATTGCTCTGTATCCAGTGATGAAGACTAGGCAGAGAGGGTTCCACCGCTCAGGTAGGCTCAAATCAGTGGGAAGAAAAAACGAGCAACATCATTCAAAGGGAGAGTCCCAGGTGCTGGCTGATGCAAAGTAAGGCAGAGAAGAACGGAGAGATCTGGAAGCCGCACACCGGTCTGATGATAGGTGCCTTTATTGATAAAAAAAGCTGGATCAAGGAGGTATACAAAACACTACAGAAGTGTACAGGGATCAGCTTCTGCTGTAGTGTTTTGTATACCTCCATGATCCAGCTTTTTTATCAATAAAGGCACTTATCATCAGACCGGTGTGCGGCTTCTAGATCTCTCCGTTCTTCTCTAAGATTGCTCTGTATTTTGCTCCATCCATCTTTCCATCAACTTTGACCAGCTTCCCTGTCCCTGCTGAAGAAAAGCATCCCCACAACATGATACTGTCACCACCATGTTTCACGGTGGGGATGGTGTGTTCAGGCTGATGTGCAGTGTTAATTTTCCGCCACACATAGCATTTTGCTTTTAGGCCAAAAAGTTCAATTTTGACCTCATCTGACCAGAGCACCTTCTTCCACATATTTGCTGTGTCCCCCAGAAGGCTTCTCCCAAACTGCAAACAGGACCTATGCTTTCTTTCAAGAATGGCTTTCTTCTTGCCACTCTTCCATAAAGGGCAGATTTGTGGAATGCTAGTATTTGTCCTGTGGATAGATTCTCCCACCTGAGCTGTGGATCTCTGCAGCTCCTCCAGAGTTACCCGGCCTGTCAGTTTAGATGGACGGCCATGTCTTGGTAGGTTTGTAGTTGTGCCATACTCTTTCCATTTTCGTATGATGGATTGAACAGTGCTCTGTGAGATGTTCAGAGCTTGGGACATTTTTTTATAACCTAACCCTGCTTTAAACTTCTCCACATCTTTATCCCTGATCGGTCTGGTGTGTTCCTGTCAGAAACCATGAATCAGACCAAGACAGAAGTACCATTAAATCACACTTGTTTAATAATAAAAGTAAATAGAACAAACGTAGTCAAAACATAGCCAAAGTTTGGTAACCGGGATGGATAATCAGACAAGCCAGAAAGTCAGGAAGCCAGAGGTCAGCGTAGTGGAACAGCAAGCAGGATCTGGAGCCAGAAGGAATGTCAGCCAAGCAAGTCTTTAACAGGATGTAGGAGATAGTCTCTGTGATGCTGACCAAGGCGAAGGCAGAGATCATCTGGGCTGGAAGGCTTAAGTAGGCAGGACTGAGGATCAGGATATCATCACTGTGGAGAGATAGGAGCTGGCAATTAGCTGACAGCTGAGCGGCCGGGTCAGAGGAAGGAAGGGCTGAGCCCAGCACTGACAATTCCTTGGTCTTCATGATGCTGTCTATTCACTAAGGTTCTCTAACAAACCTCTGAGGGCTTCACAGAACAGCTGTATTTATACTGAGATTAAATTACACACAGGTGAAGTCTATTTACTAATTAGGTGGCTTTTGAAGGCAATTGGTTCCACTAGATTTTAGTTGGGGGGCATCAGAGTAAAGGGGGCTGTATACAAATGCACGCCACATTTTTCACATATTTATGTAGCGGGCACCTACTTTCAAGTAGTTGAGCTTTCTGTGTTTAAATGACAAAGTAAATTTAGGCAGGCTTGCATTGTGGTTCCAGGCCCGGTTGTTTATTTTGAGAACTGGGAGTGTCAGTGTAGTGTCAGTGTAGTGCAGGGTGTGGCCACCTGTGCTTGGACCCAGAGATGCCTCCTCTTGCTTTTAGTGAGAGTGGGTTTGAGAGAGAGGTTGGACTTGGGATCTGGGTGACAGGCAGCTCATGTGTGAGTTCTGGCCAATCATTAATTTGTTTGGCAGGAGGCGGGACTCCCATATAAGCTGGGGTTACATGCGGCTAGGGAGTTTTTCCAGAAAGAGTTCAAGAGGGCCCCTACGGGGAAGGGAGGGGGGGACCAGGCAACACGGAGGAGAGGAGTTAGTAACACCGCACAGCATGTAGTTGCTGGTGTCGCTGGATGCCCACTGCGGGGAGGGGAACGTGCCAGATTGGAGAGAAGGGATGGAGAAAACATTCGGAAGAAGAAGCAACTAAGCGGAAGAAAACTGGGCGATCGACCATTTGTGAGTGGCACATGGACTGTTGATCAAGTGAGTGAAGGCCCAAGGGAACGGTACTAACAGAGGCTGAGGGAGACAGGTGGTGATGGCCTGTGACTTAGGGTTCAACAATACCCCGGGATTCCAATCAGTCAGGCGGGAGGAATTATTCAGAGTAATCTCTTCCTTAGCTCAACTTGGAAGTACTGTACAGATGGGAAGTAGTGGTCAAAAGGCAGCGGTAGAGCTCTGAGCACAAATAGAGATACAGATTGTTCTAAAAACGGTCTACGGGTGAAGAAGTTATTCAGAATGACTCTTTACTACAACAGCCTATGTATTCTCTAGTAAATCCACCCAAGTCTATATGCAAAGAGTTATTCAGAGTGGCTCTTTGTTATTCACTTTCATTGTTCTCAAGGACCAGACTACTCCCTTCTTCCCAATGAGAAGTTATTGCCGAGTGACTTTTCATTATCCGCAATGTTCTAATGCCCCGTACACACGGTCGGATTTTCCGACGGAAAATGTGTGATAGGACCTTGTTGTCGGAAATTCAGACCGTGTGTGGGCTCCATCACACGTTTTCCATCGGATTTTCCGACACACAAAGTTTGAGAGCAGGATATAAAATTTTCCGACAACAAAATCCGTTGTCGGAAATTCCGATTGTGTTTACACAAATCCGACGGACAAAGTGTCACGCATGCTCAGAAAAAATAAAGAGATGAAAGCTATTGGCCACTGCCCCGTTTATAGTCCCGATGTACGTGTTTTACATCACCACGTTCAGAATGATCAGATTTTCCGACATCTTTGTGCGACCGTGTGTATGCAAGACAAGTTTGAGCCAACATCCGTCGGAAAAAATCCTAGGATTTTGTTGTCGGAATGTCCGAACAAAGTCCGACCGTGTGTAAGGGGCATTAGTCTTTGCACGAGAGGCAAAGGAAAGATTATGAAGCAACAAAGAGCATCTCAGAAAACCCTGTTCCTATCCCAGTTCATGTTATACCAATAAAAGCAAGAGAAAAGTACAATATGGACTGTTTCTATCTCTATGGGCTGCGATGGGAAAGCCCAGAACTTAAGGACTTTCAATAACGTTGACTGCTAAAGCCAAATTATAGATGATGTATTTAATATACAAGCCCATAGTTTTAGCTATAGGCAGGGAGAACAATACAGTAAGTACATGGCATACATTCAATATGATTGTTCTGAAATGGCTGAGAGCCTTAGTACAATTTATACATTCTACAGGGGTGGCACCTTGAATAGGACTCTTTTGAAGTACCATTCAACTCTTTGGTGATATTCATTGATATACAAATGGTCATTTCACATATACACGTCACTTCCCAAGTTCTGTGGGAAAGCCAGATATAGAACTTTTCACAGCTGAAGGTGTGAATGGCATTTGATCACCAAAACAGCTGTTAACTCATATGACTTCTAAACATTTGTAAAAAGTACCTCTGCTTAGTCAGAATACATGTTTTGATAATCATAACTAAATGTTTGATAAATAAATAGTTATTCCATTTACCCTATCAGGCTAGGTGGCAAAAATGTGATTTACGGATAGAACAACAAACTGCAGCTCCTTCGGGGGTAGTGCGCTACATTTATTTGTAAAAGAATTTAGAAAACCATTTATAATTTTCCTTCCACTTCACAATGATGTGCCACTTTGTGTTGGTCTATCACATAAAATCTCAATAAAATACATTTATATTTTTGGTTGTAACATGACAAAATGTGGACAATTTCAAGGGGTATGAATACTTTTTAAAGGCATTGTATATTTCAAGTTTTTGTGCCTGGAGTTTAAGGTACTCAAATGATTGTACACAATTCTGTCTGATCGCTAGCTGCCCCTGTCATGGACTGGTGGCATGACTGCTGAGGTGCAATAAGCCCAGGTCCCAACCATCACTTGTCATACCTTACCCCTTCTTCTAAACCAATAAGAACCACACATACAACCAATAACGTTGGAAAGGGCAAGGCCACAGCTTTATTTAAAATCAACATTAATATTAACCTTTTGAACCGTGCCAGTCACAGTTGTACTGTGAGCACTCAACTACCAATGTAAAAGGGAGATGAAGGAGGGGCCTGTCCTTACCATCAGTGCCGGACCGGCCGTCAATCTCCCAATTACCATCCGGGCATCAAAGGGGTTCCATATTTGCTGGCAAGGTTACCAAAACCGCAACACGCTGTGACATACCATCAAAATTAGGGCGGGAGGGTGGGCAGCTCTTCCATTCTTCCGTCCGAAAAGGACCATAATCCCCTGGGGTGCCAAACTCCTGAGCTCAGGCCCAACCCTTTTCCCCTTTTGTACCAATCCTGAACTATCACAACTTTCCTGCAACTCCTCCCTGGCCATGCCCCCATCAGTCAGGGCTCTCTCTCCCGATGGGCTCAAGAGGCTCTCATGACTGCTGAGGTGCAATAAGCCCAGGTCCCAACCATCACTTGTCATACCTTACCCCTTCTTCTAAACCAATAAGAACCACACATACAACCAATAACATTGGAAAGGGCAAGGCCACAGCTTTATTTAAAATCAACATTAATATTAACCTTTTGAACCGTGCCAGTCACAGTTGTACTGTGAGCACTCAACTACCAATGTAAAAGGGAGATGAAGGAGGGGCCTGTCCTTACCATCAGTGCCGGACCGGCCGTCAATCTCCCAATTACCATCCGGGCATCAAAGGGGTTCCATATTTGCTGGCAAGGTTACCAAAACCGCCACCAGCCAGTCAGTGATCCACTGACGGGCGCCCCACCGCAGCCAGCGCCTGTTCCACCCCCCTCTGAAGTCCCAGGTTAAATATATCCATGCCAATGTCGTTGAGGTGAACACCATCCCTCCTCAACAAGTCATTGTTGTTTCCCTCCAAATCTTTGTGACGGACAACGACCCCCCCGATCCTCCGAACAAATTTTGACACCTGGGCGTTGACCTTCCTCCGAAAATTTTCTAAACAGGGTCCCGGAACTTCTCTGGCCCAAATAGAACGAGGGACAATCTCTGACCATACGAAAGTCACACTGGTAAACATTGCAAGGCATTGAGCAATATCACCTTTCATGGCAGCAATGAGATCCACGGACCGGGTGTAACCTACGTCGTTCCCTCCGGCGTGAACCACCAGGACAATGTGACCGGACACGCGGGTACGGAGGTGCCAACATTCCCACAGTACCTGATGCCAACGCAGCCCGCGCAGGCCCAGCCAGCGAATCCTTGCCACGTCTGAAGAGAGTCCCAAATTTCTCCCATAGTTCCGGATCTCTGCGCGACGAGCCGCCCAGAAGACAAAGGAATCGCCCAAAATCCAAACTTGAGTCGGGGAAAAACCTGAAATTAACACAAAAGGTGAGGGCGAACATACAGCGAAAAACGAGACGACTCCCATCTACCCAGCCGCTGAAGTTCCGTATCGGAAAACCCTAAGCCAGAAGTGGCGGTGGCAGCGCCTATGCGAAAAGAGTGAGTTGAAAATTCGCCCGCTGGTAAGCCTAAAGCCTCGAGGCAAAAACGAAAAACTTTTAAAAATTGGAAGCGGCTCAACGAGGAGGAGTCAGCGTGCACGAAAAAAGTAGGAGACGGGGGGCGCGCGGAAAGAAAGGGAACGGCCAGAGACACAGGACAGAATGGGCCGCCACAGTGGTGCAGCACCACTCGGCGGCCCCTGCCAAGGCTGTCAGTCTTCGAGGAGCGCAATAAAATGGTGACACTGCGCTCCGACAGGACGACATCCTCCGATCGAATACCCCCAGTGGAAGACCTGGATTTCGCGACTAATTCCCCGATGCGAAAAGCCCCAAAAAACGCCCCATGAGAAAGCTACTCGGAACAGCAAAATCTCAAACTCGGATGAGCACACCTCCGGCAACATAGCCAAAACGTCCGATAAAATCTGTAAAGAAATGGGGCGCCTGGAATCAGGCAGATGAGTGATGCGTTTCCAGCCCCTCAATATCCGACGCACTGGAAAGGCTTTTGTGACATCCCCCCACCCTAGGAGCTGAAACCAAAAGGATAAAGCGGACATGGCCGAAGAGACAGTGGAACCCGCCACTCCCTTATCCTGTAACTGGACCAGGTAAGCAAATAGGATCAAACGTCTATCATCCGGAGATGAAATAGAGAACTCACCGCCCGACGCTTGTGACCACTCGTGCCAGACCCGACAATACGACGCCCACGTCCTCGGAGAAAGCGACGACCGAAGCAGTTCTAACAATCCCCGGAAACGAGGTTCCATAAGTGGGCCGGACAGGGGAGGCCCTCCAGCAAAGCCGACGGAGCCAGGGAACGAAAACGGGGGTACTGTTGGCGGGAAAGAGCATCGGCAATGTCATTAGAAACTCCCGGAACGTGTTTTGCCCTAACATAAATGTTAAATTGCAAACATTTTAAAACCAAAAAACGCAATAGTGACACAACCGGGGGGGAACTGGCCGATTGCTTGTTCACTACCTGCACTACGCTCATATTGTCTGACCAAAAGATCACCTGACGATTGCGCAACTGTTCACCCCAAAGCTCCACCGCTACAATGATCGGGAAAAGCTCCAAAAGGGTGAGATTGCGCAATAAGTCCATGCGGGCCCATGAGGCCGGCCAACATTCCGCAGACCACTCCCCCCGAAAGAAGGCACCGAAACCACAGGAGCCTGCCGCATCAGTGTACAACTCCAGCTGTGAGTTCGGTACCTCCTCCCGCAACCAACAAGACTGTCCGTTGTAGGATTGCAAAAAGGTTAGCCAAATGTCCAAATCCGCCCGCATGGGCTTGGTGATCCGAACGTAGTGGTGCGGGGCCGTAACGCCCTTCGTGGCCCAAGACAATCGCCTGCAGAAAGCCCTCCCCATGCGTATGACCCTGCACGCAAATACTAGGTGCCCCAGCAGAGATTGTAGCTGTTTCAGCTGAAGTTTTTTGGACCCTTTCGCCAAACGAACCAAGGATAAAAGCCTGGTCAGCTTCTCCCTCGGCAGGCGAAAGACCATGGCCACTGTGTCAATCTCAATACCCAAAAAGGATAGTACTGTTACCGGACCCTCGGTTTTGTCCACGGACAGTGGAACAGTGAAACGCCGACAAATATCTTGAAAAACAGAGAGCAAGCATTGACACTGCCCACTGTCCGAGGGACCCACAAAAAGGAAATCATCCAAGTAGTGCAGCATGGACTGAGATCCGGCCTCCCGGGCGACTACCCACTCAAGGAAGCTACTAAATAACTCGAAGAAGTAACACGAGATGGCGCAACCCATAGGCAGGCACATATCAAAGAAATAGCTTCCCTGAAAGTAGCAACCCAGGAGGTGGAAACAATCCGGGTGGACCGGGAGAAGGCGAAAAGCGGATTCAATGTCCGCTTTTGCCAAAAGAGCGGAACGCCCTGCTGCCCTGACGAGGTGAAGAGCCTTATCAAACGACGCATAATGCACCCGCGATTCCTCGCGATCAATTCCGTCGTTGACAGAGGAGCCGGAAGGGTAAGATAAGTGATGAATTAAACGAAATTTACCACTCGCCTTTTTGGGGACCACGCCCAGTGGGGACACCCGCATGTTGTGAAATGGGGGAAGATCAAAGGGGCCCGCCATGCGCCCCAGTTCCAGCTCTATCTGGATTTTCTCGGCCACTACTGATTCAAATTCAACAGCCGATTTTAAATTAGCCGACGTGGTAGGCGCGTCCGATGGGGAAAACGGTATCCAAAAACCTCGATCCAGGCCATCCTTTAGGATCAGGGCCTCCCTACGAAGGGGGTACCGGTCTAGCCAGGGCGACATCTCTAGGACGTTCACCGGCGTCCTCCGGCTTAGGAAGGTCGGTCTTGGCTCCCGCTCTGGAGTGTCTGTTTTCCCTTCCTGAAGCACCGGCTGGAGGGGTGAGCGCCCCCACAGCTAGAGCACTCATGCCTGAAGCGACAGGCGGAGTACCACTTACAGTGGCTTTCGTTGAAAAGCCAACAGACACCTTTTTTGGAGGCGGTCGACGCTCCAGATTGAGGAGCGCCGACCGCGGACTGAAAGGACGCCGGCCTATGAGGGCACATTAGCAACAGCCATAGGCTACCATCCTGACAGTCGAAACGAAGCTCCTTGCGCGCCGCCATCTTCTGTCTAAACTGGGTGTCATACTGGAACCAGCATTGACCCCCATAAACCTTGTACGCCCCCCAGATAAGGTCCAGGTAGCAGAACAAGGAGGTCGCCAACTCTGGGTAACGCTCACAGAGCACACCCGCGTAGGCACAAAAACCTTGCAGCCAGTTCCCAAATGTTCTAGGAAGCTGCTTGACTTTATCGCCCTGCGTAGCGACGTCTACCCGACGGGATTTGTCGACCGTTTCCCTGTCCGATGGAACTAGAGCGAGGAAATCAACGAAATCCCGACGCCAAATTCTTTCCTTCGTCTCCTCCGGTATGTGGGCACCCGTGGGGGCTACAGCCCACAAGGCCCCTCCGGAAGGAGGGGAAAGATTTGCCGCCGCGCCTGAAACACCCATACTAGAAAGAACCGACCTGACCACCGACACTATACGGTCTTCGGGGCCCGATACGGAATCATCAACAGACCTCCCCCAAATCAATTCACAATCATACTCACTGATCCTCGGGGGCATCACTGATGGACGATCAACGGGCGAGGCGGTGTCCCATGCGACTCCAGGAGACTGCAGGCTGGAACGGCCAGCACCGTGAGGAGCAACGGGGCCGTGTATGTTCGGGCCGTCTCGGCCGACTGATAGATCCAACGGTGGGGATCCCGCCACGGACACTGAAGGGTCCCCCTGGCCGAGGGCAGTGACTGTGCAGGTGCAGGAGTGCCTCTGGATTCTGACCGGCTGCTCCGGGGCGGAAGCTGCCGCCAGCCCGGATCCGGAATCTCCCACCCAGCTGGGCGCAGGGAGACTGGCGTTACCCGCCATGTTGACCACGTAGGAGGGGTTAAACCCCGGAGACTGGAGGGGGGGAATCCGCGAGCCCTCCGCCCAACCGGGTGCTGGAGGGCGTCCGAGAGCACGGGGGGATGGCATCCGTGAGGGCAGATAAACCCGCACCCGCCCTGCCAGGCGCAGGGGGGGCACATCCCATCCGGGATGCTAGATGACATGGCGCGGCCCGGATCTGGGACCTGTCCCCCACCCGTCCGGGTGCAATGGGAGTCCTGCCCTGCGAAAAGCCCGCTCCCGATGGCCCAGAAGCCGCTGAGGGCCCCGCCCATGAAGGCGCCGGGGGACCCTGCGACCTGGCCACGTTTGCACGATTTCCATCCCGGGACGAATTACCCCCCACCCAACCGGATGCTGAAAGGGCTGCATGTTGTAGGGCGCCCTGGCCATGGGAGTCCTGAGCCGGCTGCGACCCCGCCCTGGAGGGCGCAAGATGGGGCAGCCCGCACCCATATGCTCCCCTGCGAATGCCCCCACTATCACCCCTCGCCCAGCCGGGCGCAGAGGGGTGCTGGGCACATGCATTGCTGGAGCTGTGCACAGCCAGTTCGAATTCTCCCGCCTGTCTTGGCGCAGGGAGCGAACTGGCCGCTAGGGGGAGCCGATATGGAATCGAATCGCCGCCGACGCCGCCGCCCGAGGGAACGAAAGCCGCCGCTGGAGCAGGCGAACAGCTCCGGCCCCCTCCAGCCGCCCTGCGAGAGGACAGCCTGGCCGAGGAGCGGAACGGCCGCACACCCGCCACCCCCCCCGCTGCTAGCAGGGGCGGACGCAGGTACCAAACGGCTCGAGGCCGTGGGCTGGAGCGCTCCAGCTCCATCCAGGCCTCGCGCCATGCACAGGGAAGGGGAGGGGGGCGAGGGTGGTGCCGCTGAGCGGGGGCTACGTGAACGGGGACACCGAGGGGGGGGCCGCACGTTAATCCGGATGGCCGGGGAAGGTGACCGACGAGGGGGGGCACGCCGAGAGCGGGCGGCCGACCCCCGCTTCCTGGCTGCTGGAGCCCTGGGAACCCGCACCGGAGAGGGATGGATGGGGGGAGGAGGGGGGGAGCAGTGAGAGGCCGCAGAGGGACTGGGGCTAAAACGAGAAGGTGGACGGGCGCGTCTGCGGGCCCTGCGTCCATCTGACTCGGGAGGAGGAACAGGGGAAGGGGCAGTGGAAGGGGCAGGAGAGGGCACCCCAGGGGATAAGAGGGCAAAGAGCCAGTCAGCCTGACCCCTGAGGGCCAGCTCACGGACCTTAGCCAGGAGGTGATCCGTGTCCATAGCTGGAGCCGCAGGGTCAGGTCCGAGCTCTTCCATTCTTCCGTCCGAAAAGGACCATAATCCCCTGGGGTGCCAAACTCCTGAGCTCAGGCCCAACCCTTTTCCCCTTTTGTACCAATCCTGAACTATCACAACTTTCCTGCAACTCCTCCCTGGCCATGCCCCCATCAGTCAGGGCTCTCTCTCCCGATGGGCTCAAGAGGCTCTCATTAGCAGGCAATTGCAGACATGAGATTGTCAACCTATCTGGGCAAAAATGGATGGATTAGGCGACTGTCATTAGGTAACATCTGCAGGATATAGCGATGCAGAATGGATTGGAAGAGAGCTTACGCACAAGACTGCAGAGATCTCTGTGTCGGATGTGTCATGCTTATCACTAAGTCCTTATTGAAGTTTACAAGGACATGTGTGGATTCTGCTTTCAAGTCAGTGAAACTGGCAGAGGTTCAGTTACAGTTCACATTATCTGCTCAGCTGTATTATCGCTACAAGCTCTGCTAGCTACAAAGGCCGCCTCACTGAACTGTTAGGAACTGTTAATAAACCAATGATGGTTTATTGGTCAATTTTAGTTTTTTTAAGCATACATGTTTTTAAATGTATGTTTAATATCTTTTTTTTTATCTATATCAAATCGTTATTTTACAAATAAACATGTAATATACAGTGTACCCATGACACTGGTTTTGCAGAGCATTATGGGTTCTCTAAAGGGAGAGTACAGCAGTAGCTTTTTCCTTCTCTTTCTCTCTAAACACTGCATGAAGATTTGCAGAGCAAATCTCCATTTTTTTTTGTCAAAGCTTGATTGAACAAGCTGAAATTAGAAGCTGATTGGATACCATGCACAACTGCACCAGATTTTGCACTCTGCAGTTTTAGTAACTCAACCCCATATAGGTTTTTTTTGCATTCTGAGCTTAGCTCCATTGTTCTGCAATTAGGTTTCTCTGAGTTTTCTAAAGAATAAAGCTGTAGCTTTTGGAGGCAGATCTGCTGAGGAGGGGTCTTGAGGGCGGATCTGCTCCTCTCTGGTGAGGGGAGTCTTGATGATGGGTCTGTATAATAAGGGTCTTGCAGGGGAACCTGCTGAGAAGGAGTTTTGGAGGTGGATCTGCTAAAGATGAGTATTGGAGGCTTTTGAGGCATATCTGTTGAGAAGGGGGAACCGCAGAGGAGGAAAATTGAGGGCAAATCCGCTGAAGTAGGGTCTTGGGATGGATCTGCTGAGGAGTAATCCTAGTGTTGTGTCACCTGTGTAGGTGTATGGAAGAGGATATGTTGAGGAGGGGTCTAGGGTGCAGTTGTGCAGAAAGGTCTTAGGTGTGGATCTGCTGATGAGGGGTATTGAGGCAGATCTTCTGAGAATGGGGTTTAGATGTAAATCTGCTGTAAAGGCAAGGGGTTTTGGTGGTGGATCTGCAGAAGAGCAGTCTTGGTAGTGATCCGCTAAGGAAGGTCTTGGAGGTGGATCTGCTGAGAAGGAACCTTGAGAATAGATCTGCTGAGGAGGGGTTTTGGAGGTGGTTCTGCTGAGGAAGGGTCTTGGGTTGAATTTACTGGGGATGGGTCTTAGACTGGAACTTTTGAGGAGGGGTTTTGGATGTGGATCTGCTGAAGACGAGTATTGGAGGGCTTTGAGGTATTTCTGTTGAGAAAGGGGCATTACAGAGGAATCTTGAGGGCAAATCTGCTGAGGTGGGGTCTTGGTTGGATCTGCTGAGGAGTAGTCTTAGGGTTGTGTCAGCTGTTTTGTCTGGGAGAGGAGTCTAGGGTGCAGTTGTGCTGAAGAAGGGTCTAGGTGTGGATCTGCTGATGAGGATGCTTTCCAGTGGATCTGCTGAAGAGAGCTATTAAGGCAGATCTTCTGAGAATGGGGTTTAGATGTAAATCTGCTGTAGAGGGGAGAGGTTTAGGAGAAACTGCAGAAGAGCAGTCTTGATGGTGAATCTGCTAAGGAAGGTCTTGAAGGTGGATCTGCTAAGAACAGATTTTGAGGGTGGATCTGCTGAGAAGGGGTTTTGGAGGTGGTTCTGCTGAAGAGGGGTCTTAGAGGTAGAGCTGCTGAGATACAGTAGGTCTTGGAGAGGAGGGGTCTTAGTGGGTGATCTGCTAAGAAGGACTGCTGAGGGGGATCTGCTAAAAAGGGGTCTTGAGTGCGAATGTCCTGAGAAGGAGTTATGGAGGTTGATCTGCAGAAGAGGAGTCTTTAAGGTGGATCTGTTGAGGAGAGGTCTAATAGGGCGTACACACGGTCGGACTTTGTTCGGACATTCCGACAACAAAATCCTAGGATTTTTTCCGACGGATGTTGGCTCAAACTTGTCTTGCATACACACGGTCACACAAAGTTGTCGGAAAATCCGATCATTCTGAATGCGGTGACGTAAAACACGTACGTCGGGCCTATACACGGGGCAGTAGCCAATAGCTTACATCTCTTTATTTATTCTGAGCATGCGTGGCACTTTGTGCGTCGGAACAGGCCACACACGGTCGGAATTGACGCGATCGGATTTTGTTGTCGGAAAATTTTATCTCCTGCTCTCCAACTTTGTGTGTCGGAAAATCCGATGGAAAATGTCCGATGGAGCCCACACACGGTCGGAATTTCCGACAACACGCTCCGATCGGACATTTTCCATCGGAAAATCCGACCGTGTGTACGGGGCATAAGAGGGGGTCTACTGAGGACGGGTCTTGTGCGCTGATGTACTAAGGATATGTTTTAGAGGGGGATCTGCTGAGAAGAGATCTTGACTGCTAGTATGGTGAGAAAGGGTTATAGAAGTGGTTCTTCTGAAGAGGGGTCTTGAGGGTGGATCTAATAAGGAGAAGTTTTGGAAGTGGATCTGCTGAGAAGGAGTCTTGGAGGAGGATTAGCTAAAGAGGGATCTTAGGACATCCGCTGAGAAGGCGTCTTAAGGAACACAATCTCGAGACAACAAAAACACTATATTTGTAGCAAGTACACAATGTCAGTTTACCAAAGGGTGATCTCCAAATTAAAAGCCAAGAAAGTTGAATGTATCATTTCTACAATTGTCATGTTTGGAAGAGAACCAATACAACCAAATACAAATTGGCTTGCCCTACTTCTACTGTGCCCCAGTTTCTAGAAATGAGCCCTGTAGAGTATACTGTTTACGCTGTCCAGCACAACAAATGTTCTCCATTGTTTTCTGAATGATGTTATGTCAAGCTGTGCTCTGTTGAAAGAGGAAGAGAAATATTGCCCTATAAAAGTTTTACACTGTTATTTGTTATTAGCATTATTTTTCACTTGCTTTTGTGCACCACCAACATGAATTGCCTAGGGCACGTTCTGAAATCATACTGTATTTGCAAAAACAAAAAGTGTTGCTTATGCAGTCTTAACACTGTAATCAAAGCCATTTGCGGTCACATTGCACCCACCCATGAGTGTGAAGAACTCACCCCTTGGATCAAACACTGCACCATTTTCAGAGGACCATTTTGGCCAAGGTTAACTTCACTTTTCTAATGCAGACACAGCTCTGATTTCACAAGGGAACTTACCCAGGAAAGTCTGTAAAAGGATGACATGGGCACTTTTAGGTAAACATGACTGGTAGGTTGTTGGATAACCTTTTAGGCATGATTGTTGACTGGTGCATCTTGGGGCCAGGGATAGGTTTCAGACTTTGTAGGAA
This sequence comes from Lithobates septentrionalis, assembly GCA_037952835.1. Lineage (NCBI taxonomy): Eukaryota > Metazoa > Chordata > Amphibia > Anura > Ranidae > Lithobates > Lithobates septentrionalis. Next base: position 772,395 of record JBBDGP010001934.1, on the reverse strand, counting down.
AATTGGAAGGCACAAACCAGTATCTACAAATGACACAACTTGTCGTTTAGCTGTTGCTGGCGTTGTCAGACAATCAATTCAGTGCCCATACAGACAGGCTGTTACTGGCCACCTTATATCTCCTTAAATGAAAAACATTCTGTTTTTTAGTGAGTGTTTCCTTGTTTTTACCCCTGGAAGGGGCATTGCAATATACAGGTTCTGCCAAAGTAGTACAGGGGATGTCTTTTTAGTATTATTGCTGAAGAACTTTAAACAGGAGAGTGGTTTAGGGTCACAAGATACTTCAAAACGAACAATAGCAATAATGGAAGGACATACTGTACTTCTCACTAATCTTCTACTAGCAGCTTTTCCTGGAGGTAACAGGGAATGGCTAGTATATCTGGGACCCAACAGCAATGGTCCATATAGTCACTTCTGGCGCTCAGTTCTTTTTTAGCACTTGCACAACTAATAGTCCATAGCAATCTTTACTCACAGTGTCACAGGAGCTGTCTGCCACCCAGCATCCTCAAGTAGATCTTCAGTGAGGAAGATAACAAGATCCTTCTGCAGACCAGGACTTCAGCACAGTGCCCTCCAGTAAAATCAATCAGCAGCTGCAGAGGCATAGAATAAAATTTATTTTCTCAGTAAAATTGCCTCCAGGGGCAACAGCCCCAAAAGAACCAGAACCCTCCCTGGACGAAAAGAACACTTTGGCAAGACTTCCTAAACATTCACCTTCCCAGGCACCATATGGATGCCCAGGGCAACTGATAGAAATCATGGGGCCTCGTACAGCCTACCTGATGGGGCTCCCTTCAGCCCCACCCTGGTCCCGCCCCTGGTCCCTCCTTCAGCCCCACCCTGGCCCTGCCCCTGGTCGTGCCCATGGTCCCTCCTTCAGCCTCACCCCTGGCCCCTCCCCAGAAGGTTAGAGACTGCAGACATAGTACAGTAGATGGTCAGAGACTGCAGACATAGTACAGGAGATGGTCAGAGACTGCATCCATAGTACAGCAGATGATCAGAGACTGCAGACATAGTACAGGAGATGGTCAGAGACTGCAGACATGGTACAGGAGACAGTCAGACTGCAGACATAGTACAGGAGATGATCAGAGACTGCAGACATAGTACAGGAGAAGGTCAGAGACTGAAGACATAGTACAGGAGATGGTCAGAGACTGCAGACATAGTAAAGGAGATGATCAGAGACTGCAGACATAGTAAAGGAGAGGGTCAGAGACTGCAGATATGGTACAGGAGATGGTCAGAGACTGCAGACATGGTACAGGAATTGGTCGGAGACTGCGTTTTTTCAACTGAATACAGTGTACAAGTATAAAGTATCACAGGGCTGATCCACTCTATTTAAACCAGCTCTGCAAGATCAAGTCAGTGATTTTCCTTTGAAAGTGCAACCAAGTGACAGAAGACAGCTTCATATCCATTTTCCAAAATACAAATTTTCTTACAAACAGTGAACTGGTCAGGATTACATGAGGAGAGTAACCAGTTAATGAGGCTGTTAAGTTTCTAGCCTGATTCAGCAGTAAATCCTCCAAAAAAACAAACAAAAAAAAAATCAAACAATCTATGCAGCACACACAGAGCTCTGGCTAAATAGCTGATTATAAGCTGAAATGATTAGCAGCAGCAGAGTCTTACAGAGATCTTATCAGTGTGATCAGGCAATGTGCAGGTCAGGTTAGGCAAATTAAAAAAAAAAGTAACCAGCAAGACAAGAGGGAGGGGAGGCTGATTGGTAACCTGTACACTGCCTGATCACATAGATATTTGGAAGACACTGCAGTCAGCCAGCAACATGTTACTGTGCTCCCAACGATCCTGTTGTTTCCATTCAGCCACAGCTGTGTGTCCTGCAGAACTTGTATTGCTGCTGTAATCATACCTCCTTGTGTCTCCCTCCTTGCTCCCCCATTCAGCCCCACTTCAGCACTGTTTACAGTCAAATGTGAGCGGCTGGAGAAGGGGAGGGAAACACTTTTTTATTACTTTGCATTCTTTCATTCACTGTTTATATCGCCCGGGCCCCCCTGCTGGCCGGGCCGGTACAACAGGGCCAGTTGTACTGGCTTATCAGCGGCCCTTTGGATGCCTCCTTCCAAGGATTTAATGAAGCATGATAAATATTCACACTGATCATTTGAATCTCCCTGCTCTAAACTCTGGAAACTTCTTTCAGAGGAAGTTGAAACTTAACCACTTCAGCCCCGAAAGATTTTACCCCCTTCCTGACCAGAGCACTTTTTGCGATTCGGCACTGCGTTGATTTAACTGACAATTGCGCAGTCGTGCGACCTGGCTCCCAAACAAAATTGACGTCCTTTTTTTCCCACAAATAGATCTTGCTTTTGGTGGTATTTGATCCCCTCTGCGGTTTTTATTTTTTGCGCTATAAACAAAAATAGAGCGACAATTTTGAAAAAAAGCGCATTATTTTTTACTTTTTGCTATAAAAAATATCCCCCAAAAATATATAAAAAAACAATTTTTTCCTCAGTTTAGGCCGATACGTATTCTTCTACATATTTTTGGTAAAAAAAATCGCAATAAGCGATTATTGATCGGTTTGCGCAAAGGTTATAGCGTTTACAAAATAGGGGATAGTTTTATGGCATTTTTATTAATAATTTTTTTTTTTTTTTAAATGGCGGCAATCAATGATTTTTATTGTGACTGCGACATAATGGCGGACACATCGGACATTTTTTACACATTTTTGGGACCATTGTCATTTATACAGCAATCAGTGCTATAAAAATGCACTGATTCCTGTGTAAATGACACTGGCAGTGAAGAGGTTAACCACTAGGTTGAAGTGTAGGGGTTAAGTGTGTCCTAGGGGCGTGTTTCTAACTGTGGGGGGGGGGGTGCCTACATGTTACACATCACTGATATCTGCTCCTATGACAGGGAGCAGAGATCGAGTGACACTGTCACTAGGCAGAACGGGGAGATGCTGTTTACATCAGCATCTCCCCGTTCCTCCTCCCCGTGAGGCGATCACGGGCATCCCTGCGGCGATCGAGTCTGTGGGACCCGTGACCCGACTCACGTGCCCGCTGGCCGCCTCTTAAAGGGCAACGTACAGGTACATGGTTTTGCCTGTACGAGCCCTTCTGCCACAGTATATCTGCGTGAGGCGGTCGGCAAGTGGTTAAAAGGAATCAAACTCTCAGCTCAGGAAACCCTGAACAGGCCATAACAATCACTGCTCCACTCACTACAGTGCATCCAAGAATTAAATTTAACCTAGCAGCAGAACTAATGGAGGGTGCTACATTTACTGTTTTTAAAGTATAAGTCAAACACTTTTTTTGTAGTGCAGAAAGTTCAGAGTTTAAGTGAAATCCTTCTTTTGGTAACTTAAGTTCTTAAAGATGCAAACACCTGGAATGCCTTAGATCCCTTTTTCAGCCTGCAGAAGGAATATAAGTGTAGCGCTGCCCTCTTGTGGGTAGCAAGATAAATCAGTACCCATTTGGTTGCCCTGACCCTGGGAGCCCTCTGCCACCTCTGACACCCTGGGTTCAAACATTTTTTCCTTAAATAACAGCAGCAATAAGGAAATTAGTTTACTTAATGAGATGAATGGAATGGAAAATAAATCAAAATATTCAACTTGAGCTTATACCTTAAAATTTTGTCTCCCAAAGAATGTTATTGATAGTGAAAAAACTCTAAGATTCAAACATTCAATAGTGAACACTATAATTTCTATGGTCAAATAAGTACATATAATGTTTATATGAATAGGCTACAGGACAGCAGAGGAATGGCTCTTATGGGTGTCAGACCCCTCTTTACTGCTCCTTCACACATAAAAGGAAAAAACAGTAGATCAACAAGTACAACTTTAGCAAACAGGAACTGTATTACAATTCAACCTGATCTTACAGAGAGTTCTTGGTGAACTGCAGCTTTACAAGCTTCAGCAAAACAAATCCCTGAAATGGGGAGGGAGGTGAAGGTAGTCCTGTGTTGCTGTGTGGCAATCCAGTTAATCTTCAGCTAGCTCTAAGATGTTTAATTGCATGCAAGAAATATTGAATGGTAAAGCAAATAGCTGATCCAATAGATGGTGTATAAACAGCAGACAATATTCATGTGCACATCAGAACTGGAATTGGATTCACAGTGATCACTGACTTAAAGATGTTAAATTCTGTGGAACTACAAGCAACAGCAGAATAATGGATGGCAAATATGTCTGTACAGTGGGGCAAAAAAGTATTTAGTCAGCCACCAATTGTGCAAGTTCTCCCACATAAAAAGATGAGAGAGGCCTGTAATTGTCATCATAGGTATACCTCAACTATGAGAGACAAAATGTGGAAACAAATCCAGACAATCACATTGTCTGATTTTTGAAAAAAAATATTTGCAAATTATGGTGGAAAATAAGTATTTGGTCACCTACAAAGTATAAAAGACACCTGTCCACAACCTCAAACAGTCACACTCCAAACTCCACTATGGTGAAGACCAAAGAGCTGTCAAAGGACACCTGTCAGGAAAGGATTCATCCGCTGGTAAGATATATCGTTTGGCATGCAGTACTGGGGTCCACCAGCAGGTGTCTCCCGGCAGTGTTGAACTGTCAGGAGAATATTTTCCTGCTGGTGTCATTTCACCTTTTGGCCGCAGTACTGACGTCCACCAGCGGATGGATCCTGGCAGTATGGAGCAGACAACACTCCCTGAGCTTAGGTGTGACTTGAAGACAATCATAGCCAGTCCTATAAATACCCGGCAGTCTGACGTTCCAGTGCCTGCTACCCAGTCTGACGTTCCAGTGCCTGCTACCCAGTCAGACGTTCCAGTGCCTGCTACCCAGTCTGACGTTCCAGTGCCTGCTACCCAGTCTGACGTTCCAGTGCCTGCTACCCAGTCTGACGTTCCAGTGCCTGCTACACAGTCTGACGTTCCAGTGCCTGTTACCCAGTCTAACGTTCCAGTGCCTGCTACCCAGTCTGACGTTCCAGTGCCTGCTACCCAGCCTGACATTCCAGTGCCTGCTACCCAGCCTGACGTTCCAGTGCCTGCTACCCAGCCTGACGGTCCAGTGCCTGCTACCCAGCCTGACGGTCCAGTGCCTGCTACCCAGCCTGACGGTCCAGTGCCTGCTACCCAGCCTGACGGTCCAGTGCCTGCTACCCAGCCTGACGGTCCAGTACCTGCTACCCAGCCTGACGGTCCAGTGCCTGCTACCCAGCCTGAAGGTCCAGTGCCTGCTACCCAGCCTGACGGTCCAGTGCCTGCTACCCAGCCTGACGGTCCAGTGCCTGCTACCCAGCCTGACGGTCCAGTGCCGGCTACCCAGCCTGACGGTCCAGTGCCTGCTACCCAGCCTGACGGTCCAGTGCCTGCTGACCGGTCTGATGACTTTGTGTCCATGTTCCAGCCTAAAGTTTTGCTACCAGTGTTCCAGTCTGACGCTTCAGTGACTACTGTCCAGTCCGATGTACCTATTGTTCAGCCTGGTATGCCAGCACCTGCTGTTCTGCTGCCCAGTCTAAAGTTCCAGTACCCGCTGCCTGGTCTGATGTCTCGGTGCCGGCTTTCCAGTCCGCTTTCCAGCCTGATGTGCCAGTGTCTGCTACTCAGCCAGTTGTGCCAATGCCTGTGTCCGCTGCCCAGTTTGAGGTCCCAGTGCCTGCTGCTCAGCCCGAAATCCCAGTGTCCATGTTCCAGTCTGACGCTCCAGCGACTACTGACCAGTCTGATGTACCTGTTCAGCCTGTTGTGCCAGTACCTGCTGTTCTACCTGATGTGCCAGCGCCTGTCTTTGCTGTCCAGCCTGAAGTTCCAGCACCTGCTGCCCGGTCTGATGTCTCGGTATCCACTTTCCAGCCTGATGTGCCCACTGTTCAGCCTGATGAGCCTGCTTTCCGGTCTGATGTGCCCATCCTCCAGCCTGATATCCTGCTACCTGTCTTCCAGCCTGATGTCGTGATGTTGGTATCTCAGCCTGAGGTTTCGGTGCCCGTGTCTCAGCCTGAAGTTTCGGTGCCCGTGTTTCAGCCTGGAGTTTCGGTGCCCGTGTCTCAGCCTGCTGAATCGGTGCCCGTTACCCGGTCTGCTGAACTGGTGCCCGTTACCCAGTCTGCTAAACCGAAGTCCGTCACTTTGCCTGTCAAGCCAGTATCCGTTACCCGGCTTGCCGAACCAGTGCACGGTGTCCAGCTCGCTGAGTCTGGGCCTGTTACCCAGCCCACTGGGCCGGGGTCCGTTACCCAGCTTGCTGAGCCGGTGCCTGTAATCCGGCCTGCCCTTACGGTGCTCGCTGTTCGGCCTAATGTTCCAGAGCCTGCTGTCCATCTCTATGACCCGAAGCCTGCTGCCCAGTTCGATGACCCGGAGCCTGCTGCCCAGCTCGATGACCCGGAACCTGCTGCCCAGCTCGATGACCCGGAGCCTGCTGCCCAGCCCGATGACCCGGAACCTGCTGCCCAGCCCGATGACCCGGAGCCTGCTGCCCAGCCCGATGACCCGGAGCCTGCTGTCCAGCCCGATGACCCGGAGCCTGCTGCCCAGCTCGATGACCCGGAGCCTGCTGCCCAGCTCGATGACCCGGAGCCTACTGCCCAGCTCGATGACCCGGAGCCTGCTGCCCAGCTCGATGACCCGGAGCCTGCTGCCCAGCTCGATGACCCGGAGCCTGCTGCCCAGCTCGATGACCCGGAGCCTGCTGCCCAGCTCGATGACCCGGAGCCTGCTGCCCAGCTCGATGACCTGGAGCCTGCTGCCCAGCTCGATGACCCGGAGCCGGCTGCCCAGCTCGATGACCCGGAGCCTGCTACCCAGCTTGGTTTGTTCCTGTCTGCTGCCCAGCTTGGCTTGTTCCTGTCTGCTGCCCAGCTTGGCTTGTTCCTGTCTGCTGCCCAGCTTGGTTTGTTCCTGTCTGCTGCCCAGCTTGGTTTGTTCCTGTCTGCTGCCCAGCTTGGTTTGTTCCTGTCTGCTGCCCAGCTTGGTTTGTTCCTGTCTGCTGCCCAGCTTGGTTTGTTCCTGTCTGCTGCCCAGCTTGGTTTGTTCCTGTCTGCTGCCCAGCTTGGTTTGTTCCTGTCCGCTGCCCAGCTCAATGACTCTGATGTGCCAGCTGTCTGCCTGGATGGGCCTGATGACCAGCCTTCTTCCACCATTCTGCCTGATGCCATAGACTATGGACAATTAAGACTAGTTGGAGCGTCCGGAGGCCGCTCCTTTAGGGGGGGTACTGTCAGGAAAGGATTCATCCACTGGTAAGATATATCGTTTGGCATGCAGTACTGGGGTCCACCAGCAGGTGTCCCATGGCAGTGTTGAACTGTCAGGAGAATATTTTCCTGCTGGTTTCATTTCATCTTTTGGCCGCAGTACTGACGTCCACCAGCGGATGGATCCTGGCAGTATGGAGCAGACAACACTCCCTGCGCTCAGGTGTGACTTGAAGACAATCATAGCCAGTCCTATAAATACCCGGCAAGTGCTCATATGCTTGCCTTGGTATCTCTCTCCTTGAGCCCTGACCTTGTTCGCCTGTTACCCGATCCTGAGCCTGCATCTGACCTTGTGCCCGAGCTTATCCTGACCCAATCCCTTCTGTGTTCCTGTACTCTTCAGCCCGATCCATCCCCTCTCTGTCCTGTTGGTTCCCTGTCCCTCATTTACTGATCTTCCTGTGTATGACCTTGGCTTGGCTAAACGTTTATGTCTCTGGTATATCCCTTGTTCTTGCTGACCTGCTGTGTATGACCCTGGCCTGGCTGACATCTGTGATTCCGGTATTGCCCCTTGCTGTAGATATTGTTGTTTGTAGTGGGTTTGTTGGGTTGGTTGTTCACTGTTTGTATTTTCTAATTATCACCTATTTTAATAAATATCACTATTCACTTACATGTGTTTTGGGTTATCTCTGTGCAGTCCACACAGTCTGGTCTACTAGTTCTCCTGACAACACCACAATGAAAATTGTAGACCTGCACCAGGCTGAGAAGACTGAATATGAAATAGGCAAGCAGCTTGGTGTGAAGAAATCAACTGTGGGAGCAATAATTAGAAAATGGAAGACATACAAGACCACTGATAATCGCCCTCGATCTGGGGCTCCACGCAAGATTTCACCCCGTGGGGTCAAAATGATCACAAGAATGGTGAGCCAAAATCCCAGAGCCACACGAGGGGACCTAGTGAATGACCTGCAGAGAGCTGGGACCAACGTAACAAAGGCTACTATCAGTAACACACTATGCCGCCAGGGACTTAGATCCTGCAGTGCCAGACTTGTCCCCCTGCTTAAGCCAGTACATGTCCGGGCCCATCTGAGGTTTGCTAGAGAGCATTTCCATAAGAGGATTGGGAGAACATCATATGGTCAGATGAAACCAAAGTAGAACTGTTTGGTAGAAACACAACTTGTCGTGTTTGGAGGAGAGAGAATGCTGAGTTGCAACCAAAGAACACCATACCTACTGTGAATCATGGGGGTGGCAACATCATGCTTTGGGGCTGTTTCTCTGCAAAGGGAACAGGACAACTGATCTGTGTACATGAAAGAATGAATGGGGCCATGTATCGTGAGATTTTGAGTGCAAACTTCCTCCCATCAGCAAGGGCATTGAAAATGAAACATAATGATCCCAAACACACTGCCTGGGCAATGAAGGAGTGGCTTCGTAAGAAGCATTTCAAGGTCCTGGAGTGGCCTAGCCAGTCTCCAGATCCCAACCCCATAGAAAACCTTTGGAGGGAGTTGAAAGTCTGTGTTGCCCAGTGACAGCCCCAAAACATCACTGCTCTAGAGGAGATCTACATGGAGGAATGGGTCAACATACCAGCAACAGTGTGTGACCACCTTGTGAAGACTTACAGAAAACGTTTGACCTCTGTCATTGCCAACAAAGGATATATAACAAAGTATTGAGATGAACTTTTGACAAAATACTTATTTTCCACCATAATTTACAAATAATTTATTTCCAAATCAGACAATGTGATTGTCTGGATTTGTTTACACATTTTGTCTCTCATAGTTGAGGTATACCTATGATGACAAGTACAGGCCTCTCTCATCTTTTTAAGTTGGAGAACTTGCACAATTGGTGGCTGACCTCACCGCACCACGGCTCACACAAACCTGATATCCCTGCAAGGTGGATGGAACAGGAGCGGCCTCCGGGCTGCTGCTGGACAGTGAAGGGGAACAGTGTGCAGGTGTCCTTCCAGATATCTGCTGGGTAACTCTGTCAGAGCAGGCTGTAACTCAGCTGCAGCTCACCCTGCAACAGATTCCCTGCATGCAGATCCAAGTTGGTCCTAAGAGAGCGCGCCAGGCCTCAAGCCTTCCCTCTTATAGTCCCTCCCAGTGGTCTGCTCTTCTCCATCAGCCAGCTGGTAGTTGTAGTGTCACACAATACAGCCAGAGGGTGAATTCTACCCGTGTGGACTCCATGTCCCAAGATGCTTTGCTCTGTCTGGTCTCTGATTAAGAAAGTATTAGGTTATTCCACACTGGAACACTAGAGGGAAACAGCCACTGGTGGCCCATGCACTGTGGGCGGGAGGGGGTGGTACTTTTTGGAGCATCTGATTAGAGGCAGAGGTACTAATAGGCTTCAAAATAGGGTGGGTTCGGACCGCCCTGATCTCACCCAATTGTGTGATGATAGCTAATACATTTCCCTATTTTCACACTAACCTTCCTCCCCGCCCATCAGGAGGCAGGGCGTCAGACTTGTTTCCTGATTGGCCAAAGCGCCAGGCCACCCTATTGGATGTCTGGCGCTTAGGAAGAGTAGAGGAGGAGACACGTGCTTGAGTGGAGGTCATCGCTGCTCTGAGAGGAGCTGTTGCTGTGCTGCGGAAAGTCCCCTCGCTCTGTCAGACCCGCAGGGGGGTGCTGCCAGAGCCACGAGTGGGGGGGGGTCGGTGGGCAGAGTGGCTGCATATGATGGGCACAAGTAGCTGCATTTGATGGGCACAAGTGGCTGCATTTGATGGGCACAAGTGGCTGCATTTGATGGGCACAAGTGGCTGCATATGATGTGCACCTTGGCAGCATTTAATGGACACGGGTGGCTGCATTTGATGGGCACAAGTGGCTGTATATGATGGGCACAAGTGGCTGTATACGATTGGCACAGTGGCTGCATTTGATGGGCTCAAGTGGCTGCATTTGATGGGCACAGTGGCTGCATTTGTTGGGCACAAGCGACTGCATATGATAGGCACAAGTGGCTGCGTATGATGGGCACAAGTGGCTTTATTTGATGGGCACAATGGCTGCATATGATGGGCACAAGCAGCTGCAAATGATAGGCACAAGTGGCTGCATATGATGGGCACAAGTGGCTGCATTTGACAGGCACCACTGGCTGCATATGATGGGCACAAGTGGCTGTATTTGATGGGCACAAGTGGCTACATTTTATGGGCACAAGTGGCTGCATATGATGGGCACAGGTGGCTGCATATAATAGGTACAAGTGGCTGCATATGATGGGTACAAGTGGCTGCATTTGATGGGCACAAGTGGCTGCATTTGATGGGCACAAGTGGCTGCATTTGATGGGCACAAGTGGCTGCATATGATGGGCACACGTGGCTGCATATGATGGGCACAATTGGTTGCATTTGATGGGCACAAGTGGCTGCATATGATGGGCACAAGTGGCCGCATTTGATGGGCACAGTGGTTGCGTTTGATGGGCAAAATGGCTGCATATTATGGGCACAAGTGGCTGCATATGATGGGCACAAGTGGCTGCATATGATGGGCACAAGTGGCTGTATATGATGGGCACACGTGGCTGCACATGATGGGCACAAGTGGCTGCATTTGATGGGCACAAGTGGCTGCATTTGATGGGCACAAGTGGCTGCATATGATGGGCACAAGTGGCCGCATTTGATGGGCACAGTGGTTGCGTTTGATGGGCACAATGGCTGCATATGATGGGCACAATGGCTGCATATGATGGGCACAAGTGGCTGCATATTATGGGCACAGTGGCTGCATATGATGGGCACAGTGGCTACGTTTGATGGGCACAATGGCTGCAATTGATGGGCATAGTGGCTGCATTTGATGGGCACAATAGCTGCATTTGATGGGCACAGTGAGGCTGCAATTGATGGGGGTTTCAGTATTTTTCGGTTTGTTTTGCCCCCCCAAAAAATTTTGAGCAACAGCCGCCACTGGAAACAACTCCCCCTGAAACAATGCCATGTCTTCTGATTACAGAAATAAGTAGGTATCCAGTTCCTGGCTACATCAGTCATCCCAAAAGTTTTCATCTTTAACCACTTGTCTACTGGCCATTTTCACCCTCTTCCTGCCCAGGCCAATTTTCAGCTTTCAGTGCTGTCACACTTAAATGACCATTATGCGGTCATGCAACATTGTACCCAAACTACATTTTTATAACGTTTTTGAGACAGATAGAGCTTTCTTTTGGTGGTATTTAATCACCATTGTTTTTTTTATTTTTTGCTCAAATGAAAAAATACCGAAAGTTCTGAAAACAAAATGTTTCTTCTCAGTTTCTGTAAATAAGTAATTTTTCTCCTTCACTGATGTGTGCTGATGAGGCTGCACTGATGGGCACTGATAGGCTGCACTAATGGGCACTGATAGGCGGCACAAGTGGGCACTGATGGGCACTGATGAGCAGGCACTGATGAGGCTGCACTAATATGCGGCACTGATGGGCTCTGATAGGTGGCATTGATGGGCACTGATAGGCAGCATTGATAGGCATGGCTGATTGACACTGACAGGCATCACTGATTGGCACTGATTGGCAGCACTGGTGGGAACAGATTGGCAGCACTGGTGGGAACAGATTGGCAGCACTGGCGGGCACTGTTGGGGCTGCACTGATAATCAGGACACTAATGATCAGTGCCCTGATTGTCAGTACAGATGTCCCCTGTGGGGATTTGCCGGTTTCTCTCCTCTCCTCACACTCTATCAGCATGACGCAAGGATTGCCCGATAACCCGCAAATCCTGTTTACATTGTGAACAGCTGTGATTGGACACAGCTGATCACATGGTAAAGAGCCGCCGTGATTGGCTCTTTACCCCAATCACTGATCACTGCTGATGCGCGCCGCAGGAGGCGCACAGGCAGCGCAAGCACAGGAGGATGTCATATGATAGCCTCCCGGCAAAGTGTGGCCGCGCTGTAGCTATCATTCAGCTATAGCGTGGTCACGAAGGGGTTAATAAGATAGTTAATCAGAAGTATCACTTAAATTCAAAACCTTCTGCATTAATCAATGGCTAACACTGTACAATACTCTACTACTGCTAGATCTAGTTTTGGATAGAGTAAGGAAGGGTTAGAACCTCTGTTAGATTTTTATTGCTATTCGGGGCTCTGTTGAAGAGATTTGCTCTCACTTCCTGTCTTGCTAACAATCTTTTATCATACAGGAAGTGGGGAGAATTCTCCAACGGCAACAAAAAGCAAAAACACAATCATTTTCCTTAGAAGAGAAAAATCTCCCGAACATAGCCTAATCTGCCAATCTGTTTCGGGGCAGAACAAAACAATACTGAATCCAAAGGATCAGCAAGACAACCAAGAAAGTTTAATTTCCATAAGAGCCCTTTCACACTGGGGTGGGGGCGGCATCGGCGGTAAAACGCCGCTATTATTAGCGGCGTTTTACCGTCGGTATTCGGCCGCTAGCGGGGCGTTTTACCCCCCGCTAGCGGCCGAGAAAGGGTTAAATACCACCGCAAAGCGCCTCTGCAGAGGCGCTTTGCCGGTGGTATAGCCGCGCCGTCCCATTGATTTCAATGGGCAGGAGCGGTAAAGGAGTGATATACACTCCGCTCCTTCACCGCTCCGAAGATGCTGCTAGCAGGACTTTTTTTACCGTCCTGCCAGCGCATCACTCCAGTGTGAAAGCCCTCGGGGCTTTCACATTGGAATGAAAGCGGCGGCACTTTCGGGTCAGTTTGCAGACGCTATTATTAGCGCAATAGCGCCTGCAAACCGCCCCAGTGTGAAAGGGCTCTTTGAAGAGTTCAAAATTGCATACTACATATTTCTTTCAGCACAGGTTTAATTTAAAAGATAATGGTTTTCAGGTTGAATCAGCTAAACTGGTCTCAGAACTTGAAAGCAGGGACTCTTAGATGCATGTACCAAATCCTAGAGCAGTGATGGCAAACCTTGGCACCCCAGATGTTTTGGAACTACATTTCCCATGATGCTCAACTACACTGCAGAGTACATGAGCATCATGGGAAATGTAAAAGATCTGGGCTGCCAAGGTTTGCCATCACTGCTCTAGAGTGTTCTAAGATGCATTTTTTCATTCTTGCCTAGAAAGTCAAGACTTGGCCCATTCATTCCTTGTTCCCACTATTGGTCTTGTGTATTTCCAATAGGGAGTTGAAGTAGAAATTAGAGCTTACCAAGTTCAACAGCATGTCAGGTTCATAGTCGAGCACATGAGGTTCATATTGGAGCTTGCCAGGTTCATATTAGAGCAGGCCAAGCTCATGTTAGAGCATGCCAAGTTCAAATTGGAGCAACCAGTTTAATTTTGGGGTTTATCAGGGGTGGTTTTTTTTGCAAATATTCTAATCTAATCGAATTACTGGGATAATGGAGAAGCATCAATGGGTACAAGGTACATCTTCCAGTATGTGACAGGCTTAATGTACACAATTTACCTGCTTGAAAAAGGGAATGAATAGTCAACCAATAAAGCAGGTTGCCAAACAGACAAGTAGTACCTCGCGTTACAAACCCAAGAATTGGGAAATTACGAAAAAGGTTGAAACTATGCAGACCCATAACTAAGGGGGGCCGCCAAAATTGTATATAAATATATAGAGAGAGAGAGAGAAACTGAATAGAAATAAGAAATAGAGAAAGAAAAGGGGGAGGAGAGAAGGTTCCATAGAGTCCAAGTTTTCCAGTACACGTCTCGTTTATGTTGTAAAGAGAGCATCAGATCCTCTAGCAGGTTCAGTTCCTCAAACCTTTTGAGCCAAAGACGGTTGGTGGCTGTGCGTTTTACCCGGTATACCCGGGATACCTTATTTAGCGACATTGAGGAGGTGACGGAGTATTGATTTTGGTAGGTATATTGGAGGCTGATCAGTTTTATATAAGAGAACACCTGGTTATTAGGCCTCATCTGGTTCATAGTATAGCATATCAGGTTTGTACTGGAGTATGGCATGTTCATATTGGAGCACGCCAGGCTTTTAATAGAGCAGGCTCATAGGAGAGCACACCAGGTTCATGGTAGAACGCACTTTGTCCTCCAGTATGCACATCCGTGCTTTTTGGAGCTCACCAGGTTCATAAGAGAGCACCAAAGGTCATATTGGAGCAAGCCGTTTCATATTAAACATCATCTGGATAATATTAGAGCATGCCAGATTCATATTGGAGCATGCAAGGTTCATACTGAACATACCAGGCTCATATTGAAGCACCACGGGTTCATATTAGAGCACTCCAGGTCCTTGTTAGAGCACACCATGTTCTTATTAGGACTGATAAGGTTCATATTAGAGCACATCAGGTTTATAATGAAGCATGCCATGTTCATACTGGAGCAGACCAAGTTTGTATTAGAGCACACCAGATTTAGCTGGTTTGAGATTATTACAGGTGTGCTACAACATAACATTAATAGCTGCAGTTGATTGGATATTCTTGTACATGAATTTGCTCTAAGGATATTGATACTAGAAATGAAGGTTCTTTAATTATCGATGTACTGATGGAGGTCATCCAGACTTGTGTCTGAAAAGCCATAGAATAAACCACTTTCTCTCCAGTCGGGATGCCTGCATGTGAAGGGGTTAATTGCTATAAAATGCTTGGTATGGTGATAAGAGTAATCCATAAGATTCAATTAAGTTTATCAGGCAATTAGACACACAGAGGCACAGACACAGTAATTACATCTTGCAGATTATCAAGAGAGAAAGCATATCTGTAGCGAATCTCCAGAGAGGCTTAGTCTCTCTTCTCTTAGAAAGCAGCGGATCAGTGGGCAAATCAAGCCTGGAGCCTCTCCTGGGCCACCACGGATAGAACGAAAGCATGCAATTCACTGAAGTGGGGCTCTCTGGATTTAAAAGCCACAAATGCTGCTAGATTCCAAGCTTTACTTATTTTGCAGACATCAAGGTGTGTATGAACACACCTTGATGTCTGCAAAATAATTTCTGCTATTGCTAAAGTGTATGGTTAAAGTGTACCTAAATCCATTAAATACCTGTAGCACTACGCCCATAGGAGCTGCTGGATATAATGGGTCCTCTGTAGGGATGCACTGATACCAGTTTTTAGAACCGAGTACGAGTATCAATACTTTTTCTCAAGTACTCGCCGATACCAATTACTAATACCTATTTTTAGGGTCATGTGACAGTTTTTTTAGGGTTCGTTCACACCATGAAGAATTTGCTATACAACAAGGAGCACCAGCGCTAAAACATGGCCATCTGTGGATGGGGAGGAAAGGGCATGGTTAATGACATGGGATCTGAACCCAGTGCAGCTGGATGGCAGCCATCGCTGGAGGGTATGGATAAACAGTGTACAACAAACATACGGACCAGCGCTCAATGGGTTGAGGAGTAAACACAGTCTCACAACAGACAGTTGAACATGATTAGTCCTAGTTTATTCAATAATGCATGTAAAAAAACAATCCTGTTGTCAGACAGGAAGGGATTTGAGATAGGTAAAAAAAGAAATTAACAGCTTACAGTTTCACAGATGATCCATGGAGCAACAAGGAGCTGACAGCATTGGGGTTTACAAAAATACTCCTGCATCATGGTGGGGGGGGGGCAATACCCCTGCTGCACTGCGGCCCAATGGGGAACACACTCACCAGCGTGTGGGGAAGGGCTGGACATGCTGGAGGTGAAAGCGGCGATGATTGACAGCGGCAAGGTGGAGACCCGAACTGTAAGCTGCACGTGGCTGGGATGCCAAGATGCCAAGTCCGCTGGCATACTGACAGGTGGAAGGGAGAGAGCCGCGTTGCTGCAGTGTGGATGAGGCTATACGTTCACAGCATCTAAAGCCCAATGGATGTGAATCTAAGCTGCGTGGGAGTGTCCCAAAATGAGGTAGACCTCAAGAAGATGGAAAACCAGGGCTGGATGGGCCAATGTGGATGTCAGTCAGCGTTGCTGGGGTTCTAGGGGTGCTGGTAGTTGGAGCACCTCATGGACCTGGGTGACCTGTTGGCTGTGGTGGTTGCCTCGACAACGCGTTTCGCGCATCTGCGCTTTTTCAAAGTCCAAGAAGCGTGCACCCCCTGGAGCTCTTAAAGCAGCTGACGTAAAATGAAGGCAATTTGCCCAGGAGAGCCAACCTGCTGCAGTATAACTGCGGCGGCTGGTCTTAACTACTTGCCGCTCGCGCTATAGCTGAAAGACGGCTACAGCGCGGGCCTTAATTGCTGGGAGGGCGTCAATGGATGTCCTCCCAAGCAAGCGCTGTCTGCTTGAGCCTACGCGACTCCGATGATCACGGATCTGAGTAAGGGGTCGATCCCGACCCCTTACCATGTGATCAGCTGTCAGCCAATGATGGCTGATCACGTGATGTAAACAAAAATGTATTCTTCTCCTCAGTCTTCACGAGGGAATTGAGGGGCTTCAGTAACCAAAACTACAGTGTTTATCCTCATGATACATCACAGGAAGCACCTCCATGGTTAACAGAGGACAGAATTAAAATTAGATTTGGGAAACTTAACATTAATAAATCACCGGGACCAGATGGCTAGGGTACTTAGGGAACTCAGTCAAGTAATTGCCAGACCATTGTTCCTAATTTTTACTGACGGTCTACTGACGGGAATGGTACCAGCTGATTGGAGAAAAGCCAATATAGCACCAATATTTAAAAAGGGCCCAAAATACATCCCTGGAAATTACAGACCAGTTAGCCTAACATCAGTAGTATGTAAACTCTTGGAGGGGATGATAAGGGACTATATACAAGATTTTAGTAATGAGAACGGTATCATTAGCAGTAATCAGCATGAATTCATGATGAATCGTTCTTGCCAAACCAATCTATTAACTTTCTACGAGGAGGTGAGTTGCCATCTAGATAAAGGAAGGCCCGTAGTCGTGGTGTATCTGGATTTTGCAAAAGCATTTGACACAGTTCCCCATAAAAGTTTCCATTGTCCGTTGGCATGGACCATAGGGTGAGTACATGGATTAAAAACTGGCTACAAGGGCAAGTCCAGAGGGTGGTGATAAATGAGGAGTACTCGGAATGGTCAGGGGTGGGTAGTGGGGTCCCCCAGGGTTCTGTGCCAATCCTGTTTAATTTGTTCATAAACGACCTGGAGGATGGGGTAAACAGTTCAATCTCTGTATTTACGGACGATGCTAAGCTAAGCCGGGCAATAACTTCTCTGCAGGATGTGGAAACCTTGCAAAAAGATCTGAACAAATTAATGGGGTGGGCAACTACATGGCAAATGAGGTTCAATGTAGAAAAATGTAAAATAATGCATTTGGCTGGCAAAAATATGAATGGCTGGCAAGAATATGTAATCTATACACTGGGGGGAGAACCTCTGGGGGAATCTAGGATGGAAAAGGACCTGGGGGTCCTGGTAGATGGTAGGCTCAGTACTGGCATATAATGTCAAACTGCTGCTAACAAAGCAAACAGAATATTGGCAAGCATTAAAAAGGGGATTAATTCCAGAGATATAACGATAATTCTCCCGCTCTACAAGACTCTGGTCCAGCCGCACCTAGTGTATGCTGTCCAGTTCTGGGCACCAGTCCTTAGGAAGGATGTACTGGAAATGGAGCGAGTACAAAGAAGGGCAACAAAGCTAATAAAGGGTCTGGAGGATATTAGTTATGCGGAAAGGTTGCGAGCACTGAACTTATTCTCTCTGGAGAAGAGAGGCTTGAGAGGGGATATGATTTCAATATACAAATACCATACTGGTGACCCCACAATAGAGATAAAACTTTTTCGGAGAAGGGAGTTTAACAAGACTTGTGGCCACTCATTAAAATTAGAAGAAAAGAGGTTTAACCTTAAACTACGTAGAGGGTTCTTTACTGTAAGAGCGGCAAGGATGTGGAATTCCCTTCCACAGGCGGTGGTTTCAGCGGGGAGCATCGATAGTTTCAAGAAACTATTAGATATGCACCTGAACGACAGGGATATGCAATGTAATACTGATATATAATCACACACATAGGTTGGACTTTTTTCGACCTCACCTACTATATAACTATGACTGCGCTAAAAGCTGAAAATTGGTCTGGGCAGGAAGGGGGTTTAAGTGCCCAGTAAGCAAGTGATTAAAGTGGTTAAATAAGAAAAACAAAAATTAAAAAGTTTTAAAAAATGTAATGAAAAATTATTTAATTTTTTATTTATTTTTTACACACTGTCACCGGTCAGTATCCCTCATCACTGAACACACCAGTCATATGATAATGCTGTATTGCACTGGTGACCAATGTAAAAACAAAATTGTGACAAAAAAATAACACATTTTATTTAATTTCTTTATTTTCTACAAAAAGTGACAAAAAAATTTCAACTTCAAAAAAATTTGCCATGCCGCTCTCTAAATACCTTGAACTGTCTACTTTCCAAAAAGGAGCCATTTGGTGGATATTTGTACTGTCCTGGCATTTTAGGGCCTCAGGAAATGAGATAGGCGTCAGTACATCAGGATTGATCAATTTTCAAATATATTTACCACAGTTTGTAGACTCTATAACTTTCACAAAGACTACATAATATACACTGATTTGGGTTATTTTTACCAAAGACACGTAGCAGACTATATTTGGCCTAAATTTATGAAGAAAGACTATTTGCAAAATTTTATAACAAAAAAAATTGGTTTTTTTTCAGAATTAAAGTAGGGTAGCGCTGATTGCTGAATAGCAAAAAATGCCCTGGTCATGAAGGGGGTAAAACCTTCCGGTGGTCAGGTGGTTAACCACCTCAATACAGGGCACTTACACACCCTTCCTGCCCAGACCAATTTTCAGCTTTCAGCGCTCTCACACTTTGAATGACAATTACTCAGTCATGCAACACTGTACCCATATGAAATTTGCATCCTTTTTTTCACACAAATAGAGCTTTCTTTTGGTGGTATTTAATCACTAGTGGATTTTTTTATTTTTTTTGTGCTATAAATAAAAAAAGACTGTAAATTTTGTGAAAAAAAACGCCTTTTTCTTTGTTTCTGTCATAAAATTTTGCAAATTAGTAATTTTTCTTCATAAATTTTGGCCAAAATTTATACTGCTACATAGCTTTGGTAAAAATAACCCAAATTAGTGTATATTATTTGGTCTTTGTGAAAGTTAGAGTCTACAAACTATGGTGCCAAACACTGAAAATTGATCACATCTGATCGGGCCTTCAGTACATCAGGTGTATCTCATTTCTTGAGACACTAACAAGTCAGGAAAGTACAAATACCCCCCCCCCCCCCAATGACCCCTTTTTAGAAAGTAGACATTCCAATGTATTAAGTAAGTAGCATGGTGAGTTTTTTTAAGTTGTATTTTTTTCCCACAAGGTAGATTTTTTATTTATTTTTTAATTTTTTTACAAAATTGTCATGTTATCAGGTTATTTCTCACACACAGCATATGCATACCACAAATTACACCCCAAAATACATTCTGCTACTCTTCCCGAGTATGGCGATACCACATGTGTGAGACTTTTACACAGCCTGGCCACATACAAAGGCCCAACATTGAAGTAGCACCTTCAGGCATTCTATGAGCATAAATGACACATCTCATTTCTCAACCACCTATTACAATTTGAAGGCCCTGGAGCACCAGGAAAATGGAATTGCCCACAAAATGACCCCATTTTGGAAAGCAAACACCCCAATGTATAATCTATGAGGCATAATGAGTCTTTTGAACGATTCATTTTTTTTTCAGAAGTTTTTGGAAAATGTGTAAAAAAAATGAAAACGCATTTTTTTACACAAAGTTGTCAATTTATAAGATATTTCTAAAACATAGCATGTATATAGCAAAAATTACATCCCAAAATACATTCTGCTACTCTTCCCGAGTATGGCAATACCACATGTGTGAGACTTTTACACAGAATGACCACATACAGAGGCCCAACATTGAAGTAGTACCTTCAGGCGTTCTAGGAGCATAAATTACACATCTCATTTCATTCCTACCTATCACACTTTTGAAGGTTCTTGAGTGCCAGGACAGTTGAAATACCCACAAAATGACCCCATTTTGGAAAGCAAACACCCCGACGTATATCCTATGAGGCATGGGCTGCAAATAGGTACTCAGGTACTCTGATGGGCTGCAGATAGGTACTTGGGTAACTTGATGAGCTACAGACAGGTACTCGAGTACTCTGATGGGCTGGTGACAGGTATTCGGGTACTCTGATGGCCTGGTGACAGGTACTCGGGTACTCTGATGGGCTACAGATAGGTACTCGGGGACTCTGATGGGCTGGTGACAGGTACTCGGGTACTCTGAAGGGCGGTGACAGGTACTCAGGTACTCGGTACTCATATGAACTGTGACAGGTACTCAGGTACTCATATGGACTGTGACAGGTACTCAGGTACTTGGGTACTCAGATGAACTGTGACAGGTATTCGGGTACGCAGATGAACTGTGACAGATACTCGGGTACTCAGATGAACTGTGACAGGTACTCAGGTACTCGGATGGACTGTGACAGGTACTTGGGTACTCGTATGGACTGTGACAGGTATTCGGGTACTTGGATGAACTGCGACAGGTACTCAGATGGACTGTGTGTGACAGGTACTCAGATGAACTGTGACAGGTACTTTGATGGGTGATGACAGGTCCTCTTTATTGGGGGGGCAATCAGTGTGTGTTGGTGTACACTGTAAGCGGTAACGAGATGTTACCACAATCTCCTTCTCACACACGATCGGTCTGTGAGGAGGAGAACCTGGTAACATCTCGTTACCGCTCTATGTTTACATTTAGTGTTCGGCTGTGAAAGGATCACAGCCGATCACGTGGTAAACAGCCGCCGGCCAATGGCTGTTTACCAGCGTCGGTGATGAGCAATGGTCCCGGGAACATGCCGCCACCGACGTGCACGCGCAGCGCGCTCGCATGCGCCGTGCAAAGTGGGGCGATACCATCTGTGATCGGCCGTGACTTCATCACGGCCGATCACGTGGTAAACAGCCATGCCCAATGGCTGTTCACCCCCCCTCGGTGGCGAGCGGTGATGCGCCGCCACCGAAGGTACAGGGCTGCGCGCACACGATCGTGCGCATGCCCTGTTTAAATGGACGGACATCATATGACGCCCGCCCAGAACAAGAGTCGCGCCGCCTGGCCGTCAAATTACATCGGCAATCGGTTAAAGCACTTGTACACACCAGTGGCGTAGCGTGGGGGGTGCGAGGGGGGCCACCGCCCGGGGTGCAAAATTTAGAGGGGCGCTGTCATGAGTGTGGACCGTCTAGCACGGGGATAAAAGCCCCTTGTTATACTTATGATGCAGGAGAATCCACGTTGCTCAGCAACAGCGGCCGTTCTTGGAGTGCGGGCGGGCGGGCGGCTGGGGGATCCGTCTCACGGTGGTGATCAGCGAGGGGCCGGGCCGAGGACAGATAGGCTGGCTGCCTGAGAGCCCGGGACTGGGGAGATTAGTTCCATCACGGCCGCCTCCTCCTTGGCCCCGCCCCCCCAAGAGATGAGAAGCGGCAGGCGCAGCATCTCCCATGCCTCCAGAGCATGGATTGCTCCAACTTCCTCCCGGAGAACAGGCTGACTGAGGACCCAGACGACATGCAAGGAGGCGGACGTTGCCAGGGAGCTGCTGGAAGGATCAAAGCACCCCCGGATCGAGGAGACAGACTGGCATGGAAGGTAGGGCTAGCAGTCTCTCTCATCTCCCCCTCAGGCCCCTCTCCTTTTCTCAGCCCCCCTTCAGCTCCGCCGTCTCTCTGATCCCAATGTCTCTCTCTGCCTCTCTCTCAGTGAATCCAAATCACCGGTGCTGCAAAAACACACAATTGTGCAAATATATAAATAAATAAACAAACTCATTTTATATAATAATCAATAAAAAGTCCATCCATAGCCATGTTTTTTTGGATGCTTTTTATTGATTATTATATGAAATTAGTTTGTTTATTTATATATTTGCACAATTGTGTGTTCTTGCAGCACTGGGGATTTGGATTCACTACCCAGTAGGGCTATCTTAGAATTATTGTATTTGATGAACTATTATATGACATTTTCTATGCTTTATTTGCACAATGAGGTTGAGGTTTCTTGCAGCACTGGTGATTTAGGATTCACTACCCAATAGGGTTTTTTTTTTCAATATTTCAGTTAATGGGAGCTACATATGTCATATTCACACTATAATACTTGTTGCAGCACTGTGCCATTGGGGTATTGATCCCGGCACGGTGCTGCAACAAGTATTATAGCATGAATATGACATATGTAGCTCCTATTAACTGAAAAATTATAAAATCCCCCCCCCCCTATGATGGCTAACCTGTGTAGAAAAGATGTAAACACCTATTTTCAGGCTGTCCAGTCATGTGATCCCCTGTGTGAGCCAGTGGTGTATGCAGGGGGGAGCAGGGAGCGCCAACATCAGATGGGACATCGGAACCTATGCATGATGTCACCACTCCAGGCTTTACCAGTCATTGTCAAGCACACTCTCCTCTTCCCTGCAGCCATCACTGTCTCACACAGGAGATCATGTAACCAGACTGGAGCTAGCTGAAAATAGGTAAGTCTGTGGGTCAAGGGGGCGCAAATTACTTGCCTCGTCCCGGGCGCTGACAACCCACACTACGCCACTGGTACACACTGATCAGACCAAGCTGAAATATTTTCTGTGCTTCAATCAATCGCTGAATTATGATCCTGAAGCCAAGGAAGAAATAGAATCAAAAGTGTGGATAGAGAATTATTGACAAGAAATCTTCTCCCATTTCGAAGACCCCACATGTAGTTGGAAAGGGTTAGTGGCCCGTAGCACTTGTTTTTGTGAGACAGGCCAATTATCTACAGAAATTAGGTGGACAGGATAGTCCAGAGCATGCGTTTTCAGAGACAAGCAGGTGATCAGAGCTTTATCAAAAAATTTCCCGAATCCACAAAGGCCAGTAGATTAACAGACTCAGCCCCATAGTGAATAACAGCAGGGATGTTCAGGTAGTTTTCCTTTTGAGGACTTGATAGCAGACCTAGGGTGACCTTTTCACAATCACCTAGGGTCCTGGAATTTCCTGGATGTATGGGGCAAGATCAAGGTATATGACCGTTGACACCACAATACAAATGGAGTACCATATCCCGATGGGTTGTGCTTTCCTGAGCATGAGCAGATATAGCTGTATAGGTTCCTTCTAAGACATGACACTGGAAGTGAAGGAATTGGGTGTCAAGGAAGGCACAGGTTCCACCTCAGTTGTGCCGACTTCCCCGCTGGGGGCGGTCAATTCTGATGGCCAATTTCATGGCCTCCTCCAATGAGGCTGGGTAGGAGTAGTTGAGCAAAGTGTCTTTAATTGCCTACGATTGGAACGTATATCTCAACAGAGTCAGTTCCATGCAGTAGGATTACACAGGGCTGAATCAGCAGCAGCACAATCTAGGTCATCATATGGCAAGCCTAGGTCTTCAAAGCAGGCATCTACTGTTAGCAGGGCTGAATGGCTTGGTTTTACGCTAAAGGCCCAAGCCAGGTGGTCACCATGCAATAACAAAATGATGATTTGCACCATCTGTGTTTCAGAGCCAGACGAGGATGGCTTTAACTTGGAATATAATTTGCAGCTATTTTTAAAGTAAAAGAACCTCCTATGGTAAAAAAAAAATAGATCTGGCAAAGGAATCTTCGGTTCAGGTGTCAAAGTATTGGCAGTGGGTGGCAATAGGAGGAGAAGCTTGAACCTTAGTGAGCTGGGTGGCGAGTTCCTGAACTTGATGGTGCAAATATCTAAGCTTGTGCAGAATCCATTAAGTCACTTTCCCTTTAAATTTTGGCATGTGATAATGTCAGGCCAAGAGTCAGAAAGCAGGGAAAACAGTTCAAATGTGCTACATATGCAGACAGTTCAGTAATAAGTAGCAGATACTGTAGGCATACAAAAAGAGCTTTAAACATGTCAATTTATTCCCAGGTAAGAGCTGTCCCAGGTAAGTCTCAGCCTTAAAGGGACAGTCTGCATGTGGGGAGGTGCAGCGTGGTGCGGCGGCAGTAAACACACAGTCCAGTTGTAGAAAACAGAACTTATATTAAAGGAATGCAGCAACAGTTCACAACAAACCCAGTGGGAAGACTGCCCAACCAGATGCACTCACTGTTTTCAGCAACATAAACAGAGCGGGTGACTGACAGTGTCTGTTGAGAGGAGCAGAATGCGGACTGGCTGTCTCGTGCCCAATGGGGAGTTTATCCAGAAGAGTTGCATCTCTAAACTCCCTCAGGTACCTTTCCCTATCGCTAGTGCTGTCCCTAACAGATGGGGTACCTTTCCCTACACTACCCACTCGCATAAAGCTTGCCGAACCCAGGGCCATGATTTTAATTAGATTCTGCCACATCTAAAATGGCTGCCAGAGTCACTTGGGTGGCCAGTATCCAATCAGATCACTGCCCCAGTGACTCAGGAAGCCATAGAACAGTGGTTCTCAACCTTCTAGTGCCGTGACCCCTTGATAAAATTTCCCAAGTTGTAGGGAC
The DNA here is from genome assembly GCA_037952835.1 of Lithobates septentrionalis. Lineage (NCBI taxonomy): Eukaryota > Metazoa > Chordata > Amphibia > Anura > Ranidae > Lithobates > Lithobates septentrionalis. The sequence goes on along the minus strand of JBBDGP010001934.1, from coordinate 747,632 downwards.
CCCTAACAGTACAATTATTTTCGTAGCGTGGGTTGTCAACACCCAAGGCAAGACAAGTAATTTGCGCCCCTAACCCACGGAGACAGTTAGCGCTCCCTGAGTCCTTTTAATGGCAACTATAATCACAGGTAGTGTTACTCACTGTGTGTCCGGCTTCACTGTGTCTCCGACTTTGTGGTGTTTCGTAGCAGTGACACCTATGCCGAAATTAGGAGATAGGGTCTCCTCCAGCCCCTCCCACTTTACATTCCTCACCAGTCAGCTGACCTCTAGTCTCTGCCCCCCAGCCATGCCATGAACTGAATGGGCGCCTGCGAAGAGGCTGAGTGGGTGGCCGCGGGCTCCAGGAACAGCCCAGCTGGGCGGCCACAGCCTCCAGGGATAGCCCTACTGGGCGGCTGCAAAAAGGCTGGGAGAACATTGCAGACTTCAGGAACAGCCCAGGATTTGGTGACCCCTGGCAAATCATCATTCGACCCCCCGAGGGGGTCCCGACCCCCAGGTTGAGAACCACTGCCATAGAAGAACCTGTTCCTCATGGCTTCTTCTCCCTCTGCATTGTCGCTGCAGTTGAGCGCCACCTGCAGTGGAGACAGTTGACTACACCTGTCTACATGCATCCTTGTATTGACACAAATTACCAATACTTAACAGTAATGTCCCGTACACACGATCGGACATTCCTACAACAAAATCCATGGATTTTTTTCAGACGGATGTTGGCTCAAACTTGTCTTGCATAAACACGGTCATACAAATCTTGTCGGAAATTCCGAACGTCAAGAACGCGGTGACGTACAACACGTACGACGAGCTGAGAAAAATGAAGTTCAATAGCCAGTGCGGCTCTTCTGCTTGATTCCGAGCATGCGTGGAACTTTGTGCGTCGGAATTGTGTACACATGATCGGAATTTATGACAACGGATTTTGTTGTCGGAAAATTTGAGATCCAGATCTCAAATTTTGTGTGACAGAAATTCCGATGGAAAATGTCCGAGGGAGCCTACACACAGTTGGAATTTCCGACAACAAGCTCCCATCGAACATTTTTCGACCGTGTGTACGGGGCATAAGGGTTCTTTCAAACAGCCAATGATGCTTACCTCCCTCTAAAATGCGATCCGAGGGTGGTATAGCAGCAGCTGGCAGGTGCTACTGTCACCTCCGAACGCCTTTTTTTTGTTTTACTTTTTTAACTTCCTGGCATCCGCGCTATGGCCGAATGACGGCCACAGCGCGGACCTGCATTCCCGGGAGGCAGTCATATGACGGCCTGCCCTGTGCACGCTCCGTGCGCGCGCCCTACAGGGCGTGATCACCGAGTCACTGAGACTCGGCTGATCACCGATCCGAGTAAGGGGCCGGTCCCGGCCCCTTACCATGTGATCAACTGTCAGCCAATGACAGCTGATCACATGATGTAAACAAAAGATCGGTAATCATTTTTTTTTTTTACTCATGCTGACAGCGTGAGTAGAAAAAAAAGCCGATCACCGGCTGGGATGTGAGGGACATCGGTCCCCAAGTGAAACAGGCACATCTGCCTCATCAGTGCCTCCTAAATATGCCACCTAACACTGCCCACAGTGCCACCTAACAGTGCCCACAAGTGCCACCTAACAGTGCCCACAGTGCCACCTAACAGTGCCCACAGTGCCACCTAACAGTGCCAACAAGTGCCACCTATCAATGCCCACCTGTAGTGCCAATCAGTGCCACCCGGCAGTGCTGCCCATCACTGCCACCCATCAGTGCCCATCACTGCCACCCATCAGTGCCCATCACTGCCGCCTATCAGTGCCCATCACTGCCGCCTCATCAGCGTACATCAATAAAGGAGAAAAATTACCCGTTTAATATTTTTTATGACAAAATATAAAAAAATAACAATTTTTTTTAAAAAAAATTAAGTTTTTTACATTTTTTTAACAAAAAGTAAAAACCACAGAGGTGATCAAATACCACCAAAAGAAAGCTCTATTTGTGGTGAAAAAATGGTAAAAATTTAATTTGGGTACAGTGTTGTATGACCGCGCAATTGTCATTCAAAGTGCGTCAGCGCTGAAAGCTGAAAATTGGCCTGGATAGGAGGGGGGTTTAAGTACCCGGTAAGCAAGTGGTTAAATTGCTGAACAGCAATTTTACATTGTGACACCGCGCTGCAACTGCGAGCCAATTGTTTGTCTCGTGATTGATGTGCGGCCCCATGGATCCTAATGGGCGAGCATGACTGTCAACCTGTCAAACTCTGCAACCCAAGTTAAAATTGCGGCAGCTGCGACGTGAAGTACCGAGGGCGTGGCATGTGTACAGCCCCATCAGGCTGTAATGTTAGAATCCCAGCCGTTGGTAAAACCTTAAAGAGGAAGTAAACCCTGATGGGTTTACTTCCTCTTTGTTTTCCTGCAAAGGTAAAGCATAATGGGCTACTATGCATCGCATAGTAGCCCATTGAGTGTCACTTACCTGACACAGGAGCCTGCGATGTCACCGCTGTCCCCTCTGCTACGGAGCATCCATCTTCTTTCCAGGTATTGTGGCTTCGGCGCTGTGATTGGCCGGAGCGGCGATGACGTCACTCCCGCGCATGCGCACAGGAGCCGCCACTAACGGCATATCACCGCTAGCAGCGGCATGCTCAGTGCACCTGCGCGCCGCTGTCTACGGAGCATGCGCCTTAGACAGCGGTGCCTGTCTTTTTGCAAATATCTCCTAAACCGTGTAGGTTTAGGAGATATTTCTTGGACCTACAGGTAAGCCTTATGCCGCGTACACACGGTCGGACTTTTCATCTACAAAAGTCCGACAGACGCCGACGGACTAAAGCTGGCTGACAATCCAATCATGTGTGGGCTTCCCCGGACTTTCAGCGGACTTTCAGCGGACTTTTGCAGCCTCAAATCTGACGGACTTTAGATTTGAAACATGCTTCAAATCTTTACGTCGTAACTACGCCGGACCCAGAAATCCGCTCGTCTGTATGCTAGTCCGACGGACAAAAACCCACGCTAGGGCAGCTATTGGCTACTGGCTATCAACTTCCTTATTTTAGTCCGGTGTACGTCATCACGTACGAATCCGTCAGACTTTTGTGTGATCGTATGTAGGCAAGTCCGTTCGTAAGAAAGTCCGCCGCAAGTCCGCCAAAAGTCTGCCAAAAGTCCGTCGAAAGTCTGTCGGACAGACTGTCAAACTTTTGTAGCCGAAAAGTCCGACAGTGTGTACGCGGCATTATTCTAGGCTTACCTGTAGGTCAAAGTGGTCTGTAAGGGTTTACAACCACTTCAACTCAACTCAACCGTCTTTTTTTCAACCCCTTCCCCCTTGGTCGCCAGTGTGAAAGAGCCCAAAGGTGATTTTTCAGGTGTTCAGGAATGATGGAAAACCGGAGTAAAAATGGAGTTTTCCTTTAACCATGGAGGATGCCACAAAGCGTTTTTTTTTCTTGCTTTCAATTTTGCCTCCCCAACATTCTGATCCTCACCCTGCATACATACATACATACATGCAACAAAACCTATTCTTGCCGTAAATATAAGAATTTTCTTTTCTATATCAAAGCACGTCTGCATCTGCCTGTCTACATTCAGAAATAGAGAAAAGAGAAGAATGCAGAATGTATACAAAGAAAAGGATTCCAATGCTTTCATCCCCAACCTTCATTAACACTGCCACACAAACACGGAAACAGTAACCTTGAATGGAGCTCCTGCTTTCAACTTTTTAATTAGTTGATACACAGCCATGCTGATAGCCTTTAACTGCCTGCCAGTGCTAACCCCTTTTATCAAATGATTGCTGTAGCAGATGTTTATATGGCTGAGGTCTTGCTTTTTATTTTATTTTAAAGAGAACAAGGCAGAAATAAGCATTTGCAAGAATCGGAATCTTCTCCACTCATCAGCTGCCTAGGTTTGTACAGCCTACCGCATTAGGCACCCCCAACCTCAAACACATATGTGCAGGCCCTGACTGGGACAAAAAATAGGGATTTTAGACTGAGCAGCCTGGGGGGGGGGGGGGGGGGGTTGGAGCGGTTGATGATGGAATGTGGGGTTCCAAGATGTGTGGATTCGATTACTTTAATTCCAGTTTTGATGATGGAGTCCTAAAAATAGTATGAAGCAGCACAAGATGAGGGTTGCTCTAATGCAGGGGTAACATTTTGGGCATAGTGTGCCGAAAAATGTTTTCAAAGAAATTGAGAGTGGCAGATACATTGAAAAAAAAACTGTCAATTGCACACGGAAAGGAATATTTATAAAGTAAATGCTGTAAACCACTTGAATAATAGTAAGGAATCAACTGAGCTTTGCATCATCACATCTCAGATCAACCCAATTCTTGCACCTTCACACCTCAGATCATCCTAATTCCTGCACCTTCACACCTCAGAACAGTACAATTCTTGCACCTTCACACCTCAGATCAGCCCCAATTCCTGAACCTTCACACCTCAGAACAGTACAATTCCTGAACCTTCACACCTCAGAACAGTACAATTCTTGCACCTTCACACCTCAGATCAGCCCCAATTCCTGCACCTTTACACCTCAGATCAGCCCCAATTCCTGCACCTTTACACCTCAGATCAACCCAATTCTTGCACCTTCACACCTCAGATCATCCTAATTCCTGCACCTTCACACCTCAGAACAGTACAATTCCTGCACCTTCACACTTTAGATCAGCCCAATTCCTGCACCGTCACACCTCAGTTCAGCCCCAATTCCTGCACCTTCACACCTCAGATCAACCCAATTCTTGCACCTTCACACATCAGATCATCCTAATTCCTGCACCTTCACACCTTAGATCAGCCCAATTCCTGCACCTTCACACCTTAGATCAGCCCAATTCCTGCACCTTCACACCTCAAATCAGCCCAATTCCTGCACCTTCACACCTCAGATCAGTCCAATTCCTGCACCTTCACACCTCAGATCAGTCCAATTCCTGCACCTTCACACTTGACTTTAGATCAGCCCAATTCCTGAACCTTCACACCTCAGATTAGCCCAATTCCTGCACCTTCACACCTCAGATCAGTCCAATTCCTGCACCTTCACACTTTAGATCAGCCCAATTCCTGAACCTTCACACCTCAGATCAGCCCCAATTCCTGCACCTTCACACCTCAGATTAGCCCCAATTCCTGCACCTTCACACTTTAGATCAGTCCCAATTCCTGCACCTTCACACCTCAGATCAGCCCCAATTCCTGCACCTTCACACCTCAGATCAGCCCAATTCCTGCACCTTCACACCTCAGATCAGCCCCAATTCCTGCACCTTCACACCTCAGATCAGCCCCAATTCCTGCACCTTCACACTTTAGATCAGCCCAATTCCTGCACCTTCACACCTCAGATCAGCCCCAATTCCTGCACCTTCACACCTCAGATTAGCCCCAATTCCTGCACCTTCACACTTTAGATCAGTCCAATTCCTGCACCTTCACACCTCAGATCAGCCCCAATTCCTGCACCTTCACACTTTAGATCAGCCCAATTCCTGCACCTTCACACCTCAGATCAGTCCCAATTCCTGCACCTTCACACTTTAGATCAGCTCAATTCCTGCACCTTCACACCTCAGATCAGCCCTGATTAATGCACCTTCACACCTCAGATCAGTCCAATTCCTGCACCTTCACATCTCAGATTAGCCCAATTCCTGCACCTTCACACCTCAGATCAGCCCAATTCCTGCACCTTCACATCTCAGATTAGCCCAATTCCTGCACCTTAACCCTCAGATCAGCCCAATTCCTGCACCTTCACACCTCAGATCAGCCCAATTCCTGCACCTTCACACCTCAGATCAGTCCCAATTCCTGCACCTTCACACTTTAGATCAGCTCAATTCCTGCACCTACACACCTCAGATCAGTCCCAATTCCTGCACCTTCACACCTCAGATCAGTCCCAATTCCTGCACCTTCACACCTCAGATCAGCCCAATTCCTGCACCTTCACACCTCAGATCAGCACCAATTCCTGCACCTTCACACCTCAGATCAGCCCAATTCCTGCACCTTCACACTTTAGATCAGCTCAATTCCTGCACCTTCACACCTCAGATCAGCACCAATTCCTGCATTTTCACACCTCAGATCAGTCCCAATTCCTGCACCTACACACCTCAGATCAGTCCCAATTCCTGCACCTTCACACCTCAGATCAGTCCCAATTCCTGCACCTTCACACCTCAGATCAGCACCAATTCCTGCACCTTCACACCTCAGATCAGCCCAATTCCTGCACCTTCACACTTTAGATCAGCTCAATTCCTGCACCTTCACACCTGAGATCAGCACCAATTCCTGCACCTTCACACCTCAGATCAGTCCCAATTCCTGCACCTTCACACCTCAGATCAGCACCAATTCCTGCACCTTCACACTTTAGATCAGCTCAATTCCTGCACCTTCACACCTCAGATCAGCACCAATTCCTGCACCTTCACACCTCAGATCAGTACAATTCCTGCACCTTCACACCTCAGATCCTGCACATTTATGCCACGTACACAACTTCGGATTTTCCGACGGGAAATGTTCTATGGGAGCTTGTTGTTAGAAATTCCGACCGTGTGTAGGCTCCATCGGACATTTTTAGTTGGAATTTCCGACAAACAAAATTTGAGATCTGGATTCTGATCGTGTGTACACAATTACAACGCACAAAATTCCACACATGCTCGAAATCAAGCAGAAGAGCCACATTGGCTATTAAACTATATTTTTCTCGGCTCGTCATTCGTGTTGTACATCACTGCGTTCTTGACGATCGGAATTTCCGACAAGATTTGTGTGACCGTGTGTATGCAAGACAAGTTTGAGCCAACATCCGAAGAAAAAAAAAACCATGGATTTTGTTGTCGGAATGTGCGATCGTGTGTACGAGGCATTCGAATACACAAAAGGGAACGCAGCTAGCCACTCACAGGTGTCAAAAACAGCAGTAGTAATCAGTAGATACCTGCCCCTGCCATTTTCATTTTGCCTAAATGTAGCCTTAGAACAGGGTTGGGAGCTACTACTTTAGAAAACAAGTTACCAAACCCTGTTATAAAGTGCAGTTCCCTTTTAAAACTTCTAAAGTAGTGCTTACAAAGCCAGTTACAGTGGCTTGCGAAAGTATTCGGCCCCCTTGAACTTTTCAATCTTTTGCCACATTTCAGGCTTCAAACATAAAGATATAAAATTTTAATTTTTTGTGAAGAATCACCAACAAGTGGGAAACAATTGTGAAGTGGAACGAAATCTATTGGATATTTTAAACTTTTTTAGCAATTAAAAAACTGAAAAGTGGTGCGTGCAAAATTATTCGGCCCCTTTACTTTCAGTGCAGGAAACTCACTCCAGAAGTTCAGCGAGAATCTCTGAATGATCCAATGTTGTCCTAAATGACTGATGGTGATAAATAGAATCCACCTGTGTGTAATCAAGTCTCTGTATAAATGCACCTGCTCTGTGATAGTCTCAGGGTTCTGTTGAAAGCGCAGAGAGCATCATGAAGACCAAGGAACACACCAGGCAGGTCCGTAATACTGTTGTGGAGAAGTTTAAAGCCGGATTTGGATACAAAAAGATTTCCCAAGCTTTAAACATCCCAAGGAGCACTGTGCAAGCGATCATTTTGAAATGGAAGGAGTATCAGACCACTGCAAATCTACCAAGACCTGGCTGTCCCTCTAAACTTTCAGCTCAGACAAGGAGAAGACTGATCAGAGATGCAGCCAAGAGGCCCATGATCACTCTGGATGAACTGCAGAGAACTACAGCTGAGGTGGGAGAGTCTGTCCATAGGACAACAATCAGTCGTACACTGCACAAATCTGGCCTTTATGGAAGAGTGGCAAGAAGAAAGCCATTTCTCAAAGATATCCATAAAAATTCTCGTCTAAAGTTTGCCACAAGCCACCTGGGAGACACACCAAACATGTGGAAGAAGGTGCTCTGGTCCGATGAAACCAAAATCGAACTTTTTGGCCACAATGCAAAACGATATGTTTGGCGTAAAAGCAACACAGCTCATCACACGCAACACACCATCCCCACTGTCAAACATGGTGGTGGCAGCATCATGGTTTGGGCCTGCTTTTCTTCAGCAGGGACAGGGAAGATGGTTAAAATTGAGGGGAAGATGGATGCAGCCAAATACAGGACCATTCTGGATGAAAACCTGTTGGAGTCTGCAAAAGACCTGAAACTGGGACGGAGATTTATCTTCCAACAAGACAATGATCCCAAACATACAGCAAAATCTACAAAGGAATGGTTCACAAATAAACGTATCCAGGTGTTAGAATGGCCAAGTCAAAGTCCAGACCTGAATCCAATCGAGAATCTGTGGAAAGAGCTGAAAACTGCTGTTCACAAACGCTCTCCATCCAACCTCACTGAGCTCGAGCTGTTTTGCAAGGAAGAATGGGCAAGAATTTCAGTCTCTCGATGTGCAAAACTGATAGAGACATAACCCAAGCGACTTGCAGCTGTAATCGCAGCAAAAGGTGGCTCTACAAAGTATTAACGCAAGGGGGCCGAATAATTTTGCACGCCCCACTTTTCATTTTTTTATTAGTTAAAAAAGTTTCAAAAATCCAAAAGATTTCGTTCCACTTCATAATTGTGTCCCACTTGTTGGTGATTCTTCACAAAAAATACAAATTTTATATCTTTATGTTTGAAGCCTGAAATGTGGCAAAAGGTGGAAAAGTTCAAGGGGGCCGAATACTTTCGCAAGCCACTGTATAAAGCATGACTCACAAAGCCAGATATAATGGAGTACTCACAAAGCCAGTCATTAAGTGAAACACCTTTATAACTGGCTCTGTGGGTAATGCTTAGTAACTGGCTTTGTGAATACTGAAAAGGCCGTTATAAAGCATTAAGCCTTGTACACACTACTAAACTAACAGCTCAGGTCAGGGCCGCTGTACTAACAATCTGATGTTAGTACAACCATCTCCCCCCGCTGAGCTATTGTGTTCTGACAGGGGAACGCCCCTCGCCAGAACACTCCGGTCATCGCTCTCAGCCATTGGCTAAGAACGCTGACCTTTTTTGGTCACGAGCCTTCGACAGAAGCTGGGCTGAATGGCTGTCTTCTGTCAGACCAGCTGCCGTACACACGGGCCGAATGTCTTTGTTAGTACTGCAAAGCCAGTTATAAAGCATTACTCACAGAGCCAGTTAGAAATCATTACAGAGCCAGTTATAAAGGAGTATTGCTTCATAAGTGGCTTTTTGAGCATTCATTTTACTAGTGCTTCCAAAGCCTGTGAAATACTTCATCCAGTCAACTTTTCTGGGTAGAATTGTCTCGCCTTCATCTTGAGCCTGGCACAAAGCTGCTGAGGGAGAGGAGTGCCCAGAGACAGCAGGTGCACAAGGATTAATCACACTGCAGTTACTGAAGAAAGAAAATCATAGTTACCATTAGCAAAAGCAGTGCTCTCTGGCCTGGAGCATCAGATCTGACCCCTTCACTGGCGGGAATGGAGGTGGGTGTACACCAGCCGGCAGCCGCACTGCTTTCCCTATAGGCGGCCGCAGCACCGTGCCGGCTTTCATGTGCAGGAGGCGCGGGTCTGAGACCCATCTCCCGCACATGAAAGCCAGCAAGGTGCTGCGGCTACATATTCTGAAGGTGGTGGTGCATAAGGCCTTTTCCTCGGCTTCTCTGTCCTTCCTCCTCTCCTGGCGTCCTGGTTGCCAGGTGCCTGTCGGCTGCGGGGCACATGCGCGAACAGGGACTTTCTGTTCAGCGGCGGCCTAGGTTGCCATGGATCGGCTTGGTAGGCGGGGAATGAGGAGACTCTTTCCGCTCCTCGCACCACCACCCAGCATACGTGGAACATCATCAGCCGGCCCTGCATGTCACACCCAGACATGCGGCCTGGCGGCTCCCAGCCCACCGGTCAAACGCCCCGTCTGCACCATGGCCAGTCCGGGCCTGCATATGTGTGTGTGCGCATGTGTATATATGCATGTGCAGTAGACAGTGTCTGTAGGTTTTTTATTTTATTTTTTATTTATTTTTACAGTTTTGTTTTTTCATTTTTCTTTTTTTTTTTTACAATATTCTAATGCCGCGTACACACGAGCGGACTTTCCGGCAGAAAAGGTCGATCATGTGTGGGCTTCATCAGACTTTTTCTTTCTAAAATTCTGACGGACCTAGAAATAGAACATGTTTCAAATCTTTCTGACGGAATCAGTTCCTATCGGGAAAACCGCTGGTCTGTATGCTATTCCGACGGACCAAAAACGACGCAAGGGCAGCTATTGGCTACTGGCTATTGAACTTCCTTTTCACGTTCTAAACGATCGGACTTTGGTGTGATCTTGTGTAGGCAAGTCCGTTTCAGCAGAACTCCGTCGGAACTCCGTCGGAAAGACCGTCGGAGTCTATTCTGACGGAAAGTCCGATCGTGTGTACGCGGCATTAGGAGCCCCATTATGGGGCTTTGGTTAAATATCAAAATATCAGGGGTCTAAACAGGGAGAATTTGAGCCACATATGGTGATTAGGGTGTGCCCAGGCACACCTGGCTCACCCTGTGCACACGCCTATGGTCAGCTGTTAAATTATTACAATTTTCCTCTAAGGAATAACTGTGTATGCCGTTATTCACTTGTATTGTTTTCCTGTCAGAGGGAAAATTTCAGCCGATGTCAGGTTATACGGTTCCTAAGACTGATCTGTCCAACACTCTCAGAACTGATAAATGACATTAGGCTCAATTCACAAAGTTATGACACATGGATACCTTTCTTAATTTTACCCATATGACTGTAATTTTTAAATATCTTTGGACTTAGGATATTTTCCACGGCGGTAAAGCTCCGCAAATTTTAGCGGTGCTTTACCACTGTTATAGCGGCACTTTTCGGCCGCTAGCGGGGCGCTTTTAACCCCCGCTAGCGCCCGAATAAAGGGTTAATAAAGATGCTGCTTGCAGGACTTTTTCTAACGTCCTGCAAGCGCACCGCCCCAGTGTGAAAGCACTCGGGCTCCCTCACTGGGGCTGCAGGGGAGGCGTTTTTCAGGAGTTTTACAGGCGCTATTTTAGCCCTTTAGTGCCTGAAAAACGCCTTAGTGTGAAAGTAGCCTTAAAGTGGAATTAAAAGGCAAAAAAATCGTGGACATTCAGGCTCTTTATTGCAGCGTCGATATACAGAAGATGGCCAAAAACTGGCACCCAGACGAAGCCAGGGAACAGATGCACCAACAATGGACCTTGGGATCATTGGATCATTGAAACAGAGGCAAGTATCTCTGCTTTCAGTTCTGCTCCAACTTAAAATAACTGTCACTTTTTTTTTTTACAAGAAAACTTTATATTGTATGGCCAGCCTAAGGGTGAGTATAATTGATGGGGTTTTTTTTCCCTGAGCTTTCAGCAAAAATTGAAATTTTGATTACATTTCTGCATTTTGCCAAAATGAATTGAAGTCAGGGGAGAAGATGAAAAAAGGTGGTTTCTAAGGATCGAGCAGGCTTTAAATTCTAATGCCGCGTACACACGGTCGTACTTTTCGTCTACAAAAGTCCAATGCCGCGTACACACGGTCGTACTTTTCGTCTACAAAAGTCCAACAGACGCTGATGGACTAAAGCTGGCTGGTAATCCGATCGTGTGTGGGCTTCTCCGGACTTTCAACCGACTTTTTTAGCCTCAAATACGACGTACTTTAGATTTGAAACATGCTTCAAAACTTTTACTTCGTACCTACGACGGACCCCGAAATCCGCTCGTCTGTGTGCTAGTCCGACGGACAAAAAGCCACGCTAGGGCACCTATTGGCTACTGGCTATGAACTTCCTTATTTTAGTCCGGTGTACGTCATCACGTACGAATCCGACCGACTTTTGTGTGGTCGTGTGTAGGCAAGTCCGTTCGTTAGAAAGTAGGCCGCAAGTCCGCGGCAAGTCCACCGAAAGTCTGCCGGAAGTCTGTCCGACAGGCTGTCCGACTTTTGTAGACGAAAAGTACGACCGTGTGTACGCGGCACAACAGACGCTGATGGACTAAAGCTGGCTGGTAATCCGATCGTGTGTGGGCTTCTCCGGACTTTCAACCGACTTTTTTAGCCTCAAATACGACGTACTTTAGATTTGAAACATGCTTCAAAACTTTTACTTCGTACCTACGACGGACCCCGAAATCCGCTCGTCTGTGTGCTAGTCCGACGGACAAAAAGCCACGCTAGGGCACCTATTGGCTACTGGCTATGAACTTCCTTATTTTAGTCCGGTGTACGTCATCACGTACGAATCCGTTAGACTTTTGTGTGGTCGTGTGTAGGCAAGTCCGGTCGTTAGAAAGTAGGCCGCAAGTCCGCGGCAAGTCCACCGAAAGTCTGCCGGAAGTCTGTCCGACAGGCTGTCCGACTTTTGTAGACGAAAAGTACGACCGTGTGTACGCGGCACAAGTCTCTGATTCAGCAAAGTTTCATCAATGACAAAACTGATCATTTTGCAGTAAATCAGTTGCACCAAACCGATGCTCTTCTCATTCCCAGAGGAGAATAAAAGATGGGGTAACGCAATAGTGACCCCTATCTATGGGACCTGGGACCGACTCAAATGGGCCGTTTTAATTAAAGTTATTTCATTCGTTACTTACCTGTCATGTGACCTTTTTTAAAAATTTTTGGAAAGTTCTGTAGTCAGGTGACCCAATGGACCTATAAGATTAAAGAAGAAATTAGTGACACATCAGACCAACGGAAGCAGCTGAAGAGGAAACATCCCTCTCCACCTCCCCTTGTCGCGGGCCTTCATTATGAGGCTTTGTCCTTTCTGCAGAAGGGGATGGTTTGGTTGCAATGGTTTATTAGTCGTTTGGTTTGAGCTTTAATGGCTGAACCATTGATATTGTATAAACATGTAGTTATATGGTGGTATGGTTATGAATAATATAGTTACCGTTATGATTAAATTATTATTGGTAAATTTTATTTATTATGCCAAAAATAAAAGGGCCACGGCCATTAATACCACAATATTGGGTCTAGTTGTTTTTATTTTAATGATAAATATATTAGAAGTAATATTTGAGTTTGGTCACATAAAGCAGTCAGTTAGGAAACCTTTAATTGCCTTTTCATGCCTTCCTGGCAACATCTTTTGCCAGATTTTTTGAATCTCTGATAATCGCTGAGCTCAGACCCATGATGGGACAGCCTTACAGACTCACAATTGCTCTTAGCAGAAGAGAATACAAGTAACTAATAAAAAAAAAGGAGGTGTAAGACTGCACAGCTATAAACATTCAAGAGTAAAAATGTAGATTATTACAGGTACACATTAATAACGCGCTGAACATGGAGGCAGCCTTCTGTAGACTGGACCAATACTTGGCCTATCAGCACATTAGAGGAATAGCCCTCTTTTTTTGGGCCCAAACTCTCTACCAGTTCTGATATATAGACTAGTACAAATAAATGTATTTTTTAAAGTAAATCTGTCAATTGTCTGGAATATTCATGCTGACTTTGAGAGTTAAAACTAAACTCCATAACTGAAACACCTCTTATGCCCCGTACACATGGTCGGATTTTGTTCGGACATTCCGACAACAAAATCCTAGGATTTTTTCCGACGGATGTTGGCTCAAACTTGTCTTGCATACACACGGTCACACAAAGTTGTCGGAAAATCCGATCATTCTGAACGCGGTGACGTAAAACACGTACGTCTGGACTATAAACGGGGCAGTGGCCAATAGCTTTCATCTCTTTATTTATTCTGAGCATGCGTGGCACTTTGTCCGTCGGATTTGTGTACACACGATCGGAATTTCCGACAACGGATTTTGTTGTCGGAAAATTTTATCTCCTGCTCTCCAACTTTGTGTGTCGGAAAATCCGATGGAAAATGTCCGATGGAGCCCACACATGGTCGGAATTTCCGACAACACGCTCCGATCGGACATTGTCCATCGGAAAATCCGACCGTGTGTACGGGGCATAACAGTTCCATATTGCCCCATTATCATGTAAAAGGAATTGACACAGTTGTAAACCAAAGATATGTGTGTGAGCCGCTCAGGTTGTATGGGAATGAAGTTCTGTGAGTACTGGCCGAGAAGGGTGCTAGTCTATGCTCCAAGCAATGGTAGAGAGTGATAGGTGCCCCGGGAGCCGCACATCAAGTCAAGAGTAGATCTGCTGTATGATAGTGAATGGCAGTCTCAGCCTGGACCACCGCCAGGCCAAGCCCCCTGGTGGGGGTCCAGGCTGAGACTGCCATTCACTATCATACAGCAGGTCTTGACATGATGTACGGCATTGATACAACTCCCATCAGAGCAGTAGTATTGACTTACTGTAGTTCTACATCAGAGCAGTAGTATCAGCCCAGCCCTCTGTCACAGCAGTAGCAACAATTTGGTCGTATGTCAGTGCAGTAGCATCAGCTCAGCCCTCTGTCAGAGTAGTTGCAGTGGTCTAATCCTCTGTTGGAGCAGTAGCATGATCTCAGCCTTCCATCAGAGCAGTGGCATTCACTCAGGCCTTCGTCAGATCAGTAGCATCAACTCAGCACTCAGTCTGAGTACTAGCATAAGCTTGGACCTTAACCCTCTGCCAGAGCAGTAGCATCGGCTCAGCCTTTCGTCAAAGCAGTAGAATCAGCTCAGCCCTCCACAAAAGCAGTAGTATTGATTTAGCCCTCTGTCAGAGCAGTAGCTTTGACTTTGCCCTTCACCAGAGCAAGCTTTGGCTTAGCCCTTCTTCAGAGCAGTAGCTGGGACACAGTCCTCCAGCAAAGCGGTAGCTTTGGCTTAGCCCTCCATCACAGCTGTAGCTTTGGCATCGCCCTTTTTCAGAGCTGTAGCTGGGACATAGCCCTCCACCAGAGCAGTAGCTTTGACTTAGCCCTCCACCAGAGCAGTAGCTTTGGCTTATCCCTTCTTCAGAGCAGTAGCTGTGATATAGTCCTCACTCAGAGCAATAGCTTTGACTTAGCCCTCCACCAGAGCAGTAGCTTTGGCTTAGCCCTCCATAAGAGCAGTAGCTTTGGCTTAGCCCTCCACCAGAGCAGTAGCTGTGATAAAGTCCTCAATCAGAGCAATATCTTTGACTTAACTTTGACTTAGCCCTCCACCAGAGCAGTAGCTTTGACTTAGTGCTCCATCAGAGCAATAGCTTTGACGTAGCCCTCCACCAGAGCAGTTGCTTTGGCTTTGTCCTTATTCAGAGCGTTAGCTGTGACATAGCCCTCCACCAGAGCAGTAGCTTTGGCTTTGTCCTTATTCAGAGCAGTAGCTGTGACATAGCCCTCCATCAGAGCAGTAGATTTGACTTAGCCCTCCATACACAAATAATCAAGGCAGCTGCTCAGCAAGGACCCAGAAGCTAGTGGAGGTCACTGTAATATTGGTGCCTCCTATGGTGATTTCCAACTTCCACAGGGATTCCACAGGTATGGCATATACATACAATGGTCCAAGCTGGCACAATTTAGCTACTGTATGTACAAATTGCCATACCTAAACTTCAGCTTTAAGAGGCATTTTTTTTCCAATGACCACCAATGTAAGGGGCATTTTTCCCACCAAACCCTAATAATTTGGTTTAAGCAGGGGTTCCTCAAGACTTATTTTAGGGCATTCCTTTGGGAGAAAAGTTATGAAGAAAAGAAGTGCTAGAAAGGGTTGTGTCCTTTAAATACCAGGGACAAGAAAGAACTGTGTTGGCAAACCCTCCAATCAGGATGCTGGAATCATGATGTGACTCATAAGGTTCACCTTGACCCACAATGTCATACTTCATTATTATGAACTAGACTAAAAAATTATTTCTGTATACCAAAAATATATATTTTTACTTTCTCCTTCCATCACCATATACAATAAAAGTTCACATTGTAACCATACTGCCATCTGCTGGCTAGACATGGAAGCTTGAATGCCTATCAATAGTAAGAACTTGTAGTATTGTGCTGCAGTAATTTGAAGGAGTTTTCTTAGGGTTCACCATACGTTACAGACTGATTGTACAATCTCCTTTAGATTGACCAACTACTAAGTAGTGAAATGGCCTTCCTAGTTTCAAACAGATTGATTCGATAGTTTAAGTAGGGCCTCGTATTACATAGGTTTGCTGGATCTAAGCTTGATTGTACAGGGATCGTATTGTATAGTGAGCCTTTTCAGCAGGCGGCTGGAAGGCATTATGTCACTTCTCACCATCTCTTTTAATCCTGTAAAGACTACAACGCTGCACCCTGCACCCGCAACTTTGTGCATTACACCCATTGGAGGGCAGTTTCAGCATGGCTCCATTCACTTGAATGGAACAGGTGGTGCAGTTTTTACCATGGCATGTAATCATTGGCCTCTGTCTCTAAATTCTGGGCATTCGTCTCTCAATGCATACTTTTGTAACACTAAGGCAGGCCATAGATGATGTGATTTTCTTTCCTGCAACCATGGGTTGCAGGAAAGAAAATAGCTTGATTCCCCCATCAACACAGTCAGTGTTGATGGGGGAAATCCCTCCCACAGATCTATTGTGTTCTCCGGGCGTAGGGCACAGGGAGCCATCCCTGCCGGGAGAATACAGTGACTATTGCTAGCTGCTCTAGCCATCTGACATGCTGGCTGTACAAGCAGCCTGTCCATAGATGATTTGAATCTAGGCCGGTCCCTGCTGAACCAGCTGAGATTCAAACCATCTATGGTTGGCTTAAGTTCATTGTCCAGTCGCAGCAACGGTCAGCCTCACATTATGTTTGACAGGCTGCCGGTAGCGGAAGCGGATGGGACACTTGTGCCCTCTGCCCCCTCGCTGAACGCCAGAGTCCCATGAACCTGGAACTAAAGGTCCAGTGTGTTTGGGTCCTAAGTGTTCCAGCTTCTCTTGGTACATTCTCTATAATATAGTATAAATAGAGAAACACTAACATTGAAAGCACTATTAACTTGAAAAAAACAAATGTGGATAAATTTCCCATATGTTGGGTGTATCATATGAATACAAAAACAGAAATGTTATATTAAGGTGTCCACCTCAAATACACACCTCAGTCACAAGGGTACATATCTGTGCTCAACCTGTAGCCCTCCAGCTATTGCGGAACTACAAGTCCCATGAGGCATTGCAAGGCTGACAGGTACACGCATGACTCCCACAGGCAGAGGCACGATGGGACTTGGAGTTTTACAACAGTTGGACGACCACAGGTTGAGCACCCATCAAGGACTTCAGGCACTTTAGTATCATTGATTACCTACAAGGACTGGAGAGGAATATTGTGTATGTAGCACCCTGTAGTTTAGGCAGGGTTGCTTCTCACAAATTTACTTGCCAGGAATAATTATCCTGGTTGATTGTTAGAAATCTATTGATTTCTACCTAAGTTTGGCCTTGTTGCACTTTTCTCTTCCACCACTACGTGGCCGGGTACTTGGTGGTATTAGATACGAGAAGGGCAACGGTTACAGGTATATGGGGTATCCCAGCCAAAGGGTAGGGCTTTTTTTTAATCCCTTAGCCTGCTGGGAGAGCCTATATATTTGGGTGGAGTCAGGTGATCTATGTTCTGTGCCACCTGGATGGCTGTCTGGGTGGACGTGTGTTGTATTGCCCGGGTTGCTAGGCCAGAGATTGGGCCTATCCTGGGCACATCTGACTGCTAGGCTGTCTGAGGGCCTATCCAGAAGCAGTAGAGCAGCACAGGGTTGGGATTGCGGCTTGCAGTCCAACCAGATGTGACGGTTCTGCCGGCTGGAGAACCTATCAGTGGTCGGAGGTAGAAGGGAGGCTGTCACCACTAAGGGACCATCCGCCTTATTACCAGGGACCACAGTGAGCAACTGAAGCAAGTATCAGAGCAGCATTCTCACCAACCAGGGACGGTGAAGAATCGTGAAACTTCAGCGGGTATCAAGCCAGGGACCCAGCCAGCGGAGGTGACGCTTGCAGAGCAGCCTTGTGTGTCAAGCCAGGGACCGAGCAGGCCAGTGGGGTGAAGCTTGAGTGGTATCTTGAGTGCCAAGCTAGGGACCCAGCAGAGAAGCGGGAGTGAGGCTTGAGGAAGATACCACGTGAAGATTGGAGGAGCTCAAGGGATTCAGTGACAGTGAATAAGTGGGTCTAGTGAGAGACCGGGAGCTCAGTGTATGGAAGAACTACAAGAAGTGATTGTAGTGAAAGAGAAAGGAACAGTTATGCCGCATACACGCGACCGGTTTTGCCGTCGGAATAAACTCCGAAGGTTTCTTCGACGGAACTCCATTCAAGTGGTCTTGCCTACACACGGTCAACCCAAAGTCCGACCGTCAAGAACGCGGTAACGTACAACACTTACGACGGGACTAGAAAAAGGAAGTTCAATAGCCAGTAGCCAATAGCTTCCGTCTCGTACTTGCTTCAGAGCAAGCGTCGTTTTTGGTCCGTCGGAACAGCATACAGAAGAGCGGTTTTCCCGATAGGAATTGGTTCAGTCGGAAATATTTAGAACATGTTCTATTTCTAGATCCGTCAATATTTTCAAAAAAAAAAAGCAGATGAAGCATACACACGATTGGAATAGACGATGAAAAGCTTCCGTCTGACTTTTTCTGTCGGACATTCCGCTCGTGTGTACGCGGCTTTACGTTTGTGTTAGGAACTGTTAAAGACTGTTGCCATAGGAGACAGCATTCCTGCACATGCAGATGTGGCGTCTTGCTGGATGCCTTTCCCTGCATGGCTGTCCTCCTGTTGAAGTCTCGGAGTCTGCCAACTGAACTTGCAACTACCTAAGGGTGTCCTGGCCCTAACCCTCTTTCCCCCAAAAGTTTGTCAAGAGAAATAAACTCTCTTTTGCGTTCAAGAAGTGTCTGGTGCCCAATGACTTTAATCATCTTGCACCCACCATGCCTCACAACCCACTATTCACAGAAGGATGTCAGCTATCCCTGGCTTTGGAGGTTCTCATTAGACCGAAAGAGGCCTGGGACCTTGCTACATGTGCATGCAGTTTTGGCAAACTCAGTATACCCCTAGAAACATTTACATGAAATCCCATATTCAAGCTAACTATTCGTATGGAGTTATTATCTGTGCCACTCTCAATGTGGCATGAGAACGGTATATATATATGTGAGGCTGGTATGTCGCCTGTACTGGAGCAACATGAAAGGATCACACCAGGCAGAATGTGACATTTGGATGATGCAGTGAATGTCTCATAAGCACAATATACAGCAAACGTTTTCTAACTCTAGTACTCTCTTTTGAGAAATAGACTGCAGTATCATCTGAAGCAAATGTTCTGAGTTCTCAACCTTATTGAGACCAGGGCCTGGTAAATTCTTTCAAAATTTTCCATTCCCTAATAGTAAAAAGTTTATACTGGCACAATATAAGTATGGGACTATTAAATACAGTGCCTTAAAAAAGTATTCATACCCCTTGAAATTTTCCACATTTTGTCATGTTACAACCAAAAATGTAAATTTATTTTTTTGGGATTTTATGTGATGGACCAACACAAAGTGGCACATCATTGTGAAGTGGAAGGAAAATGATAAATGGTTTTCCAAATTTTTTACAAATAAATATGTGAAAAGTGTGGCGTGCCTATGTATTCAGCCCCCTTTACTCTGATACCCCAATTGCCTTCAGAAGTCACTTAATTAGTAAATAGAGTCCACCTGTGTGTAATTTAATCTCTGTATAAATACAGCTCTTCTGTGAAGACCTCAGAGGTTTGTTAGAGAACCTGAGTGAACAAACAGCATCATGAAGGCCAAGGAACACACCATACAGGTCAGGGATAAAGTTATGGAGAAGTTCAAAGCAGGGTTAGGTCATAAAAAAAATATCCCAAGCTTTGAACATCTCACGGAGCACTGTTCAATCCATTACCCGAAAATGGAAAGAGTATGGCACAACTGCAAACCCACCAAGACATGACCGTCTATCACGTAAAATCCCAATAAAATACATTTACATTTTTGGTTGTAACATGACAAAATGTGGAAAATTTCAAGGGGTATGAATACTTTTTCAAGGCACTGTATGTATTGAAATGCTGGAAGGCTCTGGATGGGGCTGGGTGTCACTGTGGGGATGAGGGTTCTGGAGGAAAAATCCTTTACTTCTCTTTTAACAACATGGGAACAACCTCCTAGACCCACTTGGAATTGAAGATCCTAATATTTGTAGGGAGACATTCTAGGTCCCCCGTGGCTCCATATTGGAGTGGAAACGTCACTGGATGTACAATGTACCATTTATCTCATATTTCTATAAATAATATATACAGTATGTGTACAGTATACATACTCACCATCCCAGAGCTTCATGGACATTACACTGTTCATATATTTGATTCTACATTCTAATTCACCTCTTTAGGTGCCCAAGGACATATCCATTTATATTTTGGAATATAGTGGACCTTTATGTATAAACACTATATTGCCAGAAGTATTGGAACACCTGCCTTTATACGCACATGAATTTTAATGGCATGCACAAAGCAAGGTCCATAAAGACATGGGTAAGCGAGTTTGGGGTGGAGAAACTTGACTGGCCTGACCTCAACCCGATAGAACACCTTTGGGGTGAATTAGAGTGAAAGTGCGAGCCAGGCCTTCTCGTCCAACATCAGTGCCTGACCTCACAAATGCGCTTCTGGAAGAATGGTCAAACATTCCCATAGACACACTCCTAAACGTTGTGGAAAGGGTGGGCCAACTCAATATTGAACCCTGCGGACTAAGACTGGGATTTCATTAACCTCTTAGCGCCGGTGCCTCTCGGCCCTTTAAGAGGTTTATGACGCTGGGAGGCGGGGTGTGTCTTAAGATCACATGACCGCCATAATTGGCTGTCACGGCGGTTACATGCTCCGCAAACTCCCGAACACAATGAGCGATCGGGAGCTTTTGGTTAGGTGACAGTAACTGTGGTGGGAGCGTGCGCCCTCTCGACATAGGCACCATTCACAGAACGCTTTGCATTTTTTTTCAATGAGTTCAAAGCCTTCTCTGATTGGACAAGGTGGGGTGGTGACATCACCAATCTTTACCTCGTCCAATCACAGAACGCTTTACATGCATTAAGAGGATGCAAATCGTTCTGTGAATTGCACCTGTGCTGAATGAGCGACCTCCTGTTTCTTTATACAGAAGGGAAGCCGCTACATGCGAGATCTGGAAGACAAAGAGGATGATTACAAATACAAAACTATTACACATTTCTTTTAAAGGGTAGGCAAACTTTCCTACAAAGCTTTTTTCCCCTTATGCCCTCCTCACAAATCATTGTACCTAGGTGGATAGAATACTTACCTAGATCTTGATTCAAAGCCCACAGAATTGCATTCATCCCTCTACCAACTTGACAGCCATTCCTATGCAGTGCAGCTCTATAGACTTTTATCATACCTCCCAACTTTTTGAGATTGGAACGAAGGACACCTATTAGCAAAAGTATGTAGGGATAGGACACCCCCCCCTGCCACGCCCCCTTAAAGGAGAATTGTACAAAAAAAATGATTATTTAAATCAACAAGTGCTTTTTTTACCAGTACTATTCCCTTATACTGGCTTTTGAAACTTGCAAATGCAGCAATTTAGAAATTGGATGAAAGGTTTAGCACTGGGAAGCACTTTTTGAAAGATAAAAACTAATAAAAGTTGCAGTTTATATAAAACTATATAGATCAGACCAAAATGAGGGACAAATGAGGGGGAAAGAGGGACAGAGAGACTTTGTTCCAAATCAAGGACAGTCCCTCGAAATCAGGGACAGTCCCTCGAAATCAGGGACAGTCCCTCGAAATCAGGGACAGTCCCTCGAAATCAGGGACAGTCCCTCGAAATCAGGGACATTTGGGAGCTATGTTTTATGGCGCTGGTAAACAGGTAGGAGACCATTGGTCAAAGCAAGATTAGTTAAGTATAGCAATTTGGGGTAGGGGGGCTAGGCCTTCTTAGGAGGTGGGGGGCAAAAGGGGAATGAAACTTTGTGGGAAAGTGTCCTTACCCTTTAAGTTTACAATCTATTTGGATTCTCTTTGGATAGGAGAAACAATAGTGACACCATGTGGCCATAAAAACTATTACAGGCTTTGGTACCTTTTGGATCTCAAAGCAACTAACTATAGCTCACCTGCAATGGAATTTGAAACACAATTAGGATGATTATGAATAATAATAGTGCCCATGAAGGGATTATTATAATAAGCACATGATGCAAGCTTGTCAATAAGGTATATTGGGCATAACCTTTCTGCCTTTATTTTCCCAAGATTTTTGCATAATATATTCTCCTTATTAATAACTTACATGGCTGTGTAACACAATGACATTGCGGGGAACATGGTGACCTTCGAATCTGCTGACAACCGGAATTAATCAGGACCAGGATGCAAGAAGATGAATAATGGTTATAAGGCTTACCAGTATTTAAACATAATATTAAGACCTGTTCCTCTCTCTCCCCTTCCTGACCCTTTGGGTGTGCGTGTTCTACAGTCAACACTCCCTGGCAACGCACCTTCTAGGATCCTAGACATTCTTGCACCCATGCTTCTCTCTTTCACCCCTCCTCTGTTCTAGTGGTACATTTCCTTCTATCTGCAACACTGCAACATCCGCCGCTTGTTTCCATCCACATTCTACTATAGGTTCACTTTTTGATTACTATATCAGCGACAACATTTTTTTCTTTTATGATTGTTAGCTTAACATAGTCGTAGACATTACATTTCATAATCTATCTAAGTGTACCCCAGTTCCTACTCATCTCTGACGAAACTGTGTTTGTTGGGATGGTTGGGATGGTTGTTAATCCATAAGCACTATGTGAGACGATTCTCTTTTCTTGCCAGACCAATCTATTATCATTCTACGAGGAAGTGAGCTGCCATCTAGCAGTGGCATCTCCAGCTTTCATATTTAGGGGGAGGCACATGGGGGGACAGGGACAAAAGTAGAGGGGCAACTATAAAATGCATATATATATATATATATATATATATATATATATATATATATATATATATATATCTATATATATATATCCTGGGGCCCTTTACTACGATCCCACAACGGCCCTTTCACATGTTCTGCAGTGAGCTCCCTTCCTACTGTATTGGGCCCCCCCCCCCCCAGAAAACAAGAGATATATGTCACCAGCATACCAAGAAAATATAAGGGTCCAAAGCAGTGGGAAGACTATCAGGGTTGCAAAGGTTGTCTTGCCACCGGGCCCTGGTGTTCTGCCACTGTGGGGTTCCCCGGCCTCCTCTTGCTATTGACGGCGCTGGTCTGGCATCTCTTGGAATTTACAGGCCGGTTCTCCTGTCCTAAGGATGGGAGAAATCAGTCTGTTTTTTCAGTAACTGAGAGTCCTGGTGGAGTCCTTCCTGCAACTCGCTCTTCTCCCTGCCAATGAGGATGCAGGGGAAGGAGCAGATCGGGCGGCCGTGGTTGTGTGAGCGCTCGCATTATGCAGTGTCAGCAAGCAGAGGGAGGGGGGAGGAATCACCCGCAGGAGCTGACTGAGGGCGCTCTCCCTCTTAGACATTGCCTTTTTGTAAAAAAAATAATAATTTTTTTTTTAATTGGGGGGGGCACATGGTGGAGCACAGCATAATGTTGGGGGGCCAGGGCCCCCCTCTGGCCCCCCTTAGGGTCGCCATTGCCATCTAGATAAAGGAAGGCCTATGGATGTGATGTATCTAGATTTTGAAAAGGCATTTGATACAGTTCCCAACAAGCATTTACTTTACAAACTGAGGTCTGTAGGCATGGACCTTAGGGCGAGTACCTGGATAGAGAACTGGCTACAGGGTCCAAAGGGTCATAAAATATATTGTGAGTACTCAGAATGGTCCGGTGTGGTAAGTGGGGTCCCCCGAGGATCTGTCCTGGGACCAATTCTGTTTAATTTACTAATAAACGATATAGAGGATGGGATAAACAGCTGAATCTCAATGTTTGCGGATGATACTAAGCTAAGCAGGACAATAACTTCACACCAAGATGTGGAAACCTTACAAGAAGACCTCAATAAAATAATGGGGTGGGCAACTACATGGCAAATGGGGTTTAATGTTGAAAAATGCAAAGTAATGCATTTGGGTGCTAAAAATACAAATGCAAGTTACTCGCTAGGGGGAGAACCTCTGGGTAACTCCAGGATGGAAAACGGGTCTGGGGGTCCTAGTAGATGACAGGCTCAGCAATGGCATGCAATGCCAAGCTGCTGCAAACAAATACAGCACAATATTAACATGCTTCAAAAAGGGGATTCACTCCAGAGGTAAATGGATACTTATCGCACTCTACAAGACTCTGGTCTGGCTGCATCTTGAGTATGCCATCCAGTTTTGGGCACCAGTCCACAGGAGGGATGTGCTGGAACTGGAAAGAGTAACAAAGCTAATAAAGGGACTGGAGGATCTCAGCTATGGGGAAAGACTACAAGCATTAAACATATTCTCTATGGAGAAGAGACGCTTGAGGGGATATGATATCAATGTACAAATTCCATACTGGTGACCCTAGCATAGGGAAAAAAGTGTTTCATTGGGAAGGAGTTTAAAAAGACATGTGGACATTCATTGAAATTAAAAGAGAAGTGGTTTAACCGTAAACAGTGTAGAGGGTTCTTTACGGTGAGAGCGGTAAGGATGTAAAATTCTCTTCCACAAGCAGTGTTATCAGCAGGGAGCATCGATAGTTTCAAAAAACTATTTAGTCTACGGTACCACTAGTGCAACTTGTCATGCGACTTTGGACACATAAAGTCGCATGACAAGTCACAGCCTATTGATTTCAATAGCACCCGTTCCAATCAATGCGACTTTGAAAATCAGTGACTTTGAAAAAGTGCCTGCTCTACTTTGATGCGACTTTTGATGGGACTTTCATCCAGAGAGTGTAAAGACGCGACTTTGGGGTCACAATAGTGGAAACGTTTTAGATGGGCATCTTAACGATCACAACATACAGGGATATGCGATTTACTTGTAGCAAGGTCCCAGGCCTCCTTCGGTCTAATGAGAACCTCCAGGGCCAGGGATAGCTGACATCCTTCTGAATATGGTGGGTTGTGAGGCATAGTGGGTGCAAGGTAGTTAAAGTCCTTGAGCACCAGACACTTCTTGAATGCAGAAGAGATTTTATTTCTCTTAACAGAACTTTGGGAGAGAGGGTTAGGGCCAGGACACCCTTAGGTAGTTTCAAGTTTAATTGGCAACAGTCTTTAACAGTTCCTAACACAAAGCGTAACAGTTCTGTCACTTCCACTACAATTACTCTTTGTAGTTCCTCAGCACGCTGAGCTCCCGGTCTCTCACTAAACCCGCTGATTCACGGTGGTATCTTCCTCAAGCGTCACCCCCGCCTCTCTGCTGGGTCCCTAGCTTGGCACTCCAGATACCTCTCAAGCTTCACCCCACTGCCCTGCTCAGTCCCTGGCTTGACACACAAGCCTGCTCTGCATCACCTCCGCTGGCTGGGTACCAGCATGCCAAGGGATCCAAGAAAACCCCTACCCATTGGCTAAGATACCCCATATACCCATTGCCCTTCTCATATCTAATGCCACCAGGTTCCTGGCCACCTAGTGGTAGAAGAGAAAAGTGCAACAAGGCCAGACTTATGCCCCGTACACACGGTCGGACATTGATCGGACATTCCGACAAAAAAATCCTAGGATTTTTTTCTGACGGATGTTGGCTCAAACTTGTCTTGCATACACACGGTCACACATAGTTGTCGGAAAATCCAATCATTCTGAACGCGGTGACGTAAAACATGTACGTCGGGACTATAAACGGGGCAGTGGCCAATAGCTTTCATCTCTTTATTTATTCTGAGCATGCGTGGCACTTTTTGCATCGGATTTGTGTACACACGGTCGGAATTTCCGACAACGGATTTTGTTGTCGGAAAATTTTATAGCCTGTTCTCAAACTGTGTGTCAGAAAATCCGATGGAAAATGTGTGATGGAGCCCACACACGGTCGGAATTTCCGACAACAGGGTCATATCACACATTTTCCGTCGGAAAATCCGACCGTGTGTACGGGGCATAAGGGAGAAATCAATTGATCTCTAACAATTAGCCAAGATGACTATTCCTGGCAAGTAAATTTGGGAGCAACCCTACCTAAACTCCAGGGTGCTACATACCATTGACATAAACACATTGAGAAGAGGAGATTAAGTGGTCCATATGGTGAACTTGGTGTTGAATTATTCACCTTAAGGTCATCACAGAGGACAAGGGGGCACTCTTTACACCTACAGGAAAAGAGATTTAATCTCCAAATACGGAAAGGTTTCTTCACAGTAAGAGATGTGAAAATGTGAAATAGACTCCCTCCGGTGGTTCTATCAAGCTCAGTAGATTGGTTAAAAAAAAAGGACTGGATTCTTTCCTAAATGTAGATAATATAACTGGGTAGGTAATATATTATAGGTAAAGTTGATCCAGGGAATATCCGATTGCCGGGGGGATCAGAAAGGAATTTTTCCTGTGCTGGAACAAATTGGATCATGCTTTGCTGGGGTTTTTTGCCTTCCTCTGGATCAACTGTGGGTGAAGGATTGTGTATATGGGATTGTATGGTTTTTGTGTTTTTTTTGGTTTTTTTTCAGTGGTTGAATTAGATTGTGTCTTTTTTTAACCTGACTAACTATTTTTAACTATGTAACATACACACACCACAGGTTAAACTATATGGACTGGTGTCTTTATTCAACCTTACCAACTATGTAATAACAATTATCAAGGCATAAAGGAAACCCATGTTGATACATAACAACGCACCAGCCAAATGTTACAAAGAAATGCACCTCTTGCACACACATAGATCTAAATGGAAAATTGTATCTAATACCATAATTTTCCTTTCCTGGCACCAATCCAGGGAGCATACTTGTGGTAGTAGCCCCGCCTACTACATGTATGCTGTCATATTGGCGCCAATAAAATGGAAAAATGTATCAAATACCACAATTTTAATTTCCTAGTACTGATCAATGGCAGCATACATGTACACTACTACCACGTGTATGCTGCCATGTTGGCGCCAGGAAACTATATTATAATTATAATGTGATTTACTAAATAAGCACCACCATCTTCCAACACAATATTATTTGAAAGTGTTTGAAATTAAAGTATAACTAAAGGCAAAACTTTTTTTTAAATTTGGGATTTGGGATTTTTTGACACCCTAGGCGAAACCTAATTTTGCCGCCCCCTTGGGTCTGCCCCTGACTCCACCCCCTTTGCCCTGCCCATGTAACCCATATGACCTATTTGACCATTACACTGACCTACCTGACCCCTACACTCACCTACCTACACTGATCTACCTTACCACTACACTGACCTTCCTGACACCTACACTAACCTACCTGACCACTAAACTGACCTACCTGATACCGACCTACCTGACCCCCACACTAACCTACCTGACCATTACATTGACCTACCTGACCCTTACACTGACCCCTACACTGACCTACCTGATCCCTACACTGGCCTACCTACACTGATCTACCTTGCCCCTACACTGACCTACCTGACACCTACACTAACCTACCTGACTACACTAACCTACCTGACCTACCTGACACTGACACTGACCTACCTGACCCCTACACTAACCTACCAAACCATTACACTGACCGACCTACCTGACCCCTACACTGACCTACCTGACTCCTAATACAATGTCAGTGTTCTTCATTCACCGGGGCCCTACATGCATCCGATGACCCTGCCAGTGCCAGGAACAAACCCTGCCTTGGTGCCTCCAGGCTCCAGCTGTCACCAGCCCCGGAGCTCCCACTACTCCAATCCGATTAGGCTATAGCACACGATGCCGCTGTACAGAACAGGTTGGGAGGGAGATCGGCCTCTACGAATAGCGGTGAAATGGTAGGGGGCGGGGTCAGGGGGTCACATGGCATAGGAATCACATATGGGCAGAGACTCAGAGAGGGAGAGACAGACAGGTCACTGATCATAGAGGCTGTGGCACGCAGGGGATATGTGCTAGCATTCCGTCGGGACACAGTCCTCCAGTGCTGGGCTGCACCTGTGACACTACTAAATCAGGCTGCCGCCTGATTTAGTTACATACTGCAGACAGAGGCATCCCCTGCATACAGTCACCACCGTACCAAAAAACCTACATAGCGCGGAGACCGTCAGAAGATGTGGAGTAGGGAAACCAGCGGCAGGGCGCCCTAGGCAGCTGCCTAGTTGGCCTAGTGGTAGCACCGGCCCTGAGAACATCTGTCAGTTTTTATTTCTGCCTGTGCCCCTTTTAAGGAGATTCACCTTCTCTATTTGTCCTGCACTTATCATTTTCCCTTAGTCCCCCCTGCAAATTCTCACACAATAAAGCAGAACTACACTGCATCTAAGCACCACAAACCAAAAACGCTATTTGATTAATTTTTAACCACTTGCTTACTGGGCACTTAAACCCCCCTCCTGCCCAGACCAATTTTCAGCTTTCAGCGCTGTCACTCTTTGAATGACAATTGTGCGGTCATGCAACACTGTACCCAAATGAAGTTTTTATCATTTTTTTCACACAAATAGAGCTTTCTTTTGGTGGTATTTAATCACCGCTGGGGTTTTTTATTTTTTGCTAAAAAAAAAAAGAAAAAAGACTGAAAATGTTGAAAAAAAACAAACTGTTTTCATAATTTTGAAAACAGGTAGTTTTTCTCTTTCATTGATGTGCGCTGATGAGGCTGCACTGATGGGCACTGATAAGGCGGCACTGATAGGTGGCAGTGATAATCACTGATGGGTGGCACTGATGGGCACTGGTAGGTGACACTGATAGGCAGCACTGATCGTTGGTACTAATGATAAGGCACTGATGGGCATTGATTGGCAGCACTGGTGAGCATTGATAGGTGGCACTGTTGGGCAAACGTAGGTGGCACTGTGGGCACTGGTAGGTGGGACTAGGTGGTTACTGATAGGTGGCACTGGAAGGTGGCACTGATGGGCACAGATGAGACAGCTCTCTGTGTGAGGGACCGATGTCCCTCTGACAGAAGCCGGTGATCGTCTTTTTTTTTCCCTCACTGCCAGCGTGAGGGGAAGAATGACACAATTACCGATCTTGTTTACATCATGGGATCAGCTGTCATTGGCTGACAGCTGATCACGTGGTAAGGGGCCGGGATACGCCCCTTACTCCGATCTGTGATCTGCCAAGTCTCATAGACTCAGTGATCACAGAGCGGGCCGCGCGGGCCCCACAAGGGGCGCGCAGGCAGCTTGTGCACAGGAGTATGTCATATGACTGCCTCCCAGCAATAAAGGCCCACACTGTAGCCATCATTCGGCTATAACGCAGGCAGGATAAGGGTAATATTTAGGACTCATGCACACTGGATGTTTTTACAGCTGCTGTTTTTGTCTTCGCATGCTTTTTTCTGCAGTCAAAAAACTCCCCAGCATTATTCTATGTATCTGTAGCACCCTGGGGTTTAGTCAGGGAGCTCCTCACCAAATTCCTTGTCAGTAGGGATGAGCTTCGTGTTCGAGTCGAACCCATGTTCGACTCAAACATCGGCTGTTCGGTCGTTCGCCGAATTGCGAACGATATGGGCCGTTCGCGCCAAATTCGTGTGGCGCGTCACGGCCCATAATTCACTGCGGCATCGCAGTGCATTGCTTGCTGATGATTGGCCAAGCATGCACTATGACCCGCATGCTTGGCCAATCACAGCGCCGCCTGAACAGAGAGCCGTAATTGGCCAAAGCCAAGGAGGCTTTGGCCAATTATGGCTCAGGGGATTTAGTACACGCCCCACACTATATAAGGCCGCCTGCATGGCGGCCCTGTGCAGTGTGTTCCGGTGTGCTTAGAGAGAGAGGGAGACAGTGTCATTTCATTTGAGTTAGCTAGATTAGGCAGGACAGTCAGTCAGTTAGCTGCACTTAAAGTGTATTGTGTATATATATGCATCCCAGGTGTTGCATATATATATATACACTGTATTCAGTTTAGCTAGATCCGTTCCTGTTATCTTCTAGACTATTTACATTTAGTGCAGTGCGTCCTGCTCACAGTGTTCAGCTAGATCCGTTCCTGTTATCTTCCTACTGACAGGCAGGCTTGTCTTGTTACAGTATTTACAGCTACCTAAAGAAAATTACTGGTGTTCTTTTGATCCTATTAGTACCACGGTCAGGCAGCTAGACTATTTACATTTAGTACAGTGCGTCCTGCTCACAGTGTTCAGCTAGATCCGTTCCTGTTATCTTCCTACTGACAGGCAGGCTTGTCTTGTTACAGTATATAAAGCTACCTGAAGAAAATTACTGGTGTTCTTTTGATCCTATTAGTACCACGGTCAGGCAGCTAGACTATTTACAGTTAGTGCAGTGCGTCCTGCTCACAGTGTTCAGCTAAACCTACAAGTTAGTGGGGTGCGTCCACCTCACAGTGTTCAGCTAAAGCTACCTGTAGAAGGTTGGTGGTGTTCTCATACTACAGGCAGGCAGTTGATTTTGCTAGCTGCAGTATCAGTACATATATATATATATATATATATATATATATCCCAGCTTAGTGCAGCTACAGGCCATTAGTATGTCTGGAAGGCCAAGAAGGAGAGGCAGACAGTCACAAGCCAATAAGAGAGGGCAAGCAGGCTCTGTGCTCAAGACAGCAAAACAAATGTCACAGGGGTGATAACCCTTCCCTATGTTTTCCAAAAAGCTTAAAAAAGATTTTTTGGCTGGAGCTAAACACGTTAAAAATGTACCCGTTCAAAATTACAAAGAGATTCTACTTAACAACAAACCTACAGTCCCTGTCTTGTTTGCATCGCCTGTATACTGCTGTTCAGAGTATATAGCGCCTGGTGGCCCCACACCTTTCCTTATTTTAATTTGGGTGCGGGGTTCCCCTTAATATCCATACAAGACCCAAAGGGCCTGGTAATGGACTGGGGGGTACCCATGCCGTTTCTCTCACTGATTTTCATCCATATTGCCATGACCCGACATTACATTAAACCCGCAAGCAGTTTTAAATGAGATTTTTTCCTTTGAAAATGACATTTTGTGCAGGGACTGTTCTAAACACGGGAAACACGCGTCACTTTACAGGCATACTATAGACACCCCCCAGGTACGATATTTAAAGGAATATTTCACTTTTTTTTTTTTACTTTAAGCATCATTAAAATCACTGCTCCCGTAAAAACGTCAGTTTTTAAAAGTTTTTTTTGCATTGATACATGTCCCCTGGGGTAGGACCCGGGTCCCCAAACCCTTTTTAGGACAATACCATGCAAATTAGCCTTTAAAATTAGCACTTTTGATTTTGAACGTTCGAGTCCCATAGACGTCAATGGGGTTCTAACGTTCGTGCGAACTTTCGGTCCGTTCGCAGGTTCTGGTGCGAACCAAACCGGGGGGGTGTTCGGCTCATCCCTACTTGTCAGGAATAGCTACTGTAGATAGTTGTTAGAGATCCAATGATTTCTCCCTAAGTTTGGCCTTGTTGTACTTTTCTCTTCCGCCACTAGGTGGCCAGGCACTTGGTGGCATTAGATGTGAGAAGGACATTTGAAGGTCAAGTTATGGGTATATGCTGCTAGGCCGGAGATTGGGCCTATCCTGGGGGCATCTGGCTGCCAGGCTGTGTGAGGGCCTATCCAGAAGTAAAAGGGCAGCGGTTGGGAGTGCGGCTTGTAGTCCAACCAAAATGAACGGTTCTGTCGGCCAGAGAACCTGTTGTGGTCGGAGGTAGAAGGGAAGCTGTCGCCGCTAAGAGACCAAACACCTTTACCAGGGACCACAGTGAGTAACAGAAGCAAGTACCGGAGCAACATTCTTACCGAACGGACACGGTGAAGAATTGGGAAACTTCAGGTGGACAGGGACCCAACCAGCCGAGGTGCTGCTTGCAGAGCACCTTTGTGTGTCACACCAGGGACCGAGCCGGTCAGTAGGGGTGAAGCTTGAAAGGTATCTGGAGTGTCAAGCTAGGGACCCAGCAAGGAAGCGTGGGTGATGCTTGAGGGGGATACCACCGCAAAAGCCTTGAGGAGCTCACGGGATTCAGAGTCAGTGAATCAGAGAGTCCAGTGAGAGACCAGGAGCTCAAGGGGCTGAAGAGCTACATGTGAGTATTGTAGTGAAGCTGTTGAACTTTGTGTTAGGAACTGTTAAGTACTGTTGCCATAAGAGACGGCAATCCTGCACGTGCAGAAGTGGCACCTTGCTGGGGCCTTTCCCTGTACGGCTGTCTTCCCTTTGAAGTCTCGGAGTCTGCCAATTGAAATTGCAACTAATTAAGGGTGTCCTGGCCTTAACCCTCTTTCCCTGCAAAATATAAAAAGGACTGTTAATTGTCAGCACAGCCCCATCAGATGTGCCACCACAGCTGCCAAAAAGGTGCCCATAAGCTGCCAGTCAGTGCCCCATCAGAAACGGCTGTAGGTGCCCATCACAGTGCCAATCAGTGCCCTACAGTAACACCTGTCAGTACCTCATCATCAGTGCTGCCCATCAGTGCCACCTCTCAGTGCCTCATGTCAGTGCCACCTGTCAGTGCCCATCACAGCCACCTGTCAGTGCCCATCAGTGCAACCTATCAGTGCTGCCTATCAGTGCTGCATACCAGTGCCCATCAATTCTACATATCAGTGCCACCTCATCAGTCCCAACTCATCAGTGCTGGTCAGTGAAGGAGTAAACAAAATTTCATAACCAAATGAAGAAAAACCAGAGGTGATGAAATACCACCAAAAGAAAGCTGTATTTGTGGGAAGAAAATTATAAAAATTTAGTTTGGGTGCAGTATTACATGACTGCGCAATTGTCATTCAAAGTGCGACAGCGCTGAAAGCTGAAAATTGTCCTGGGCAGGAAGGGGGTGAAAGTGCCTGGTATTGACGTGGTTAAGCACCAATATGTTTTTCGGGTTCTATAGAGTTGAATCTTGGGAGGTGACACCCCCCTCTGTAACGTAACACCGAAGGAAAACCCATTGCGTCTTGCATAACACGTACGTACAATGTGCTGTATTAAAATATATTTTGCAACTGCATGTCTGAGATATGGGTGGGTCGGTGTAGTAAGGATGTAGCTTTATGGTTGAATTACATGGTAAACCTGTTCTCCAGGCTCTTGTATGATAAGGAAATAGAGACAATTAGTGACAAGTGTGGGGCGTGACTACTTTGAATACATCTGTTCCTGGTGGTGACGTTGGAGCTGAGGAGTCAGTAGTTGCAGCTAGCTTCCTTAGAGACCTCCAGTCTAGTCACAGGTAAGAGGAATCGGGGGGGGGGGGGGTGAAGGGGTCTATAGATGGGGGAGCAGGTTGCATCAGTCTTGAGGTACCCTGTGACTCTCCATCTACTGAATTTATCCTATTCTAAGCAGAAATCTCACATCTATAGAGTTGGGTGGACACCAGCCAGACAACCTCCCTAGGAGGGAAATGCACTGGGCATGTTAGAAAAAGTATTACCATACTGTTGCCTGTCTTTCTATATCCATCTCATTTAAATCGCATAAACATGGAGGGTCAGCTAAGCCAAGCGTACGTGTTTGGAGCCAAATCATAGGTCACAGGTGCTTGAGACAAATTGGCTTGTGGGTGCATAGGCGAACGTCCCTTTAATGTCTAAACACACTTTGATGTAAAATGTTTTATTGCTATAGAGCAGTGGTTCTCAACCTTAGTCCTCGGCCATGTTTTTAGGTTTTCTTTACTTTGCACAGCTGCTTTAAATCAATATCAATGACATGGTATTGATAAGAGCTATTTTATCTAAGGGAAGTTCTCAAAACATGGCCTGTTGGGGGTACTTGAGGACTGAGGTTGAGAACCACTGCCATAGACCAGTGGTTTTACACCCTGTCCTTAGGTACCCCCAACAGGCCATGTTTGCAGGTTTTCCTTTATCTTGCACAGGTGCTTTAAATCAGAGTCAATGGCTTGGTATTTTGGACAGCTATTTTATCTAAGAGAAATTCCCAAAACATGGCCTGTTGGGGGTACTCGAGGACAGGGTTGAGAATCACTGCTGAAGAGAACGGGGCCAGATCTAGCCTGTCTGATGTGGGGGTGTAGTAAAAAGGTCAGGGGGGGCAGAAGATCGGAGGTCAGTGTACAGGGGATCACCATGGGAAAGCATAGGAGGCCAGCAGCACAGAGTGGGGGCACAGCTAAAATCTGGGGGGGGGGGGTACAGCACCCCTCTGGACCTGGCCATGGTAGAGGTTTTTATCATATTCAAGTATACTTAAATCCCCAATCCAAGTGAGAAAAAAAAACCCTGCAGTGGATCTCTGCACCCCACACCGTAAGGGTTAAATCAGAGGTCTCCAAACTTTCTAAACAAAAGGCCAGTTTACTGTCCTTCAGACTTTAGGGGGGCTGGACTGTGGCCATCATGAGTAGAAATTGTCCCAGCATCAGTTGGAGTAAACAATGCCCCATTTTTGGTGTCAGTGAGAGCAATAGTGCCCCATTGTTGAGGTCATTGGGAGGAAGAATGCCCAATCTTTGGTGTCATTGGGAGGAACTGTGCCCCATCATTAGTGTCAGTGGGAGGAATGGTCCCCCATCATTGGTGTCATTGGATGGAATGGTCCCCCATCTTTGGTATTATTGGGCCCCATTGTTGGTGTCATTGGGAGGAACTGTGCCACTTTGTTGGTGTCAGTGAATAAAATACTGCCCCAAGGGCCAGGTAAAAACAAGCTAAGGGCCGCAGTTTGGGGACTACTGGGTTAAATGCTTGTTAAGTCTAGGAGTGGAGTAATAAGGTGTAAAGTCTAGTACACATCAGATTTTCACAAAAGATGCATATCATGATGTCTCTGAAAATTGTATTAAAGCGGTTGTATACTGCTGGAAGTTTTTATTTTTTTTCTTCCATTCTTCCTTAAGTCATAATGTGCTAGTATGCATCGCATAGTAGCATATTATGTTAAACTTATCTTAAAACAAAGCTGTTCCAGCGCCGCAGCCGCTTCCATTTTCTCTTCTGGGTTCGCGGGCTCCAGCTCTGTGATTGGCCGCATGCACGTGGGAGCCACCGTTCACTGCACAGGGCTCAGAAGGAATGGCACCAGTGGCCGTTCCTTCAAAACGCATGCGCCAGTGATGTCACTGGCTGCATGTAACATAAATATCCCCTAAACAGTACACATTTAGGAGATACCGTATTTACACTACCTATAGATAAGCCTTATTATAGGCTTACCTATAGGTAAATGTCAGCAGAGGAAGTTTTCTTCCTCTTTAACTAGTATGGAAATTCTCAAACAACAAAGGCAAACGTAGCTATGTACCAGCGTAGTAGCAGAGGAAATGATATAGCATGTGTGACCTTTCCAGCCTGTCCACCAGCTACGGTCGATTTATTTCTGTACAATTACTGTATACATTGAACGCCGCTGGGCCAGTTAGAAAGCTCCACGTGCTTCGCGCATGCGCAGTAGGGAACCAGCTGTGAAGCCAAAAGGCTTTACTGCTGGTTTGCCTTACCACAAATGGAGGCAGTAGCACCGACCGGAGGCAGTTGAACCTGCGATGTCGGGTGCCGACATCGCAGGTTCAATGGACAGGTAATTGTCCTAATATTAAAAGTCAGCATGCTACAGTAGTTTCTACTACAATGATGTTTTAATAAACTACTTATTAATTTAGGGAATCTGAGAGACTGTCAGGTTTTCCTACATTTATTTTAATTGGAATATACACCTGGATCCAAGAGCTCTGAGGGAACAGCATGCCCATGTCATTCCTGTGCGGTAAACAGTGACTCTCGCACGTATGCACGGGAGTGACGTCATCGCGGCTCGGCCACTCAAGGGATCGCAGTATGCGAACCTGGAAGGCAGACCACGTGAAGATGTCAGCGGTGAAAGCGTGCTGCTGTAGGGCTTTGTTTCAAGGTAAGTCTTTCATAATGTGCTAGTATGCATTGCATACTAGCACATTATGACTTTACCTTGCAGGGATCAGATTTTTTTTTTTTTTCAACTTTACTTCCACTTTAACAGCCTAAAGTGGAATGCCAGATCCTAGATTTTGTAGAAAAGCTACATTGTTCCAGCTTTAACCAATGTAAGTAAGCATCCATATCAGATTGGATCCCTGGAGAAGCGAAGAATCCACGTAGTAGTCACTGCCACTACATTGATCATTGCTTTTCTCTGAATCCCCTACCAAGTGGCTACCCTTCTGTATAGTGAACACAGGCGGTTGCCCACTTAGGGGTCATTTGCTCCAAGCAGATACCATTCACAGACAACCTTGCATTTTTCTCAATGAATGCAAAGTGTTATTTGTCTGGACTTGGTGGAGATCGTGATGTCACCTCTTCACCTTGTTCAATCAGAGCACACCTTGCATTGGTTACGTGCAAACAGCTTCTGTGCTTGTTGTTGATCTGTACAGGCTGGTGTCTGATCTCCAGGGCTTTTTCTCTCAGAGAATAGGTGCAGGAACTCAACCATGCCTGCCACACACACATACCTGCCAAATGGCATCAAATAGTGCATACAACCCCTCCCACCACTGCCCTCATATTCTCCCCCCTCTTTAAAAGCTCCACCATCTGTCATATTTCCTACCTTTGTTGCAATATTAAGCTGAAGTACCTATCCGGCTGTAGTACCTCCCAGCATGCTATACTATACTACAGTCACTTGCAAGGGAGATCATGCAGTAGGAGCATCAACAACTGGTCACCAGGGAAAAAATGGAGACCACAGAGAGTGCAGCCTACCACACACCCTCTCCTGCCCATGACTGCGGTGAACCCTGGACACCTGTTCTGTATCTCCCTTGTGCCCGTCCGGCACTCAGTGGGATCTGCACAGGAGATCTGACCTATGGGAGCTACTGGGAGATAAGCTATCACTTGCAAATGCAGAAGCTGGACTTCAGTGTTACCAAGTGATAGTGGTGAGCAGGAAGCAGAAGACCTGAGCCAGAGGTGGTGGAACTCGGTTCCCCCTAGTTCCTGCTGAAAAAAAGCCCTGCTGATCTCAAATCCCTGTAAATAGCCGTTGCGGAAAAACAGTGATTCTCTGAGGTGTATGGTCTTGGCTGGGCAAATGAGTCCTTAAAAGTGGAACTAAAGGCAAAAAAAAATATTGCAGACTGGCACCCGGTAAAAATCATTGGTGAGGGACCTTGTGGGATTCAGCCCATTGGAGCAGAGGTAGGTATCTCTGACTTTAGTTACTCTTTCTGTACAAAATATGTAGGCAAAGGACACACCCTAAGTTATGCAGACCACATAGCGGAACTAAACCCTCCTATTCTTTATAGCCAGGGAAGCTGCCATCTTAGACTCTGCAGTTGCCATGGTGCTGCACATGTGATCAGCCATTGGATGGCTTGATAGTTTGGCTGAGAACACAAGCAAAAGTGACAGTTATTATTCATGGAATGCCTTAATAGTATTTTTTTGGGGGGGAAATGGTTAAATCTGAGGGCTTAAAGTGGAACTAAAACCATCAATTCAATTGTTTTTCAAAAGAGTTACATTCAAAGCCTTCCATGAATGATAACTGTCACTTTTGTTAACTGTCAAGCCATTAAATGGCTGACCACATGTGCAGCACTGTGCCAACTGCAGATCAGTTCCGCTTTAATAAAGAAAAATGTATTTGCTTTTTTCTCGTGCCTTCTATTTCCTCATACTGGCTTGTCAGAATTGAAAATACAATAAATTAGAGCCTATATGAAATGTTTAGTACAATTTTATAAGGTGCTTGATGGCTTAATAATGATTTTATATAAGGGACTTGGTCATAGGGACAGCCCCTCCAAATGAGGGACAGTTGGGAGTTATGTTGTTGTCACCCTAGGTCTAGGACAAGGACCACCACGTGAAAATTAATGAATAAAAGCCTAAATAAGGGAGAAAAGTAAGCAGCTACGCATTCAATGACTATTATCCTGCAATATTTTTAATTTCATTCTGTGAGTTTACTGTACTATACGTCTATCCACCAAAAACATGGCCGCCGCTGCTGCGTGGAGGCGACATGCGACGTCATCTCTGCGCGCCAAACCCGGAAGCAAGTTGCGGGTTGTCAGTAGAAATAAGTGTCCGGGGGAGGGCGCTCACGTGTTGGGTGTCTCGGCAGGTGTCGGGGGTTGGGTGAGGAGGACTGACTTTCTTTTCTGCTGCTTATTCTACTTTGTATGGCTGAAGTGCTGCCGTGTTTGCTGTCTGCTCTCCTCCTCCTTCTTCTTCCTCCTCTGTGTAAGTCCCATGTGTGCTGACCTTGCCTGTGTTCACCATGTACAGGACTCTGAAACGCTCCAGCATCCTGAGGATGGCGCTAGAAGGGGAAGGAGAGGTGGAGAAGGGGGCCCGGGAGCCCTTCCTCATCACATCGCTGAAGATCGCCATGGTGGTCACTCTCTATTGGTTTGTCTCCATCACCATGGTCTTCCTGAACAAGTACCTGCTGGACAGCCCATCCCTCAAGCTGGACGCCCCGCTCTTCGTCACCTTCTACCAGTGTGCGGTCACCGTCCTCCTGTGTAAGACCCTCAGCCTGCTCACCCTGGTCATCCCCACCAACGTGCTGGAGTTCCCCTCCATACGCTTCGACCTCAAAGTCCTGCGCAGCGTGCTGCCCCTCTCCATCGTCTTCATCGGTATGATCACCTTCAACAACCTGTGCCTCAAGCACCTCGGGGTGGCCTTCTACACGGTGGGCCGGTGCCTCAGTACCATCTTCAACGTCCTGCTGTCCTACATCATGTTGAAACAGACCACGTCCCTCTACGCTCTGCTGTCCTGCGGGGTCATACTTGGTAAGCCTTGCCGCAAGAGCTCACTTTTTTTTTTTGTATGCGATATATCTTAAAGCGTGCATAAAGATGAAGGTTTTTTTAGGGGTTAGAACCTCTGTTGGGTTTTTGTCAATGTTGGGTGTCCTAATACCTTTTGACACCAGGACTTTCTGCCCCGGTGACCATTTGGTGGCAAGACTTTCTGCCCCGGTGACCCTTTTTGCCCCGGTGACCCTTTTTGCCCCGGTGACCCTTTTTGCCCCGGTGACCCTTTTTGCCCCGGTGACCCTTTTTGCCCCGGTGACCCTTTTTGCCCCGGTGACCCTTTTTGCCCCGGTGACCATTATGGCAACAGGAATCTTTGTATAAAGTTAAATATCTGTACTAACCCAATTATAACAAGTGATAGGGAGACACCTGCTGCTGCTTAAGATAGCCTGAATACTTAGCTAATAGTAAATGTGTATGAGATAAAGGACCCTTTTGCCCCGGTGAGCATTATGGCAAGGGGAACCCTTTGCCCCGGTGAGCATTATGGCAGGGGGACTCTTTGTATAAAGTGAAATATCTGTACTAACCCAATTATAACAAGTGATAGGGAGACAGCCGCTGCTGCTTAAGATGCCTAAATAGTCAGCTAATAGTAAATGTGTATGAGATAAAGGACCCTTTTGCCCCAGTGAGCATTATGGCAAGGGGAACCCTTTGCCCCAGTGAGCATTATGGCAAGGGGAACCCTTTGCCCCGGTGAGCATTATGGCAAGGGGAACCCTTTGCCCCGGTGAGCATTATGGCAAGGGGAACCCTTTGCCCCGGTGAGCATTATGGCAAGGGGAACCCCTTTGCCCCGGTGAGCATTATGGCAAGGGGAACCCCTTTGCCCCGGTGAGCATTATGGCAAGGGGAACCCCTTTGCCCCGGTGAGCATTATGGCAAGGGGAACCCCTTTGCCCCGGTGAGCATTATGGCAAGGGGAACCCCTTTGCCCCGGTGAGCATTATGGCAAGGGGAACCCCTTTGCCCCGGTGAGCATTATGGCAAGGGGAACCCCTTTGCCCCGGTGAGCATTATGGCAAGGGGAACCCCTTTGCCCCGGTGAGCATTATGGCAAGGGGAACCCCTTTGCCCCGATGACCAATGGCATCCAACATTTCAAGGTGTCAATGCAACAGGAAATCTTCCAACAGGGACATTTTTTTGCAGTGACATTTCTCAAAGAGAGCTTTTCCCTTGCTTTGAGAACTCCTTTTAGCTACCTGTTATGCCTTTAAACAGGAAGTGAAGGAAAATTGTCCTAAAGAGATACAGGAAAAACACCCTAGAGGGGTTCTAGAGATATAAAGCCGACACTTTTTTTTTTTTTTTTTTTTTTTTTTTTTTCTGAGCATCTGATCAGTTAGGAGTTGGAAAAAATGTTTTTTTGTTTGTTTTTTTTTAAATTGCTATTGGTGTTACTGGTGAGAAAATTCACCCCTCCATTGTCCTGGTGGCCATTGTTACCGGGACAGAAAGCGATAGGAAGTCCACTTCAAATTAACAGGAGGAAATCCCATCTGTGAACAAGTGTCCCCATTGGAGGATTTCTTCTCTATTCCTGTGAGGTTGTCAGCTGTCATCAGGACACATGAGTGTGAATCTTCCCAGCAGGGACAGACAGCAGTAAAAACCTGACATGTTTTTTACTCTTTTGCCTCTATTCAAATTTTTTTATCTTTTTAAGTTTTGGCTTCAGATATACTTCAGAGCTTTGCTCCAGTCAAAGTTAAAAAAATGAATCCTTGGAATACATACAGAGTCTAGCTGCTTAGGACGTCAGTTTGCAAAGTCCAGGAATCCAAATAGAGAGAGAGAGTATCACGGCTCCAGGTGGGTCAGATCAAGGTAAAAGGCATCTCCTTCAGTCTAGAAGTCCAGGTGCTGGCAATGTTTTGGCAGTTGGACATCAAAGAAATTCTGGACAGCCGCACTCCAAAAAATATTAGCCTTTCATTCAATAAGGTGTCATCCAAAATACAGGTCACAGCAAAATGGAACAAAGCTTACACGTTTCGCACTACAAGGAGTGCTTAGTCATAGCTATATACACTATATTGTCAAAAGTATTGGAACGCCTGCACATGAACTTTAACCACTTCAATACCGGCCTATTGTCAAATGACGTCCACAGATGGGATCTCCCATCCTGGGTGGACGTCATATGACGGCCTCGGATTCCCGGCCGCCTAGGGGGCGCGCCCGCCGCGTTGCTCGGGCGATGTCCGCCGGGCACCCGCGATTGCCCGTTGGCCGGACCGTGGATCTGTGTGTGTAAACACACAGATCCACGTCCTGTCAGCTCAGAGGAGACCGATCTGTGTTCCCAGAACAGAGGAACACTGATCGGTCCCCTCCCCCTACAGTTAGAAGCATTCCCTAGGAAACACATTTAACCCCTCCCCGCCCCCT
Organism: Lithobates septentrionalis; assembly: GCA_037952835.1. NCBI lineage: Eukaryota > Metazoa > Chordata > Amphibia > Anura > Ranidae > Lithobates > Lithobates septentrionalis. Next base: position 706,382 of record JBBDGP010001934.1, on the reverse strand, counting down.
AGTGGTTAACCCCTTCACTGCCTGTCACATTTACACAGTAATCAATGCAATTTTATAGCATTGATCGCTGTATAAATGTGAATGGTCCCAAAAATGTGTCAAAAGTGTCCGATGTGTCCGCCATAATGTCGCAGTCACAAAAAAAAAATTATGATCGCCGCTATTACTAGTAAAAAAAAAAAAAAAAAAAAAAAATTTTTTAAAAAAATGCCATAAATCTATCCTGTATTTTATAGACGCTATAACTTTTGCGCAAACCAATCAATATACGCTTATTGCGCAATGCGATTTTTTTTTTTTTTTTTTTTTTTACCAAAAATATGTAGAAGAATATGTATCGGCCGAAACTGAGGGAAAAATTTGTTTTTTTTAAAAAAAATTCGGATATTTATTATAGCAAAAAGTAAAAAATATTGTGTGTTTTTTTTCAAAATTGTCGCTCTTCTTTTGTTTATAGCGCAAAAAATAAAAACCGCAGAGGTGATCAAATACCACCAAAAGAAAGCTCTATTTGTGGGGAAAAAAGGACGTCAATTTTGTTTGGGTACAACGTCACACGACAGCGCAATTGTCGTTTAAAGTGCGACAGCGCTGAAAACTAAAAATTGGTCTGGGAAGGAAGGGGGTGAAAATGCCCTGTATTGAACCGGTTAATGGCGTCTTAGTCTGTAGGGTTCAATATTGAGTTGCCCCCCCTGTGCAGCTATAACAGCTTCAACTCGTCTGGGAAGGCTGTCCACAAGGTTTAGGAGTGTGTCTATGTGGGAAAGGCAAATAATTAATGAACAAACCAATATACAAATGTAGCTCAGTGCCAACTGTAGGCACAGCTCTCTGCAAACATTTAATAATATTAAAAATAGGCTCATCCCTCACTTCAGGATGCAGATAATTAAACGACCTGGTTTAAGTTGGCATTAAAAGAAGATTCTATTTAATAGCAGAAGCAGGATGAGCTTCCGCTAATAGCAGAAAAACTGGGTGGGGTACATTCTAGTTTACTCCTAAGGCTACTTTCATACTGGGCCGGGCGTCGGCGGTTAAGCGCCGCTATTTTTAGCGGCATTATTCGGCCGCCAGCGGGGCGCTTTTAACCCCTGCTAGGGGCCGAAGAGGGGTTAAAACCGTTGCGGCGCTGCTTCATTGATTTCAATAGACAGGGGCACTTTCGGAGTGCTGTAGGAGCGGTGTATACACCGCTCCTACAGCGCTGCAAAGATGCTGCTTGCAGAACTTTTTTTACCGTCCTGCAAGGGCACCGCTCCAGTGTGAAAGCCCTCGGGCTTTCACACTGGAGACACAGGAGAGGCGCTATACAGGGGGTATTTTTAGCGATGTAGCGCCTGTAAAGCGCCTCAGTGTGAAAGTAGCCTAAACATAAAGCCGATCGAAACCCAGTCACTGAAATCCTGGTAATGCAATTCCAAACATTTTCAATCTTCCTAAATCTGCATCTTTCTTTCAAGGGATCCCTGATGATCCCTCCTTGTTCTGGCACTTTCTGTTATAGGGTAACAACTACACTATGCTACCAGAAGTATTGGGACGCCTGCCTTTACACACACAAAAACTGTAATGACATCCCAGTCTTAGGCTCGATTCACACCTATGCATGTTGCTTTTGAGCGTTTTTGGAGGTTTTTTTTCATGCTTGCCACGTTTTTGAGCCGCGATTTTGCCGCGATTTGCGTTTTGCGTTTTTTTTTTTTTTTTTTTTTTTTAGTCTTAAAAAAAATAAAAAAATAAAAAAACGGCAAAAACGCTGCAAAAACGGTGCACTTGCGTTTTTGATGCTTGTCCATTGAATTCTATTACATGCAAAACGCTGCATTTTGCATGAAAAAAAGTCCCTGACCCTTTCCAAAAATGCAGAGAAACAAAAAGGCATTGATGTGAACATGTTCCATAGGAACCCATGTTAAAAAATTCCCGTGCATTTCTGCAAAATGCAAAATGCATCAAAAAACGCGCTAGTGTGAATGGAGTCTTATGCTGGCCATACACTATACGAAAAATCGGCCGAAAAATCGTTCGTATGCACACTTCGTTCGTTTTTCGGCAAGTTAGTGGGTACAAATCGATAATCGTTTGTGACGTTTTTGTGGAAAAAAAAACAACGAACGGCATGTTTGGAAAATTTCTGCCGAACGTACGATAAATTGCAAGGTTAATGTGTTTCCCGTCCGAACTGCCTGCACTAGGTATATGTAAAAAAACGAACACAAAATTATTTATTCATGTCCACTGAACAGATTATCGGTCATTATATGATGGCACGATCGTTTGCGGTCACGGTCGAACGTTCGTTTTTCGAAAAGGGGTTCGGCCGATTTTCTGTATAGTGTATGGCCAGCATAAGTCTGTAGGGTTCAATATTGAGTTGGCCCACCCTTTGCAGCTATAACAGCTTCAACTTTTCTGGGAAGGCTGTCCACAAGGTTTAGGAGTGTGTCTATGGGAATGTTTGACCATTCTTACAGAAGAACATTTGTGAGGTCAGGCATTGATGTTGGATGAGAAGGCATGGCTCACTACCTCAGCTCTAATTCATCCCAAAGGTGTTCTATTGGGTTGAGATCAGGACGTTTGTCACCGCAGTGATGACCGCTCAGATTGGCTTTGTACACTGTGGGGAAGATTTACTAAAACTGGTGCAGCTGTGCATAGTAACCAATCAACTTCTACCTTTTTGCTTGTTCAATAAGCTTTGACAATAAAATCTCAAGTTGTTAAAAAAAAAAAAAAAAAAAAGAAGAAAATGGGTGGATGTTTGTTTCTGGAGTTCTGTGTGCATCAGTTTAGGGTCTGCAAACTGTTCAATCTCACGATGACTCGGTTCACAGCCACTTACCAAGGAAAACTGTCTGCCTGAGAGGGATTTCTGGACTTCTAAAAAGTACTCCAGAAACAAACATCCACCTGTTTTTTTTTTTTCTTTTTTTTTTTTTTTTTTTTTTTTCTTTAACAACTTGAGGTCCGCCCTATAGCAATTTTACTGCTACAGGGCAGCACCCCTGCGTCAGATCACGTGTGTGTATATACTCCTCCGGTTAACGGGCACACATGTGTGCCGCCAGCAGCTCGCTCCTGCTGTGTTTACACACAGTGGGAGCCAATCAGCGGGTAACGCGGACTGGATGTCCACTGGCACCCGGCGATCATCCGTTAGAGAGGCCTAACTGCAGTCTGTCTATGTAAATAAGGCAAATTGTCATTCTGACAGGAGGGAAGGGATGGAATTTACGTCTCTCTCCCTAGTAAAAGCATCTCACACAGTACACATAAACACTGGCTAGGCACACAGGTAACCCTTTAATGGCCCCTGATGTTAACCTCTTCCTAGCCAGTGACAATAGTACAGTGACAGTGCATATTTTTAGCTCTGATCACTGTATTAGTGTCACTGGTCCCCAAAAAGTGTCAGAATGTCCACTGCAATATCGCAGTCCTGCTATAAGTCGCCGATTGCTGCCATTACTAGTTAAAAAAATATATATATACCATAGTTTGTAGATGCTAGAAGTTTTACGCATACCAACCAATATACGCTTATTCGGATTTTTTTTTTTTTTTTTTACCAAAAATATGTAGCAGATTATATATTGGTCTAAATTGATGAAGAAATTTAGGTTTTCTTTTTTTCTTTTTTTTTTTTATTGGATATGTGTTTTAGCAGAAAGTAAAAAAAAATATATCTCCACCGCGCCGGCATTCTTACTGTGGGTGCCCGGCTTGTGCCTTTACAGCTGGGCACGCATTGCACATGCACGAGTCGCGCTGTGAATGGCCAGGGAATCTTCTGGGACCTGTGACATGTCCCAGAAGATTGCAGGAAGGGAGAGGGGAGAGGTGAACTTCCTTCCAGCGCCACGGAGAGCCCTGGGAGGAAGTGGGAGCTGGATGCCTCTAAAAAAAAAAAGGGGGGGGGTATCCGCGCCCCCCCCCCCCCCCCCCAAAAAAAAAATGACATGCTAAATGTGGCAGGTCACATCACTTAAAGCGGAAGTTCCATTTTTGGGTGGAACTCCGCTTGAATGCATTCTATGCATTAAGGTGAAAAACCTCCTGCCCTGCATCAGCCCCCCGAGCACCCTTTTACTTACTTGAGCCCGTAACTCCCGCAATGGGAATGAGCACACCAGCTCAGGCCGGTGTCTCGTGTCCTGATTGGATAGATAGCAGCAAAGCCATTAGCTCCCGCTGCTGTCAATCAAATCCAATGACTAGGGGGGGGGGGGGGGGGCCGAGTCCTGCTGTCTGTCTCAGTAGACGAGGCAGCAGGACTCGGGAGCGCACCCGCATGGGTGTCCCGAAGGAGAGTGCTTCTCCAACGGGGCACTCGAGAAGAGGGACCCCAGAAGAGGAGGATCGGGGCCACTCTGTGCAAAACCAACTGCACAGAGGAGGTAAGTGTGATATGTTTGTTATTAAAAAAAGAAAAAAAAAGACGAGTGTTTAGTAACCAATGGAAGGGTGTAAATCTTCTGGAGGTCAAGTGGTTAAATGGTGGTCGAGAGGTTATTTAAAGTAATAGTGATTGTCTTAGCACAGTTTTATTGTTTCAAGCTTGTATTAACGTTTTGGTGATTTGATTTTACATGTCTTTCATCACCTTCTTTGCCTCCACAGGTGGCTTCTGCCTCGGCATAGACCAAGAGGGTGCGGAAGGCACCTTGTCCTGGGCTGGAATATTTTATGGCGTCCTGGCCAGCCTGTGCGTTTCCCTGAATGCCATCTACACCAAAAAGGTCCTTCCTGCCGTTGATGGCAGCATCTGGCGCCTGACCTTCTACAACAATGTCAATGCTTGCATCCTCTTCCTGCCCCTGATGCTGGTGTTCGGAGAGGTCGGCACCCTCGTGTCATTTGACAAGCTGGACTCTATGCACTTTTGGGGTATGATGACTCTGGGGGGGGTTTTTGGCTTTGCTATAGGGTACGTCACAGGACTACAGATTAAATTCACCAGCCCCTTGACTCACAACATCTCGGGAACGGCAAAGGCTTGTGCTCAGACTGTGCTGGCCATTATTTACTACCAGCAGGTGAAGACTGTGTTGTGGTGGACTAGTAATATCATGGTACTTGGAGGCTCTTTCTCCTACACATGGGTGAAGGGTATGGAGATGAAGAAGACACAAGATCAGCCTGGGCAGACTAATAGTACTGAGGAAAAAAGCCCTGCTGGGGTTTAATATTCCATTGTTCAGATTGAATATGGACCAATGAATATCAGACTAGTGAGCATCAAATGTGAAAAATTGTGCAGCCATATATGAACAGCTTAAAAGTTGTCATGCTATAGTGCTTCAAAAACCTGCCGATCTGTAACATCTACCTAAACCTCTATAATGACTATATTTAAAGGGTCAGCTCCCCATACTGGTCATACAGTATTGAGTGCACTCCACTGTGCTGAAAATCCTGCCAGCTTCATACTTTTTAGGGTTGCAGCGGCGAGGGCCCATTCACACCATTTTGCAAGTTATAACTTGTGTTACTGTGCATGGTCATTATGCACTGCAAATGTATGGTGAGTTGCAATGCAATCGTATTTGTATTCGTACAATCTAGTGCAAAAGCTCTGTGCATTTTTCATGCCTTAACGAACTTCCACACCCGAAAATGTTTGCATCAAAGTAAAAACTATATGGTGCGAATTATCCCTGAGGTGTTCTCTTCATGGTTTCTGGCTCCATTGAGCCCAGTAGAAGGTTGTCACACTTTTGATTCTATAGGAAAAGTGTAACCCCAAATCTTTTTTTCTTTTTTATTTTTTATTTTTTTTTATCTTACTGCATCCCCCCCCCCCAATAAACCTGAGCCCGATCTCAATCCAGCGATATGCACAAGAGCTGAGGCTCTTTGTTGTCCTCGTTCCTCATTGGCTCAGATACAGCAGAAGACACCATTGGCTCCTGCTGCTGTCAATGACAGCCAGTGGTGAGGGATAGGGGGGGGGGGCGAGCCCCGCTCTGTGTGTTTTAAGTGAGCACGCACAAGTGCCCCCATAGCAAGCTACTTGCAAAACCACCATTACACAGAGCAGGTAAGTATAACCAGAGAATTAGGTAAGTATATCTCTGTTCTCCAATCACCACTATCCTAAACTTCCATTGAGGGACACTGGAAGTCTCTAACCTTCCGTTTATACTGCCACCTACAGGAGAATTAGACACCGGTAAACAAACTGTAGTTCAGCCTTGGGTAACCTCTCCTACTACTAGCATGCCTCCATTTTACGCTAGTGTCCTAGGAGGATGGATATCTACTCTTCAGCTTTACCTTGAGGAAGACTAACTTATTTAGTACCCTTTTTCTTCCTGCTTTTCAAGTTTTTTTTATTTTATTTAATAAAGACTGTTCTCTATCGCTGGTAGAACTTGCCTCCTCCATTGCAGCTCTCCAGCATAGCCATCCTCGGCTGGCATTTTGAAGTGACGCATCTGACCCCACATGGCTGGACGTTGTTTGGTGTAGGGTGCTATCCAGACTTCTATCTGGTGAAAGTTGGCTGTGGAGGTCTAGAACTGCTGGCATTGATTCAGCACTTGCCCTGTTTCTGAAGACTCACTTTGGGAGTAAGTCGGTCGGGCGAAGTAGTAGAACTACTTCAGTTATATAGGTCGCTGGGCACCTTTACCATTCTCAGTTTGCTGCTGTTGAGGGAACAGTCAGTCTGTTAGACAAGGTGGCTTTGACTGTCCAGATGTTACAGAAGTTTGTATGGATCCTGAATCTTCAGAAACGAACTAACTAAGTCTTGCAGCGATGAGAGGTAGATAGGCTTCTTATGCACCGTGTGCTGATGACCTCATCCATCGGCAGGTTCTCAGTGACATCAGGGAGGTGGGTGGGCCAGGTTTTGTAATTGAAGGTGTTCCTGGGAAGGGCACCCCCCAACTCATTTATATACATGTCTTACCTGTGCTCCCTGGCAGATTTATGTTTCTCCACAGCCAGTGCTGAGTCCGGCTCTGTTGGCAACCCAGGATATTTTTGACATTGCTCCCCAGGTCATGTGACCACGCTCCAGCCCAAGCCTGTCACAGGGGAGCAGGTCATGTGCTCCTCAATACCAAAAATGCTCGGTATCCTTACTAGCTGCAGAAGCAAGGGCAGCACAGGTAATGCAAGTATAAGCGGGCTGGAGAATGTTCTTCTTATGCCCTGTACACATGATCGCACATTCCGACAACAAAATCCATCTGATTTTTTTCCGACGGATGTTGGCTGAAACTTGTCTTGCATACACACGGTCACACAAAGTTGGTCGCAAATTCCGAACGTCAAGAACGCGGTGACGTACAACGCGTATGACTAGCCAAGAAGAATGAATTTCAATAGCCAGTTCGGCTCTTCTGCTTGATTCCGAGCATGCATGGCACTTTGTGCGTCGGAATTGTCTACACACGATCAGAATTTACGCAAACGGATTTTGTTGTCGGAAAATTTTATATCCAGCTCTCAAACTTTGCGTGTCAAATTCCGATGGAAAAAGTCCGATGGAGCCTACACACGGTCAGAATTTCCGACAACAAGCTCCGATCGCACATTTTCCGTTTGACCGTGTGTACAGGGCATTAGCCTTACATTGACAAGGTGACATTGGGGGCGATTTACTAAAACTGGAGAGTGCTTTAATTGGCTTCCAGGTTTTAAACAAAAAAGTCAGTGCTACTACCCATACATCACATAGAAAGCAGAGATCCCGGGTGCTCAATCCACAGTCGCTGGCTGAGTAGGGAAATGAGGAAAAGATGATCCGCACTCTGGTGATTGCTCTTAAAAAGTGTAATGTTTATTGACAAGTCACAGTGACCAAACGCAAATGAGAACAGTTGACGTGTTTCAGCCTATAAGGCCTTAGTCATAACCACCTTGGGTATGACTAAGGCCTTATAGGCTGAAACACGTCAACTGTTCTCATTTGCGTTTAGTCACTGTGGCTTGTCAATAAATATTACACTTTTTAAGAGCAATCACAGGAGTGTGGATCATCTTTTACTGGCTTTGAGGTTTGTTTCTCAAAGCTTAATTGACCAAGCTGAAGTTAGGAGATGATTGGCTTCCATGCACAGCTGCACCAGATTTTGCACTCTACGGTTTTAGGAGACCCTTTGTCTCCTCTTTAAGTTGCAGTGTATGAGGACATTGCACCGAAAATCCCGGCAAGGCTTCCTGCCCAGACAGAAAAATTATTGCTAGCTATGAAAGGCCTCAGTGGTCACTCTGAATAAAAACCCTCCTTTAGTTTTTAATGGTAGAGATTTGACTAAATACTGAAGCTTAGAGGATTAATAATATGTATATTAACTGACCTAAACCAGATGCCTAGAATAAGATGGTGGTGGCCACAATGCATTAAGGTCATTCGCAGTCAGTACACTGTCTGTCCTCATTATTTACAGCAGGGACATGCTCAGGAGGAGTCACCTGGAACTCCTAATCTTTTTTAGTTATTCTACATGTGCCTGACTGTTTGTCATGAGGACCCTATATACTGGATGGTTCTTTCCAAAGAAAGAGATTCTGAGGGTTTCTGATATCAGGTTGTGTTCTGTTACACGCTAAGATGTATATAATGCTTAGCTGTTCTTTAAATAAGTCATGGACTCCAGGTACAAAACTTGCCTTTTAGATATATTTCTTAATGGTCACAAAGGCTATAAATCCACTTTATGTTCCCCAAATGTATTTAAAAACCCACAGATATTACCTTGTGAAAGTAGCAGTAACTTGTGTCTGTGTGTTGCACATAGCCTCTGCAGAAAGCGGATCTGTGGGAGGGATCCAGCAGGCTCCACCCATTACAGGCTGCCTGCAGAAAACTACAGGAGGGGGTGGAGACAAGACCAGTCTCCCTGCATAAGGAGAGAGAGCAGCAGTGAGCGGTCATTATTACAGGAAGCTCCTGCACAGAGGTCAATTTTTTTGTACTGGATTATTGCACAGATCTGGAAAAAATACACAAAGCACACCAAGATTCAAGGAAGAATACACAGGACTCTTGTATTCAGACAATATTTACCGATCCTGGCGATCAGCTTTAAGCAATCCTGAAAATAAATATTTTTGTATAGATAACATATTTGTTACATGTCTCCTGTTTTTAAATATCATTGAAAAGATTTAGCCAGATGCAGATGTTCGTATTTGTTGAGATCACCAATGGGTTGATGTCGATTTGATTTTTACCAACTTTACAATTCTACTTAATCGTACTGAACATTAGATTTGAATACAATACTGTTAATTCTGTGTTTTACAATCCTATTTAATTGTATCTACGTTTTGATTTACCGGTAAATACAATATTTGTTAATATGCTGAAATCACTTTTTTTTTGTAAAAATAATCCTAAAATTTTTGTATGCCATAAATGGGAGGAATCGTATTAATAACCTTAATGTAGCTTCATTCCAAAATTCAGGGCATTGTGTATACAGTCTGAGGGGAAGAAAGCACAGTCATTACTCATGGCGGCCGCGTGTCTCTTTTTACTTTTCTTGCACTTTAGATAAATCTGATTGCTGCAACAGTTTCTATTCTGGTAAGTTGCACGTAGTATCTTTATAGAGGGTCTGTCAACTTTACCATTCAGGGCAAAGTCACAAGTTCTCTTTATATGTGGTTGTCTGTTCCCCGTTGGGGAGCTTTCCTTTTCAGTTCTTGTCTCTGAGGATTATGGGGTTGATTTACTAAACCTGGAGATTTCTGTGCAGAGCAGCACCAGATTTTGTAATCGGCTTCCAATTTTTTATTTTATTTTTTTCTTGTCAAAGCCTAATTAAACAAGCTGCAGTTAGAAGCTGATTGGCTACCATGTACAGCTGCACCAGATTTTGCACCTTCCAGTTTATGGCTATTTTCACACTAAGACTGCCCGAGCGCTGGCGGAAAAGCGCCGCTAGTTTTAGCGGTGCTGTGGGTGCGGGGCGCTTTTAATCCCCAAGAAGGGGTGAAAAGCGCCGCTGCCGAAGCGCTTTGCAGGCGCTTCGGCAGCGTTGCCTATTAATTTCAATGGCAGGTGCAGTTTAGAAGCGGTGTATGCACTGCCTGAAAGTTGCTGCTTGCAGGACTTTTTTTTCCCTTCCTGCAAGCGCACCGCTCCAGTGTGAAAGCACTCAGGCTTTCACACTGGGGAGGCATGAGAGGTGCTTTTCAGGTGCAAACGCCTTTTAGTGTGAAAGGGGTCTTAGTAAATGCATCCCAGTGTGTGGACAGGCTACAATCACTGGGGGGAGATTTACAAAAACTGGAGCACTCAGACTCTGGTGCAGCTGTGCATGGTAGCCAATCGGCTCCTAACTTTAGCTTGTTCAATTAAAGCGGAGTTCCACCCAAAAGTGGAACTTCTGCTTTAAGCACTCCTCGCCCCCTTACATGCCACATTTGGCATGTAATTTTTTTGGGAGGGGGGAGTGGGTGCTTAGTTTTGAAGGGGACTTCCTGTCCCACTTCCTGGTTCCGGCTACAGACTGCCTAGGTGGCCCCTCCCTCTCGGCAATCTTCTGGGACATGTGACAGGTCCCAGAAGATTGACTGTCCACTGGGAGAGTGCATCGCGACTTGTGCATGCGCAGTGTGCGCCCGGCCGTGAAGCCGCAAGCTGTCACAGCCGGCTGCCCACAGTATCATTGGAGGCACTGAGGAGGGGGAGAGAAGCGGGGCTCCGTGCAGCCGCATCGCTGGACCGTGGAACAGGTAAATGTCTGTTTAATAAAGTCAGCAGCTAAACTTTTTGTAGCTGCTGACTTTAAATTTAAAAAAAAACAGCCTGGAACTCTGCTTTAAGGGCCCTTTCACGCGGGGGCGGCGTCGGCGGTAAAACGCCGCTATAATTAGCGGTGTTTTACCGTCGGTATTCGGCCGCTAGCGGGGTGGTTTTACCCCCCCCCCCCGCTAGCGGCCGAGAAAGGGTTAAATACCACCGCAAAGCGGCTCTGCAGAGGCGCTTTGCCGGCGGTATAACCGTGCCGTCCCATTGATTTCAATGGGCAGGAGCGGTATACACTCCGCTCCTTCACCTCTCCGAAGATGCTGCTAGCAGGACTTTTTATCCCGTCCTGCTAGCGCACCGCTCCAGTGTGAAAGTCCTCGGGGCTTTCACACTGGAATGAAAGCAGCGGCACTTTCGGGTCGGTTTGCAGGCGCTATTATTAGCGCAATAGCGCCTGCAAACCGCCCCAGTGTGAAAGGGCTCTAAGCTTTGACAAAAAAAAACTGAAAGTTTCTATGCAGAGCTGCACCAGATTTTGCATGCTCCAGTTTTAGTAAATAACCCCCACTGTCAGTCTGTCTCATCTGGGGAGATTCACCCACTCTCTATGTCTTGGTGACCATCGTCATTGGATGTGAGGGAAAATCCAAAATTATGAGTTGCTACTGGAACAAGAATAGAGGGGGAATCTTTCAATGGGGGCATGTGTCTAACAGGGATTCCCCCTAGCAGGAGAGTTGATGGGGTTATTCCACTAAAGGAGTACATCATCTTCACTTTCAAAGTAATTATTTACTTATTTTAATGAATGAGTTGAAGATTCACTTTGAAAAAAAAAATTCAGTCGTGTAATGAATTGGGGGGAAAAAAAAAACACACATGATTGGACAGTTGAAGTCTGTACAATTCCACCTTATTTAATTTTTGTGCTTGAGCACTGGAAACCTACAGATATTTACAAGGGCACACAGAAAACAATTGTTTTCTATGTGCGCTGTTCACACTTGAACACAGCCCTTGGGTGATCTGCAGCAGTGGTTCTCAACCCTGTCCTCAAGTACCCCCAACAGGCCATGTTTGCAGGTTTTCCTTTATCTTGCACAGGTGCTTTAAATCAGAGTCAATGGCTTGGTATTTTGGACAGCTATTTTATCTAAGGCAGGCCCTACATGGGTTGAATTATCTAAGAATTTTCGTTCGTATATCGCACCATTAGTGGGGCTGCAACAACAGCCGATTTTTGTGTGGCCATCAAATTTGAGTAATCCGACGTGTTGGAAACTTTTTGAAAAACGAACGATTTTCTAATCAATGATGGGAGAATCGTGTGAGAAATGTAATCGAAAAAGAAATGTGCATGAGTGCAAGAAAAGAAAATTCCCGGAAAGAAAAGAAGATTCCCAGCCATGAAAATTCTTTTCTGTAGCAACAGGAGGTGAAATTGAAGGCTTGGTTGGCCGAATTTCGAAATCAATGGTGGCACCATCGGATCACAAAACACACGAATATTCTGATTCTCAAAAGAAAATTCTTTCAAAATTTGACCATGTATGGCCAGTCTTAGAGAAATTTCTAAAACATGGCCTGTGAAGGGTACTTGAGGACAGGGTGGAGAACCACTGATCTGCAGTGCGGTGCAGAAATCTGCATGTTTCCGTCCCGCACCGCAGCTTACCAATAGCTCAGGTTCTCTCTGTGTTTCCATGCATTATAGCTGAGCTGCAGTGCTTAGAAATGAATGAAAGCCACACTAACATTTCAATAAAGCTGAAAAAAAAAATTGCTGTGATTTTAAAAGTGCAAGAGCAGCCACTTCCTGATTGGTAAAATGCAGCGGTGTACTGTGCAGAAATTGTGACCCTGCCCTAAGCTGAATTTTCTTATAGCAATGTAAATTTGCACTTAGCGTACTGATTGGGGTTAAGGTATGATGATTTAATCATCTGTGGGCAAAAACCCAGGATTTTTTTTTCCCCCTCTTGCACATGATTGGATATTCTTTGCAAAGTGAATTTTCACCTCTTTCACTAAGATAAGTGAAAACGTACATTTGACAACGAACATGCTCTACTCCTTCTTAAAATCAGGGTCATATGTCAAGCTGGCCATAGATGGAGCAATTTTCCTCTCTGCAACCACTCTTTGCAGGAAAGAAAATTGCTTGATTTTCCCCCCATCAACACAGACAGTGTTGATGGGTGAATCCCTCCCACAAGAGCCATCGTGTTCACGCGGTAGATGGGGAGCCAACCCGGCCGGTAGAAGACACAGTGATTATTGTTAGTGGCTATAGCCGCTGGTCGTACTTGCATGAAAAATCCGACATCAATCGATCATCTTGGGTACAATCAGCCTGCCAATACATGGCTTGAATCTCAGCCGGTGCCTGCTGCACCGGCCGAGATTCCAACAGTCTATGGCCGGCTTTACTTCCTGTTTCTATACACAGACCAATAAGGGACCACCCCCCCCCCCCCTTCCTCTCCAATCAAATTCCAGTAACAAAAACAAGTGATAGGTTTTATCCTTTACTAAACAAATGTGTTTTAGGGCTGGTTCAGGCCTGGTACACATGTGCACAGAAAATGTAGGAGATGCATGTGGAATCCATTAATTCTACTGCACTGGAAATCGCAGCAGCCATCTTCCGCACTGGGAACGGCACTGCACTTGTGGTTTCTGGCTCTGGCTTCAAAAATGTTTTCCCTTCATTTTCAGGAGCATGGCAGCATGTTTAAATTAATGGGCTGCCATGCACACACGAAACGCAGCGTGCAGAGGCGCAGCAGTGTGAACCAGGCCTCAAGTGGGCCCTCAGTGTGAAGAGCTATTTGTTTACTTTTTATACTAGTATTGAGCAGCATGCAGACAGCCCATATAAAGTGAACAGTGACACATCAGCTGTTCAGACTCACCCCACAGGGTTGAATTTGACAGGTATACAGGGACAGGTGCATAGCCCCAGGCAGGGCCGGCCCTACCATGGGACCCAGTGGGCCCAAGGTCCCAGGCGGCATTTTAAGAGGGGCGGCCTGTGGGACTGCTGTGAAAGGTTGCAACCAATGAGTGTGCATACCGTGCTACCTGTGAGACAGTTTGACACTGAGCAGATCCTTCTGCATGTAAGAGCCACTGAGTGTGTGACACTGTCATGTAATGTAACTGAATGTAGAGAGACCAGCTGTCAAAATTGAGCGTTGATGTCGGGGGTGGGCAGGACCCAGCAGCTATCAAACACCAGCCAATGGGATCTGGGCGGGCCGCTACATTATGTGGCCCCACCCCCTTTTGCAGCCCAGTCATTGGCTGGTGTTTGATAGCTACTGGGTTCTCGCCCACCCCCGACATCAGAGAAAGAGAGACCAGCTGTTGCTGTCGGGGGTGGGCGGGACCCAGCAACTATCAAACACCAGTCAATGATTGGGCTGCTTAAGAAAGGGGGCAGGGACACATACACGTAGCGGCCCGCTCAGATCCCATCCCATTGGCTGGTGTTTGATAGCTGCTGGGTTCCGCCCACCCCTGACATCACCGCTGAATTTTGACAATTTGTCTCTCTCTGCATTCAGTTACATTACATGACAGTTTCACACACAGTTTCTCTAAGCGTCAATATCAGCCTTAGTGTGAAACTGCCTCTCCTCTGTCAGTGCCACATGTCAGTGTTTCCAGTCAGTGTTGCCTAATATCAGTGCCAACCAATGCCACCTATCAGTGCCGCCAAACAGTGCCAGTGCTTCCAATCAGTGCCACCTATCAGTGCTGCCAATCAGTGCCCATCAGTGGTGCCAATCAGTGCACTGTGCAGGGATGGGGAGATGAACTCAGCAGCCAGGCACATTGTCCATGGGGGGCCGGCCTGGTGGAGCACAACTGAAATCTGTTGATGTTTATTAATTCCACATGACGATCTTTAGTATAATAGGTAATCGCCACACTACTATTTATAATAATGGTAGATAGAGGCAGGAGGGGATTATAGCGGTGCCAATAGATAAAGATTTACAATGGGTACTAAAAACAACAATACACTTTATTCACATATATAGAAAAAAGACACAAACATAGAATATACAAGCGTACAAAAACAATACGATACATATGATATAAAAAGTATGACAAGACAGGCCTTAGTGTTACAGGCCAGTGATACAGGTAATCAATTCCTACATGTTTCGCCAAGACATTGGCTTCCTCGGGGAAATGATATAGGCCTGTGCCGAAATTAGAAGGTTCTAAATAAAAAACAAAGGGAAAAGCATAAGGTTGACAATACAAAATTTATACATTGGATACATGTAGGTAACTTTTTTGCTATTGAATGCATGGCATGATAACAAGCCCACCCGAGTGGCAGACTCAACCCAGGCAACCCAGGTACATAGCTCCCAATTTGAACCACGGCAAAAGAAGGCACCCCAAAAAGGCCACAAGGACTGTACCGCATCTATGGCTATAGGGGGCAGACAAAGACCTAGCAATCAGAAGTCAAAAAACATGAAAATGAATATAGTGTCCAAACACTAATCTATTAATCGACTAATTTTGATTCATTATAACTAATGTCGTCATCTCCCACACTATAATATCCACATCTCCCCCCACTGTAATATCCACATCCCCCCCCACTGTAATATCCACATCTCCCCCACTGTAATATCTACAATCTCCCCCCACTGTAATATCTACAATCTCCCCCACTGTAATATCCACGTCATCTCCCCCACTGTAATATCCACATCATCTCCCCCCACTGTAATATCCACGTCGTCTCCCCCACTGTAATATCCACATCATCTCCCCCCACTGTAATATCCACATCCCCCACTGTAATATCGTCATCTCCCCCACTGTAATATCCACATCTCCTCCCACTATAATATCCATGTCATCTCCCCCGCTGTAATATCCACATCTCCCCCCCGCTGTAATATCCACATCTCCCCCCACTGTAATATCCACGTCATCTCCCCCACTGTAATATCCACATCTCCCCCACTGTATTATCCACATCTCCCCCACTGTATTATCCATGTCATCTCCCCCGCTGTAATATCCACATCTCCCCCCACTGTAATATCCACGTCATCTCCCCCCACTGTAATATCCACGTCATCTCCCCCCACTGTAATATCCACGTCATCTCCCCCCACTGTAATATCCACGTCATCTCCCCCACTGTAATATCTAAATCTCCCCCCACTGTAATATCCAGTCATCTCCCCCCACTGTAATATCCACGTCATCTCCCCCCACTGTAATATCCACGTCATCTCCCCCCACTGTAATATCCACATCTCCCCCACTGTAATATCCACATCTCCCCCCACTGTAATATCCACATCTCCCCCCACTGTAATATCTACGTCATCTCCCCCACTGTAATATCCACATCTCGCCCACTGTATTATCCACGTCATCTCCCCCCACTATAATATCCACGTCATCTCCCCCACTGTAATATCCACATCTTCCCCACTGTATTATCCACGTCATCTCCCCCCACTATAATATCCACGTCATCTCCCCCGCTGTAATATCCACATCTCCCCCCACTGTAATATCCAAGTCATCTCCCCCCACTGTAATATCCGCGTCATCTCCCCCCACTGTAATATCCACGTCATCTCCCCCCACTGTAATATCCACATCTCCCCCACTGTAATATCCACATCTCCCCCACTGTAATATCCACATCTCCCCACTGTAATATCCACATCTCCACCCACTGTAATATCTACGTCATCTCCCCCACTGTAATATCCACATCTCCCCCGCAGTAATATCCACATCTCCCCCGCTGTAATATCCACATCTCCCCCCGCTGTAATATCCACATCTCCCCCCGCTGTAATATCCACATCTCCCCCCACTGTAATATCCACATCTCCTCCCACTGTAATATCCACATCTCCCCCAACTGTAATATCCACGTCATCTCCCCCACTGTATTATCCACATCTCCCCCACTGTATTATCCACGTCATCTCCTCCCACTATAATATCCA
Organism: Lithobates septentrionalis; assembly: GCA_037952835.1. Taxonomy (NCBI): domain Eukaryota; kingdom Metazoa; phylum Chordata; class Amphibia; order Anura; family Ranidae; genus Lithobates; species Lithobates septentrionalis. Next base: position 689,651 of record JBBDGP010001934.1, on the reverse strand, counting down.
CGTCATCTCCCCCGCTGTAATATCCACGTCTTCTCCCCCGCTGTAATATCCACATCTCCCCCCACTGTAATATCCACGTCATCTCCCCCACTGTAATATCCACGTCATCTCCCCCACTGTAATATCCACATCTCCCCCCCACTGTAATATCCACATCTCCCCCCACTGTAATATCCACGTCATCTCCCCCACTGTAATATCCACATCTCCCCCCCACTGTAATATCCACATCTCCCCCCACTGTAATATCCACATCTCCCCCCCGCTGTAATATCCACATCTCCCCCCCGCTGTAATATCCACATCTCCCCCCACTGTAATATCCACCTCATCTCCCCCCACTGTAATATCCACGTCATCTCCCCCACTGTAATATCTACATCTTTGGAGGGAGATAAAAAGGAAGAAAAGCAGCGCCGACCTAAGTGCAGTACTGTAGCATAAACATTTATTACAGGTTAAAATGCACTCACTCAGAGTAAGGTAGATACAGGCACATCAAGTAAAAAATCCATCCGGGAAGCTGTGTGGTGGGCAGCAGGGCTCCACAGGGGGCGATCCTGAAAGCTGGAGTGTGTTACACTTGTCTCCTTGTCCCGTCTGACGGCGCAGGTGGTAACCAGTGTCACAGGCTGGGTTGAGACAGGCACAGCGTGGATCGTCTGTTAAGTTGTATTTCCCGGGTATCAGTGACGCTGGGGGCGTGCACGCGTTCGGAGCATGCGTGCTCCTTCATCAGGCATAGCGTCCATTAATTTCGGAAGAGGTATAAGAAGGGCGGGCGGGCCAATTGCATCATTGGCTCCGCCTACCTCGTATTAGGCTTAAGGGAACCGTGGGAGGGGTGGACAGTGTTGAGGAACATGATGACAGAATAGGGGGTGGAGAGTGGAGGAGACAAGGAGGAAATAGCAAGGGAGGTGAACAAGTGTGTGGAGAGAGGGGGGAGGGAGAGAACAGCAGAGGGACGTGATAGCATGGATATGTGCTTATTAGAAGGCAGTTGCTGAGAGGTGGAGTGATCTCATGGCAATGGGATGACGAGGATAATATGTGGATAATATGTGGAAAAAAGGGAAAATTAGAAAATTGTAAAAATTAGAAAATAATCTAAGAAAAATCTATATATGTAGTAAAATAAAAATAAATGGGAGTGATGATGGGATGAAAATGGGAGAAATAGGAGGGTTTTTTTTAAAAATGAAGGGAGTTGTGGACTTATAAATGGGTAGGGAATTGTATATAAAAAAATGTGGAAAAGAAGGAATGTATATATAAAAATATACATAAAAAAATACATAAAAAAGATGTACATAAAAAATATATATAAAAAAAAAAAAAATGTATATAGAAAAATGCATAAAAAACGCATAAAAAAACGCATAAAAAAAAAAAAAAAAATGTATATAGAAAAATGCATAAAAAACGCATAAAAAACGCATAAAAAAAAACAAAAAAAAAAAACGTATGAAAAACATACACATATATATACACATACATTATATATATATATATATATATATATATATATATATATATATATATATATATATATATATATATATATATACATACATATATATACATATATATATATATACATACACACACACATACATACACACATATACATGCACATGCGCATGCGTTGGGTGGAACCAGGACATGTATGGGCACATGCCGTGGTGGGTGTGGGTTTCCAGTGGGATATAGGGGTAGAACCTTAGAGTGGAAGAATTATAAAGGGGGGAATGGAAAGAGAAAAAAGGGGGGGGGCAAAGGGGAGGAGACACATCAGGGGGTAGAGGGGTGTTATTGTTGGGGGGAAGGGTGGTGGGTGAGGTGTGGGGTGTGTGTTGTTGGGGCTGTGAAAGAGGGGATCTGGGCATGATTGAGGATGGATTTTTAGAGAACTGGGTTGACTTCTATTTCTTCATTCAGGCCTCCAGGCGCAAGGGCGTCAAGGGTATATATCCAAAAAGTTTCTCTTTCACAGAGACGCTTGAAACGCTCTGTGGGGGGGAGGGTCCTGGGTATTTGTTCGATGACCCATACTAGTATACCATTGGTGGAGCCTTGGTGGTACTCTTTGAAATGTCTGGGGATGGTTAGATTAAGGTTTTCTTCTATAGATCTGCGGTGTTCGCCAAATCTTTTCCTAAGTGTTCGGATGGTTCGACCAATATAGAGTAGGTTGCAGGGGCAACGGATGCCATAAATTACAAAGTCTGAGGAACAATTAAAAAATTCTCTGAGTTGGTAGGTGTTTCCTTTTGTGGTGAAAGATTTTTGGCGATGGGGGACAAATTTGCAGGTGAGACATTTGATCTTTTTGCATTGATACATGCCGTTTAATGAGAGGAAGGTCCGAGATGGGGTGGGTCTGTTACGTGTAGTTTTAAGCTTGCTTGGGGCAATAAGGCTTTTTATGTTTCTGGCTTTGCGGTATGTGATCTTGGGTACAGTGTGGATGGATGATTTTAGCATGGGATCCTCCAGTAGAATGTCCCAGTGCTTTTTGAAGATTCTTTCCATTTTTTTGTATTTTGAGTGAAATTGGGTGATGAACCTGGTGGTGTGGGGCTGGGGGGGGGGTGGTGGGTTGGGTTGGTGGTTCTGTATGGGAGGGAGAGTCATTTTCTAGAAAATTGGCGAAAGCTTCTTCTATTAGATCTGGGGGGTATCCTTTTTCTAGGAATTTGGTTTTGTAAAGGTTGCCTTGTCTGATGTACTCGGAGTTGTGGGTGCAGTTGCGTTTTAGGCGGTTGAATTGGCTTTTTGGGATATTAGAGATCCATCTGGGGTGATGGCAGCTTTGGTAGTGTAGATATGAATTGCCTGCTGTGGGCTTTATGTAGTTTTTTGCATAGATCGTATTTTCGGTGTGACAGAGCTCAAGGTCCAGAAAGGCCAAACTCTCTGGGCTGCATGCGGATGTGAAGGAGAGGCCTAAGTTGTTGGAGTTGCAATAAGTTACAAAATTGTCAATGGGTGGTCCGGTTGTGTCCCATATGATGATAATATCATCTATATATCGACCCATGTATATGATGAATTCAGAAAAAGGATTGTTGTTCCAGATGAACAGATGTTCCCAAAGGCCCATGGTGAGGTTGGCGTAGCTGGGCGCAAAATTGGCGCCCATTGCCGTCCCTTGGGTTTGGAGGTAGAAGTTATTGTCAAATGAGAAATAGTTGTGGGTCAGGCAGAATTGGGTGGAGTCTATGATGAAGTCTGCCTGTAAAGTTTTGATGGATGGGTCTAAGGATAGGAAGTGTTTAACAGCTCGAAGACCAACGTCATGGGGAATGGAAGTATATAGGGAGTTGACATCTAGGGAGACCCATTGGTATGTGGGTTCCCAGGTGTAGTTTTTAAGGATGTCTAGGAGATGGGTACCATCACGGATGTATGTGGGTAGGTTTTGTGCTAATGGTTGTAGGAAGTGGTCAATGTATATGGAAAAAAAGCTGGTGACGCTGTCCATGGCAGCTACAATTGGTCGACCTGGGGGATTGGCTGGATCTTTGTGTATTTTTGGGAGATGGTAAAAATAGGGAGTGTTATAGTATGATCTGGATAGGAAAGAGGCTTCGGCTTTTGTAATTATGTGGTCGTTGAGGGCTTGCTTTACGAGGGTATCAGCCTCTATGGAAAAACGGGGAAGAGGGTCACTGGTGAGGCGGGTGTATGTTTTGGTATCCGAGAGTAATCTTTGGGCTTCACCAAGGTAGGCCTCACGATTTTGGATGACAATGCCACCCCCTTTGTCTGCAGATTTGATGATGATGGATGTATTATTGGTTAGTTTTTTGAGGGAGGTAGTTTCTTGGGGAGTGAGATTATTATTTGGACGTTGGGAGGAGGTGGATTTGCACATTCGCTGTATGTCCGAGAATACGACTTGATAAAAACTCTGTATGTAGGGGCCTTTGGCGTGGCTGGGATTGAAAATGGACTTGGGTCGGAAGGGAGTGTGTTTTATGGGGGGTGAATCATACAAATATTGTAGGAGATGGTGAGTGTCTGGAACAGTGGAATCTTCATCAAAGTTATAGAGTTCCTCTAGGATCGCTAGACACGGATCCTCCAGATCATGTTCAGAGGGGGGTGTGGATGTGATGGTGTTTGGATTTATACCGTCTTGATTGTCATTTAATTTCTCTTTGTGGGCTTTTATATTGAAGAAGCGTTTGACTGTGAGGTCGCGAATAAATTTGTTTAGATCCACAAATAGAGTGAACGGGTTAGGTTGTGTGGTGGGTGCAAAGTTTAGGCCTTTGTTAAGTAAGGAGATTTCTTCAGGAGTAGGGACATGGGAGGAGAGATTGAAGATTTTTATAGTTTGGCAATCTTTTCTTTGGGCTTTGTGTTTGATTCTTCTACGCCCTCGTCTGCCTCTTCTAGTTTTCTTTTTAGGACAGAGAGGGGGGTTTTGGCTAAAAAAGACTGGTCAGTGGTTTGTGGGAGTGGGTCCATACAGTGGCCCGTCTGTGGTTGGGAGGCAGTGGCATCTTGAGTGTTGAGTTTGAAAGGGTACATAGATGGGTTAGGGGGATCTGTTGGGGATTGGGTGCTGGATGTGCCATGGGGGGCAGTATTGTGGTTGGGAGGGGGTTTGGCAGAGGGTGGTGAATGGGAGGTCTCTATGGAGGGGATGTTTGGATTGGTGGTGGCCACTGTTGTGGTTGTGGGTCTGGTATTAGTGGGAATGGCGGAAGTTTGTTTTTTGTTGTCAGACTGGTTAGCTGGAGGAGTTTTATTGGGTTTCCTATATCTTTTGGGTTTGGGCTGTAGTGAAGGGGGGTGATGTTCATATGGCGATGGCCGGGGATGAGTGGGGGGGGGTTTAGTGGGTGGGGGGTATATGGTTGTGGGATGTGGACGTGGGTTAGGATGATGGGATTGGAAGGGCTGGAAGGAGGGAGGGAAGGAGATTTGCATCAGGGGTATCAGTGTGGAATTTTTAATTTTCCATTGGAAGACTTTTTTATTATTATAGTCGTCCAGGTCTCTTTTCATTTTTTGGAGTTTGGTTTGGATAAGTTTGTCTTCATCTTTTTTAACTTTCTTTTTAAGGAGATCTAGCCAGGTGGTAGGGAGATTGGGTGTCTGGTTGGTGAGAGTGTGGATCAGTTGTTTGAGTTTCTCTAGGAGTGTACAGGTTTTTTGGTCTCGTTGTTGTATGATAATATTGATCCATTTTTGGGAGCAAAATTCAGAGATATGTTCCCATTCGTTTTGGAGGTCAGGAGAGAGGAAGGAGCATCTGGTTTTTATTCTGAGGCCCCTAGGGGTGACTTTGGACGACAAATATTCCTCGAGGAAGAATTTGTCCCATTTTTGATGGTTTAACAGGATAATATTATGTTCGATTTTTCTAAAAAGTGCACAGAGCTTCCCATACAGGTTCTCTTTAACTGTGAATTTTGGGCTGAAAAATTCAGTTGGGAAGTGTGAAAATAGTTCGTCCAAAAGAACATATTTGGACTGTTCCAGGGATAGCAGCATATCCATGATGGAAAATGAAAGGGTGAAAGAATAGAGGGGGAAGGAGAGGTAAAGGACAAGCTAAAAACAGTGTGGCTGGAGAAAAAGAACAGTGATTGTTAGGGATATTTAGGTGAGTGCCTGTGTCTAAAAGAGGGGGGGGGGGGGAGGGGAGGAGGTGGAGTAAGGGAAAAAAAAAAAAAAAAAACACTAATGCTAGCAGTAATCACCAAGCAGCAAACAAAGGTATCTACAAAGATATCTACATCTCCCCTCACTGTAATATCCAGTCATCTCCCCCCACTGTAATATCCAGTCATCTCCCCCCACTGTAATATCCACGTCATCTCCCCCCACTGTAATATCCACATCTCCCCCACTGTAATATCCACATCTCCCCCCACTGTAATATCCACATCTCCCCCTACTGTAATATCTACGTCATCTCCCCCACTGTAATATCCACATCTCCCCCACTGTATTATCCACGTCATCTCCCCCCACTATAATATCCACGTCATCTCCCCCACTGTAATATCCACATCTTCCCCACTGTATTATCCACGTCATCTCCCCCGCTGTAATATCCACATCTCCCCCCACTGTAATATCCACGTCATCTCCCCCCACTGTAATATCCACGTCATCTCCCCCCCACTGTAATATCCACGTCATCTCCCCCCACTGTAATATCCACATCTCCCCCCACTGTAGTATCTACGTCATCTCCCCCACTGTAATATCCACATCTCCCCCGCTGTAATATCCACATCTCCCCCGCTGTAATATCCACATCTCCCCCCGCTGTAATATCCACATCTCCCCCCGCTGTAATATCCACATCTCCCCCCGCTGTAATATCCACATCTCCCCCCACTGTAATATTCACGTCATCTCCCCCACTGTATTATCCACATCTCCCCCACTGTATTATCCACGTCATCTCCTCCCACTATAATATCCACGTCATCTCCCCCGCTGTAATATCCACGTCATCTCCCCCGCTGTAATATCCACATCTCCCCCCACTGTAATATCCAGTCATCTCCCCCCACTGTAATATCCACGTCATCTCCCCCCATTGTAATATCCACATCTCCTCCCACTATAATATCCATGTCATCTCCCCCGCTGTAATATCCACATCTCCCCCCCCCCCCGCTGTAATATCCACATCTCCCCCCACTGTAATATCCACGTCATCTCCCCCACTATAATATCCACATCTCCCCCACTGTTTTATCCACATCTCCCCCACTGTATTATCCATGTCATCTCCCCCCACTATAATATCCACGTCATCTCCCCCGCTGTAATATCCACATCTCCCCCCACTGTAATATCCACGTCATCTCCCCCCACTGTAATATCCACGTCATCTCCCCCACTGTAATATCTACATCTCCCCCCACTGTAATATCCAGTCATCTCCCCCCACTGTAATATCCACGTCATCTCCCCCCACTGTAATATCCACATCTCCCCCACTGTAATATCCACATCTCCCCCCACTGTAATATCCACATCTCCCCCACTGTAATATCCAAATCCCCCCCCCACTGTAATATCTACGTCATCTCCCCCACTGTAATATCCACATCTCCCCCCACTGTAATATCCACATCCCCCCCCCCCACTGTAATATCCACATCTCCCCCACTGTAATATCTACAATCTCCCCCCACTGTAATATCTACAATCTCCCCCCACTGTAATATCTACAATCTCCCCCACTGTAATATCCACGTCATCTCCCCCACTGTAATATCCACATCATCTCCCCCCACTGTAATATCCACGTCATCTCCCCCACTGTAATATCCACATCATCTCCCCCCACTGTAATATCCACATCCCCCACTGTAATATCCACATCATCTCCCCCACTGTAATATACACGTCATCTCCCCCACTGTAATATCCACATCCCCCACTGTAATATCGTCATCTCCCCCACTGTAATATCCACATCTCCTCCCACTATAATATCCATGTCATCTCCCCCGCTGTAATATCCACATCTCCCCCCCGCTGTAATATCCACATCTCCCCCCACTGTAATAGCCACGTCATCTCCCCCACTGTAATATCCACATCTCCCCCACTGTATTATCCACATCTCCCCCACTGTATTATCCATGTCATCTCCCCCCACTATAATATCCACGTCATCTCCCCCGCTGTAATATCCACATCTCCCCCCACTGTAATATCCACGTCATCTCCCCCCACTGTAATATCCACGTCATCTCCCCCCACTGTAATATCCACGTCATCTCCCCCACTGTAATATCTAAATCTCCCCCCACTGTAATATCCAGTCATCTCCCCCCACTGTAATATCCACGTCATCTCCCCCCACTGTAATATCCACATCTCCCCCACTGTAATATCCACATCTCCCCCCACTGTAATATCCACATCTCCCCCCACTGTAATATCTACGTCATCTCCCCCACTGTAATATCCACATCTTCCCCACTGTATTATCCACGTCATCTCCCCCCACTATAATATCCACGTCATCTCCCCCGCTGTAATATCCACATCTCCCCCCCACTGTAATATCCGCGTCATCTCCCCCCACTGTAATATCCGCGTCATCTCCCCCCACTGTAATATCCACGTCATCTCCCCCCACTGTAATATCCACATCTCCCCCACTGTATTATCCACATCTCCCCACTGTAATATCCACATCTCCCCCCACTGTAATATCTACGTCATCTCCCCCACTGTAATATCCACATCTCCCCCGCAGTAATATCCACATCTCCCCCGCAGTAATATCCACATCTCCCCCGCTGTAATATCCACATCTCCCCCGCTGTAATATCCACATCTCCCCCACTGTAATATCCACATCTCCCCCCGCTGTAATATCCACATCTCCCCCCACTGTAAAATCCACATCTCCCCCCACTGTAATATCCACATCTCCCCCCACTGTAATATCCACGTCATCTCCCCCACTGTATTATCCACATCTCCCCCACTGTATTATCCACGTCATCTCCTCCCACTATAATATCCACGTCATCTCCCCCGCTGTAATATCCACGTCTTCTCCCCCGCTGTAATATCCACATCTCCCCCCACTGTAATATCCACATCATCTCCCCCACTGTAATATCCACATCTCCCCCCCACTGTAATATCCACATCTCCCCCCACTGTAATATCCACGTCATCTCCCCCACTGTAATATCCACATCTCCCCCCACTGTAATATCCACATCTCCCCCCACTGTAATATCCACATCTCCCCCGCTGTAATATCCACATCTCCCCCACTGTAATATCCACATCTCCCCCCCGCTGTAATATCCACATCTCCCCCCACTGTAATATCCACCTCATCTCCCCCCACTGTAATATCCACCTCATCTCCCCCCACTGTAATATCCACGTCATCTCCCCCACTGTAATATCTACATCTCCCCTCACTGTAATATCCAGTCATCTCCCCCCACTGTAATATCCACGTCATCTCCCCCCACTGTAATATCCACATCTCCCCCACTGTAATATCCACATCTCCCCCCACTGTAATATCCACATCTCCCCCCACTGTAATATCTACGTCATCTCCCCCACTGTAATATCCACATCTCCCCCACTGTATTATCCACGTCATCTCCCCCCACTATAATATCCACGTCATCTCCCCCACTGTAATATCCACATCTTCCCCACTGTATTATCCACGTCATCTCCCCCGCTGTAATATCCACATCTCCCCCCACTGTAATATCCACGTCATCTCCCCCCACTGTAATATCCACGTCATCTCCCCCCCACTGTAATATCCACGTCATCTCCCCCCACTGTAATATCCACATCTCCCCCCACTGTAGTATCTACGTCATCTCCCCCACTGTAATATCCACATCTCCCCCCCCGCTGTAATATCCACATCTCCCCCCACTGTAATATCCACCTCATCTCCCCCCACTGTAATATCCACGTCATCTCCCCCACTGTAATATCTACATCTCCCCTCACTGTAATATCCAGTCATCTCCCCCCACTGTAATATCCACGTCATCTCCCCCCACTGTAATATCCACATCTCCCCCACTGTAATATCCACATCTCCCCCCACTGGAATATCCACATCTCCCCCCACTGTAATATCTACGTCATCTCCCCCACTGTAATATCCACATCTCCCCCACTGTATTATCCACGTCATCTCCCCCCACTATAATATCCACGTCATCTCCCCCACTGTAATATCCACATCTTCCCCACTGTATTATCCACGTCATCTCCCCCGCTGTAATATCCACATCTCCCCCCACTGTAATATCCACGTCATCTCCCCCCACTGTAATATCCACGTCATCTCCCCCCCACTGTAATATCCACGTCATCTCCCCCCACTGTAATATCCACATCTCCCCCCACTGTAGTATCTACGTCATCTCCCCCACTGTAATATCCACATCTCCCCCGCTGTAATATCCACATCTCCCCCGCTGTAATATCCACATCTCCCCCCGCTGTAATATCCACATCTCCCCCCGCTGTAATATCCACATCTCCCCCCGCTGTAATATCCACATCTCCCCCCACTGTAATATTCACGTCATCTCCCCCACTGTATTATCCACATCTCCCCCACTGTATTATCCACGTCATCTCCTCCCACTATAATATCCACGTCATCTCCCCCGCTGTAATATCCACGTCATCTCCCCCGCTGTAATATCCACATCTCCCCCCACTGTAATATCCAGTCATCTCCCCCCACTGTAATATCCACGTCATCTCCCCCCACTGTAATATCCACATCTCCTCCCACTATAATATCCATGTCATCTCCCCCGCTGTAATATCCACATCTCCCCCCCCCGCTGTAATATCCACATCTCCCCCCACTGTAATATCCACGTCATCTCCCCCACTATAATATCCACATCTCCCCCACTGTATTATCCACATCTCCCCCACTGTATTATCCATGTCATCTCCCCCCACTATAATATCCACGTCATCTCCCCCCGCTGTAATATCCACATCTCCCCCCACTGTAATATCCACATCATCTCCCCCCACTGTAATATCCACGTCATCTCCCCCACTGTAATATCTACATCTCCCCCCACTGTAATATCCAGTCATCTCCCCCCACTGTAATATCCACATCTCCCCCCACTGTAATATCCAAATCCCCCCCCACTGTAATATCTACGTCATCTCCCCCACTGTAATATCCACATCTCCCCCACTGTATTATCCACGTCATCTCCCCCCACTATAATATCCACGTCATCTCCCCCCACTGTAATATCCACATCTTGCTCCCAGTGAACTCAAAATAGCAGCGCTAAAGGCAATCCCTAAAATAATAAGATGTAGTGAAGGGTGATGTACTGATGAATCAACCTGTGCAATGATTACATCACATCCTCACCCCTCATCATTACTGTGCATAAAATGATATGCTCAAAAAATCATAAACAAATGGTGCATATAAACCAATTAAGTGAATGACATATCTGTGCATATGCAAATATATAAAAGTGAAAATTACAACTAAGTGAGAGCCAATGTGAATTAACTCGCAAAAAATTATATATCTATAAATTGTGTCCACAAACAATCCAAACGTAAAATAGTCCAAAACAAAAATCCGTGACGTGTTGTGGTGCAAAATCTTCTACTTAAATGAATCTTCCACCGCACCTCTGTGACTGTGAATCCACTCCCCTTAGGCGAATACACTCACCAGCTCCTTTAGCCCACACTCTCGTGTCAGGGCCAACAAGCTTTTATCCCACACTCACAGGGGATAAGAACGATCTTCAGTAGAAAGCCTGTACACCTTTACCTCTCCAAAGTGTAATGCCCAAGAGCTCTCTCCACATGAAAAAGAAAAATCATCCAATGGTGCAATAACGTAATAAAATTTATTAAAAACCAAAAAGCCCCTTCACCATTGCACTCACATCCTTAAAAATCACTGCAGGCTCAACAGTAACACAGCACAGCAAGTTGTCACAGCATCAAACATGAAGTCAGTAAACCAGTGTGTGGTGGTCACGGCGGACCCAGGTACTGCGTTTCTCCAAATACCCGTCTCACCCGATCCCTGGTGTAGATGTGACCGGCTTCCACCTCTCCTCGTATGGCGCTCCCTGTCACAGCGTCCTACGTCACTTAGAAACGATTGCCGTGTAGCCACGCCCCGACATGTTTCGTCATAAAGACTTAGTCATGGGATTGGCTACACGGCACGGCAATCAGTCTTTTATACCCATAACTTCCGATCCGAGCGGAAGACCCATAACTGCGCCTGCGCGCCTTCAGTGTTTGATCCGAGCAGAGAACGCTACACTGCGCCTGCGCGTTCCCTGTGTCCCCGCTCGCACCATTCCACACTGTTTCTGTATAGCGCAATACACTTTATGCTTGTAGGAGTCACATTATTACATATATCAGAACTATTTCATCCTATAATGTTTCTCCCGATGCAGTGAATCACATTAATAATGTTCTAACAAAATATTCCACCTCCACGTGAAGCAACGGGCTAATTCTCCCATATGTATATAGATAAAAACCCCATAAAACGTTCATTGAACTTCACCATAATATGTAAAAGAGTTACTTTAATAACTCATAATGTTAAATGTAAAAACAGTCAACTAATAACATCCTATCCTCGAGCAGATATATAACGCACACCCAGCCTATAACTCATAACTTCCCCTAAAGAATGGATATATTCATACACAGGACTATATCTCACGATACCTTTAACTTATAGTATAAACATGAGCCCCCACTGCAACATCAGCAAACTAAAAAAGTCAAGTGTAAAAAACTAAATAAAAATAAAAATAAAAAAAATGTATAAGAAAAAAAGAAAAGAAAAAATGAAAAATAAATAATAAATAACAAAAAATTGAATACCAAAAAAACGAGAGGAGTAAAATAAATAAAATATAAAAATAAAATTAAAATAAAATATAAAAGATAAATAAAATATAAAATAAAATATAAAAAATAAAAAATAATAAAATAAAAATAAAATATGAAAAATAATAATAAACAGTAAATCATAAATAATAATAAATAATAAATAAATAAAATAAAATAAAATAGAATAAAATAAAAAAGACAAATATATATATATAAAAATAAAAATAAAAATAAAAATAAATATAAAAAATAAATATAAAAATACAAATTAAAATAAGGATGAAAAATAAAAATTAAAAATTTTTTATAAACAAATGAAAAATGTCAAAAAAATTTAAAGAAAATTGTATGAAAAATATCAAAAAAAGATTATGTAACACTTGAATTTAATAGTCGCTGATGAAGCAGTTGAGATCCAACTCTATGTTGAGACCCCTCGGAAAAAGGCACCTGAGCAGGAATATCCATCGGGTCTCTCGTTGGGACAAGTCCCTCACCCGATTTGACCCTCTCCAGGTAGGGTAAACAATGTCAATCCCACAGAACTGGAGAAGAGTAGGGTCCTGATCATGTTTCTCTCTAAAATGGAGGGACACGCTATGATATTTATATCCGTTCCTAATATTGGACATATGTTCAGATATCCGCACCCTTAGAAGTCGCTTGGTGCGTCCAACATAAAACAGACCGCAGGGGCACCACATTAAATACACCACATACGATGAGTTGCATGTAATGAACTCCCTTATTTTAAAGGTTTCATTTTCGTGATTAGTGATGCTCTTCATTCCTCGATTACTTGTTCTGGCTGTTTTGCAGCATATACACTTCCTACATGGGAAAAATCCATTTAAGTCTATCTTTATAGACTGGCGCCCAGGGGGATCAAGGATCTTTCTCACCACCCTATCTCCAAAGCTGGGGGCCCTTCTATAGATGAACTTAGGGAGTTCAGGTAGAACCTCCCCCAAATGCCGGTCTCTACCCAGAATATACCAGTATTTCTTAAATATATCTTCAATTTCTTTGTATTGGCAATGAAAATTCGAGATGAAACCCCACTGGTGTTCATTAGAGGTGCATGATTCTCTTTCTTTACTTCTTAGGCACTCCTCTCTTGGGACATTGGCTACCTGTTCTATGACACTATCTAGGGATCCTTCAGAGTATCCCTTTTGCATGAATCTCTCCTTTAATATATTGGCCTGTGTATAGTATTTCTCCTGTTCTGAACAGTTCCGCCGGACCCTCAACATTTGACCCTTTGGTATATTCTTTATCCAAGCCGGGTGATGTCCACTACGAATGGACAGAAAACTGTTGCGGTCAGTCGGTTTAAAAAATACATACGTGCTTAGAGAGTTCCCTCTTTTCTCAATAGTTACATCGAGAAAATTCACACTCATGTCACTTACTTGTGCCTCCAATTTTATGTTATTCCCATTAGTGTTAAGATAACTCAAGAATTCATCCAAAGACTCCCTAGAACCCTCGCAGATCAGTAGGAGGTCATCTATGAATCTTCGATAAAGTCTGAGTTGAGGTAGTCGTTTGCTAAATATAAATCTATCCTCCCATTCTGCCATAAACAGGTTGGCGAGGCTGGGAGCATACTTGGCTCCCATAGCCACGCCAACCTGCTGAGAGAAGAAGTGACCGTTCCACCAAAAATAATTATGTGACATGCAGAAGGTCAGAGCATGGCCCAAAAAACGCTTCTGCATGTCAGGGATGTCCTCTCTCCTACTTAATGCCCAATTCAATGACAAGGAGGAATCCTCATGCTGGATGACCGTGTAAAGGGAGGCCACATCGGCCGTGACCAAATAGGTCTCGGTCGTGGGATTGAGACAGACCTCACTCAAATGTTGGAGGAGGTCAGAGGTGTCTCTAAGATATGCCTTAGTGATTTTAACACTGGGCTGGAGGAATTTGTCCAAATACTCTCCAAGCCGCGCTGTTACTGATCCTATCCCATTCACGATGGGTCGTGCTGGGGGTACTTTGGCATCCTTATGGATTTTAGGTAACGTGTAGATTACTGGAATCCTACACGCACTTGGTACCAGATATCTCTTTTCTTTCCCATTCAAAGCACCTGTAGCATACCCCCAGTCCACCAATAGGCTCAGTTGGTGCTTATATTTCTCCGTAGGATCACTAGTCAATCTCTCATAAGTAGAGCGGTCGCCTAGCATCCTCGTGAGTTGTTCCTGGTAAAACATTTTATCCATAATAACGACCCCCCCTCCCTTGTCAGCTGGGCGTACAATAATATTGTTCCTTTTTTCCAGAGAACGAATGCCATCCTCAATATATTTTGGGTTGATATTATCTTTTACAGTCAACTGTTCTATATCATTTAGCACCAAATTTTTGAACACCTCTATACAATGATTACTAGAGTTTTGGGGGTTGAATACGGACTTATTCTTTAAGCCACTGTCCACTTTTCTCACAGATGAAACAACGTCACTCCTAGGGGCCAGCGGGTGGCTCAAAAAATATTTCTTAAGGTTCAAAGTCCGTATAAATTTGTGTGTGTCGATATACACCTCAAATTTATTGAGTGTTTTTTTGGGCGCACACTTAAGGCCCAAATTTAGTATATTCTGTTCTTTTGGATTTAATTTCACCTTACTTAAATTATATATGCCAGTTTTTATGTGTCCCTTAACCTTTTTCTTGGATTGTCGACGTTGTCCTGCTCGACAGCCCCTTCGTTTCTTGGTGGTGGCCCCATTTCCCTGTTCACATACTGCTGTGGGCCATTCCTCCCTCCCCTGTTGTTCATCGGGTGGTTCTTTCCTCTCGGTGTCCCCCCTCCCCTCCCCCTCCTCCCTCGCTGTCCTAAAAAAGAAGAACCAGGGCCCTGTTGATAGTGATATTGTCCCTGATAATCCTCGTCCAGGGGAAGATATCTATTGTGTAAGGGGGTAGAGTTTCTACCATCCCCATAATTCTGAGGGGGGTAATTTTGATATACACTATGACCCTGGGGTGGGGCCCCTCCTCCAGGATAATTCATTCCATATGACTGGGGATCCCGCCATTCCCCCTGACTCTGATTATATTGATAATTCCCTCTCCAGGGTGGGGTTGGTCTAGGTGAATAGTGGTGATCATTATATTGATAATCTCTTTGTTGCAGAGAAGCATTGTTAGATGCTTGTCCACTCCCACTTTGTTCACCTCTACCGGTGCCACTCTTCACCCTCACTCTTTTATTTTGATCAGTTTTAGGGTCAGTGGTTGTATACACATTGTTTTTATCCTGCACAGGGACCTCCCTGGCTTTCACAACAGGGTTCTGCCATGCATAGATTTTATTATTTTTGAAATCTGCTACGTCCCTATTGTATTTCTTAACCTTTTTCTTTTGTGTCTCTCTATCCACCTTTTCAAGCTTTCTTTTCATAGTGTTATTGAATTCTTTGAGTTGATTAGACTCATTCATAGGTTCTAATTTGCTGCGTAGCGTATTGATCTGCTCATTAATCCTACTCAATTTTTTCTGTTTCCTACTTAATACTAGGTCTTGCAACTCCCTTCCTACTCTATTGAAAAATTCTAACCATTCATCCATAAAACATTGGTCATCAAGACCATCCTGGGGGGGTATATCCCACCTCAGGCTCCTAAAAATCAGTTTTTCCTTCTGATAATGATTAAAAGTGAACACATCCCACCAGGTTTTCACCTGTTTTTCCAACAAGTTTTCTAAATTCTTTAACATGCCGGAGATATCTTCCTCATAATCCGTCATTTCAGAATTAGCTGAGAAAATATTATCCGGATTCATCTGTCTATTATTGAGAAAGTTAAGAACTTCCATGGCTGCACGCGTTTAAATGAATAAAGATAATGAAAAAATCAGATGTATAAAAATCCGCCCACTCATACACCCAAAAACGCTGCGCTGATGGCAAAAACCTGAATCTGAGCTGCTGCTTAAATAATAAGTATACAGTAAAAAATTGATCCACCACAAACTTGCTCCCAGTGAACTCAAAATAGCAGCGCTAAAGGCAATCCCTAAAATAATAAGATGTAGTGAAGGGTGATGTACTGATGAATCAACCTGTGCAATGATTACATCACATCCTCACCCCTCATCATTACTGTGCATAAAATGATATGCTCAAAAAATCATAAACAAATGGTGCATATAAACCAATTAAGTGAATGACATATCTGTGCATATGCAAATATATAAAAGTGAAAATTACAACTAAGTGAGAGCCAATGTGAATTAACTCGCAAAAAATTATATATCTATAAATTGTGTCCACAAACAATCCAAACGTAAAATAGTCCAAAACAAAAATCCGTGACGTGTTGTGGTGCAAAATCTTCTACTTAAATGAATCTTCCACCGCACCTCTGTGACTGTGAATCCACTCCCCTTAGGCGAATACACTCACCAGCTCCTTTAGCCCACACTCTCGTGTCAGGGCCAACAAGCTTTTATCCCACACTCACAGGGGATAAGAACGATCTTCAGTAGAAAGCCTGTACACCTTTACCTCTCCAAAGTGTAATGCCCAAGAGCTCTCTCCACATGAAAAAGAAAAATCATCCAATGGTGCAATAACGTAATAAAATTTATTAAAAACCAAAAAGCCCCTTCACCATTGCACTCACATACTATAAGTTAAAGGTATCGTGAGATATAGTCCTGTGTATGAATATATCCATTCTTTAGGGGAAGTTATGAGTTATAGGCTGGGTGTGCGTTATATATCTGCTCGAGGATAGGATGTTATTAGTTGACTGTTTTTACATTTAACATTATGAGTTATTAAAGTAACTCTTTTACATATTATGGTGAAGTTCAATGAACGTTTTATGGGGTTTTTATCTATATACATATGGGAGAATTAGCCCGTTGCTTCACGTGGAGGTGGAATATTTTGTTAGAACATTATTAATGTGATTCACTGCATCGGGAGAAACATTATAGGATGAAATAGTTCTGATATATGTAATAATGTGACTCCTACAAGCATAAAGTGTATTGCGCTATACAGAAACAGTGTGGAATGGTGCGAGCGGGGACACAGGGAACGCGCAGGCGCAGTGTAGCGTTCTCTGCTCGGATCAAACACTGAAGGCGCGCAGGCGCAGTTATGGGTCTTCCGCTCGGATCGGAAGTTATGGGTATAAAAGACTGATTGCCGTGCCGTGTAGCCAATCCCATGACTAAGTCTTTATGACGAAACATGTCGGGGCGTGGCTACACGGCAATCGTTTCTAAGTGACGTAGGACGCTGTGACAGGGAGCGCCATACGAGGAGAGGTGGAAGCCGGTCACATCTACACCAGGGATCGGGTGAGACGGGTATTTGGAGAAACGCAGTACCTGGGTCCGCCGTGACCACCACACACTGGTTTACTGACTTCATGTTTGATGCTGTGACAACTTGCTGTGTTGTGTTACTGTTGAGCCTGCAGTGATTTTTAAGGATGTGAGTGCAATGGTGAAGGGGCTTTTTGGTTTTTAATAAATTTTATTACGTTATTGCACCATTGGATGATTTTTCTTTTTCATGTGGAGAGAGCTCTTGGGCATTACACTTTGGAGAGGCAAAGGTGTACAGGCTTTCTACTGAAGATCGTTCTTATCCCCTGTGAGTGTGGGATAAAAGCTTGTTGGCCCTGACACGAGAGTGTGGGCTAAAGGAGCTGGTGAGTGTATTCGCCTAAGGGGAGTGGATTCACAGTCACAGAGGTGCGGTGGAAGATTCATTTAAGTAGAAGATTTTGCACCACAACACGTCACGGATTTTTGTTTTGGACTATTTTACGTTTGGATTGTTTGTGGACACAATTTATAGATATATAATTTTTTGCGAGTTAATTCACATTGGCTCTCACTTAGTTGTAATTTTCACTTTTATATATTTGCATATGCACAGATATGTCATTCACTTAATTGGTTTATATGCACCATTTGTTTATGATTTTTTGAGCATATCATTTTATGCACAGTAATGATGAGGGGTAAGGATGTGATGTAATCATTGCACAGGTTGATTCATCAGTACATCACCCTTCACTACATCTTATTATTTTAGGGATTGCCTTTAGCGCTGCTATTTTGAGTTCACTGGGAGCAAGTTTGTGGTGGATCAATTTTTTACTGTATACTTATTATTTAAGCAGCAGCTCAGATTCAGGTTTTTGCCATCAGCGCAGCGTTTTTGGGTGTATGAGTGGGCGGATTTTTATACATCTGATTTTTTCAATATCCACATCTTCCCCACTGTATTATCCACGTCATCTCCCCCCACTATAATATCCACGTCATCTCCCCCGCTGTAATATCCACATCTCCCCCCACTGTAATATCCAAGTCATGTCCCCCCACTGTAATATCCGCGTCATCTCCCCCCCACTGTAATATCCACGTCATCTCCCCCCACTGTAATATCCACATCTCCCCACTGTAATATCCACATCTCCCCCCCGCTGTAATATCCACATCTCCCCCACTGTAATATCTACAATCTCCCCCCACTGTAATATCTACAATCTCCCCCCACTGTAATATCCACGTCATCTCCCCCACTGTAATATCCACATCATCTCCCCCCACTGTAATATCCACGTCATCTCCCCCACTGTAATATCCACATCTCCCCCCACTGTAATATCCACATCTCCCCCGCTGTAATATCCACATCTCCCCGCACTGTAATATCCACATCTCCCCCGCTGTAATATCCACATCTCCCCCACTGTAATATCCACATCTCCCCCCGCTGTAATATCCACATCTCCCCCCACTGTAATATCCACATCTCCCTCCACTGTAATATCCACATCTCCCCCCACTGTAATATCCACGTCATCTCCCCCACTGTATTATCCACATCTCCCCCACTGTATTATCCACGTCATCTCCTCCCACTATAATATCCACGTCATCTCCCCCGCTGTAATATCCACGTCTTCTCCCCCGCTGTAATATCCACATCTCCCCCCACTGTAATATCCACGTCATCTCCCCCACTGTAATATCCACATCTCCCCCCCACTGTAATATCCACATCTCCCCCCACTGTAATATCCACGTCATCTCCCCCACTGTAATATCCACATCTCCCCCCCACTGTAATATCCACGTCATCTCCCCCACTGTAATATCCACATCTCCCCCCCACTGTAATATCCACATCCCCCCACTGTAATATCCACATCTCCCCCGCTGTAATATCCACATCTCCCCCCACTGTAATATCCACATCTCCCCCCACTGTAATATCCACATCTCCCCCCACTGTAATATCCACATCTCCCCCCACTGTAATATCCACCTCATCTCCCCTCACTGTAATATCCAGTCATCTCCCCCCACTGTAATATCCACGTCATCTCCCCCCACTGTAATATCCACATCTCCCCCACTGTAATATCCACATCTCCCCCCACTGTAATATCCACATCTCCCCCCACTGTAATATCTACGTCATCTCCCCCACTGTAATATCCACATCTCCCCCACTGTATTATCCACGTCATCTCCCCCCCACTATAATATCCACGTCATCTCCCCCACTGTAATATCCACATCTTCCCCACTGTATTATCCACGTCATCTCCCCCGCTGTAATATCCACATCTCCCCCCACTGTAATATCCACGTCATCTCCCCCCACTGTAATATCCATGTCATCTCCCCCCACTGTAATATCCACGTCATCTCCCCCCACTGTAATATCCACATCTCCCCCACTGTAATATCCACATCTCCCCACTGTAATATCCACATCTCCCCCGCTGTAATATCCACATTTCCCCCCGCTGTAATATCCACATCTCCCCCCACTGTAATATCCACATCTCCCCCACTGTATTATCCACATCTCCCCCACTGTATTATCCACGTCATCTCCTCCCACTATAATATCCACGTCATCTCCCCCGCTGTAATATCCACGTCATCTCCCCCGCTGTAATATCCACATCTCCCCCCACTGTAATATCCACATCTCCCCCCACTGTAATATCCACATCTCCCCCACTGTAATATCCACGTCATCTCCCCCACTGTATTATCCACATCTCCCCCACTGTATTATCCACGTCATCTCCTCCCACTATAATATCCACGTCATCTCCCCCGCTGTAATATCCACATCTCCCCCCACTGTAATATCCACGTCTTCTCCCCCACTGTAGAATCCACATCTCCCCCCCACTGTAATATCCACATCTCCCCCCACTGTAATATCTACGTCATCTCCCCCACTGTAATATCCACATCTCCCCCGCTGTAATATCCACATCTCCCCCGGTTGTAATATCCACATCTCCCCCCGCTGTAATATCCACATCTCCCCCACTGTAATATCCACGTCATCTCCCCCACTGTAATATCCATGTCATCTCCCCCCACTGTAATATCTACATCTCCCCTCACTGTAATATCCAGTCATCTCCCCCCACTGTAATATCCACGTCATCTCCCCCCACTGTAATATCCACATCTCCCCCACTGTAATATCCACATCTCCCCCACTGTATTATCCACGTCATCTCCCCCCACTATAATATCCACATCATCTCCCCCACTGTAATATCCACATCTTCCCCACTGTATTATCCACGTCATCTCCCCCGCTGTAATATCCACATCTCCCCCCACTGTAATATCCACGTCATCTCCCCCCACTGTAATATCCACATCATCTCCCCCCACTGTAATATCCACGTCATCTCCCCCCCACTGTAATATCCACATCTCCCCACTGTAATATCCACATCTCCCCCCACTGTAGTATCTACGTCATCTCCCCCACTGTAATATCCACATCTCCCCCGCTGTAATATCCACATCTCCCCCGCTGTAATATCCACATCTCCCCCCGCTGTAATATCCACATCTCCCCCCACTGTAATATCCACATCTCCCCCCACTGTAATATCCACATCTCCCCCCACTGTAATATCCACGTCTTCTCCCCCACTGTAGAATCCACATCTCCCCCCCACTGTAATATCCACATCTCCCCCCACTGTAATATCTACGTCATCTCCCCCACTGTAATATCCACATCTCCCCCGCTGTAATATCCACATCTCCCCCGGTTGTAATATCCACATCTCCCCCCGCTGTAATATCCACATCTCCCCCACTGTAATATCCACGTCATCTCCCCCACTGTAATATCCATGTCATCTCCCCCCACTGTAATATCTACATCTCCCCTCACTGTAATATCCAGTCATCTCCCCCCACTGTAATATCCACGTCATCTCCCCCCACTGTAATATCCACATCTCCCCCACTGTAATATCCACATCTCCCCCACTGTATTATCCACGTCATCTCCCCCCACTATAATATCCACATCATCTCCCCCACTGTAATATCCACATCTTCCCCACTGTATTATCCACGTCATCTCCCCCGCTGTAATATCCACATCTCCCCCCACTGTAATATCCACGTCATCTCCCCCCACTGTAATATCCACATCATCTCCCCCCACTGTAATATCCACGTCATCTCCCCCCCACTGTAATATCCACATCTCCCCACTGTAATATCCACATCTCCCCCCACTGTAGTATCTACGTCATCTCCCCCACTGTAATATCCACATCTCCCCCGCTGTAATATCCACATCTCCCCCGCTGTAATATCCACATCTCCCCCCGCTGTAATATCCACATCTCCCCCCACTGTAATATCCACATCTCCCCCCACTGTAATATTCACGTCATCTCCCCCACTGTATTATCCACATCTCCCCCACTGTATTAACCACGTCATCTCCTCCCACTATAATATCCACGTCATCTCCCCCGCTGTAATATCCACGTCATCTCCCCGCTGTAATATCCACATCTCCCCCCACTGTAATATCCACATCTCCCCCACTGTAATATCCACATCTCCCCCCCGCTGTAATATCCACATCTCCCCCCACTGTAATATCCACATCTCCCCCCACTGTAATATCCACATCTCCACCCACTCTAATATCCACGTCATCTCCCCCACTGTATTATCCACATCTCCCCCACTGTATTAACCACGTCATCTCCTCCCACTATAATATCCACGTCATCTCCCCCGCTGTAATATCCACATCTCCTCCCACTGTAATATCCACGTCATCTCCCCCACTGTAATTTCCACATCTCCCCCCCCACTGTAATATCCACATCTCCCCCCACTGTAATATCTACGTCATCTCCCCCACTGTAATATCCACATCTCCCCCGCTGTAATATCCACATCTCCCCCACTGTAATATCCACATCTCCCCCACTGTAATATCCACGTCATCTCCCCCCACTGTAATATCCATGTCATCTCCCCCCACTGTAATATCCACATCTCCCCCGCTGTAATGTCCACATCTCTCCCACTGTAATATCCACGTCATCTCCCCCCACTGTAATATCCACGTCATCTCCCCCACTGTAATATCCACGTCATCTCCCCCACTGTAATATCCACGTCATCTCCCCCCACTGTAATATCCACGTCATCTCCCCCCACTGTAATATCCACGTCATCTCCCCCCACTGTAATATCCACGTCATATCCCCCACTGTAATATCCACGTCATCTCCCCCCACTGTAATATCCACATCTCCCCCACTGTATTATCCACGTCATCTTCCCCCACTATATTATCCACGTCATCTCCCCCACTGTAATATCCACATCTTCCCCACTGTATTATCCACGTCATCTCCCCCCACTATAATATCCATGTCATCTCCCCCGCTGTAATATCCACATCTCCCCCCACTGTAATATCCACGTCATCTCCCCCCACTGTAATATCCACGTCATCTCCCCCCACTGTAATATCCACGTCATCTCCCCCCACTGTAATATCCACATCTCCCCACTGTAATATCCACATCTCCCCCCACTGTAATATCTACGTCATCTCCCCCACTGTAATATCCACATCTACCCCACTGTAATATCCACATCTCCCCCACTGTAATATCCACATCTCCCCCACTGTAATATCCACATCTCCCCCCGCTGTAATATCCACATCTCCCCCCACTGTAATATCCACATCTCCCCCCACTGTAATATCTACGTCATCTCCCCCACTGTAATATCCACATCTCCCCCACTGTATTATCCACGTCATCTCCCCCCACTATATTATCCACGTCATCTCCCCCACTGTAATATCCACATCTTCCCCACTGTATTATCCACGTCATCTCCCCCCACTATAATATCCATGTCATCTCCCCCGCTGTAATATCCACATCTCCCCCCACTGTAATATCCACGTCATCTCCCCCCACTGTAATATCCACGTCATCTCCCCCCACTGTAATATCCACATCTCCCCACTGTAATATCCACATCTCCCCCCACTGTAATATCTACGTCATCTCCCCCACTGTAATATCCACATCTCCCCCACTGTAATATCCACATCTCCCCCCACTGTAATATCCATGTCATCTCCCCCACTGTAATATCCACATCTCCCCCACTGTAATATCCACATCTCCCCCCCGCTGTAATATCCACATCTCCCCCCCGCTGTAATATCCACATCTCCCCCCACTGTAATATCCACATCTCCCCCCACTGTAATATCCACGTCATCTCCCCCACTGTATTATCCACATCTCCCCCACTGTATTAACCACGTCATCTCCTCCCACTATAATATCCACGTCATCTCCCCCGCTGTAATATCCACGTCATCTCCCCCGCTGTAATATCCACATCTCCCCCCACTGTAATATCCACGTCATCTCCCCCACTGTAATATCCACACCCCCCCCCCCACTGTAATATCCACATCTCCCCCACTGTAATGGACATCTCCCCCACTGTAATATCCACATCTCCCCTACAATTGTCTGCTTGCTTACCACTACACAAGCAGATCCATGAGCAGTTTAAGGTGGGTGATGATGACGTCAGCGCAACGCTCACCTAGGCCACTGCCGGGTGTACCAAGATGGCCTTTCCTATGGGCTCATTTCGCAGATCGGCACACCACGCGATCCGCGGATTGAGAGGCGAGAGCCAGATACAGCCATCAAAAGAGCCACAGGTTCCTGACCCCTGGGGTAGGGCTAACATAGCCTCAATAACTTACAATTATACGATAAAATCAGTAAAATCACGGGGCGCCTGTATAGATGTTTTGTAAAATTAGCTTTAATTGGTTGATTTGAATGAGGATCGTTCCAAAGTATGTAACTATGAAAAAGGGGGAAAAATGATTACTGAGCGCAGGGCATAAATGAATAAGTGCCAATAATAGTGAGCATAAGTCGGGCATATGTAACCAGGCAGAGGCTTACCTAGGTGATTTATGGAAAAACAAAAACCGCCAAATACCCCAAAAGGGTGTCTAGATCACAGAGGAATAGTAGTGATCAGCGACAAAATTCCAAAGCCTGTATTCAAAAGAAGTGTAAGGCCAAAGATAAGCATCAAATTACCAAGTACTTGACATACAAAACGAAAGCCTGACAAGTGATAAATAAACATACCCAGGTAATGTGCAGCAGCAGTAAAGGTGCCCCTGAGGTCCAGCAGTGAGGTACGTGGACTGGCTGGTTATATATGCCCCCCCACACCTAAATGGCATAACCAATCAGTGAGCGGACGAAAAAGGCTCTCGCGCATGCGCCCGCAAAGTGCACATCGAGCCTACAATGCCCATAGTGCAATGCGGGAAAAAGTCTGAGTCACGTGACAAAACGTCAGCGGGGATGGGAAGGGTTCAGTGGAGAGGCTGTCAGTCAACACTTGGTCGAAGTGACAGCGAACCAGAACCTGGGCACCGGGTGGTGGAGGGCGAGTGATTTAGATGGAGACGTGACCGCAAGAACGAGAGCAGGGGCGGGCTAGCACTGTGGGGATTATTTACAATAAACTATTGGAGGTAAAATTTAAAAAAGTGTCAGTAAAAGGATTCCTGCTGAGCACTATTATGTGTTCCCAAACCTAAAAAAAAAGTGCAGCGCTAACTTACTGATCAATAACTTAAAGTGAGGTTCCACCCAAAAAAACAAAAATACATGGAAAATCCTAAAAAAAAACACAAAAAAACATTTGGATATTTTTTTTTTAACTTACCTCTAAATGCCTGTTGCTAGGGGGTCCCTCGTAGTCTGCCCCTTCCAGTGCCTTGGCTGGTGACATCACTTCCCCCTCGGCACAGGAAGGGCTCCGCTCTGCTTCCTCCCTCCTGTCTATCATCTGGGACCCATTACAGGTCCCAGGTGACTGAGCGGCCAATCACGGTGCGTGGTGCCACTCGCGCATGCGCAGTGGGTGCCAGGCTGTGAAGCCACAGCCCGGCGCCCACAGTTGCAATGCCGGCGCGGCTGAACAGAGGGGGAGATGAGCGGGGCTTCGATCCCCTGCATCGCTGGACCCAGGGACAGATAAGTGTCCAATTAAAAGTCAGCAGCTGCAGTATTTGTAGCTGCTGACTTTTAATTTTTTTTTTTTTTTTCATGGGCCCCTTGGGTGGAACTCCTCTTTAATAATGGTGGAATCCTCCAATGTATGGAGATCTCAATAGGCTTCAATATTACGACAATACCGGTCTCTGATACGCAATTTCACATATAATACCCATCAGACTGAAATAAGACATACTGTATAAAATGAAACTTAGCAGGGATGGTGGAAACCTCTCCTATAGATATTGGCTATAAAAAAAAAATGTCTTCATCAGTTTAGGCCAATATTTATTCTGCTACATATTGTTGGTTAAAAAAATTTGCAACACGCGTATATTGATTGGTTTGTGTAAAAGTTATAGCGTCTGCACAATAGGGAATAGATTTAAGGCATTTTTAATCTGATTTTCTGATAGATTCAATTTTAGTTATCATTATATTAGATAATGAATGTGGGGGCCTTTTGGTGTGCAGGATTTTTTAATTTTTTTCTGGACCCGGATGTGGAGCCTGTGTGGCTCGTCAAACTCAACTGTGTAGGCAAGTCTCTACAGCCAATGTATGTCTATTCACTTTATATATGGTGCCTGCAGGGGGCAGAGTGCCCATGTGTATGACCCCCTAGACCAGTGATGGCGAACCTTGGCACCCCAGATGTTTTGAAACTACATTTCCCATGATGCTCAACTACACTGCAGAGTGCATGGGCATCATGGGAAATGTAGTTCCAAAACATCTGGGGTGCCAAGGTTCGCCATGACTGCCCTAGACCATTGTTTGTCAACTTCAGTCCTCGAGGTGCTCCAGTGGGTCCCGTTTTCAGGCTTCCCATTATTTTGCACAGGTGATTTGATCAGTTTCACTGCCTTAGCAATTACCACAGCTGTTTCATCTGAGGGAAATCCTGAAAACATGACCTGCTGGGGTGCCTTCAGGACTGGAAGGATTATGGAGGCCACTGTGCTCTTAGGAACCTTAACTGCAGCAGAAATTTTTCTGTAACCTTGGCCAGATCTGTGCCTTGCCACAATTCTGTCTCTGAGCTCTTCAGGCAGTTCCCTTTGACCTCATGATTCTCATTTGCTCTGACATGCACTGTGAGCTGTAAGGTCTTATATAGACAGGTGTGTGGCTTTCATAATCAAGTCCAATCAGTATAATTAAACACAGCTGGACTCAAATGAAGGTGTAGAACCATCTCAAGGATGATCAGAAGAAATGGACAGCACCTGAGTTAAATATATGAGTGTCACAGCAAAGGGTCTGAATACTTAGGACCATGTGATATTTCAGTTTTTCTTTTTTAATAAATCTGCAAAAATGTCAACAATTCTGTGTTTTTCTGTCAATATGGGGTGCTGTGTGTACATTAATGTTCGGCCGGCTACAAGATAAAAGCGGTCTCTGCAGCGGATTTGCCGCAAGATCACTTTTATCGCCGGCGGGAGGGGGCACCGCCGCGCTCCAGTGCCCTCCGCCGCTTACCGGGGCCGTCAGCTGCGGGGGAGGCGATCCGGACCTTCTCCTGGCTAGACATGGAGACGAGTGAGGAGAAGATGGCCCCCACCCCTCTCCATGACATTGTGGGGCGGAAGCAACGTCAAAACGTCACTTCCGCACATAGCTCTTAAAGGGATCATTTTTTTTAAATGACAATTTTTTTTTATTATTGCATTTTAGTGTAAATATGAGATCTGAGGTCTTTTTGACCCCAGATCTCATATTTAAGAGGTCCTGTCATGCTTTTCTTCTATTACAAGGGATGTTTACTTTTTTTTTTTAAAACAGTGTAAAAATAAAAAATAAAAGGTAAAATAAATGAGTAAAAAAAAAAAAATGTAAATGCGCCCCGTCCCACCGAGATCGCGTGCAGAAGCGAACGCATACGTGAGTAGCGCCCGCATATGAAAACGGTGTTCAAACCACACACGTGAGGTATCGCCGCGATCGGTAGAGCGAGAGCAATAATTCTAGCCCTAGACCTTCTCTATAAGTCTAAACATGCAACCTGTAGAATTTTTTTTAAACGTCACCTATGGAGATTTTTAAGGGTAAAAATTTGTCGCTATTCCATGAGCGGGTGCAATTTTGTTGCGTGACATGTTGGGTATCAATTTAATCGGCGTAACATTATCTTTCACAATATAATAGAAAATTGGGCTAACTTTACCGTTGTCTTATTTTTTTAATTCAAAAAAGTGTATTTTTTTCCAAAAAAAGTGCGCTTGTAAGACCGCTGCGCAAATACGGTGTTACAGAAAGTATTGCAACGACCGCCATTTTATTCCCTAGGGTGTTAGGAAAAAAAATGTATAATGTTTGGGGGTTCTAAGTAATTTTCTAGCAAAAAAAACTATTTTTAACTTGTAAACAACAAATCTAAAAAAAGAGGCGCGGTCCTTAAGTGGTTAAACTAAAGAAGATCTTTATACCAATTGCAACCAGATTCAAACCTTTTTCCTTTTTTCTGGACATGTGTTACTCAGATAAGTGACCGCGGGACAGCAAAAGGCGGATGTTATTTCAGCTGTCCTGATTAATTTATTCTCTGTGCGCTTCAGTAGAAATACAATCTGTTTTGTTGTCATGGGACAGCACTTCTTTCCAACAATGTTGTCACTTTTATACAATTTAATAAAACTGTAGAGGAGTATGGTCGTAAATTTTTTATTTTTTTTTCCCTCCCTCCTGCAAAGTAATAAACTGCCTATAATATCGGATTATTACACCCATTGCAAAAGTTGATCTGACCTTTGTCAGCAGAAAACTTGTATCCACACCCAAGAAGACAAATAAAATATCTGCCTGGTTAAAAAAAATGGTGTAGATGTAAAAAGGTAAGCGGTGCTAACACAGTCTTTAACGATCAATGTTGACCATACTGAATTTCCAGTCTTTTGAGTCCTTCACAATTGGCAAAGATGAACAGCAACTTTGCCAAGGGGTACATAGAGCAGTATACCAGGAATCTCTGGACATCTAATTCATAGGCAGACAGGGCATACATTATATTACCAAAAGTATTGGGACGCCTACCTTTTTACGCACATGAACTTTAGTGCTATCCCAGTCCTAAGCCTCGTACACACGATCAGATTGCTGGCAGGGGATTGTCTGTTGACAGACTGTTGTCCTAAAATCTGACCGTTAGTACGCTCCTTCTGACAATTGTTGGCCAACAAATGTTGGATGGCAGGCTAGTAAATTTTCGGCGGACAACGGTCTGATTTTCGTATGGTCGGTACACAAGTCCGTCACACAGAAGTCGAAAGTACAAACACGCATGCTCAGAATCAATGCTCGCCTATCACGAAATTAGCAGAAGCGGCCCAAAGGGTGGCGCTCAAGAGCTGAAATCCCTTGTAGTACGTCAGTACGTTTGTGTTTGTTGGCCGACAATTTTGTACCGTTAGTATGCAAGACAGGTTCCTGGCACACGCCCTTTGGACATAAATTAGACGCTCGGTTGGCCAACAATCGGATCGTGTGTACGAGGCTTTAGTCCATAGGGTTTAATATTGGGTTGGCCCACCCTTTCCAGCTATAACAGCTTCAACTCTTCTGGGAAGGCTGTCCACAAGGTTTAGAAGTGTGTCTATGGGAATGTTTGACCATTCTTCCAGAAGCGCATTTGTGAGGTCAGGTGCTGATGTAGACAAGAAGACCTGGCTCACAGTCTGCACTCTAATTCATCACAAAGGTGTTCTATCGGGTTGAGGTCAGGACTCTGTGCAGGCCAGTCAAGTTCCTCCACTCCAAACTCGCTCATCCATGTCTTTTATGGACCTTGCTTTGTGCACTGGTCCAAATCATTTGGTGGTGGAGGGGGGATTATGGTGTGGGGTAGTTTTTCAGGTGTTGGACTTGGCCATTTAGTTCCAATGAAGGGAACTCTTAAGGCGTCAGCGTACCAAGACATTTTGGACAGTTTCATGCTCCCAACTTTGTGGGAAAAATTTAGCGATGACCCCTTCCTGTTCCAACATGACTGTGCACTAACAAGGTCCATAAAGACATGGATGAGCGAGTTTGGGGTGGAAGAACTTGACTGACCTGCACAGAGTGCCATTTAAATTGATGATCAGTGAAAGTGGAAAGAATGGCCTGCCTGGCAATGGTGGTCAGTGGGAGACAATTACTTTGAAATTGGTGTTAGTGGGAGGTAGCAGTAGTGCAATTTCAGGGCATAAACATCAGTCTGGAATAATAGACAGCCAACCTCCTCCCAATATGGGTAAGCTAGCCCTTCTTTACCATCTACCCTCTTTACCCACACAGGACCCCCAATGTCCAGGTGCCAGTGTGTACAGGGCATCTGCCATTTTCCATTCCCCTTCACCAGCTTTGTTCCTCATACTGTCCCTAGCACTGCTCGGCTTCCAGAATAGAACAACCCCTGACTCTGCCCCCCTCAGACAAAATTTAAGGGGGACATGGCTCTGAACAGTTGCAGAGGTGCAAGCAACAATTCTGGGCAATGGGGTACAAGTAGGAACTGGTGGGTAGCCAGTCAGCATGGCAGAGGGGAATCGTCTGTGTGTGTGTGTCGTATACATGCAGAGTATTGAAAGGCGAACACCGGGTGGTGGAATTAGTCTTCCAGTACTGGGACACTGTGTGGATCCACATGACCTTACTTTATTGAAATTCCAGGACAGTCCCGCAGAATTCGGGACAGTTGGTGAATATGAGGATAGAAGAGAAAATGTGCATCACACAGATGGATGATTTAAATCTAAAAGGCCTTTCCCTACTCTACTGAAAAAAAAAAAAATTATATTTCTGTCTATGTTACTACAAAGACAGACAAAGAAGGAAGGCGCAACCTAGTGCATTACCAAACAACATTTATTTAGTTCATAAAATGGATAAAAATGGGTACTCACAAAGTGCAACTGACAATTAGCCAAAGAACCTCACAATACTATGCAGTGCGGATGCACATATGCCATTCACATCAAGGGGTGTAGAGCTGATTTGTTTGAGTGTTTCGGGGGCACTCCCCCTTCCTCAGGGCCTAGAAATTTATGAGTGTACCTAGGCTAACATAGACAGAAAAGTTAGCAGTCACTTCCACCACTAAGAGGTCCTCTGTGGTGGAAAGCAGAAAGGACAATGGCAATTCCAAGACTTGGCGGATACAGCCCTCCTCAGACGGGGTAATCCAAATTGGTACTACAAAAACAGACAAAGAGGGAAGGCGCACGCACCTAGCGCATTACCAAATGCATTAAAATGGATAAAAATGGGTACTCACAAAGTGCAACTGACAGTTAGCTATAGAACCACACAATGCTATGCAGTGCGGACGCACATGTGCCATTCACATCAAGGCTCAGAGCCTAGCTCTAAGGAAGAGGGTGCACCCCCGAAACGCGTCAGTTCTACACCCCTTGGTGTGAATGGCATATGTGCATCGACACTACATTGTGGTTCTATGGCCAATTGTCAGTTGCACTTTGTGAGTACCCATTTTTATCCATTTTAATATTTAAATAAATGTTGTTTGGTAATGCACTAGGTGCGTGCACCTTCCTTCTTTATTTGTTTTTGTAGTACCAATTCAGATTACCCCGGAGGAGGAGGGCTGTATCCGCCAAGTCTTGGAATTGCAGTTCTCCTTTATACTTTCCACCACAGAGGACCTCTTATCGCTGGAAGTGACTGCTAACTTTTCTGTCTATGTTAGCCTAGCCCTGTGATGGCGAACCTTGGCACCCCAGATGTTTTGAACTACATTTCCCATGATGCTCAACTGCACTGCAGAGTGAATAGGCATCATGGGAAATGTAGTTCCAAAACATCTGGGGTGCCAAGGTTCACCATCACTGGCCTAGGCGCACTCATAAATTTCTCTCATTCCGCCTGTTGGCTGAACTAATAGATTCCACCTTCCATGCTGTTTATCTCCTCTGCCTGCTATTGTATTCAGAAAGCTGGCACTCATGGCTGTCTGAGTACCTGAACAATGCCTACATCCAATAGGAAGCAGTCATTATTCAGCTGACAATTTTCCACCTGGTTTTTCAGTCGAGGTTTGGTGAGCCGGCCACTGACCGATTCATCAGGATATGGCCGGGACTGGAGCCCTTTACGGGCAGGTGTATTGTTGTAATGTTCCCCTAACTTCCTGTCTGCTAAAACATCAGCAGGGCAGGAAGTGGTGGAAAACCTTTTCTAAAGGACTCGCAGGGATAGCAGTAAAAACCCTGCAGAGATTCAAATCCATGCCCACTCTATACAAAACGAAGAAAAACATTTTGGCTGGACATTCACTTCTACAAAATATTCGGAATTGGAGAAGGAACAGCTCCCGCCCTCTACTCTACCCTTTATGCAGCACACAGTATCAGTGATTGTTATGTTGAGTCATAAAACTGTCTAAGTCTTGCATGACCTGTTCTAGACAATAGTAGCATTGTCTTCTTTTTACTCTCTTCTTCAAAAGCCTGCAGTGGAAGTCAGGTGTCTGATGCCGTTTGGTGAAAAGGCTTTTAAAAGGTGAGGTTTGTAACCACGTGCCCTCTGGAAGATTTATCCCCCCTTCCTGACCAGGCCATTTTTTGCAATACAGCACTGCGTTTTTTTAACTGACAATTGAGCGGTCGTGCGACGCTGTACCCAAAAAAAAAATTTGATGTCCTTTTTTTCCCACAAATAGAGCTTTCTTTTGGTGGTATTTGATCACCTCTGGGTTTTTATTTTTTGCGCTATAAACAAAAAAAGAGCGACAACTTTGAAAAACAAATATATATTTTTTTTTACTTTCTGCTATAAAACATATGCAATAAAAAATGTAAAAAATCTAATTTCTTCATCAGTGTAGGTCAATATGTATTCTGCTACCTATTTTTGGAAACAAAAATCCCAATACATGTATATGGATTGGTTTGTGCAAAAGCTATAGCGTCCACAAACTATGGGATATATTAATGGAATTTTTATTTATTTTTTACTAGTAATGGCGGCAATCAGCAACTATAGCAGGACTGCGATATTGCAGCGGACAAATCGGACACTGACACTTTTGACACTTTTTTGGGAACCAGTAACACCAATACAGTGATCAGTGCTAAAAAAAATATGCACTATCACTGTACTAATGACACTGGCTGGGAAGGGGTTAACATCAAGGGCAATCAAAGGGTAAATGTGTGCCCGACCAGTGCTTTACTACTGTGTGGGAGGTGCTTGTACTAGTGGAGGGCAAATATCTGTATTCCTGCTTTACAGGAACACAGGATCAATGCCTTTCACACTGACAGAACAGCACTCTGCCTTGTTTACATAGGCAGACTAAAATTCCTCGTCTTCTGGGGTCCCCTGGCGGCTCTCACACGCGGCTCCTCCTCTCCACATCAGATAACCCCCTTGGAGAAGCGCTTCCCCCGAGGGGGTTACCACGCGGGCGCGCTCCCGAGTCCAGCATTTGGCATCCATAGCCGCCAAATGTATGACTCGGCTGCTATCAATCTTGCCAATCAGGACACAAGACACCGGCTAGAGCTGGTGTGCTCATCCCTGGCGCGAGAAAAAGAGGGTTCAGGTAAGTAAAACAGGGGGCACTGGGGGGCTGCTGCACTGCAAGAGGTTTTTCACCATAGAATGCATTGAGGTGAAAAACCACAAAGGTTTACACCCCCTTTAACCTACCAGCTTGTCTTTGGAATGTGGGAGGAACCCGGAGTACCCAGAGGAAACCCACACAGGCACAGGGAGAACATGTAAACTCCAGGCATGTAGTGCCGTGGTTAGGATTAAAACCAATGACCCTAGTGCCACTGTGCTGCCCATTAATGAATTTTAGTGCACACAAACACAATATATTACCTTTTTATTTTGGTAAAATATAAAAGATGATGTTACGCCAAGTAAATAGATACCAAACATGTCACACTTTAAAATTTTACACACCCGTGGAATGACGACAAATTACAGTACATTAAATTATCCGTAGGTGATGTTTCAAAAGCCTTTACAGGTTACCAGTTTAGAGTTGCACAGAAGATGTGGCCCTAGAATTATTGCTCTCCCTCTGACGTTTACAGCAAAATCTCACATGTGTGGTGCGATCGTTATTCACATATGTGTGCAGGACCACGCATATATTTGAGCATGTTCAAATTTGTGCACAGGGATGGGGGCGCTGTAAAACATATTTTTCATTGTATTATTTATTTTATTTAAATACATTTTTTTTTACACTGTATTTTTCTTTTTGAACCAACGTTATTGCTATCACAAGGAACAACATCTCTTATGATAGCATGAGCAGTGACTTTTTGGAGAGATCTGGGATCTATTAAACCCCAGATCACTCCTCTGGCCTCCAAAGCATCTGATCAAACCAAGATCGGTTAGATCAGATGCTGTAAATCTCGGTAACGGCTTGTCAACAAACAAACCGAAACCACAAGTGACAAAACCCTTGTCGCTTCCGGTTTCCAACATCGGAGAAAGGGGGGAAGGAACTTTCTTTCCAGTCTTCTTAGTCTATGCGTTTGGAGTGGTTGCATCAGTCCCGGGCTTCCCAGTGGACCTCTTCTCCACTGTCTGTAAAAGTGATTGAGCAGCTCAATAACAGCGACCATGGTATAACCTCCTCAATAGGAATGATTCAAACAAAATCATGCATCGCTCAGAGCAGTGGAGGGTAGGTAAAGACTGGAAGTCGCAATCTGGGTTCCTAAGCTTTGGTGTTCTCCCATCCACCAAAAAAAAAAAAAAGACAGTCATCTAGAAAAAAAAGACAACCGACAACTCCATAGTCCTCAAGGATTTTATTTTGCTGTACCAGTGAGTATACAGACAGGGGCAGACGCGTTTCGGCGATAAGCCTTGTTCACAGCACACATGTGAATAATAAAATGAACATATTAACATATACAAAAACATCAAGAATGGTTTCCGCCCCTTCTTCAATTACTAACACATATGATTGACCAATCGGTGATTAATCACAAATAGTCAGCAGGTGAAATACTGACAGAAGGAGGGTAGGAAGTAATACCTAATACAACACCTGGTGAAATAAAACAGAATAATCCCATGTTGATATATATGTAATAGAGAAGAGAAATACATTCATATAAAAATGTTATAAAAATATATGCATAGTAATATACAAATACACGTACATCAAAAAATAAAGGGGAAAACGATTTGAGAAACAGATTTACATCGTATTCATTCCCTTGGGCATTCTCGTTTGGAGATTGAATATCCACCACACCTCACATAACAAAAGTTGGGGCTGTGTATCCCCACCGTGATAAAAATGTTTAAAGCTTTCCAAACCTATAAACATAAAAGTTGACATCATGACAACATGTTCATACTTAAAATGTTTGGATATGTTAGATTTTTGTCACGGTTATAAGATGCCCCATGGAAATGTTGACTAACTCTGGCTCGTAATGGTCTAGAAGTACAGCCTACATATTTTTAATTGCATTTGCTGCAATCCACAGCATAGACCACGTTGTCTGTGCCACAATTTATATAATCATGGATGGAAAATTCTTATCCAGTGGCACACGAAAAAACTGTCCTATGCTGTCTTGAGTGTCTACTGCAGGGGTAATGAATTAAAATTCACAGAAGTCCGGTCAGCAAAATTTTCTTCCAGAAGAGGTCCGAACATCATGTCGTTACCCGTGGAGCCTTTTCGCATGTGCCAAACCGCATGTTGCTGCGGCACTATTTTGGAAAAGACGTCAAAGATGTCTTTCTCCGTGTTTCTTGTGGGTAGTGCAGCCCATTAAATGGGCTGACCTACCCACGAGATGTGCACCTAATGCACATGTACAGATCTGAACCCATTCTTACATCAGCATCCTCAGACCCCAGTGCACATCAAAGTGCTCTCCCTCTTGATGAGTGTCCTTAGGTCCTCCTTTATATCACCCCCTCCACAGTAATGTTCTCACACTTCTTTGACACCAAACCCCCCCCCTTCCGCCAGTACTGTCCTTTGTCCTAGCAGGAGGTAGGAGTGACCTCCCTTGGTGCACATCGCAGCTCCCACACAAACAGGCCACTGCCGCCAGCCGTGGGGAACAAAGAAAAGGCCAAGGCATGAACCAGGAAGAAAGTGGCCTACGTGTATGGATATGCTGGACTAAAACATGTGGTATAGGATGTATATCTATCTGGCTGAAGGTGGCCTCGCCTATCCCTCTGCCCCTTGGGATAGGCGAGGCCACCTGCACATCGGCGCCATGTTTCCACACCCATTGCGTGAAGACCGCACAAGCGGCGTCAATGTGTATGGGCACGGTCTGTCATCCAGGATGGCTGGGGGTAGCCTACACCCTCGTTCGGCGGCTGGCATTCCAGCACCAGCATGTCCTGCCACCTCATACATGGCGTTGGGGGCGGAGCCTGCTGGAGCGCTTGCAGGCTAAATGGGTGTCTTCCACTCGGGGACAATATGAATAAAAGAAAGGTCTGGTGTCACCAGTGACACACCTCCATCCCCATTAGTACAATAGAAACATGGATATCGCCCTTGAGACTTTATATGAGGTGTGCACAATTGGCCGATGAAATTGACAAATGTAAATACGGTAAAATATTTATTGCAAAAATACTCACTCATGACACCGGAGTGCGGTATACACCGAAGGGCAAGCTTGCCTTGTATACGGCTGGAGGCTACGAGGCTCTGGGACTGATTTGTGGAAAATGTTCTGGCCTGTCACCTCAATAGGAAGTCGTATACAGTGCCTTGAAAAAGTATTCATACCCCTTATAATTTTCCATATTTTGTCATGTTAAGACCAAAAACGTAAATATATTTTATTGAGATTTTATGTGATAGACCAACACAAAGTGGCACATAATTGTGAAGTTCAAGGAAAATGATAAATGGTTTTCAAAATGTTTTACAAATAAATTGCTTAAAAGTGTGGCGTGCATTTGTATTCAGCCCCCTTTACTCTGATACCCCTAACTAAAATCTAGTGGAACCAATTGCCTTCAGAAGTCACCTAATTAGTAAATAGAGTCCACCTGTGTGTAATTTAATCTCAGTATAAATACAGCTGCTCTGTGAAGCCCTCAAATGTTTGTTAGAGAACCTTAGTGAATAAACAGCATCGTTAAGGCCACGGAACACACCAGACAGGTCAGGGATAAAGTTGTGGAGAAGTTTAAAGCAGGGTTAGGTTATAAAAAAAATATCCCAAGCCTTGAACATCTCACGGAGCACTGTTCAATCCATCATCCAAAAATGTGAGTATAGCACAACCTCAAACCTACCATGACATGGCTGTCCACCTAAACTGACAGGCAGGGCAAAGAGAGCATTAACCACTTGCCGACCGTGTCACGTAGATATACTGCGGCACAGTGGCTCCCCTGGGCGAAATCCCGTACGAGTATGTCCTACCCTTTTTCGACCACCAAAGGGCGCGCGCTCGCGCTGCACGGCGGGGGACCCGATGCTCATGGTTGGCGGGCATGATCACTGTTGGCCACGCACGATCGTGTGCACAAGCGCCAGCACAGGGATTTGTGTGTGTAAATAAACAAATCCCTGTGCTGTCAGAGGAGAGGAGCCATATTGTTTCCTTCTAAGTAGGAAAAACAATATGGCTCCTCTCCTAGTCAATCCTATCCCCCATACAGTTAGAACACACTAAGAGAACACACAATTAACCCCTTGATCGCCCCTAGTGTTAACCCCTTCCCTGCCAGTGACATTTACACAGTAATCAGTGCATTTTTATAGCACTGATCGCTGTATAATTGCCAATGGTCACAAAAAAGTGTCAGAAGTCTCCGATCTGTCCATCACAATGTAGCAGTACTGCTAAAAATCACTGCAGATCACTGCCATTACTAGTAAAAAATAAAATAATACTAAAAATGCCATAAATCTTTCCCATAGTTTGCAGACGCTATAACTTTTGCGCAAATCAATCAATATACGCTTATTGCGATTTATTTTTACGAAAAATATGTAGAAGAATATATATTGGCCTAAACTGATGAAAACTTGGGGATATTTATTAAAGCAAAATGGCAGAAATATTGTTGTTTTTTTTTCAAAATTGTCACCCTTTTTTGTTTATAGCGCAAGAAATAAAAATGGGGCAGAGGTGATCAAATACCACCAAAAGAAAGCTCTATTTGTGGGAAAAAAAGGACGCAAATTTTGTTTGGGTACAGCGTCGAACAACCGCGTAATTGTCAGTTAAAGCGACGCAGTGACAAATTGTAAAAAAGTGCTCTGGTCAGGAAGGGGGTAAAATCTTCCGGGGCTGAAGCGGTTAATCAGAGAAGCAGCCAAGAGGCCCATGGTAACTCTGGAGGAGCTGCAGAGATCCACAGCTCAGGTGGGAGAATATGTCCACAGGACAACTATTAGAAAGTGGCAAGAAGAAAGCCATTGTTGAAAGGAAGCCATAAGAAGTCCTGTTTGCAGTTTTCGAGAAGCCATGTGGGGGACACAGCAAACATGTGGAAGAAGGTGCTCTGGTCAGATGAGACCAAAAGTGAACTTTTTGAACTGCACCATTTTATTGTGACAAGTGATATGTCTGGACAGCTTGGTGCACTTACCCTTTCTTCGCTCCATATAAGCTGATTTAACCAGGAACCCTGACCGGGCAAGAGAAAGCTATTTGAAACTTCCACTAGGCCAAAAGGGGAAATTGTCCTGGGCCCCCCTAGGCAGAAGGGGGCTCCCGTCCATATAAAAACTTAAGAATCGAAAAAAAATTGTTTACTTTATTTAAATGTATTTTGAGACGCAGTATTTTGCCTGCAAACATATGTAAAACTTTTTTACGCTAGCATATTGTAGTGAATATTAGAGTGATCTTGCACGGTCATGTAAAATCACACACAAACAGTTCCTGAAAAGTGCAAAAATATATAAAGTGCATATAGGATAAAGTGCACAATGTGAAATGCACACTTCAAGTGTACAAATATAAAGTGTGCCAAAATAAAGTGGAAAGGGAAATATCTCGAAAAGGATGTGCACTCTGCATAGGTCACTCCATCCGTTAGAGGTAAAGCAGAACGGAGTGAAGTGCAAAAACAATGAATGGGAGTAATAAATGATCCTTCCAGGAGAGCAAAGTTCAAAAGGTGGACGTATATAAAGGTGGCAGTGCAGTGCAGTGATGAAAAAACGAAAAAAGTTCATGAACAACTCCACAGATGGTCTCCTAATGGTAGTGGTCTCACAGAACTCTCACCTCATACATATGAAGAAATCAGCATCAACAGATAGCACCAGGTAAGTTGGTCTTTAAACAGCATCCAAATGGAACCCAAACAGATTCTCATCCATTGACCATGGCTCTAGCGGTTTCTTCTCAATCTCTATCTATCTCCACGCAGCTGTCAGGGACTAACCCGCAGGAGAACTAACATCTATGGCCAGCAGAATCCTGTATCAAAGAACACAAATTCTCCAGCGCTAATGCGAGCACGTGCGCGCCAAAGCACACACACCACATGAGAGACTCCAGGCGCCAAGCATACTATTTAAAGCATGTTGCAGCAGTCACCAACTTCTGCATGATCTTCAGCTTCCTGTGTATTCCTGAGTTCCTGTTGTCTTGGATTATCTGCTAACGACCCGGCTTGTCTTGACCTATCTGATCTGTACTTACCCCGGCTTGACCCTTGGCTCGTTCCTGTTACTCCGCTCTGATCTGCTGCACCGTGTATGACCCCTGGCTTGTTTTATGGACTTTGCTACTGTTTGCTGTCCTGTGTATGAACCCCGGCCTGGCTCCTGACACTGCATCTGGTACTTCCTGCTGTACGATCTCATCTGGTACTTCCGAGGTACCCCTGCCTAGCAGTCTACCCTGCTCGTCAGCTGCCCACCAGTGGACTTCTCTGCTTCATCTCAGCTTGCCGCAGCCAGCAACCTTTGCCGCTTTGAGTATAGCTCCCCCTGTACCACCTCCAGGGGGCGCTCTGCACTTAGTCACAAGGGAAGCCCCCCCAGCACTTCAGAAGAAGGGGTGATAAAAATGTGCAGGGAATAGTGTAGGATTGTAAATACATATCCAAGGAAGGAACATTTACTTACATTTATAAGAGCAATGGATATCGAAAGACCAGAAGATGCCAGGGTTTGGGGGGCAATGTCTAGTGAGAAGATGTACAGACAAAATGTGTATATATATATATTGGTAGGATGAAGTAAAGAAGGTGGGATTTATGAGAGATTTATAGAAGGAACAAAGCTAGATAACTTAAAATGGAAGGACTAGATGGAAAGGGAGAAAGGCATTATTCATATTGTAAACTAATGAAAGAATAAATAGGTCATCCCATATATCATTTAGTGACAACTTTTTGTAATTTTTTTTTTTGTCATTATTCAATCACTTGGGACAAAAAAAAGTAAATATTCAATGGGCTCAACATGCCTCTCATCAATTACCTTGGGGTGTCTACTTTCGGAAATGGGGTCATTTGGGGGGGGGGGGGGGGGGTTGTACTGCCCTGCCATTTTAGCACCTCAAGAAATGAGGTCAAACTAAAAGCTGTGTAAATTCCAGAAAATGTACCCTAGTTTGTAGACGCTATAACTTTTGCCAATAAATATACGCTTATTGACATTTTTTTTTACCAAAGACATGTGGCTGAATACATTTTGGCCTAAATGTAAGACTAAAAAAAAGTTTATTGGATTTTTTTATAACAAAAAGTAGAAAATATCATTTTTTTTTTTCAAAATTTTCGTTCTTTTTCCGTTTATAGCGCAAAAAATAAAAACCGCAGAGGTGATCAAATACCATCAAAAGAAAGCTCTATTTGTGGGAAAAAAAGGACGCAAATTTTGTTTGGGTACAGCATTGCATGACCGCGCAATTAGCAGTTAAAGCGACGCAGTGCCAAATTGTAAAAAGTGCTCTGGTCAGGAAGGGGGTAAAACCTTCCGGGGCTGAAGTGGTTAAATTTGGTGTTCTCGCTCTCACTCTCTCATACTGGTCATTGGAAGTTCAACATGGCACCTCATGGCAAAGAACTCTCTGAGGATCTGAAAAAAGGAATTGTTGCTCTACATAAAGATGGCCTAAGCTATAAGAAGATTGCCAGGAGTAGGGGGTCAGCCTGTCAGTACTCAGACCATACGCCGCACACTGCATCAAATTGGTCTGCATGGCTGTCGTCCCAGAAGGAAGCCTCCTCTAAAGATGATGCACAATAAAGCCCGCAAACAGTTTGCTGAAGACAAGCAGACTAAGGACATGGATTACTGGAACCATGTCCTGTGGTCTGATGAGACCAAGATAAACTTATTTGGTTCAGATGGTGTGAAGTGTGTGTGGGGGCAACCAGGTGAGGAGTACAAAGACAAGTTGAGTTGAGTTGCATCTTGATATAGCGCGGTCCTTTACCCAGCAGGGTCCTGACGCGCTTAACAACACATACACATATACACATACTAGGGCCAATTTGTAGACAGGATCTGATTAACCTACCAGCATATCTTTTGGAGTCAAGTGTGTCTTGCCTACAGTCAAGCATGGTGGTGAGAGTGTCATGGTCTGGGGCTGCATGAGTGCTGCCGGGACTGGGGAGCTACAGTTCATTGAGGGAACCATGAATGCCAACATGTACTGTGACATACTGAAGCAGAGTATGATCCCCTCCCTTCAGAGACTGGGCCGCAGGGCAGTATTCCAACATGATAACGACCCCAAACACACGTCCAAGACAACCCCTGCCTTGCTAAAGAAGCTGAGGGTAAAGGTGATGGACTGGCCAAGCATGTCTCTAGACCTAAACCCTATTGAGCATCTGTGGGGCATCTTCAAACGGAAGGTGGAGGAGCGCAAGGTCTCTAACATCCACCAGCTCTGTGATGTCGTCATGGAGGAGTGGGAGAGGACTCCAGTGAAGCTCTGGTGAACTCCATGCCCAAGAGGGTTAAGGCAGTGCTGGAAAATAATGGTGGCCACACAAAATATGGACACTTTGGGCCCATTTTTGACATTATTACTTAGGGGTGTACTCACTTTTGTTGCCAGCGGTTTAGACATTAATGGCTGAGTGTTGAGTTATTTTGAGGAGACAGCAAATTTTACACTGTAATGCCCCGTACACACGGTCGGATTTTCCGACGGAAAATGTGTGATAGGACCTTGTTGTCGGAAATTCCGACCGTGTGTAGGCTCCATCACACATTTTCCATCGGATTTTCCGACACACAAAGTTTGAGAGCAGGCTATAAAATTTTCCGACAACAAAATCCGTTGTCGGAATTTCTGATAGTGTGTAGACAAATTCGACGCACAAAGTGCCACGCATGCTCAGAATAAATAAAGAGATGAAAGCTATTGGCTACTGCCCCGTTTATAGTCCCGACGTACGTGTTTTACGTCACCGCGTTCAGAATGATCGAATTTTCCGACAACTTTGTGTGACCGTGTGTATGCAAGACAAGTTTGAGCGAACATCCGTCGGAAAAAATCCATGGATTTTGTTGTCGGAATGTCCGAACAAAGTCCGACCGCGTGTACGGGGCATAAGGCCCCTTTCACCTGTCAGTTTTGACGGCGGACCTGAACAGGCGCTCCATGTTGGCCTATGGAGCGACGGATGTCAGCGGAGACATGTCATGTCTTAAGGGAAGCGGTGCTTTGGGAGTTGGAGCCGGTTGCTGTGAAAACCCAGAATCGTAAGGTTTTATTTTTTTTTGCACAGAGAGGAACAAAATATTTAAACAAGGTTGTTTCATGGCCTAAATTAAAAGGCATTAGGGTAGAAAAAAATGCTTTAGTACTACTTTAAAGTGTTAGGTGACAGGTACAACACTATCAATACTCAATTCTAAACAACTATAATGAAGGTGTGTGTGTAAATAGGAGGAATGAATCCTGAAGTGCTTGCAATGAATGCTTTGTGTTTAGGGATGGCACCTAGACACAGACACTCAGGTTTAATTGCCAAAAAGGAGGCTAAGTGAATGGAGCTGTCATATAATAGCTGTGACTTCACTCGGCGAGCCTGTTCCTGGCCTGATGTATTGTAGCTTCATGCCGACCTACATACCGGATATAGAGCAGGAGCCCTGCAGGTCACTGTCAGTACGGCCTGAATCGCGGCTCTGATGATGAATTTTATAACAGACATTTATAAGCTGGAAGGGGAGCCGCCTAGTTAAAACAGGCAAATTAATCTGGATAAACGCTCAACGCTGTGAGCGCATCGGTGTAAAAAGGGGCCCTAATAGAGCAAAGCCAATGTTTGCAAACAGTTCTGGCCTAAGGTGATAGATTTTCTAGTTTGATTAATCTTCATTTATTTAACAATGGCAAGTTCTGTAGCTGTTAAATTTGAATTCATGGAAGACCGCTAGATACACCGTTAAAATACATATACACTATATTGTCAAAAGTATTGGGACACTTAACTTTACCCGCTCATGAACTTTAATGGCATCCCAGTCTTAGCCGGTAAGGTTCAATATTGAGTTGGCCTGAGAAGCTGAGCTAGCTGTGGGACCAGGCATCTGTGTGGATACCTGTGTCCTGCCGAAAAAGGTCCCCTGGCGGATAATGCCTCCCCCCTGTACTGCACAGGCGCAGCGCTTGCGCAGTACGAACCACAACGGAGCCGCCGAAAATAGCCGAAGATGAACAGCTGTGAGTCAGTTGTACACGGCGCCTGCGCAATGACCACGACATTGTGCCAGATGCTGCCGCGCGCTCCCGATGCTCGTGCTACTCTGTAAGGGGCGGGTGTATTACTGTTATATCGTGTAAGGGGCGGGTGTATTACTGTTATATCGTGTAAGGGGCGGGTGTATTACTGTTATATCGTGTAAGGGGCGGGTGTATTACTGTTATATCGTGTAAGGGGCGGGTGTATTACTGTTATATCGTGTAAGGGGCGGGTGTATTACTGTTATATCGTGTAAGGGGCGGGTGTATTACTGTTATATCGTGTAAGGGGCGGGTGTATTACTGTTATATCGTGTAAGGGGCGGGTGTATTACTGTTATATCGTGTAAGGGGCGGGTGTATTACTGTTATATCGTGTAAGGGGCGGATGGCTACAGAAGAGGCCAATTTTTAGATTGATGGGCAGAGCTGATAAGTTAGGGGTGGTTTTAACAATAAACTATATGTCTTTGCGTGGCGTGTTTAACCACATAGCGACCGGCGCACGCCGATGTACGACGGCAGAATGGCACGGCTGGGCAAATGGGCGTCCAGGTACGTCCACTTGAATTTCCCACCGTGTCATTGCGTGCGCGCCGGCCGGGAGCTCCGTGAGTAGAGTTGCCACCTCATCCCTTTAAACCCGAACACATATTAATTACACAAGTTCTGTGGCTGATTAGGGTGGTAATTAAACTCACTTGGTGCCTTATCTGCACTAAATTAGTCTCAGAACCTGTGTAATTCATATGTGTTCGGGTTTAAAGGGATGAGGTGGCAACCCTATCCGTGAGTCAGGTCGCGGGTCCCGCGGACTCGATCGCCGCGGGGATACCCGCGATCGTCTCACGGAGAGCAGGAACGGGGAGATGCTGATGTAAACAGCATCTCCCCGTTCTGGCTAGTGACAGTGTCACTCGATCTCTGCTCCCTGTCATCAGAGCAGAGATCAGTGTACTGACAGACACAGCCCAACCCCCCTACAGTTAGAAACACCTCCCTAGTACTGACTTAACCCCGCCCCCTAGTGGTTAACCCCTTCACTGCCAGTGTCATTTAAACAGGAATCAATGCATTTTTAGAGCACTGATTGCTGTATAAATGACAATGATCCCAAAAATGTGTCAAAAATGTCCGATGTGTCCGCCATAATGTCACAGTC
The DNA here is from genome assembly GCA_037952835.1 of Lithobates septentrionalis. NCBI lineage: Eukaryota > Metazoa > Chordata > Amphibia > Anura > Ranidae > Lithobates > Lithobates septentrionalis. The sequence continues at coordinate 644,996 of JBBDGP010001934.1, read as the reverse complement.
ACAATAAAAAAATCGCTGATCGCCGCCAAAACTAGTAAAAAAAAAATTATTAATAAAAATGCCATAAAACTATCCCCTATTTTGTAAACGCTATAACTTTTGGGCAAACCAATCAATAAACGCTTATTGCGATTTTTTTTAACCAAAAATATGTAGAAGAATACGTATCGGCCTAAACTGAGGAAAAAAAATGTTTTTTTATATATTTTTGGGGGATATTTATTATAGCAAAAAGTAAAAAATAATGCTTTTTTTTTAAATTGTCGCTCTTATTTTGTTTAAAGCGCAAAAAATAAAAATCGCAGAGGTGATCAAATACCACCAAAAGAAAGCTCTATTTGTGGGAAAAAAAGGACGTCAATTTTGTTTGAGAGCCACGTCACATGACCGCGCAATTGTCAGTTAAAGCGACGCAGTGCCGAATCGCAAAAAGTGCTCTGGTCTTTGGCCAGCAAAATGGTCCGGGGCTGAAGTGGTTAAACAAATGAAGGGCAGGTTTTGCAATGTTGATCCCAACTTATCAGCTCGCCCCTGACAACTTATCGCCCCTTGCAGAGTTGCACGAGCATCGGGAGCGCGTAGCAGCGTCAGGCGCAGTGTACAACTGACTCACAGCTGTTCATCTTCGGCTATTTTTGTCGGCTCTGTTGTGGTTCATACTGCGCAAGCACTGCGCCTGCGCAGTACAGGGGGGTCATTATCCTCCAGGGGGACCTTTCTCGACAGAACACCCGCTGAGAGACGTCAGCCGAGAGCGGACTTTAGCCCGCTGACAGCTGAAAGTAGGTCACAGGAGTGCACCACGAACTGCACTCCTGTGATCCATGGGCGAAGTAGGGACAAAAAAACATTGGCCGCAATTCTCATTTAACCACTTCAGCCCCGGTAGGATTTACCTCCCTCCTGACCAGACCACTTTTTGCAATTCGGCACTGCATCACTTTAACTGACAATTGCGCGGTCGTGCGGCGTTGCACCCAAACAAAATTGACGTCCTTTCTTTCCCATAAATAGAGCTTTCTTTTGGTGGTATTTGATCACCTCTGCGGTTTTTATTTTTTGCGCTATAAACAAAAAAAGAGCGACAATTTTGAAAAAAAAAGCATTATTTTTTACTTTTTGCTATAATAAATATCCCCCAAAAATATATAAAAAAAACAAATTTCTACCTCAGTTTAGGCCGATACGTATTCTTCTACATATTCTTGGTAAACAAAAACCTCAATAAGCGTATATTGATTGGTTTGCGCAAAATTTATAGCATCTGCAAAATAGGGGATAGATTTATGGCATTTTTATTATTTATTTATTTTTATTAGTAATGGCGGCGATCTGCGATTTTTATCAAGACTGTGACATTGCGGCAGACACATCGGACACTTTTGACACTATTTTGGGACCACTGACAATTATACAGCGATCAGTGCTATAAAAATGCACTGATTACTGTATAAATGCCACTGGCAAGAAAGGGGTTAAACACTAGGGGGCAATCAAGGGGTTAACTGTTCCCTCACTGTGTTCTAACTGTAGGGGGGATGGGCTCACTAGAACATGACAGAGATCACTGCTCCCGATCACTGGAGCAGTAGCTCCCTGTCATGTTGCTAGGCAGAACAGGGAAATGCATCTCCCCGTTCTGCCTCTCCGCGTCACGATCGCGGGCCACCGGCGGACATTGAGTCCACGGGACCCATGGGCACGCTTATGCGGCACGCCCACTAGCCCGAGATTTAAAGCGGATGTACATACAGGTACGCCAATTTGCGCAGCTGTGCCATTGTGCCGACGTACATTGTCTGCGCTGGTCGGCAAGCGGTTGAACCCCTCCTATGAGAATTTTTGAGCCCACCCTCATATACACTATATTACTAAAAGTATTAGAACGTCTGCCTTTACACGCACATGAACTTGGAATGCCAGTCTTAGTCCGTAGGGTTCAATATTGAGTTGGCCCACCCTTTGCAGCTATAACAGCTTTAACTCTTCTGGGAAGGATGTCCACAAGGTTTAGGAGTGTGTCTATGGGAATGTTTGACCATTCTTCCAGAAGCGCATTTGTGAGGTCAGGCATTCATGTTGGATGAGAAGGCCTGGCTAGCTGTCTCTGCTCTAATTCATCCCAAAGGTGTTCTATCGGGTTGAGGTCAGGACTCTGTGCAGGCCAGTCAAGATCCTCCACCCCAAACTTGCTCATCCATGTCTTAATGGACCTTGTTTGTGCACTGGTGTGCAGTCATATTAGAAAAGGAAGGGGCCGTCCCCAAACTGTTCCCACAAAGTTGGGAGCATTAAATTGTCCAAAATGTCTTGATATGTTGACACCTTACAAGTTCTCTTCACTGGAACTAAGGGGCCAAGCCCAACACCTGAAAGACAACCCCACACCATAATCCCCCCTCCACCAAATGATTTGGACCAGTGCACAAAGCAAGGTCCATTAAGATATGGATGAGCAAGTTTGGGGTGGAGGAACTTGACTGGCCCGCACAGAGTCCTGACCTCAACCCAATAGAACACCTTAAGGATGAATTAGAGCGGAGACTGCGAGCCAGGCCTTCTCGCCCATATCAGTGCCTGACCTCACAAATGTGCTTCTTTTTTTTTATGGTGAGGCTGCTGTTGTGATGAAGGGTTTAGTAAACCCTATAATGATAATCCATGCAACCAAAGCGCTACCCCTAGGGCAGTGATGGTGAACCTTGGTCCACCAGATGTTTTGGAACTACATTTCCCATGATGCTCAACTACACTGCAGAGTGCATGAGCATCATGGGAAATGTAGTTCCAAAACATCTGAGGTGCCAAGGTTTGCCATCACTGCCCTAGGTGTTCAGGGGCTGCGCTGTACTTCAAATACTTTTGACAATATAGTGTATGTGAAATGTTTTAGGATTAATAATTCTGTTCGGCTATGTTTGTGATCCAGGTATCGCTGTCACATTTAGGTCAATGACCTCCCTCCCATTTATTGGAGCCTCCTCTTGTTCTCTCACAAATATCTGATTAGAGCTAAGGATGTGTTGAAGACGGCGGCGGGAGAGACGGAAAGGCGGCGAGGGCAGAAGATGGCACCGGGAGAGACGGCGGCGGGAGAAGATGCCTCAGAGCTATTTTTTTAATAATGGACTTGTCAAAAACCAACAGCAACTACATGGCAAATGAGGTTTAATGTAGAAAAATGTAAAATAATGCTTTTGGGTGGCAAAAATATGAATGCAATCTATACACTAGGGGGAGAACCTCTGGGGGAATCTAGGATGGAAAAGGACCTGGGGGTCCTAGTAGATGATAGGCTCAGCAATGGGATGCAATGCCAAGCTGCTGCTAACAAAGCAAACAGAATATTGGCATTAAAAGGGGGATCAACTCCAGAGATAAAACGATAATTCTCCCGCTCTACAAGACTCTGGTCCGGCCGCACCTGGAGTATACTGTCCAGTTCTGGGCACCCTCAGGAAGGATGTACTGGAAATAGAGCGAGTACAAAGAAGGGCAACAAAGCTAATAAAGGGTCTGGAGGATATTCGTTACGAGGAAAGGTTGCCAGCACTGAACTTATTCTCTCTGGAGAAGAGACGCTTTAGAGGGGATATGATTTCAATGTACAAATACCGTACTGGTGACCCCACAATAGGGATAAAACTTTTCCGCGAAAGGGAATTTAATAAGACACGTGGCCATTCACTAAAATTAGAAGAAAAGAGGTTTAACCTTAAACTGCATAGAGGGTTCTTTACTGTAATGCCCTGTACACACGGTCGGATTTTCCGACGAAAAATGTGTGATAGGACCTTGTTGTCGGAAATTCCGACCGTGTGTGGGCTCCATCACACATTTTCCATCGGATTTTCCGACACACAAAGTTGGAGAGCAGGATATAAAATTAAAATCCGTTGTCGGAAATTCCGATCGTGTGTACACAAACCTGACGGACAAAGTGCCACGCATGCTCAGAATAAATAAAGAGATGAAAGCTATTGGCCACTGCCCCGTTTATAGTCCCGACGTACGTTTTTTACGTCACCGCGTTCAGAATGATTTTCCGACAACTTTGTGTGACCGTGTGTATGCAAGACAAGTTTGAGCCAACATCCGTCGGAAAAAATCCTAGGATTTTGTTGTCGGAATGTCCGAACAAAGTCCGACCGTGTGTACGGGGCATAATAGTGGTTAAGATGTGGAATTCTCTTCCACAGGCGGTGGTTTCAACGGGGAGCATCGATCATTTCAACTGGCCTTCACAGCAAGGAGCACATGGAAAGGTGATGAATGCAAAACAAAACCAATGAAAATTCCTAGCTCAACTGACCAACCAGCCTTCAACCAACCAAATTATCCTGTTTAATAGTTTGCGTTAAAAACAGGGGTTTAGTTTGCACACATTTTAAAATACATGCGTAAGATGCAGAGCCACTCCAAGGCACCCCAGTATTTCCGTTGTCTTAACTTTTGTAAATTTATAAGAGCTTCCATAGTAGAAGCACATACATTCGATTGGATAGACAGAGGGCAGGGGAGTCTGGAGGGGACCCACCTCTCCTTGAAGGCACAGGGGCGCACTGGACACCCCGCACATAGCACAATGGCAGCAAAGGTATCCAGTGTGTCCCCTCACCAATATAACATCAGTAACAAACAAAAAGTAACTGTTAGATGGGATAATTCAGTAGGTAGCAGACTGGTTGGTGAGTTGAGCTGGGAATTTTCCTTGGTTTTGTTTTGCATGCTTTGCCCTTCCATGTGCTCCATGCTGCGAAAGGCAGTTGTAGGTGGAGTCAGGGGCCAGTTGTTTATTACTAATGTTATATTAGTGAGGGGATGCACTGGGCACCTTTGCTGCCATTGTGCTATGTGCTGGGTGTCCAGTGGCCCCTGTGTGTTTAAGGAGGGGTGGGCTACCTCCAGGCTCACCTGCCCTCTATCTATCCATTAGAATGCATGTGCTTCCCCTGTGGAGGTTCTCAGAAATTTACAAGAGTTAGGCCTGCAGAAATATTGGGGTGCCTTGGACTGCAGTTTACGCATGTATTTGCAAATGTGTGCAGACTAAACCCCTGTTTTCAATGCAAACTAGACAGCATAATTCGGTTGGTAGCAGACTGGTTGGTGAGTTGAGCTAGGAATTTTTTTTGTTGTTTAGTTTTACACCACCAACAAGACCTGATAAGTGCATATGATCATAGTATAATGCGGCGTACACACGGCCGGACTTTTCGGCTACAAAAGTCCAACGGACGCCGACGGACCAAATCCGGTGGACAATCCGATCGTGTGTGGGCTTCCCCGGACTTTCAGCGGACTTTTCCAGTCGCAAATCTGACGGACTTTAGATTTTGAACTTGCTTCAAATTTTTACGTCGTAACTACGCCGGACCCAGAAATCCGCTCGTCTGTATGCTAGTCCGACGGACAAAAACCCACGCTAGGGCAGCTATTGGCCACTGGCTATCAACTTCCTTATTTTAGTCCGGTGTACGTCATCACGTACGAATCCGTCGGACTTTTGTGTGATCGTGTGTAGGCAAGTCCGGTCGTTAGAAAATCAGTTTAAAGTCCGCCAAAAGTCCGTCGAAAGTCTGTCGGACAGGCTGTCGGACTTTTGTAGCCGAAAAGTCCGACCGTGTGTACGCCCCATTATACTTTTGTATGCTGTGCAGAGAACTCCGATATCACACTGATCTTATGTGAATACCTACGGTCATATCAAGCTGTAATCTCAACAGTCACCAGCAGAGGGAGCTCACACTTCACCAGTGCTTCATTGTACTGTGGAAGAACAAGATTCCGCATATACAGCCATGCAATAAGAAATTATTAATAAATGTTCCCATTTAAAAAGTTCTGTCTTAGACATTTGAAGTATCAAAATGACAAAAAAAAAAATGTTGTGGCGTTAAGCGGTTGTTTTTAATTTAAACAAAAACGCAGAATATATACTTTATTAATGTATTTATATATTACCAACAATTTACACAGCGCTTTACAAAATTGTATATTCACATCATTACAGTAAGGTACCAAGTTTAGATTTATGCCTAGGGGTGTTTTTCATTGTAGCGTTAGGCAAGGTGCATTGTCATGTGTCAGCATGTGTCTCCTTGACATGCGTTTTGATGCACATTTTTAACTACTTGCCAACCACAATAGGTATATATATATATATACACGTTGCGGTTTGAAGATATCATCCATAACCCCGACACCATTTTTTGCAGCCAGCAGCTGGCTTTCTCCCCTCTTGCCGCTCGCCAGTATTTCTTGGCTTTTACTGTTTACACCGGTTCGCCCGAGAAATGATCCGACGGTGCGACTGGCTGCTCCAATAGGCGATCAAAGAGTAGATACTCTTTGATTGGCTGTATGGGCTTGGAGGACTGGAGCGACGTCATTTTGCTTTTAAAGGTACAGAAGAGATTTGGGGTCTTTTTGACCCCAGATCTCTCCATAAAGAGGACCTGTCATCCTTATTTCTATTACAAGGAATCTTTACATTCCATGTAATAGGAATAAAAGTGATGAAAAAAAAAATGAAAAGGAACTGTGTAAAAATAAAAAGTAAAACAAATAAGAAAAAAAAAAACGTAAAGCGCCCCCATCCCTCCGTGCTCGTGTACAGAAGCGAGCGCATACGTAAGTAGTGCACGCATATGTAAATGGTGTACGCACCACCACACGTGAGGTATCGCCTCGAACGTTGGAGCGAGAGCAATAATTCTAGTGCAAGGCCTGCTCTGTAACTCTAAACAGGTAACCTGTAAAGGTGTTAAAAATATCACCTATGGAGATTTTTTAAGTACCATAGTTTGTTGCCATTTCATGAGCGTGTGCAATTTTAAAGTGTGACATGTTAGGTATCTATTTACTCAGCGTAACATCATCTTTCACATTTTAGAAAAAAATTGGGGTATATATTGTCTGTTTTTTTTTTTTAATTCATTAAAATAATTTTTTTTCAAAAAAAAAATTGAAAAACCGCTGCACAAATACTTTGTGACATAAAAAATGTCGCCCGGAGCAGATACACTGTTAAATACCTTTATTTATGGTATTATTATCGATATTCAGTTAATTATATTGGTGAGAAAAGTTCTGAAGTAGAGAGTCCGTTCAGTTCTTGTGTAAAAACTAAAAAAATTGATTTATAATAATAAGAAGAAATATAATAAATATAATAATAAAATAGCAAAATATTACAAGAACAATATCAAAATGTAGAATATAAAAATAACATCAATAATGTAGTTATATTCTTAACCACTTGCTTACTGGGCACTTAAACCCCCCTCCTATCCAGACCAATTTTCAGCTTTCAGCGCTGACGCACTTTGAATGACAATTGCGCAGTTATACAACACTGTACCCAAATGAAATTTTTATAATTTTTTCCTCACAAATAGAGCTTTCTTTTGGTGGGATTTGATCACCTCTGCGGTTTTTATTTTTTGTTAAAAAAAATGTAAAAAGACTGAATTTTTAAAAACAAAAAAAATTAATTTTTTTATATTTTGTTGTAAAAAATTTAAAACAGGTAATTTTTCTCCTTCATTGATGTACGCCGATGAGGCGGCACTGATGGGCACTGATAGGCGGCAGTGATTGGCTCTGATGGGTGGCAGTGATGGGCACTGATGGGTGGCAATAATGGGCACTGATCAGTTACACTGATGGGCAGCACTGCTAGGTGGCACTGATTGGCACTACTGGTGGGCATTGATAGGTGGCACTTGTGGGCATTGATAGGTGGCACTTGTGGGCATTGATAGGTGGCACTTGTGGGCACTGTTAGGTGGCTCTTGTGGGCACTGTTAGGTGGCACTTTTAGGTGGCACAGATGAGGTAGATGTGCCTCCTCCACTTGGGGACCGATGTCCCTCGCATCTGAGCCGGTGATCGGCTTTTTTTTCTACTCACGCTATCAGCGTGAGTAGAAGAAAAAAACAATTACAGATCTTTTGTTTACATCATGTGATCAGCTGTCATTGGCTGACAGCTGATCACATGGTAGGGGGTCGGGACCGGCCCCTTACTCGGATCGGTGATCACCCGAGTTTCATTGACTCTGTGATCACAGTGCGCTCGGCGCGCACCCTGCAGGGCGCGCACACGGTGTGTGCACAGGGAAGGCCGTCATATGACGGCCTACCGGAAATTCAGGTCCGCGCTGTGGCCGTCATTCGGCCATAGCGTGGATGTCAAGTGGTTAAAGAGGAAGTAAAACCCGATGGGTTTTACTTCCTCTTTTGCTCCCCGCAAGGCCTGCAAATTAAAAGTATAGTGGGCTAGTATGCATCGCATACTAGCCCATTATATGACACTTACCTGCAAACGAAGCCCACCCTGTCCCCTGTGCAGGCCACATCCATCATCGCCCCTCTCCCTTCCGGGGCCGCGGACTCCGGCTCTGTGACTGGCCGGAGCCACGTGACGTCACGCAGTTTTGGTGGTATTTGATCACCTCTGTGGTTTTTATTTTTTGCGCTATAAACAAAAACAGAGCGACAATTTAGAAAATTGAAATTTAAAAAAGCAATATTTTTACTTTTTGCTATAATAAATATCCCCAAAAAATATATAAAAAAACTAATTTATTTCTCAGTTTAGGCCGATATGTATTCTTCTACATATTTTTGGTAAAAAAAAAAAAAAAAATCGCAAAAAGCGTATATTGATTGGTTTGCGCAAAAGTTATAGCGTCTACAAAATAGGGGATAGATTTATGGCATTTTTATTATAATTTTTTTTTTATTAGTAATGGTGGCGATCTACGATTCTTATTGTGACTGCGACATTATGGCGGACACATCGGACACTTTTGACACTATTTTGGGACCATTGTCATTTATACAGCGGTCAGTGCTATAAAAATGCACTGATTACTGTGTAAATGACACTGGCAGGGAAGGGGTTAAACACTAGGGGGCGATCAAGGGGTTAAGTGTGTCCTAGGGAGGTGTTCTAACTGAAGGGGGGATGGGCTACCACTGACATGACAGCGATCACTGCTCTATGTAACTACCCTGTTTCCCCGAAAATAAGACCTAGCGTGATTGTCGGTGATGGCTGCAATATAAGCCCTACCCCCCAAATAAGCCCTAGTTAAAGTCCTTGTAGGTCTTATTTTCAGGGTAGGACTTATTTTCGGGGAAACAGGGTAGGGCTTGTTTGGGGGTAGGGCTTATATTGCAGCCATCACCGACAATCACGCTAGGTCTTATTTTCGGGGGAACAGGGTATGTAACTATGTCACTAGGCAGAACAGGGAAATGCCTTGTTTACAAAGGCATCTTCCCGTTCTGCCTCTCCACACCGCAATCACGGGCCGCCGGCGAACATCGAGTTCCCGGGACCCGAGGGCACGCTCCCGCGACTTGCGGCTGGCGTGCGTGCGCCTGATAGGTGGCAAATTCAAAGGAACATACAAGTACAACTATTTGCCTGCCTGTGCCATTCTGCCGACGTGCATCTGTGTGCGGCGGTCGGCAAGCGGTTAAGATGAAGATTGAATCAGATGTGTATGTGAAGCTTCCTTGTGGTGTGTCTGTAGCAATTTGCCAAATGTGCTTTTGTTCCTAGCTTTTACTCCTAAAATCTGACCCCCACTTTATCTTTAAAAGGGCTGGTTTAAAGTTCTTCTGAGTCTTATTGCCCTACAGACTCTTCTAATGAGAACTAGCTTCCCCTCCCCTCACTGAGGCCTGGCTGCTGAAATACAAGACGAAACAGCTACGCTGACATACCATAGGAATCCCTGGAGATTACTATGAACCATATGTACAACATATACCTAAACAATATAACTTTACCTAACATCTAAATCAAATAAAATTATGATATTGTGATTGGCTTTTTACCCCCGATCTGTGATCAAGTCCAAAGGAATCAGCCATAACAGAGCGCACCACCCATGCACCGCGATCATGGGAGGACATCCATGTATGTCCTCCTGGCAAAAGTAAGCCCGCACTGTAGCCATCTGTAGCTATAGTGCGGTGGAAACTGGTTAATAAGAAAAAGTCACTTTTGCATTACTTTCAGTACAGCCCTCATGTAACAACAGGTCAGAAATGTATTCAGATAGACTTGTAACATTACTGAAATGTTCAGTTTAATAATAGGAAATAATATACAAAATAGAAGAGAATTTGTGGGGACTTTAAAGGTGCAAATTGACGCAATAGTCATAAAATTAAGACATTTCACATCTGTTAAAATCATTTTTCATAAAAAGAGTACTTGACTTATTAGTTCAACAGATATAGTTCACAAGTTTTATATTACAGTAGATGCATCAATCTCGACATGTTTCGCCAAACAATTTTTCGGCTTCTTCAGGAGTTAATGTATCATTCAGTTCATATTAATGCATAATCTGGTAAATCTCACATAGAATCTATACACACTTGCAATGGAAAAGGAAGCCCAGAGAGCGATGGCCTAGGCGGCTGGGTAGACGGCCATAGGGAGGAAAGTGGCCCAGGAAAGGGCCTGGTTTCCCATGAATCAGTCATGGAAGCCATGAGGAGCAAACCAAAATAGAACATCCTCTGACAGGGTCAGTGTATATGTACACCCTTGTCTATTTCTGGACATCTCAAGCTGAATATTTTGTCAGAGTTTTGCTCCTGATTGATTCATGGGAAACCAGGCCCTTTCCTGGGCCACTTTCTACCCTATGGCTGTCTACCCAGCCGCCTAGGCCATCGCTCTCTGGGCTTCCTTTGACATTGCAAGTGTGTATAGATTCTATATGAGATTTAACAGATAATGTATCATTCAGTTCATATTAATGCATAAACTCCTGAAGAAGCTGAAAAATTGTTTGGCGAAACATGTCAAGATTGATGCATCTACTGTAATCTAAAACTTGTGAACTATATCTGATTTTAACGGATGTGAAATAAATAATGTCTTAATTGTATGACTATTGCGTCAATTTGCACCTTTAAAGTCCCAACAAATTCTCCTCTATATTGTATAATAAAATTGGGATGCGGCGCTAAATATACAAATTATTTCATCAGGGGCCAAATTGTGGGAATAGGAAATAATAATTTGTAATAACAACCAAGAACAAGCAGTCTGTTTTGTTTTCAAAAATTCATGAAATAAGTGATAGACACAGCCTCATACATACAAATGAAAGTGACTTAGAATTTCTCTGTGGGGAGCGAATTTAGCCGCATCCGCCGCCTTCTCCTGGAACAGAACATTCTAACACCGGCACAGACACAGCCACAGCAATCACCGTGCCTGGCAGAGGACAATCCCAGCACACAGAGGTGGAGGAGACTCTAAGGATGTCTGATATGTTATTGGAACCTGCTTAACCACTTCAATACCAGGCGCCTACCCTCCTTCCTGCCCAAGACAATTTTCAGCTTTCAGCGCTGTCACTTTTTAAATGACAATTGCGTGGTCATACAACACTGTACCCAAACAGAATTTTTATCATTTTGTTCCCACAAATAGAGCTTTCTTTTGGTGGTATTTGATCACCTCTGCGGTTTTTATTTTTTGCTAAACAAATAAAAAAAGACCGAAATTTAAAAAAAAAGTTTTTCTTTGTTTCTGTAAATTTTGTAAAAAAGTAAGTATTCTCCTTCACTGATGAGCACTGATAAGGCGGCACTGATGAGGTGGCACCAATGGGATGGCACTGATGAGTTGGCACTGATGGGCACTGACGATGAGCACTGATAGGCGGCACTGATGGGTGGCACTGATATGCAGCACTAATGGGCATTGATAGGTGGCACTAGTGGGCACTGAAAGGCTGCACTGATGGGTACTTATGGGTGGCACTGATAGGCAGCACTGCTGGGCACTGATAGGTGGCACTGATCGTTGGCACTGATAGATTTCACTGATAGGCATCACTGATGGCACTGGCACTGGCCGGCATTATTAATGGGCACTGATTGGCAGCTACCTGTGTACTGAATGGCAGCTGCCTGGGCACTGATTGGGATATCCCTCGTGGTCTAGGGTGGCATACCTGTTGGGGTTTCTTTGTGGGCATCCCTGGTGGTCCTGGCGGCATCCCTGGTGGTCCTGGGCGGACATCCGCGGGGGGGCTGTGTTGATAAACAATCAGCACAGACCCCTCCTGTCAGGAGAACTGTCGATCGGCTCTCCTCTACTCGCGTCTGTCAGACGCGAGTGAGGAAAAGCCAATAAACGGCTCTTCCTGTTTACATTGTGATCAGCCGTGATTGGACACGGCTGATCACTTGGTAAAGAGCCTCCGCCGGAGGCTCTTTACCGAGATCGGTGATGCGGTGCGTCAGACTGACACATCACACCACTGATCGCCGCGCTGCGCGCCACCACGGGCGCGCAATTGCGGCTTATCCTACTCGACATCAAATGACATCCAGTCAGGATAACTGAACCACTTCCCGGCCGTCATTCTGCTATAGGCCAGGCGGGAAGTGGTTAAAGAGGAACTGCAGTCTGCTCACATAATTTGTAATAAAAACATCTTTGACATTCTGAAGCTTCCCTCCAACAACTTTGCATATTATTTTATATATACTGGGATTCTGTGCTTGCCAAATATGTTTCAGAAATCTCCCTCCACCAAGTCTGGCTGCAACCATTTTAACTGTGGGCAGCTGAAGCTACTGCCTGTTCACTTCCTGGATTTACACAGACACACAGAGGCACACCACCAGCTCTGCAGCACTGCAGCTCTCATTGGTCCTCTTATGACTCACCCCCCCTCCCTTCCTGGCAAACTCTCACGAGCGTGAGAGATAGAGCCCTGCATGATGTCATAAGCCTAGGTTAATGACCAGACAAGAAACAGGAAGCGGGCTGTATAAGGTATTTACTGGCAGAAAAAAAATGTTTTACTATCCAAATTTAAAACAAGGGCAGAAGATTTAATAGATGGAAAGTTGAAAAAAATGACTAAAGTTCTACTTTAAAGTGATTATAAAGTAAAGATAACATGTTATACTTACCTTCCAAAATCAAAAAATAAATAAAAATGGTGTGCTACTCAAAATACAATAAATCCATCAAAAGTATACAAAAGTATGCATTAAAGGTGCTACAGTGAATGAGTACAATACAAGAAATCAATATGTATCCATATAAGACGTGCCACAAAACAAATACATTGTTTCAAAATAAAGTCCACTTATTAAAGTGCTTGATATTTTGTATCCAAGTGAAAATTGTGACAGCCTTCAATCGACATAAGAATATGTGCAATGTAAATCCTCCACCACAGATACTCTTACCAACTCCTCTGATCTCCACATGCAGTGGCGGACTGACCATTGAGCCACTCAGGCACTGCCCGAGGGCCCTGGGCCACTAGGGGGCCCCATCAGGGTTGCCAGCCTCAGTAAAACCAGGGACAGTATGTATAAATCTGTGGTTTTTTTACATCTGTCTGTATATACTGTGTGATTGTATACTGTGTGTGTGTATACTGTGTGGCCCCATAATCTCTGATTGCCTGGGGGCCCCATAATCTCCTATTGCCTGGGGCCCCATGAGTTATCAGTCCGCCCCTGTCCACATGTGAGCATTAAAGTGGTTGTAAACCTAAATCCTTTACTTATACCTATAGGTAGGCCTATAATAAGGCTTACATACAGGTACTGTGAATATCTCCTAAACGTGCGACATTTAGAAGATATTTACTATATATTCAGCCGATCACATCATCGGCGCATGCGCTCTGAAGGAACAGCTACCCAGGCCGTTCCTTCAGAATCCTGTGCCATAAATGGTGGCTCTCCAGCGCATGCGCGGGAGTGACATCATCGCTACCCTGGCCAGTCACAAAGCCGGAGTCCACGGACCCAGAAGCAAGACGGGTGAAGATGGAAGCGACCTCCAGCAATGACATCGCATCTCTGGAATGCTTAGTTTCCAGGTAAGTTTCACATAATGTGCTAGTATGTGATGCATACTAGCACATCATGGCTTTACCTTGCAGGTCTGAAAAAGAAAAAAAAAAAAAAGGACCCAGCGGTTTACAACTGCTTTGAAGTGTCACTAAACCCAGGACCCTGCATTCACTATATCTGGTCTCCCACAGTACACAGAACATGGAAATGCAATTATTTTAAATACAAAACTGCTAAATACCTTTTCTCATCAGCAGTATATAGCAGTCTTGTGACTTCGATCAGTGTCTGGTTAAAGCTTGTAGGAGTTTTCATTCTCGTCTTAGGCCTGGTTTACACTGGTGCGATGCGGGAAACCTGCGAATCCACTGCAGGTTCCCGCATCACACCCGACTCACAAGGCAGTTCACACTGCCATATGCGAACTGCGGGGAGTGTCAATACAATGTTAATGACACCCCCATTTCAGCTCTCATATCGCACTGCGAACTGACAGTTTCGGACATGAATTTGATTCTGGTGCGGACCAAAAAAGGGTCCTGTGTGAGTTTGGTCCGAATGCAATGCAAATTCAGCCATACATTCTGTATGACTAAAATCGCATTGCACGGACATCGCATGTGACTTGCACTGCAGTGTGTGCAAATCACATGCGATCTCGCACCACGCACTGGTGTGAACCGGCACTTACTGTTCTATGAGGCTGCATGACCCCTGACCCTCTGTCTGGACAGTGCTGATTGGCCCTGCACTGATCACATGTAACCCCCCCAAAAAAAAAGACTTTCTAGCAATACACACCAAACTGAGCATGTGCAGAGTGCCTCCTAGACCTCTGTTATATCAGCAGATAGATTGGGGACAGTAAAAAAAGGGGGGAGAGGATCAGAGAAGACAGGATCAAACAGCCTTTTTACACAATGCAGAGGATTAACCCCTTAGGTTCCACAGTGAGTATAACAAGCATGCTTTACTGCATATACAAAGTGATTTTACTGTTGGGGGTTTAGTAACACTTTAAGCACTTTTGTGTGTGTTCAAACTCTCATAAAGTTTCATACACACAATAACATTATCGGACGAATGATTGTTTTTTGTCTGTTTTTTTTGGATGCTAGTTTCCATATCGAAAATGAAGAAGTTACCAAAGTTACAAAAATTCTCGTACAACAGAATACAAATTTGGATGTGATGTCATGTGTTGTATTGTATTTTTGGATGAACACAGTACTGATTAAACAAAATTCGTATGATCTGATATCGCATGAGAAATATATATATATTTTTTTGTCCCTTCGGATAATTTCGTACGAAAGCTGTGTACTAATAACGATCAGATTATGGTACGATTTTCTGATTGTGTGTATTAGGCTTAACACTGGCCACAGTGTCATCCACCATCCGACTCCCGTAATAACGATGTTGAAAATAAGACGAAGATCTCTTAAACAACATCTTTAACAAAACGCATAGAATGCATTAAGGTAAAAAAAAAAAAAAAAACACATTGAGCCTTTAGAACCACTTTAAAGAGTAATTCCACTTTTGTTGAGAAAAAAATAATAATCCCCTCTGGGTGCTGTATGTACATTGCAGGGGTTTTACCAAACTTTGTAGCAGATTCCTACATTTTGTTATTCTGAAGAAATATCTATTTCTCTGTGTCCATGTGCAAAGCGAATTTGTATGGGAGCTGATTTATAATTATCAGTCAGCTGCTGCACTTGCAGGGTTCTAATGAGGAAAGTGGCAGGGTCTGTATCTCTTTAGATGCAATTTCCTTTTGAAAGTCTCTCACCAAAAAGCACAGACTTCTGGGAAAATCAATGAGCCAATCACTGGATCTCCAGCCAGTAAAATTACTTTGTCAGCGCCGGTAAATATGAGAAGAACTCATAATCAGCATGCCCAAACTTCAATCAGTAGTGTCAATATGCTACAATGGCAATGTGCTTACCTAACAACCCATTCAGACTGCAGATCAGTGTGGCTCCCGGCCAGCAGATACTGGGAAGCTTTCAGTGCTGAACTGTATCTGCCAGCTGGGGGGGGGGGGGGGGCAAACTGATCTAAGGTTTGAGTAGAGCTGGGGAGACAGTTGACCACACTGTCATTGTGGCCAATGTAAGGAGCATTCTTCTCGCTGATCACCAATGTAAGGAACATTCTTCTCACTGACCACCAATGTAAGGAACATTCTTCTCACTGATCACCAATGTAAGGAACATTCTTCCCACTGATCACCAATGTAAGGAACATTCTTCTCACTGATCACCAATGTAAGGAGCGTTCTTCTCACTGATCACCAATGTAAGGAACATTCTTCTCACTGATCACCAATGTAAGGAACATTCTTCCCACTGATCACCAATGTAAGGAGCATTCTTCCCTCTGATCACCAATGTAAGGAACATTCTTCCCTCTGACCACCAATATAAGGAGCATTCTTCCCACTGATCACCAATGTAAGGAACATTCTTCACACTGATCACCAATGTAAGGAACATTCTTCCCTCTGATCACCAATGTAAGGAGCATTCTTCCCACTGATCACCAATGTAAGGAGCATTCTTCTCACTGATCACCAATGTAAGGAGCATTCTTCCCTCTGATCACCAATGTAAGGAGCATTCTTCCCACTGATCACCAATGTAAGGAGCATTCTTCCCACTGATCACCAATGTAAGGAGCATTCTTCTCACTGATCACCAATGTAAGGAGCATTCTTCCCACTGATCACCAATGTAAGGAGCATTCTTCTCACTGATCACCAATGTAAGGGACATTCTTCCCACTGATCACCAATGTAAGGAACATTCTTCTCACTGACCACCAATGTAAGGAACATTCTTCCCACTGATCACCAATGTAAGGAGCATTCTTCCCACTGACCACCAATGTAAGGAACATTCTTCTCACTGATCACCAATGTAAGGAACATTCTTCCCTCTGACCACCAATGTAAGGAGCATTCTTCCCACTGATCACCAATGTAAGGAACATTCTTCCCACTGATCATCAATGTAAGGAACATTCTTCCCACTGATCATCAATGTAAGGAACATTCTTCCCACTGATCATCAATGTAAGGAACATTCTTCCCACTGATCACCAATGTAAGGAGACATTTTTCCCACTAATCACCAATGTAAGGAGCATTCTTCCTACTGACCACCAATGTAGGGAGCATTTTTTCCACTGATCACTTGCGTCGCAAGGGGGGTGCGGACCGCACCGGGTGACACCCGCCAGAAGGGTGACACCCGCGGGCAGCGGCACCGATAACGCCACACGGTCCTCACCCCCTACCCTGATCTCTCGCATTATCTCTCCGGCTGTCTCCCTGTCTCACACAGCGGAGCAGACCAAAGCCGCCTCCCACATCTACACAGGAGGAGGAGAGAGTCCAAGGGACACACTGCTGTGCCTACCCCGCGCTGTTCTGAGGTCTGTAAAAATGTAATGCAAATGTTCATGTGCTGAGGGGCGCTATGGGAGGGGACGGTCTGCACTGGCACTGATGGAGGGGGTGGTCTGCACTGAGGGGGGCCTGCACTGATAGAAGGGGGCCTGCACTGATAGAGGGGGGTCTGCACTGATGAAGGGGGTCTGCACTAAGGGGGTCTGCACTGATAGAGGGGGGTCTGCACTGAGGGGGGTCTGCACTGATGGAAGGAGGGTCTGCACCGAGGGGGTCTGCACTGATAGAGGGGGTCTGCACTGATGGAGGGAGGGTCTGCACTGAGGGGTCTGCACTGATGAAGGGGGGGTCTGCACTGAGGGGGTCTGCACTGATGGAGGGAGGGTCTGCACTGATGGAGGGAGGGTCTGCACTGAGGGGGTCTGCACTGATGAAGGGGGTCTGCACTGAGGGGGTCTGCACTGATAGAGGGGGGCCTGCACTGATGGAGGGAGGGTCTGCACTGAGGGGGTCTGCACTGATAGAGGGGGTCTGCACTGAGGGGGGTCTGCACTGATGGAGGGAGGGTCTGCACTGAGGGGGTCTGCACTGATGGAGGGGGTCTGCACTGAGGGGGTCTGCACTGATGGAGGGAGGGTCTGCCCTGAGGGGGGTCTGCACTGATGGAGGGAGGGTCTGCACTAAGGGGGTCTGCACTGATGGAGGGGGTCTGCACTGATGGAGGGAGGGTCTGCACTGAGGGGGTCTGCACTGATGGAGGGGGAGCTGCACTGATTGGGGGGTCTGCACTGAGGGGGGTCTGCACTGTTAGAAGAGAGGGGTCTGCACTGATGGGGGTGTCTATACTGATGGAGGGGGGTCTACACTGAGGGGGTCTATACTGATAGATGGGGGGTCCGCATTGAGGGGGGCCTGTATTGAGGTAGAGGGGTCTGTACTGAGGGGTTCTATACTGATGAGGGGGTCTACATTGAGGGGGTCTAAACTGATGGAGGGGGGTCTGTACTTAGTGGGCGGTCTGTACTGAGGGAGGAGGATCTATACTGCTGAAGGGGTGGTCTGTACTTGGTGGGGGATCTGTACTGAAGGGGGACCATAGTTGGTGGAGGGGGGGGGTGACACCAATTTTTTTCCGCACCAGGTGACACCAGCTGTAGTGACGCCACTGCACTAGGGATTAGCCAGCGGTTCGGGTTGAACATAAGTTTAACTCAAACATCAGGTGTTCATGTGTTGTAAAACGAACCGAACATATGGGGCGTTCGCGGGAATTTTGAGCGCTGCAGAACGCCCCAAAATGCACTGTGAGATCTCAGTGCATTGCTATATGATGATTGGCCAAAGCATGCACCTGACCTGCATGCTTTGGCCAATCACAGCGTGCTCTGCTGAGAGAGTCATAATTGGCCAAAAGCAGGGTGCCTTTGGCCAATCATGGCTCCGGGGGACTAAGTCCACGCCCCACACTATATAAGGCTGCTTACACGGCGGCCGTGTGTTGTGTCGTTGGCGTGGACAGAGAGATAGCTTGAGCTAGATTAAGCAGGCAGGTTATTCATTTAGTGGCAGTGTATATATATATATATATATAGAGAGAGAGAGAGAGAGAGAGAGAGAGAGAGAGAGAGAGAGAGAGAGAGAGAGAGAGAGAGAGAGAGAGAGAGAGAGAGAGAAAGAGTCCAAGAGGTTGCTGCACTTAAAAACTTCTTTGCTTTATTTCACAATATCTTCAGGAAAGATTTACAAAGCAAGCATAATCATTCCAAGCAATATCAAAAGCAACAAATGCCTGCACAGTTTCAGATATGATATCTGAAACTGTGCAGGCATTTGTTGCCTTTGATATTGCTTGGAATGATTATGCTTGCTTTGTAAATCTTTCCTGAAGATATTGTGAAATAAAGCAAAGAAGTTTTTAAGTGCAGCAACCTCTTGGACTCTTTCTCTATATATAAGGTCGGTGGGAAGACCTGATTGCTGGCACTAAACTGGAAGCAGAGTGCGGTTCTCCTCTATAAGTGAATATATATATATACACACAGTATCTCACAAAAGTGAGTACACCCCTCACATTTTCGTAAATATTTTATTATATCTTTTCATGTGACAACACTGAAGTAATGACACTTTGCTACAATGTAAAGTAGTGAGTGTACAGCTTGTATAACAGTGTAAATTTGCTCTCCCCTCAAAATAACTCAACACACAGCCATTAATTTCTAAACTGCTGGCAACAAAAATGAGTACACCCCTAAGTGAAAATGTCCAAATTGGGCCCAAAGTGTCAATATTTTGTGTGGCCACCATTATTTTCCAGCACTGCCTTAACCCTCTTGGGCATGGAATTCACCAGAGCTTCACAGGTTGCCACTGGAGTCCTCTTCCACTCCTCCATGACGACATCACGGAGCTGGTGGATGTTAGAGACCTTGTGCTCCTCCACCTTCCATTTGAGGATGCCCCACAGATGCTCAATAGGGTTTAGGTCTGGAGACATGCTTGGCCAGTCCATCACCTTTACCCTCAGCTTCTTTAGAAAGGCAGTGGTCATCTTGGAGGTGTGTTTGGGGTCATTATCATATTGGAATACTGCCCTGCGGCCCAGTCTCCGAAGGGAGGGGATCATGCTCTGCTTCAGTATATCACAGTACATGTTGGCATTCATGGTTCCCTCAATGAATTGTAGCTCCCCAGTGCCGGCAGCACTCATGCAGCCCCAGACCATGACACTCCCACCACCATGCTTGACTGTAGGCAAGACACACTTGTCTTTGTACTCCTCACCTGGTTGCCCCCACACACGCTTCACTACATCTGAACCAAATAAGTTTATCTTGTTCTCATCAGACCACAGGACATGGTTCCAGTAATCCATGTCCTTGGTCTGCTTGTCTTCAGCAATCTGTTTGCAGGCTTTCTTGTGCATCATCTTTAGAAGAGGCTTCCTTCTGGGATGACAGCCATGCAGACCAATTTGATGCAGTGTGCTGCGTATGGTCTGAGCACTGACAGGCTGACCCCCCACCCCTTCAACCTCTGCAGCAATGCTGGCAGCACTCATACGTCTATATCCCAAAGACAACCTCTGGATATGACGCTGAGCACGTGCACTCAACTTCTTTGGTCAACCATGGCGAGGCCTGTTCTGAGTGGAACCTGTCCTGTTATACCGCTGTATGGTCTTGGCCACCGTGCTGCAGCTCAGTTTCAGAGTCTTGGCAATCTTCTTATAGCCTAGGCCACCTTTATGTAGAGCAACAATTCTTTTCTTTTTTTCAGATCCTCAGAGAGTTCTTTGCCATGAGGTGCCATGTTGAATTTCCAGTGACCAGTATGAGAGAGTGAGAGCGATAACACCAAATTTAACACACCTGCTCCCCATTCACACCTGAGACTTTGTAACACTAACGAGTCACATGACACCGGGGAGGGAAAATGGCTAATTGGGCTCAATTTGAACATTTTCTCTTAGGGGTGTACTCACTTTTGTTGCCAGCAGTTTAGACATTAATGGCTGTGTGTTGAGTTATTTTGAGGGGACAGCAAATTTACACTGTTATACAAGCTGTACACTCACTACTTTACATTGTAGCAAAGTGTCATTTCTTCAGTGTTGTCACATGAAAAGATAGAATAAAATATTTACAAAAATGTTTAGGTCTGGGGACATGCTTGGGATACTGTATATACACAGATGACAATGTATTGTAGTGTATATTATATAGACAAATGACAATGTATTGTGGTGTATATTATACACACAGATGACAATGTATTGTATTGTATATTATATAGACAGATGACAATGTATTGTATTGTATTGTATTGTATATTATATAGACAGATGACAATGTATTGTATTGTATTGTATATTATATAGACAGATGACAATGTATTGTATTGTATATTATATAGACAGATGACAATGTATTGTATTGTATTGTATATTATAGACAGTTGACAATGTATTGTATTGTATTGTATATTATATAGACAGTTGACAATGTATTGTATTGTATATTATATAGACAGATGATGACAATGTATTGTATTGTATATTATATAGACAGATGACAATGTATTGTATTGTATATTATAGACAGTTGACAATGTATTGTATTGTATATTATATAGACAGTTGACAATGTATTGTATTGTATTGTGGTGTATATTATATAGACAGATGATGGAGATCTCCTCCTGTACACCGTGTTCTCTTCTCTAATCATATCACACATGGCCCGCATGTGACAGCCGGCGGACACGCCCTCTCTATGGAACAGCCGCCAATCAGATGGCGGGGCTGGCGGTAGGCGTTCCCGAGGATCAGGCAATTCTCGTGTTTGAGCCGCAGACACTCACACAGGGGAAGGTGATCCGCCGGAGCGCTGACAGCAGTCAGAGCGGACAGAGCAGAGGAAGATCCCCGGGAGGATGGAGGGTCCCGCGGTCAGCTCGGTACACTGGTTCCGGAAGGGGCTTAGGCTACACGATAACCCGGCTCTGTTGGCCGCTCTGAGGGGAGCTCGCTGTGTGCGCTGTGTCTATATCCTGGACCCCTGGTTTGCCGCCTCCTCCTCGTCCTCCGGAGGGGTCAACCGATGGAGGTGAGAGGACAGGGGGCGGGGCTGGGGTCAGGGACACCTGGGAGGGTGACGGGGCATTGGAGGGGCAGAGATAAATAGGCGGGGTCATTAAGAGGTTGTTGGTTCCTAATTGGGGGGGGCAAAGTTCCTTGATTGGAGGATGTGTGACCAGGGGAGGGGCCTTGTTTTTGTGGGAGAGACTGCTGACCAAGGGGAGGGGTCTGGTCCTGATGGCAGGAGTTGCAAGGAAGGGGAAGAGGTCTTGTCCTGGTGGGAGGAGTTTTGAGCAAGGGGGAGGGGTTTGGTGCTGGTGGGAGGAGTCTGGTCCTGATGGGAGGAGCTTTGAGCAAGGGGGAGGGGTCCTGTCCTGTTGTGAGGAGCTGCAAGCAAGGGGGGGATCTTGTCCCTCTGAGAGGAGCTCCAAGCCAGGGAGAGGGTCTGCTTCCTAATGGGTGGTGCCTCAAGCCAGGGGGAGGGTGTATTTTCCTTTTGGGTGGGGCTACAAGCCTGGGGATAGGGTCTAGTCTTTTCGGGAGGGGTCTTGTCTTAGTGAGAGGGGCCACTCAGCTAGAATGACTTCTTTTCACCAGTGACCATGAGAAGGGTCTGGTCCTTGGGGGAGGGATTTGACCTTTTGTGGGAGATACTATTTGCTAGCGTGACAGGTCTTCACTACTCACTGGGGATGGTGGGGGAGGGTCTGGTCCCTTTGGGAGAGGTTGCAGAGGGTTGTCCTTTTGTGGGAGAGGTTATTTGTCAAGGTGAAGTATCTCTTCTACTGTATGCGGGGAGGGTCCTGATCCTTGTGGGACAGACTTCAGGCCAGGCTTGTTTTCTGTGGGGTTAAAAGGCGGAGGACCGCCCACCTCACTAAAAATTAAGTTAGCAGCTACAAATACTGTAGCTGCTGACTTTCAATAAACGGACACCTACCTGTCCGGGGAGCCCGCAATATCGGCACCCTAGCCGATCTTCAGATCGGCTGTAGCCACCATTGCCGGTAAGGGAACCCAGCAGCAAAGGCTTTTCGGCTTCACAGCCGCTTCCCTACTGCACATGCGCGAAGCACGCTGCGCCTTCTAATTGGCCCAGAGGAGGGGGACCAAGCTTCGCCACAGCACCATCTCCGGAAGTGGGGAAGGGGACCTGTCAAAAAAGGTGCCAAATGTAGCAGTGGAGGGGGGGAGGAGACGCATAAGTGGAAGTTCCACTTTTGGGTGGAACTCCATAACCACTCATTTATGGAACATACTTGTTGGAGAAAATACCCACTTGAAGGGTTCTAGCCCTGATAGAGCAGCTAAATCAAAAGGAGGTCATAGTAACCAGTGGGAGAAATGTGTTACTGAAGGGATAGTTACCTGTGATGGAGGCCAGAAGATTCGTCTATATGTGGGGTTGACCACTCAAAGGACCCATTTGTAGGGTTCTGTATCCTATGGGGTAGAGCAGGGGTCTCAAACTGGCGGCCCTCCAGCTGTTGCGAAACTACAAGTCCCATGAGGCATTGCAAGGCTGACATTTACAAGCATGACTCCCACAGGCAAAGGCATGATGGGACATGTAGTTTTGCAACAGCTGGAGGGCCGCCAGTTTGAGACCCCTGGGGTAGAGTGTTCACTAGAAGGGCATAGTTACCTGTGGAAGAGATGTTGTATTGGAGGGATAGTTGCCTGTGTTGGAGACCAGAAGATGCATCTACCTGTGGGGTTGACCATTCTCTTGGGGAACATACTTGTTGAAGAAATGATCCACTTGTTGGGTTTTATAATTTATGAGAGCAATTGCTTTCTATGAGGTCATAGTTACCAATGGGAGAGATGTGTTAATGAAGGGATAGTTACCTGTGGTGGAGACCAGAAGATGCACCTACCTGTGGGATTGAACATACGTGTTGAAGAAATAATCCACTTGTTGGGTTTTATAATCTATGGAAGTGATTGCTCTCTCTGAGGTCATAGTTAGCAGTGAGGGAAACGCCCTATTGAAAGGATAGTTACCTGTGGTGGAGACCAGAAGATATATCTATATGTGGAGTTGGCCACTCAGGGTTCTCTATCCTGTGGGGGAGAGTGTTCACTAGGAGGGCACAGTTACCTGTGCAAGAGGGAGCTTACTAGGAGGAAATGACCTTTTCGCAGAGACGTCTCGTTGGAGGGATAGTTACCTGTAGTGGAGACCAAAATATGTATCTACCTGGGGTGGGGTTGACTATTCTCTTGAGGGAGTGTACCTGTTGAAGAAATCGCCCACTTGTTGGGTTTATAATCTATGGGAGTGATTGCTCTCTAGGGGGGTCATAGTTTTTTTTTGGGAGAAACCTCTTATTGGAGGGATATCTACCTGTGGGAGAGACATAATAAGATGGATAGTTGCCTGTGGGAAAGTGCACTTACCAGGAGATACTTGCAGAAAAGACCAAACCCAGCCAGATAACTGTGAGAGAAGACCGATGGGGGGTGTAGCGTTGCATATGGCGACCCATCACATTTCGCCACCCACTGGAGTGCGCATGCGCAACGCCACCATATGCGTTCTAACACTTTTACGACAAAACTCCTACCCTAAGTCCAGGTTCAAGCCCCACCATCCAAGTGGACATAGAGTTGGATTATAATTATGACGAGCGAAGCGAGCCCGCGAGGGGTGTGGAGTTTTGCTGTAAAAGTGTTGAAACGCATATGGCGGCGGCATGCATGCGCACTCCAGCGGGTAGCAAAATGTGATGGGTCGCCATATGTGACGATACAGGGGCGGCATAGACACCTGGATGGGACCACCTGGTCCATTGGTTTTGTGGTCTTTTGGTCTGGTGGCAATGTTCAATGGGATAATTAAAGGGGGCACCTACCTACTTTTGAGAAGGAGATGAGTAGATTCCTGAATGGCATTGATGCACACAAGCTGGGATATCGGTATGTGTGGATTGGATAATTTGGAAGTAGTCATAAGCGGCTTGGTTGACCCCTTATCATTGACTTTGTCAGCTGGTATTTCTTTGCCTATGACCTGTAACTCTAAAGAGCTGGCTGCAGACCTGAACAGTTTTGATGTGAAAGGATTTATGAACATGTACCACCACCCCCTCCCTTTTAGAATGTAAGCTCTATGAGCAGGGCCCTCCTGTCCCTTCTGTATTGAACTGTAATTGTGCTGTGCCCCCCCTCTACATTGTAAAGCGCTGTGTAAACTGTTGGCTCTATATAAATATCGCCAATAATATTGAATAGAAACTTTGTATCTATATGGACTTTGATATGGCAACATTCCATTTTTAAGGCTCATTTCAAAGCTTGCTGTGTTTTTTTTCTCATCTTACATAAGCTACGTGTTTATTTTTTTTGTCACTTAATCTTGGCCAACCTACCTTGTCTGCGCCAAGACTCATCCCGGAATGTTCTGCCAGGGTGTATTCATCTTTCAGAACCAGTTTGGGAGGTTGAAGCGGGACTGGTTTCTGCTTCCCCTTTCTGATGCTGGAAAAATCCCAGGCTTGTTCTACTCTGCAGCGAAGTTGGGTTAGTGTTGTTGGAACTTTAAAGAGGGAGTCCACCTACATCAACCTAAAAAAAAAAAATATTAAAAGCCAGCAGCTACAAATACTGCAGCTGCTGACTTTTTAATACAAGGCCACTTACCTGTCCCAGGGTCCAGCGATGTCGGCAGGCGACGCAGAGAAACCGCTCGGTTCTCGGCAGCTGCCGCCACCATCCTAGGTGAGGGAATCAGGAAGTGAAGAGTTGCGGCTTCACTTCCCGGTTCCCTACTGCACATGCGCGAGTCGCGCTGCGCATCGTAACTGGTCCCCGCTCTCTCCTGGGAGCTGTGTGTTTCTCAGCAGACAGCGCGGAGGGACAGGAAGAGGCATAGACTCCCGTGGGAGTCTATGCCGGAAGTGGGTGCAAATACCTGTCTTAGACAGGTATCTGCACCCCCCCTCCCCCCTGAAAGGTGCCAAATGTGACACCGGAGGGGGGGAGGGTTCCGAAAAGCGGAAGTTCCGTTTTTGTGTGGAACTCCGCTTTAAATTGGCACTAAAATTGATCTTTTATGGAACTTTGTATAACCCGATGTGTGGATTGTTTATAAAGTCCATTTAGAAATCGAGAGATTGTATCACATGTATGCTTGTCAATAGGAGCTGTGCCAAGGCAATCTAGAATCAACGACTAGTAACAGCAATAATATAAATAATGTAAATGTGTATTCACTTGACAATAAAGATTTCTCTCAGAAATAAGTTTAGAATTCAGTTTTCTTTAAAGACTTGGGACGTAGAAAACTCTAAAGGTGGATTGTATTTCATTACTACCCGACACTATCCTGGGAAATACTGACTGGTGGAGCGCAGAGTGAATCCAATGTATAGGTGAAGGATCATCTTGTTCTGTTTATGTTTCGGGAACTTTTTCAGAATTGTATAAAGTCTGAAAAGGAGATCTAAGATATCGTCTCTTCATATCTAGCTTCCATCTTAGTGTGTGTGTCTTAGCAGCATCCATACACTGTATAGTCCTGGCAGTCCTAGGGAAAAAAAAACACCTTTTTGTTGTGTGTTGACCTATAAAGCGTTTGTTACCCCAGCATTTAATATTCCTAAAATGTGCCTGCTGTACCATATACTTGTATGAAAAAATATCCTGTTCTCTTTGTATTCCTTTGTGTGAAATCCCTGGTGTTCCTGCCATTCCCTCTGCTTTCCTATTAAAAACTGACCTCACTAAGCAGGATAGTACAGTGTGGTCAGTTCTCAAGCTATGCTGGGAACTCGGCCTGTTCTCCAATGATAAGACTTGACATGACCCACCTGCACAGCCATTCACTGGATAGTTTAGCGTGCTGCTGTTTCTCCTTCCCCTAGCTTTTATGCAGCTGAGGACAGAGGGAATGCTAATTTTGGAAGGTTTATTACTTTAATGCAGAGAATGCGTTAAGGTAAAATAAACTTTTGGCTTTACAACCACTTTAAGGGCCCATTCATTCACATAAAGTGATTGTAAACGATCACCTTGTAAAACAACCCATTCAGTTTAAAATAGAAATGAAAGAAAAAAACTTTTTTTGTATAGATTAAAAAAATTCTAAATACATTTTTTTTTTTTCTTTCTTTTTTAATGATCACATTCCATTTGTTCTCAGCTGCATAAGAGCTGGGGGAGGAGAAGAAGCAGCTTGCCAGTGAATGCCTGTGCAGCGGGGGGTTTAGGGAGGGGGTGTCAGGACAAGTCTGATCATTGGAGAGCAGGCTGAGTTCCCAGCATAGGTAAAGAACTGACCACGGTGTGCTCTGCTGCTTAGTGAGGTCAGTTTTTAATAGGAAAGCAAGGTGACTGGCAGGAACACCAGGGATATCACACAAAGGAAGCAATACAAAGAGAACAGGAGACTTTCTCTAATGCCTCATGTACACTGCTGCTGCTAAATGGATGTTCAGAGGCAGTTGGACACTTTTTTCAACGGCCCCTGAACTCCTTCAATGTTATCTTCTGTGTACATGTACACAGGGTCATTTACTGTTGTTTTTAGGCAGTTGCGCTTTATAGGCCTTTTATTTATTTATATATATATATATATATATATATATATATATATATATATATATATATATATATATATATATATATATATAATTTTTTTTTTTTTTTTTTAAAGCAAAAAAATTAGTTCAGATGCCGAAGTTTCCAACGTTTCAGACGCTAAACGCGGTAACCCGCGTTTCGTTTTGTAGCTGTTTTTCGTTTTTGGCCATTTAAAATATTTTTTTTTTTTTTTTTTTTTTTAGAAACGCTTCTAAACGCAAACGCGGCAAAACGCTGCTGAACACGGCATGTAAACGCAACAAAACGGACGTTTTAAACTTGAGTTACTATCTGTCAAGTTAAATCGTTCAGGAGAGGTTGTAAAAATGTCCCGTGTACATTAAGCTTTACAAGTACATGGTACAGCAGGCACATATCAGGAGCAGATCATTTATCTTGAATGGGCTGACAATGGCTTCACCAAGCAGCCAGAATTAGTTCATGAGCTCCTTCTCCCTTTTTTTTTTTTTTTTTTTTTTTAACGTAGTTGACCAGAGTGCATGGCATGTGCATTGTGATGTGCTGCAGTGCGGGTATGTTACCAGCTACTGATTTAGCACGTTGTAGTGCCATAACAAATTAATGGCACCCAGGTATGTGCATTGCGGTGGCACGTCATAAAATGTGGGCAGTAAGGGAAACCTGCACTGTAGATGTATGGAGGCGCTCCCTGCTGATTCCTAAAATACATGTACCTTGGCTGTCAGATCCAGGGCCTTCAGTACTTCGAGTCATTGTCTTCACTTCTATGGTCTGCATGCTGCATGGCCATTTCTGTTCAGTATCAGAGTATGGAAGCCAGAGACAGCCAGGTAACTAGCATTTTCAAGATTTTAGTAAAGGCATCCTTTATATTTTTCTCAGCACAGGTTTTTTTAGTATACCCTTTTACTCCTTTTAAAAAGTAGATTTTATGTTTTTTATAGTGCACTTTAGGAGTGCTTCCTTGCTCTTTACTGGATTATAAGTTTATCAGAGGTCAGCAGCTTACAAAGCTCTTCCATTACAAATGCACAACAATGTGAACTGTACATGTGCTTGTGTCAGTTGGTATATTTTAGGTGTACTACTGCAAACAAGTGGTGGTGTGGTTATCTTTTGCAGGAAAAATTGCAGCACATTCAAAGTTATTGGGAACACAACAAAATATTTCATGTGAACCTGTGCTTGTCCCATGCAAGGAAAAGCAACAGGTTCACTTTAATGTGGGCCCATAGAGATGTTATACTTGCCTTTGTTACTCTGACATGCAGGGGAGGAAGCCCCTATGAGCCCCCTAAGGTGAATGCTCATTTTCCTGTACCCTAGGCTAAAAATGCCCCACTGCAAGGGTATTCCTTCTTATTTTATTTATTTTTTTTATTTGTTTCAATTTAGTTTTATTAAGGATTTGAAATATTAAGAAAAAAAAACCTGAGCTTAAATTTTTTAAAGAAGTTTCATTATAAGAAGTTACATACATTTTAAGATACAATGTTCTATTTTCTATTTATTTTATTTTTTAAATTTTGTTTCCCTCCTTTTATTTTTCTCTTAGAGTGTGTGTGTGTGTGTGTGTGTGTGTGTGTGTGTGTATATTGTTTGAGGATTTGCATCATTTAATTACAGAACATGCCCACAACTTTGAAGATTATTTATTTATTTTTTATTTTTTTTTTTGAAGCAAACCACAAATAGGACAAAACAACAGAAAAGTCAATGTGCATAACTATTCACCCCCCTAAAGTCAATACTTTTGTAGAGCCACCTTTTGCGCCTATCACAGCTCCAAGTCGCTTTTGGATAAGTCTCTATGAGCTTGCCACATCTTACCACTGGGATCTTTGCCCATTCCTCCTGGCAAAACTGCTCCAGCTCCTTCAAGTTGAATGGTTTGCGCTTGTGAACAGCAAATCTTTAAGTCTGACCACAGATTTTCTATTGGATTGAGGTCTGAGCTTTGACTAGGCCATCCCAACACATTTGCATGTTTCCCCTTAAACCACTCAAGTGTTGCTATAGCAGTGTGTTTGGGGTCATTGTCCAGCTGGAAGGTGAACCTCCGTCCTAGCCTCAAATCACACACAGAGTGGTACAGGTTTTGTCCAAGAATATCCCTGTATTTAGCACCATCCATCTTTCCCTCAACTCTGACCAGTTTCCAAGTCCCGACTGCTGAAAAACATCCCCACAGCATGATGCTGCCACCACCATGTTTCACTGTGGGGATGGTGTTCTTTGGGTGATGTGATGTGTTGGGTTTGCGCCAGACATAGCGCTTTGTTTGATGGCCAAAAAGTTCAATTTTAGTCAGACCAGAGCACCTTCCTCCCATACATTTTGGGAGTCTCCCACATGCCTTTTCGCAAACTCAAAATGCACCATTTTGTTTTTTGCTGAAAGTAATGGCTTTCTTCTGGCCACTCTGCCATAAAGCCCAACTCTATGGAGTGTACGGCTTATTGTGGTCCTATGTACAGATACTCCAGTCTCTGCTGTGGAACTCTGCAGCTCCTCCAGGGTTACCTTAGGTCTCTGTGCTGCCTCTCTGATTAATGCCCTCCTTGCCCGGTCCGTGAGGTTTGGTGTGCGGCCGTCTCTTGGCAGGTTTGCTGTTGTGCCATGTTCTTTCCATTTGGTTATGATAGATTTGATGGTGCTCCTGGGGAACATCAAAGATTTGGATATTTTTTTTATAACCTAACCCTGACTTGTACTTCTCAACCACATTGTCCCTTACTTGTTTGGAGAGTTCCTTGGTCCTCATGGCAGTGTTTGGTTGGTGGTGCCTCTTGCTTAGGTGTTGCAGCCTCTGGGGCCTTTCAAAAAGGTGTGTATATGTAATGACAGATCATGAGACACTTAGATTGCACACAGGTGACATCATTTCACTAATTATGTGACTTCTGTAGGTAATTGGTTGCACCAGAGCTTTTCATGGGCTTCATAACAAAGGTGGTGAATACATACGCACATTCCAATTATCAGTTTTTTATTTCTGAAAAATAGTTTTATGTCTATTTTTCAAATTTTACTTCACCAACTTAGACTATTGTGTTCTGATCCATCACATATAATTCAGATTAAAAAAACATTGAACCAAAGGCTGTAATGTAACAAAATGGTAAAAAGCCAAGGGGGTGAATACTTTTGCAAGGCACTGTATAGTATTACGGTAAAGTATACCCTTGGCAGGGTGGAAATAAATCAATGATTTTTTTTTTTTATTTTAATAAAATGCTTTTGGAGTAAAAATCCATCTAAAGATAGTTTTCTATTTAGGATACATTAATAATTTAGTTTATTCAGCATGAAATTGAGCTTAGTTATGTAGCATGAGGCTGTATATTCTGCAATATTTACATTTTTGGTAAACTCATTCAATAAATCCAAGCGCTACAAGCTGAGATAACATGCACTGCATTGATGCATTCACACAATTTCACAGTAACCATGAGATAAGAGACATTTCAGGAATATTCCTTTTGATCCCATTGTTTTGCAAATCTATGTACACTACAATCTGTATGACTAAATTGGTTCTGATATTGCTGTTTTACTAACCTGACAGCTTATTATTCTGACTAAGAAACCTTCATTTTGTTTGCAAATATTAATGATTCTAACTACCATCTAGAGTCCTTACATTTAAAGAGCACCTGTCATTATAGATCCATCATGGCAGCGCCTGTTAGCGGGCATCCACTCACCTGCCGCCACGTCCCTCACCTTGTTTTGTCACTGCCGCATCACCAGCCGTCCCATTAAAGTGAATGGGACTGTCGGTGAGTCAACAGCGGCTCAGAGGAGGAGCCACTGCTGGACAGAGATGACAGTTGCTTTAAAAATTCTGATTTAATTTGAGCCTTTTACTAGTGATTTAAATCAATTCCACCCTGACCCTTGGCAGTCATTAAGTAGACATCGTATCTTAAAGAGGAGTTCCACCCAGGGGGGCCGTCAAAAAAAAAAATATTTAAAAGTCAGCAGCTACAAATACTGCAGCTGCTGACTTTTAATTGGACACTTACCTGTCCCTGGGTCCAGCGATGCGGGGGATCGAAGCCCCGCTCGTCCCCCCCCCCTCCGCTCGTCGGCGCCGGCATTTCAACTGTGGGCGCCGGGCTGTGGCTTCACAGCCTAAGACCCACTGCACATGCGCGAGCCGCGCCACGCGCCGTGATTGGCCGCTCAATCACCTGGGACCTGTAATGGGTCCCAGATGATTGACAGGAGGGAGGGAGCAGAGCGGAGCCCTTCCTGTGCCGAGGGGGAAGTGATGTCTCCAGCCCAGGCAAAGGAACAGGCAGACTACGAGGGACCACCTAGCAACAGGCATTTAGAGGTAAGTGAAAAAAAAAAAAAAAAAAATCCAAATGTTTTTTTTTTTGTTTTTTAGAATTTTTCCAGGTATTTTTGTTTTTTGGGTGGAACCCCACTTTAAATGTATGCAACTTCTTCTTTATGTATTGTAAATTTTAGTTTTAAGTGCAGTTTGCATTTAAAAAAAAAAAAAGTGGGAATAAAGCCTTATACCCAAGACTGAGTACAAGTACCAATACCTTTTCTCAAGTACTCACCGATAACAATTACTATGGTTGCTCTGATACCATTTCTTTTTACTGGCAAGTACTGATTCCTTTTGCGGTGCCACTTGAGCCCATACAAAATGAATAGGCTCGAAATGTGTGTGATTTGAACAGGAATGTGGTGCGATTCCTGTCCAAATAGCATGTGGTTTCCCCACACCGCTCCTGTGTGAACCCAGGCTTATCATAGCAACATCAGTTGGTATCAGTGGATCCCTAGTGATGGGTATCAGCGAGTACTTGAGAAAAAGTATCAGTAATTGTACTCGGTCTTTGGTATCGGTGCATCGCATGTTTACGCATCTTTGTGCACAGGCAAATTAAAGCCAATAGACTGCCAATTCAGTGTACAACGTGATGTTCTTTACTTTGTTGGTTTCTCAGCCTCTACAGCAGTGGTTCTCAACCTTCTGGTGTCGTGACCCCTTGATAAAATTTCCCAAGTTGTGGGGACCACTAACAGTAAAATTATTTTCGTAGCGTGGGTTGTCGGCTCCTAAGGCAAGACAGGTAATTTGCGCCCCTAACCCACGGACATTTAGCGCTCCATGTGTCCCTTCCACTCGTACAGTAGTAAAACCTCTTATGGTACATTTTAGGATGTACCACTCTTTCTCTTCTCCTTTCTTTCCCTTTTTATCTCTAGCTATCCTAATTCCCCCCCCCCCCCCTCTCTAGCCGTCTTTTTTTGTTCTTTCTCTTATTCTTTCTCTCCCTTTTTTCTTTGTTCCTCCCCCTCTTTTCCTCTCCCTTCCACGTATTCTCTATTTTTATTCCTTCACCTACTCCTTGGTGGGGGGGGAATGGGATGAGTGGCAGTGCTGATGGGAGTTCTGATCAGCCAACTTGGGTGCTCTTGATCAAGGTAATCTGCTGATCTGAGAACTGTAGTGGGAACTTTTAATGGCAACTCTAATCACAGGTAGTGTTACTCACTGTGTCTCCGGCTTCACTGTGTCTCCGACATTGTGGTGTCTCGCAGCAGTGAATGAATGAATGAATGATTTGTATAGCGCTGCAAATGCGAACTGAATCGCCTCAAGGCGCTCGATCTCTCCTGTGTTGTCCAGCTCCTTAGAAGAGGTAGGTCTTGAGTTTCTTCCTGAAGGCCTGATGGTTTTCTTCCATGCGGATGGGAGTAGGTAGAGTGTTCCATAACCGTGGTCCTTGGACTGCGAATCTTCGTTCTCCTTTTGTTTTGTAGCGGGTTTTTGGAATAAGGAGGAGGTTTTGGTTTGAAGATCGAAGACTGCGATTGGGTGTATAGTGCTTTATTTTCTCGCGTAGGTATTGAGGAGCGTTTCCTTGTATACATTTGTGGGTGAGGCAGAGGGTCTTGAAGGTAATTCGGTTCTTTACGGTTAGCCAATGTAGGCTCCTCATGGAAGGGGAGATGGATTCCCAGGGTTTTTTCCTGTTAACAGTCTTGCCGCCGTGTTTTGGATGAGTTGCAAGCGCGCAAGCTGATATTGGGGTAATCCTATGTAGAGGGAGTTTGCGTAGTCGAGTCTGGAATTGATGATTGTCCCAAATACTGCTGCTTTGTCCTCTTCTGGGACGAAGGGGATGAGTCTACGTAGCAGGCGGAGGAGATGGTGAGGTTGCCTGACTACTGACCCTATTTGTGCATCCATTGACATTTCTGAGTCAAAAATGACTCCGAGACTCTTGGCTAGAGGTCGACCGATATGGGTTTTTCTCTGGCCGATGCCGATGCCGATATTTGGAAATCGCGGTGGCCGATGGCCGATATGTGATGCCGATTTTTTTGGGCCGATATATTTGGCCGATTTTTTTTTTTCTTTTTTCCCTTCATCTCATAAAATCTAACAGTTAGACCCCTTTCACACTGGGGCGTTTTTCAGGCACTTTTGGGCTAAAAATAGCGCCTGTAAAGTGGCTCCCCTGCAGTCTCAGTGTGATATCCCAAGTGCTTTCACACTGAGGCGATGCGCTGGCAGGATGTAAAAAAAAGTCCTGCAAACGGCATCTTTGGAGCGGTGTATACCTCTCCTCCACCACTCCTGCCCATTGAAATGAATGTGCACCGCTGCCGAAGCGCCTGCAAAGCGTTTTGGCAGCGGCGCTTCAGGGGCGCATTTAACCCCTTCCTCGGCTGCTAGCTGGGTTATAAGCACCCCGCTAGCAGCCGAATAGCGCCTCTAAAATGACGGTAAAGCGCCGCTAAAACTAGCAGCGTTTTACCATCAATGCATGCCTGCTCCAGTGTGAAAGCAGCCTTAAGTAATACAGAAATTTTTTTTAATTTAAACATTAAACAAAACAAACCTCCAATCAGTTCACTTGTATGTATAATTTAGAAAACGAAAAAAAAAAAAAAACCATCTTAAATATTAAATACACAAAAACAGGTAATCAAAACTTTTGGACGAAAAAAAATGGGCTAACTTTACTGCTTAGGTTTTTTTTTTTTCAATTCATTACTGTATTTTTTTTTTTTTAAACTGCGTTTGAAAGACCGCTGCGCAAATACCGTGTGACATAAAATATTGCAACAATCACCATTTTATTCCCTAGGGTCTCTGCTAAAAAAATATATATAATGTTTGGGGGTTCTAAGTGATTTTCTAGCAGAAAATACAGGATTTTTACTTGTAAGCAACAAGTGTCAGAAAAGATTTAGTCTTTAAATGGTTAAACTGAGAACTTCTCCACACGGAGTTCAGCTCATTGATAAAAAGAACCTGAAAGATACAAATGTATCTTCTTATCAGACTTGGCAGGCTGCCCAGAGGAGGGGAGAAGAAAACTTCACAGATAACTTAGGGAAACTTGCATTAACTTCTATTACAGAAGTCATTTGCAAGTCACGGCTGACATTACAATCGGCCTTTTTTATCAGCACAATCGGCCGATGCCGATTAAGTAAATAACGCCAAATATCGGCCGATATATCGACCGGCCGATATATCGGTCGACCTCTACTCTTGGCTTTGGTGCTTGGAGAGATGGTCTGTCCAAAGATGGTGGGTGGTGTCCATGGGGCCCTAGTTTTGGAATTTTTTGATTTGCGTGTAGGAGAAGAAGCTCGGTTTTTGATCCGTTGAGTTTTTAAGAGAGCTAGTGGTCATCCAATCGTCTATCAAAGTGAGGCATTTTTCTAGTTGCTGATGATGGTCTTTTTCTCCGGTGATGCGAAAGTATAGTTGGGTATCATCAGTGTATGAGTGGAAGCAGAGGTCCGATTTTCTGATGATTTTGAGAAGTGGGCGGATGTAGATGTTGAAGAGCACTGGTGACAAGGGGGAACCTTGAGGGACTCCACAAGAGTGACACCTATGCCGAAATCAGGAGATAGGGTCTCCTCCAGCCCCACCCACTTCATTCCTCGCCAGTCAGCTGACCTCTAGTCTCTGCCATGCTGTGAACTGAATGGGTGGCTGCGAAGAGGCTGAGTGGGCGGCCTCGGGCTCTAGGAACAGCCCAGCTGGGCGGCCACAGGCTCCAGGGACAGCCTTTCTGGGTGGCCTCGAAAAGGCTGGGAGAGTGGCGCGGGCTTCAGGAACAGCCCAGGATTTGGTGACCCCTGGCAAATTGTCATTTGACCCCCGAGGGGGTCCCGACCCCCAGGTTGAGAACCACTGCTCTACAGTAAACAGGATAAGTACAGAAATAAAAGAAGGGGATATATATGTAATATTTATATAATAATTATTTAGATAGATATATTATACACAGTTGTATGCAAAAGTTTAGGAACCCCTGACAATTTCCATGATTGTCTTTTATAAATATTTGGGTGTTTGGATCATCAATTTCATTTTGATCTATCAAATAACTGAAGGACACAGTAATATTTCAGTAGTGAAATGAGGTTTATTGGATTAACAGAAAATGCGCAATATGCATCAAAACAAAATTAGACAGGTGCATAAATTTGGACACCCCAACAGAAAAATCACATCAATATTTAGTAGAGCCTCCTTTAGCAGAAATAACAGCCTCTAGACGCGTCCTATAGCCTGTAATGAGTGTCTGGATTCTGGATGAATGTATTTTGGACCATTCCTCCTTACAAAACATCTCCAGTTCAGTTAGGTTTGGTGGTTGCTGAGCATGGACAGCCCGCTTCAAATCACCCCACAGATGTTCAATGATATTCAGGTCTGGGGACTGGGATGGCCATTCCAGAACATTGTACTTGTTCCTCTGCATAAATGCCCGAGTAGATTTTGAGCAGTGTTTTGGGTCGTTGTCTTGTTGAAATATCCAGCCCCGGCGTAACTTCAACTTTGTGACTGATTCCTCAACATTATTCTCAAGAATCTGCTCACATTGAGTGGAATCCATGGGACCCTCAACTTTAACCAGATTCCCAGTACCGGCACTGGCCACACAGCCCCACAGCATGATGGAACCTCCACCAAATTTTACTGTGGGTAGCAAGTGTTTTTTTTCTTGGAATGCTGTGCTCTTTTGCCTCCATGCATAACGCCCCTTGTTATGACCAAATAACTCAATCTTTGTTTCATCAGTCCACAGGATCTTATTCCAAAATGAAGCTGGCTTGTCCAAATGTGCGTTTGCAGACCTCAAGCGACTCTGTTTGTGGCATGTGTGCAGAAAAGGCTTCTTTCGTATCACTCTCCCATACAGCTTCTCCTTGTGCAAAGTGCACTGAATTGTTGAAGGATGCACAGTGACACCATCTGCAGCAAGTTGGTGTTGTAGGTCTTTGGAGGTGGTCTGTGGCCTGTTTTTTACCATTCTCACTATCCTTCGCCTTTGCCTCTCCAATATTTTATGTGCCCTGCCAGTTCTGGCCTTCACAAGAACTGTGCCTGTGGAAAGTACTTGTACTCGGGCAAATGCTCCCGATGCTTACCCCGATACCTGGAAGTCAGCTGTGATCGGCGCATGGGGGAGTTACAAGATTCTCTCCCAGCGGCTTTCAGCAGCTTTAGTGACATACAGAGGTGATCGGTCACCGCTGACTGTCACTGCATCCTCCTCCATGCCCCCTCCTTTCCTCTGTCCCCCTCCGCTGTCCGCCTCCGTTCCTCCCCCTCCGTTCCTCTCTCCTTCTCTGTCCCCCTCCGCTCTCCCCCTCCGTTCCGCCGTCCTCCTCCTCCTTCCTTTGTGAATAGACATAAAAAAATATTATTGTAAAAAATAAAAATTGTAAATATAAAAAAAAAAAAAAATAAAAACCACACACACATACACCCTTCACCCCCCCCCCCCCCCCAAAAAGAAAACACTGTCACGTGACATTAAAAAAAAAAAAAAAGTATCGGTAATCGGTATCGGCGAGTACTTGAAAAAAAAGTATCGGTACTTTGTACTCCGTCCTAAAAAAGCATGGTTCCTGGTTTGTACCAAACATCAGATAATTGAGCAGTAGTTTGTGACCTGGTTAATGTACCTGCATCCGGCCCTTATTGGTTCAGGCGGGCTGCTGTGGTCTGCTCTCCTCTTCTCTTCTGGAGTGCAGGCAGCGGCGAGTCCAGCGTGTGTCTCCTCTTCCAAAGCGCTAAGCATCCAATAGGATCGCCCGGCGCTTTGGCCAACCGGGAAACCGGTCTCACGACCTGCCTCCTGATTGGCAGGGAGGAACTGTAGTGTGAAAACTCATTCGCTATCGTCACACAATTGGGTGGGACTGAGGCGTACTCTTTGTGCCCCAAGCCCACCGCCCCCCCCCCCCCCCCCACCTTTTTATTTTAAGCCTATTGGAGCCTCTGGGTGCTGAATCGGGTGCTTTAAAAAAAAAAAAAAACAGTCCGCCATAGGAATTCATGCGCCCGGCCTCCTGAAAGGGGCCAGGCGACGCCCGTGCGCCCTCAATGCACAGGTCACAACTGTGGCATACATTGGTCCTAAAAAAATAAATAAAAATTTAACGATTTTTTTTTTTTATTATTATTTTTTTTTTCCTCCCTTTTTGGAAATAGTAGGCACAGGGTACATCCCCCCCCCCCCCCCCCCTATTTAGATTGTATTGCTATTGGTCTTTCCATTAGAGAGATTTCCCTTTCAAGCTGAAATTCAATCTGCTTTTCCATTTTCTTATAAACAATATTTTAGCTGTCATCACTTAGGCTGGCCATAGATGATGCGATTTTTTTTTTTTTTTTTTTTTTTTTTTTTTTTTTTTTTTCCTGCAGCCATGGGTTGCAGGAAAGCAAATTGCTTGATTCCCCCATCAACACAGTCAATGTTAATGGGGGATTCCCTCCTGCGGAGCTATTGTGTTCTCCTGGGGGCAGATGATGGGGACTTGTGCGGGGAGCCTGCAGAACACAGTGATTATTACTGGCGGATATAGCTTATAGATCGATCGACATCTATGGGTAGGCTGCAGATCAGCCTGCCCATAGATTGTTCAAATCTTGGCCGGTTCAGCAGGGAGATTGAAACCATCTATGGCTGGCTTTAGCCTCAGTGCTTCTCCGTGTAATGCAAGCAGATCATGGCTGATGGGAGGATCCTACAGGGTGGTGTGGCTAGCTTCTTGAAAACATCACAGCACCCTGCTTCAGTACTGCTCCCGAAAGCCCCCAGCCCTGATGCAAGCAGTGGGCTGGCTTTTGGAAGGTTTATTGCAAATACCAAAATGCTTTGATGGGTTCTCATTTTGGAAGAGTAGGCGATCCTAGGAAGGCTGCATTGCCTAGGTAAAGCCTACATGTGATACTGAGTCTCCATAATTGGAAGAACTGAAATCCAGTGAATGAAAGGGGCTGACTAGGGACAAGGCTATAGAGGAAAGGACTAGAACTAGATGATGCTGGCTATCCAGCAGGTAGGAAATGAGGTGCGCTTTTATTTAGACTTGGTATCTTCTAGTGCACCCCGTGAAAAGCTTAGTGTGCAGTGAATTCAGAGTAAGCTATTTCAGTAAAGGAGAGGGGCCTGTACAATTGTGCAACAAGGCTGGAGACCAGCTTTAATATTTAAATCTGCTGCAGCATTTAAAGTACCTACCTTTTTAGCACCAGGCACCAAAGGAAGTACTGGGTACTCCCAGCTATGGAGGAGCATGTGGCCCACTCCATGTGATAGCACTGGGCTGATCAGCACGGTCAACCTAGCAATCTATAGACATTTATATGCTACAGTACAA
The DNA here is from genome assembly GCA_037952835.1 of Lithobates septentrionalis. Lineage (NCBI taxonomy): Eukaryota > Metazoa > Chordata > Amphibia > Anura > Ranidae > Lithobates > Lithobates septentrionalis. The sequence continues at coordinate 605,887 of JBBDGP010001934.1, read as the reverse complement.
CCTCAATGGTTGATTGTCTGTACGGGGCTTTCCTTTGTTCTGGGTGGTTAAATAAAGTACTGGGGAAGTGAAAGGAAAGCAAGTGCATGTATGTGTCTCCTGCATGGGCAAAGCACAGATTCACCTAAGGCAGTGGTTCTCAACCCTTCTAGTGCCGTGACCCCTTAATAAAATTTCCCAAGTTGTGGAGACCCCCAACCGTAAAATTATTTTCATAGCGTGGGTTGTCAGCACCCAAGGCAAGACAAGTAATTTGCGCCCCTAACCCATGGACATTTAGTGCTCCCTGAGTCCCTTCCACTAGCACAGTATTAAAACCCCTTATGGTACATTTTAGGATGTACCACTCTTTCTCTTTGTTCTCCTTTCTTTCCCTTTTATCTCTCTATCCTAATTTCTTTTTTTTTTTTCCCCCATCCCTCTTTCTACCCATCTTTCTTGTTCTTTCTCTTATTCTTTCTCTCCCTTCTTCTTTGTTCCTCCCCCTCTTTTCCTCTCCCTTCCATGTATTCTATATTTTTATTCCTTCTCCTACTCCTTGGTGGGGGGAATGGGATGAGTGGCAATGTTGGCGGGGAGTTCTGATCAGCCAACTTAGGTGCTCTTGATGAAGGTCATTTGCTGATCTGAGAACTGCAGTGGGGACTTTTAATGGCAACTATAATCACAGGTAGTGTTACTCACTGTGTCTCCGACATTGTGGTGTCTCGTAGCAGTGACGCCTATGGCGAAATCAGGAGATGGGGTCTCCTCCAGATGGCGGGTGGCTGCGGGCTCCAGGGACAGCCCTGCTGGGCGGCCACAAAAAGGCTGGGAGAGCGGTGTGGGCTTCAGAAACAGCCAAGGATTTGGTGACCCCTGGCAAATTATCATTTGACCCCTGAGGGGGTCCCGACCCCAGGTTGAGAACCACTGACCTAAGGCTTCCTGTACACTAGCGGCTCTTAAACTTGACTTTAGGAGCTTTTGGCGATTTTATTTTATTTATTTTTGCCAAAGCTCCTAAGCTCAACTCCATAAAAGCTTGTGTGTCAATGTACACATAGGCTTTTATCGGAGTTTAGGAGCTTCTACGGTTAGGGAGCTTCAACCTCCCTCTCCTGAACACAAAAAAAATTAACTGCCAGCCTCAAATCAGGGTAACATCTTGGCCGGTGGCCAAAGTAGGCTACTGTATGTGTACATGAAGCCTAAGCCACATTTTAGAGGTTGGTGTAGTCTACATGCTGTCTTCTTTATAAACCAATCTGTGGTTCAACCATCGTCCACCAATAAAGCTTTTACAGAAAAAGGAGATACGGTATATGGGCTGTCCTTTTTAAAGCTACTGAAAAGAAAAGTAATTAAAAATCTGACAAGAGTGAGATTCTTGGTAATGGCTACTAAATATAGGTAGACCTGAAAACTCAGGTGCTGAGGTCTTCCTGCTTGGGTCCTCGAAAAATGATTGTAGTGGTTGTTCAACCTTCAAACATCTGCCAAGCAGTGAAGACGCTGTTCTGGGCTGAGTGATCTTTTAGGTTCTGGTTGTGTCGCTTGTAATGGTATGTACTAAGTCCTGTCTGTTTCCCTCAGGTTCCTCCTCCAGTCTCTGGAAGATCTGGATTCCAGTTTACGGAAGTTGGGCTCCCGCTTGTTTGTAGTACGCGGACAGCCAGCAGATGTCTTCCCTCGGCTTTTCAAGGTGAGTCGGTGTAACCTGCATTACGCTGATCTATAGCTTAATATCATTGGCAGAACATAGAGGAGTCTAAATGCCATTAATATGCTTACATGATCCACATTCTTTATTATTGTTTTTCTATAATGCAGGCAGAGCCCACAGCACTTTATAGAGGACATTAAATCGTTTTCATTCGTGCTGGTCCCCAAGGAGCATGTCTGCTCTCCGGTGCTATTATTGTACTGACTGTGAGATTTGTGGATTAGTCACTAGAGGGGCTCAGTGCAGCTAGCCTGTTTCACTCTTAAGCACTGTTGAGATATCAGCCAGATAGGGAGGGCATTCTTTTCAATCTCCTAACTTCTAGATGCTAACAAGAAAGCCACCACGGACCGGAGAAATCACTGGTGTCCACATTTATTAGGAAGGATATCCATGACATTGACCATCCTTGTCTATACCGCCCCTCAACTGCGTTTCACCCTCAGGGCTTAGTCGTGTGGGTGAAACGCATTGGTAGGCAGTCCCAGACGAGGTCTGTCAATGTAAAGCTTGTAGATATCTTCGAGCTTGACATTGACCGCCCTCATCTGGGACTGCCCCTCAAATGCGTTTCACCCATAGGGCTTAGTCGTATGGGTGAAATGATTTAGCTGGGCAGTCCTAGACGAGGGCTGTCAATGTCAAGCCTGTACATATCGTCAAACTTGAACTGTTCCTCAAAGTCCTCGCATCCCATGTAGAGAAGGGCAACTGCTGGAACATGGGGGAGAACAGGCTGTGGAACCATTTTTACAGCCTGAAGGGAGTCTTCAGGTGTAGAGTGTCAGGTAAGTAAAACTGCCCTTTAGATCTAAATGAGCATTTCACCTTTGCCATGTGGGGGCATCACCATTGGAAGGGAGCATTTTACCTTTCCCTTGAGCTTTTAGGGAAAGGAAGTTGCTTTTCCAACATTGTATTAGAGCTATGTGGCCAGTTTGGCAGAGTTCCTATCTATCTATCTATCATAAAAAAAGCTTTATGTATTTTCTTCCCAGTCCGCTTGGATCTTGAGCTATTTTTGTTCACTGACCTTTACTGACGTAGTTTTTCTCCTCGTTATTTTGTCGTATTGTTGCGCTTTGTGAAGTTTTCAGCTATTAAATTCAGCACATACTTTCTCTCCTCCGACTCGATCCTTTTAAGTTTGCTGTCAGAATTCTACAGGGAATTTATTAGACCGTGTCTGCTGCGCCGCTTTGAGCAGCCCGTCTCCGAATCTTAGATGTTAAATATAGAAACCGCCAACGTGGGCACATACTCCCCCACAATATGATAATGCAAACAAATATAAGAAAATGAATGAGATTTCCACCGGGGATCATCATCTTTTCTTGGCACAGGCTGAAGCTGTGTTTCAAGAAGCATCTCAGCCCAGAGAGTATTAATTAGATGTTCCGCTTCTCAGCTGGGAAGTGTGCTGAATGTTAAATTAATTCTGAATTAAAGCTCATGCAGGCGTCATAGAGGAGCAGAAAGGTTTTAGCATCTCTTTGCAATTATTTTTTCAGACTGTCAAGGGTAAAATATAGCCCTATAAAATGGTTTTAGTTTAAATCAAACCTGTGCTTTGCCCACGCAGGGCAACAGGTTATCTTTAATACCCCCTTCTAAGCAGCACATTGTCACTTGTCCTTTAGTTCTCAGCCAACAAGAGCAAAGAAAATGCCCTATACATACAGGTGTGGAGGAGTATGTTCACTCAGTGGCCTAGCATTAAGGCTTGGTGATGTATGTGGACTTGGGGCATATGCAGGGTTTCTGCTGAGCAGGATGGCTGGGGAGCATAGGTAATGTCCATGTGTGCTGTTAGTGAACCTACTGCCTTGAGGTAGAAAGGGGGTGCCCGCTAGGTGCACCATTTAAAATCATCCTGTCACGATCAGGAGTCAGGCTCAAAGACCAGTTGCTATAGCAGGGGGAAGCTCACACAGGAATCAGCAGGATAGGTACACAGGCAGGTCACCCTGGCAAATGGCACGGACTCACCTGACGTGCGGAGTCTAAGTACTAACCGGTGTTCACCAGACCTGATGGTGGAGATGGATTTTGCTGCGTGTTAGCACCAGTGTCGTGGTCCTTAGGATCGCCCCACCAGGAGGTGAGCAAGCCTGGGGTCCAGTAGTGGATTAGGCAGCTAAGGATCAAACAGAAGTATAGTCAGTAAACAAGCCAAAGGTCAGTAACGAGTAGTTGCAGATTGGGATCAGGCAGAAGTGTAATTGAGGAACAAGCGAAGAGTCGATCACGAGTGGTAGCAAAATATCGACGGCAGCAGGGAAGACGAGAGCGAGATACTGGCTGAGTAAGCACAATAATCTGGCAAACGGGAAGTGCAGAGACATGGCTTAAATCAGGAAGTTCAAGGTTTAGCAGAATTCAAGGTTCAGGGCAGGGTTGTCCAATGGATCAGACAGGCTGCTGTCCAGCATCTTGGGTAGCTCAGTCAGCAGAGTTATTGTTGGACACAGCAGAGGTCCAGGTCTGCTAAAAACGGATCACAGGAGTGCAGAACGCACTGCACTCCTGTGATCCATAGAAGTACACCCAAATAAGCTTTGGCTATACTTTTCCTTTAAAGCCCAACTGGACTTTTTTGCAGGTACTTGTATAGCGCCATCAATTTAAGCAGCACTTTACATATATTTTGTACATTCATAGTCCCTGCCCTCAAGGAGCTTACTATTGGGTTTGGGTGACGGGTTCAGTGATGTATGATGTACAGTTGTGCTCATATTTTGCATACCCTGGCAGAAATTGTGACTTCAATATTAAAAATATGACTGTTCTTGCCAAAAAACGGACTTTTATTTAAGGATAGTGATCATATGAAGCCATTTATTATCACATAGCTGTTTAACTCCATTTTAAATCATAATGATACCAGAAATTACCCAAATGGATAATGAGCCATGTGGAGCAAAAAAAGAACTGTTAAAAGACCTGTGTAACAAGGTAATGGAACTTTTATAAAGACGGGAAAAGTATATAAAAAGATAAACAAAGTCTTCCATATGCCAGTCAGTAGTGTTCATACACTTAAAAAGTGGAAAATTCAGGGATCTCTTGATGCCAAGGTCAGGTAGACCAAGAAAGATTGCAGCCACAACTGCCAGAAGAATTGTTCAGGATACAAAGAAAACCCTACAGGTAACCTTAGGAGAAATACAGGCTGCTCTGGAAAAAGGTGCGGTTGTTTTAAGGAGCACAATACGAGGATACAAAAATGAGCTACATGGTCAAGTTTCCAGAAAAAAGCCTTTATTGCGCCAATGCCACAAAAAAAAGCCTGGTTATAATATACCCAACACCTTGACCCGGCTCACCTCTTCTGACACGCAGTACTCTGGAGTGATGAGACCAAAATAGAGCTTTATGCTCACAGCCATAAGTGCCATGTTTTGGAGAGGGGACAACAAGGCCTAGCGTGACAATGACCTGAGGCACATGGCCAAGCTGACCCTCCGGTGGTTACAGCAGAAAAAGGTGAAGGTTCTAGAATGGCCATCAGTCTCCTGACTTTTATATCACTCTGCCACTCTGGGAAGATCTCAAATGTGCGGTTCATGCAAGACGACCAAAGACTTTGCATGACCTGGAGGCATTATGCCAAGACAAATGGGCAGTTATACCACCTGCAATAATTCAGGGCCTCATAGACAACTATTAGAAAAGACTGCATGCTGTCATTGATGCTAATGGGGGCATTACACATTATTAAGAACTAAGGGGATGCAGACTTTTGAACAGGGGACATTTCAATTGTGCCATTCTGTTTATTACCTACAGTTACAGAATATGAATCCCATAAGAAATAAAAGAAATGTATTTTGCCTGCTCACTCATGTTTTCTTTAAAAATGGTACCTACTGTATACTACCAATTCTCCAAGGGGATGCAAACTTTTGTGCACAACTGTGGGTTCTTGTACATGCATACTTAATAGGTGTAATGAAGAGTTTCCCTGTACAGTGATCACAGCAGCATGCGCTCCTTGTATTGGTTCTGTCTGTGCTAGGAAATGGGGGGGGGGGGGGGGCGGGGGGGGGGTAATCGCCATGAGAAACGTGACTATTTGCAGTCACGAGCCTAGCGGAAAAGCCCATCTCTCAGGGATCCTCTGCTAAAGAGCTCTACTATCTTTGTCCTTTTGTTTGAGCTTTCTGCACAACTTCCCCTAGGAATCTTTGTCCTGCCAATGTGACAGTGACCTCACCACGCGTGCTCAACAGGATTGTAAACCTGTTGTTAGAGCACGGGCTTTGTGGCAAAGCATCTAGGTCATGTACACAAAGAAAGCTGGAAGCCAATTACAACTGTGTATTGGCGGTGCTGGATCTGAAAATGCAGGTAATCTGGATGCTTTCAAGCTAGGATAAACCACCTCTGGCACTAAAATCTTTTGTTGGGCTACAGTTTACTTGATGCCACAGCAGCAGTTGGCATGGAGGGCTGAACAAGAAATCAAAACGGGGGGGAAAAAAAAAATTTACACACACGCACTATATTACCGAAAGTATTGGGGCGCCTACCTTTACATGAACTTTATTGGCATCCCGGTCTTAGTCCGTAGGATTCAATATTGAGTTGGCTTCAACTCTTCTGGGAAGGCTGTCCACAAGGTTTAGGAGCGTGTCTATGGGAATGTTTGACCATTCTTCCAGAAGCGCATTTGTAAGGTCAGGCACTGATGTTGGAAAAGAAGGCCTGGCTCGCAGCCTCTGTTCTAATTCATCCCAAAGGTGTTCTATCGGGTTGAGGTGCAGGCCGGTCAAGTTCCTCCACCTCAAACTGGCTCATTCATGTCTTTATGGACCTTGCTTTGTGCACTGGTCCAAATCATTTAGTGGAGGGGGGGATTATGGTGTGGGGTTGTTTTTCAGGGGTTGGGCTTGGCCCCTTAGTTCCAGTGAAGGGAACTTTTAAGGCGTCAGCATACCAGGACAATTTCATGCTCCCAACATTGTGGGAACAGTTTGGGGATGTCCCCTTCTTGTTCCAACATGACTGCGCACCAGTGCACAAAGCAAGGTCCATGAAGACCTGGATGAGCAAGTTTGGAGTTGAGGATCGATCAACTTGCTACATTCAGCCTGCCCACTAATGGTTTGAATCTCGGCCGGTTCTTGCAGAACCAGCCTAGATTCCAAACATGCATGGTCCTCCTTGTCTTCCCTGAGGAGGGAGCAAACACAGTTCGCAATCACCCAGCCTCTCTCAGCCACACAGGCAGTGTTCAGTTTCAATGAGTATGCTGACTCACACTTACCTTCAGCCTGCCCATACACGGCTTAAATCTCGGCCAGTTCCTGCTAAACCGGCAGAGATTCAAACTGTGTATGGCTTGTCTACAAAGATGGCCGTACGCTACCCAGATCAGCATTTTTCTGCAGCAGGTATGACCAAGTGTTTACATTCAGCTGCGGCCACTCAGCCTGTACACATCAATGTTTATGTGAAATGACACATGGAGCAATTACCTGCGGTAAGGGACAGATAAGCAGCACACATTGTCTGTGTAAAGAATCGCTTGTCTCTCCCTAGCTGCATGTAATTGCTCCTCGAAGAGCCGTAGGGCAGTGGTTCTCAACTCCAGTCCTCAGGACCCACCAACAGTCCAGGTTTGCAAGATAGCTAAAATACATCACAGGTGATATCATTTGCTGCTCAGTGATTGCAGTATTCTAGTCTGCAACTCCCCAAGGTAATACTTAAAATCTGGCCTGTTGGTGGGTCCCGAGGACTGGAGTTGAGAACCACTGCCGTAGAGGTACAGGCGGCTTCCATCTACAGCTAAATGTAACAACCTGGCTGTACCTGCCGCATAAATACTTCTGGAGGTGTATGGCCATAAATCCTCATGTGAATGATCTCTATGGCCGGTGATGGTGAACCTTGGTACCCCAGATGTTTTGGGAACTACAATTCCCATGATGCTCATGTACTCTGTGGTGTAGCTGAGCATCATGGGAATTGTAGTTGCAAACATTGGCACCCCAGATGTTTTGTTACTACATTTCCCATGATGCTCATGCACTCTGCAGTGTAGCTGAGCATCATGGGAAATGAGGTTCCAAATCATCTGGGGTGCCAAGGTTTGCATCACTGCCTTAGGCTGATCTACCATTTACAGTATGAATAAAGTTACATCTGCTTATTTAAAGCAACCCTGTCTTAAGAATGTCAGTCACACCTCACTTGGCTCCTCTTGCAGTGTTTTTTTTTAATAATCAATGAACTGACTGCATACAGTAATGTTTCCACCCAAAAAAACAACCTTCTGTGACGTGTTTCGCCACTCCTGGCTTGTTCCTCTATCCTTTTGAGCAAGCCAGGAGTGGTGAAATGTGTCAAAGTTTTTTTGGTGGAGACCTTACTGTATGCAGTCGGTGTATTGATTATTAAAAAAAAATACTGCAAAAGGAGTTATGAGAGAATGTCAGACACACTCCACTTATCTTTGATGAAGAGTGATTACAATGGTGAGCACCTAGGATGTCCATTGAGGCCAGTCTAGAGCGGAGCTATGGATCTGTGTATGCTCCCAACCCTGTCGTAAGGTGCCTTGCACATGGGGCTGCCTAGTTGCAGTGTGTCCCTGCCAGTGTGTTCATATGCCCAAAAGGGACAAGTGCAGCACCCAGGCCCATGGCATGCTTCAGCTGGACAGGGCTAAACACGGTGATGCCTACATCTAGAGCCTTAAATGTCACACTAAATGACCACGAGGGACACACTTCACCTAGACAAGCTGCATTTGCAAGGGGTCTCTCTGTATCAAATGAAGCTACAGCCTGTCTGTAGAAAAAAAAAGTCTACTTACAGTGGCTTGCGAAAGTATTCGGCCCCCTTGAACTTTTCAACCTTTTGCCACATTTCAGGCTTCAAACATAAAGATATAAAATTCTAATTTTTTGTGAAGAATCACCAACAAGTGGGACACAATTGTGAAGTGGAACGAAATCTTTTGGATTTTTGAAACTTTTTTAACTAATAAAAAAATGAAAAGTGGGGCGTGCAAAATTATTCGGCCCCCTTGCGTTAATACTTTGTAGAGCCACCTTTTGCTGCGATTACAGCTGCAAGTCGCTTGGGGTATGTCTCTATCAGTTTTGCACATCGAGAGACTGAAATTCTTGCCCATTCTTCCTTGCAAAACAGCTCGAGCTCAGTGAGGTTGGATGGAGAGCGTTTGTGAACAGCAGTTTTCAGCTCTTTCCACAGATTCTCGATTGGATTCAGGTCTGGACTTTGACTTGGCCATTCTAACACCTGGATACGTTTATTTGTGAACCATTCCTTTGTAGATTTGGCTGTATGTTTGGGATCATTGTCTTGTTGGCAGATAAATCTCCGTCCCAGTTTCAGGTCTTTTGCAGACTCCAACAGGTTTTCATCCAGAATGGTCCTGTATTTGGCTGCATCCATCTTCCCCTCAATTTTAACCATCTTCCCTGTCCCTGCTGAAGAAAAGCAGGCCCAAACCATGATGCTGCCACCACCATGTTTCACGGTGGGGATGGTGTGTTGAGTGTGATGAGCTGTGTTGCTTTTACTCCAAACATATCGTTTTGCATTGTGGCCAAAAAGTTTTTGATTTTGGTTTCATCGGACCAGAGCACCTTCTTCCACATGTTTGGTGTGTCTCCCAGGTGGCTTGTGGCAAACTTTAGATGAGACTTTTTATGGATATCTTTGAGAAATGGCTTTCTTCTTGCCACTCTTCCATAAAGGGCAGATTTGTGCAGTGTACGACTGATTGTTGTCCTATGGACAGACTCTCCCACCTCAGCTGTAGTTCTCTGCAGTTCATCCAGAGTGATCATGGGCCTCTTGGCTGCATCTCTGATCAGTCTTCTCCTTGTCTGAGCTGAAAGTTTAGAGGGACAGCCAGGTCTTGGTAGATTTGCAGTGGTCTGATACTCCTTCCATTTCAAAATGATTGCTTGCACAGTGCTCCTTGGGATGTTTAAAGCTTGGGAAATCTTTTTGTATCCAAATCCAGCTTTAAACTTCTCCACAACAGTATTACGGACCTGCCTGGTGTGTTCCTTGGTCTTCATGATGCTCTCTGCACTTTCAACAGAACCCTGAGACTATCACAGAGCAGGTGCATTTATACAGAGACTTGATTACACACAGGTGGATTCTATTTATCACCATCAGTCATTTAGGACAACATTGGATCATTCAGAGATCCTCGCTGAACTTCTGGAGTGAGTTTGCTGCACTGAAAGTAAAGGGGCCGAATAATTTTGCACGCACCACTTTTCAGTTTTTTAATTGCTAGAAAAGTTTAAAATATCCAATAGATTTCGTTCCACTTCACAATTGTGTCCCACTTGTTGGTGATTCTTCACAAAAAAATAAAATTTTATATCTTTATGTTTGAAGCCTGAAATGTGGCAAAAGTTTGAAAAGTTCAAGGGGGCCGAATACTTTCGCAAGCCACTGTATATACTTAAGTTTCTGGCATGCAATGTCCTAAAACTTTGCTATTTCACAAGTACTTGGCCACCAATGATATTCAACAGTTCCAGGTATCCAAAATACCTGCTCTCCCCCCTCCACATACATCAATACCCGCTCTCCCCCCTCCACATACATCAATACCCGCTCTCCCCCGTCCACATACATCAATACCCGCTCTCCACCTCCTCATACATCAATACCCGCTCTCCCCCCTCCACATACATCAATACCCGCTCTCCACCTCCTCATACATCAATACCCGCTCTCCCCCCTCCTCATACATCAATACCCGCTCTCCCCCCTCCACATACATCAATACCCGCTCTCCACCTCCTCATACATCAATACCCGCTCTCCCCCCTCCACATACATCAATACCCGCTCTCCACCTCCTCATACATCAATACCCGCTCTCCCCCCTCCACATACATCAATACCCGCTCTCCACCTCCTCATACATCAATACCTGCTCTCCACATACATCAATACCTGCTCTCCCCCTCCACATACATCAATACCTGCTCTCCCCCATCCACATACATCAATACCTGCTCTCCCCCATCCACATACATCAATACCTGCTCTCCCCCCTCCACATACATCAATACTTGTTCTCCCCCCTCCACATACATCAATACCTGTTCTCCCCTCTCCACATACATCAATACCTGCTCTCCCCCCTCCACATACATCAATACCTGCTCTCCCCCCTCCACATACATCAATACTTGTTCTCCCCCCTCCACATACATCAATACCTGTTCTCCCCTCTCCACATACATCAATACCTGCTCTCCCCCCTCCACATACATCAATACTTGTTCTCCCCCCTCCTCATACATCAATACCTGCTCTCCCCCGTCCACATAAATCAATACCCGCTCTCCCCCCTCCTCATACATCAATACCCGCTCTCCACCCTCCACATACATCAATACCCGCTCTCCCCCCTCCTCATACATCAATACCCGCTCTCCCCCCTCCTCATACATCAATACCCACTCTCCCCCCTCCTCATACATCAATACCCGCTCTCCCCCCTCCACATATACATCAATACCCGCTCTCCACCCTCCACATACATCAATACCCGCTCTCCCCCCTCCTCATACATCAATACCCGCTCTCCCCCCTCCTCATACATCAATAGCTGCTCTCCCCCGTCCACATACATCAATACCCGCTCTCCCCGTCCACATACATCAATACTCGCTCTCCGCCCTCCACATACATAAATACCCGCTCTCGCCCTCCACATACTGTGGTTCTTTATGCTGGTTCTTTCCTCTGTGCAGAGCTCTTTCCCTTCTCAAAGTTGTTCAGGTCTATATTTAGCACTTTTGCTATAAGAGCCTTCAGGAACCTGCTGCTGTTCTAAAAATGATTAAATGAAACGTGCTGAGCATTTATAATGGAAATAGCACTCCTGGTTTCTCCTCCAAGCTGCCCTCAGTCTTCTGGGTGAATGGCGCCCAGCCTTCTCCCAAGCAAAATACTGAAGACAACATGTGAGTGGTTTCATAGGCAGCCCTTCACAGTGGCGCCCTGCCTGCACATTGATGCAAAGAGTGGCACTGACTTTGCATTATTGAAGAGCACCTGTTGCTGGAAAAGATATGACCAGCTTATAGAGATCTGGAAAAGGGGAGTACATAAAAAAGCTGTATAAAAATCAAAGAAAAGCATAGGACTTTGGGGGGGGGTGCAGGTATAGGGTTGGATGGGAGATGGGAGGAAGTACTGAGAGCTGAGTGGGGAGATTCTGACGTTGGGCTTTAGATTGGAGTTATGGATAATAACGATTGTACAGTGTAGAGAAAAAAAAAAGTACAAATAAAAACAAACCAAAAAACTATAGTATTGACATTCAAGAATTGTGCTGCAGTGATCTACTAAATTCTCACATAAACACTAAAGTGATTCTAAAGCCTAAGGGTTTTTTTTTTTTTTTAACGAATTCATTCCTTGCATGAAGGTAAAAAATGCTTTGGTTAAAGTATCGCCCACCCCCCCAATACTTGCCTGATCTCAGTCCAGCGCTGTGCACGAGAGCAGCGTCTCTCCTCTCCCCTCCTCTTCTCCCTGCTCTCACAGGCTTTGCTGAGAGCAGAGGGAGCCATTGGTTCCTGCTGCTGTCAGTCAAATCCTGTGATGACAAAGTGGGGGGCGGGTCCTCGCCTCGCTGTCTGTGTCATCGGACACAGGCAGCGTAACCCAAGATTGAGCCCACAGGTGCGCCACCATAGGAAGTAGCTTCCTATCGTGGAACACCATGAAGAGGAGGAGCCAGGAGTGGTGGTGGGGGGGGGCCCTAGAAGAGGAGGATTGGGGCCTCTCTGCAATTCCACTGCACTGAGCAGGTAAGTATAAACCTTTCCTGTTATTTAAAAAAAATATATATTTAAGACTTTACAATCCCTTTTTTAAACAGTTTGGGCTTGTATACCTTTTGGTAGTCAATGAAAATCAATCTTCCATGAATCGCTTTATAGAATATGGTACAGGAATGGCTGACCATACTGCCATACTGCCACCTCCGGAATGCCCTATTTCTATTCTCTTCTTTTTTTCTTTCCTTCTTTTTTTTTTTTTTTTTTTTTTTTTTTTTGACAGCCAAACACGTTTTTGGAATGGAATTGCCAGGCTGCAACTTTTTCCTAGTGTTTGGCTCATGGTTGTGGCACAGCTCGGTTCACTTGAATAGGTCACGTTATCCAACAGTACTGCTCGACGGTACAATAAGTGATATAGTAAATGACGCAGCCACCTTGTGTAAAGGGCTGTCGGGTCATCATTGATCTATGGCAGAGATATGCAATTAGTGGACCTCCCAGCTGTTGCAGAACTACAAGCCCCATCATGCCTCTGCCTCTGGGTGTCATGCCTGTGGCTGTCAGAGTCTTGCTATGCCTCATGGGACTTGTAGTTCTGCAACAGCTGGAGGTCCGCTAATTGCATATCCCTGATCTATGGGGTTGATTTGCTAAAGGCAAATAGGCTGTGCATTTTTGCAAGTGCAATTGCTCCAGAGCAGGGGTCTCAAACTGGCGGCCCTCCAGCTGTTGCAAAACTACAAGTCCCATGAGGAATTGCAAGGCTGACAGTTACAAGCATGACTCCCCCAGGCAGAGGCATGATGGGACTTGTAGTTCCACAACAGCTGGATGGCCACCAGTTTGAGACCCCTGCTCCAGAGCTTGGTAAATGACGGGGAAGCTCTGCTGACTTCCATCATCCAATCATGTGCAAGCAAAAATTCTGTTTTTTTTTTTTTTTTTTTTTTTTTTCCCTTTGCACGTGATTGGGTATAATTTTTAAAGTGAAACTTTACCTCATTTAGTAAGCTCTGGAGAATCTCCACTTGCAGAGTGTACACTTTTGCAAGTGCAATTGCAATCTATTTGCCTTTAGTAAATCGACCCCCTATGAGTCTAGGCCTTGGTCTCTTCATTCTGTTTTTGCAGCTCAGTAAATCGGAGTGCCTGGAAGGGATTTGCCCAAAAATAAAGTGTAAGAAGTTTAGGAGTATAAAATAAATGTACACCTATTTAGAAGCAGCATTTGGGTTTTAACTTGAATACTCAGCTGAAGTCTTAGGCGTCTTAAGTCGAGCGTTCCAAACGTTGGCATGTTATCCTGGCACAGGTACTGCTGTGCTGTCTCCATTTATTTGTGTATTGTTCGGACTGAGACCTTCATAATCCGTTAAGCAAAAGCTATTTATTTTTGGGCAGATGCCAGCAGGTTACATAATGTGAAAGTTATACTTGGCTAGACAAGCAGTTATGCAGATCCACTTCTCAATATATTTCATACCAGCTACTTATTTTAGGGGCACCAAAAGTAAGCCTGGTGCAAAGAAGACACCATTGGGAGTAGGGCTGAAACAACTAATCGATTATGAAAACTAGTTGCCAACTATTTTCATAATCGATTAATCTTCCAGCCGATTAGTTGGCCTGCATACAGAATGCATTATTTGTTTACATATCAGGAAATACAGTGCAGCACACATACAGCTCAGTACACCGTCCATACATATCAGTAGGTGCCTGAGAACGTGTGTGTGAGGAGCAATGCCTCATGGGACATGTAGTCCTGGGCAGGAAGTGAGTGGGTCTAAAGGCAGAAGTTTTTTACCTTGCTATGGGGGCACTCTATACTATAATTTGCAGTTTGCTATTGGGGCATTCTGAAGGCAGGAGGAGCCAGAAGCATCGGTGGGGGACCCCAGAAGAGAAGAATTGGGGCTGCTCTGTGCAAAACCATTACACAGAGCAGGTAAGTATAACATGTTTGTTTTAAAAAAAAAAAAAAAAAAAAACTTTAACCATCTAAATACAGGGCACTTTCACCCCCTTCCTGCCCAAGCCATTTTTCAGCTTTCAGCGCTGTCACACTTTGAATGACAATTGCACGGTCATGTAACACTGCACCCTAATGACATTTTTATTATTTTTTCCCACAAATAGAGCTTTCTTTTGGTGGTATTTGATCACCTCTGCAATTTTTATTTTTTGCGCTATAAGCAAAAGAAGAGTGACAAGTTTGAAAAAAAAAAAACACAATATTTTTTACTTTTTGCTATAATAAATATCCAATTTTTTTTATTTTTTTTTTTAAACACATTTTTTCCTCTGTTTAGGCTGATATGTAATCTTCATGTTTTTGGTAAAAAAAAAATCGTAATAAGCGTATATTGATTGGTTTGCGCAAAAGTTATAGTGTCTACAAAATAGGGGATAGATTTATAGCATTATTATTATTATTATTATTATTATTATTATTATTATTATTATTATTATTATTATTATTATTATTTTTTTTTTTTTTTTCTTACTAGTAATGGCATCTGTCTGCGATTTTTATCGTGACTGCGATAATGTGGCGGACATATCGGACACTTTTGACACATTTTTGGGACCATTCACATTTATACAGCGATCCGTGCTATAAAAATGCACTGATTACTGTATAAATGTGAGTGGCAGGGAAGGGGTTAACACTAGGGGGTGATCGAGGGGTTAACTGTGTTCCTAGGGAGCGTTTCTAACTGAAGGGGGAGGGGACTCACAAGGGGAGGAGACTGATCGGTGTTGCTCTATACTGAGAACACACATCGATCGCCTCTCCTCTCTGACAGGACCTGGATCTGTGTGTTTACATACACAGATCCACGGTCCTGCCGTGTTACCGGGCAATCGCATGTGCCCTGGGGACACGCGCATCGGGTGCCCAGTGACACGGCGGGCGCGCAAGGTTGCCTCCGGCAGCGCGCACGCGCGCCCCCTGGTGGGCAGGGAAGGCGAGGGCGTTATATGACGCCCTCCCAGAATGAGAGCCGCGCCGCCTGGCCGTCATATGACAGCCGGCGGGCGGCAAGCGGTTAAAGATTGTGCAGGGAAGATCAGCATCTGAACCCAGAGAAGGTGGAGGCTGATAGACTGGAGGCAATAGAAGGCATTACAATTACATTTAAAGTAAACTTTTACGTGGGGGGCAGGGCACATTACGTGGGGGGCAGGGCACATTACAGGCGCCCCACTGTGAAAGGGGTCTAAATAAAAAATGTGCAAAGCAGATTACAGCGCACACATACAAGAATGACATTTATCCTGCAAGGCTAGTTAAAAACACCTGAACATTTTGAAAAATACGTGGGTTTGGCCACACTATATGGTCATTGGTCATATAGTGCTAAGCCCACTTACTGCGACAAAGTACCCCGAATTAGTGGGTCCTACACTAGTAATAGAATGGAAGATCCTACATCTTAACCATGGGAGCTGAACTCCTCTATGTGGGAGAACTGAAGGGGATTCCTCCTATGCAATGGTGGCCACTAATAAGAGGTAATGAAGAGGGGGATGGGTGCTCCAGCCCAAGAGACCTGGTCAGGGTCTTTGCATATTAAATTATACACCACACTTTTTTTTTTTTTTTTTAGGTTATTAATCGATCAATCGAAACAATAATCGGCCAACTAATCGATTATGAAAATAATTGTTAGTTGCAGCCCCAATTGGCAGCATGGCACCGTTATCATAGCTTCAGTAGTGTTTGTGACTTAAAACCTTTTACTATTCACAATGAATCCCAGGCAAAGATAAACGTGCCGCTGAAATACATTTATGGAAGCTGTTCTCTGCCAAAGGATTTTCATTTCTGTTCATCCAGTCCTGATATTTACACAGCCCTGCGGCACAGCTTATCCATGTCTGGTAGGGCATTAGACCTAATTTGTTCTCTGTTGCAGTAGTGTAATACTTACAGGTCAGCTTGGGACCATTGCAATGCTAAATCTGTGGAATGCATATGTACCTTTTTACATTTTCACACACTTAAGTCATTCCTTTAGGCTCTCATCTTGATATTTTGCAGGAATGGGGTGTGACCCGGCTAACGTTTCAGTACGATTCTGAACCGTTTGGAAAAGAGCGAGATGCGGCCATCATGAAACTGGCCAAGGAAGCTGGTGTAGAAGTCATTGTGGAGAGCTCTCATACCCTGTATGACTTGGACAAGTAAGTCATGATAATAGTGTATGTCATCTTCCATACTGTATCTGTCCAATTAATGAACCTTTAGGGTAAAAGCAGTGGTGTCAAGCTCAATTTCATCACATGCAGCATCAGCATTATGGATTATGGTCGCCCTTAAAGGGCCAGTTGTATCTGTAAAACTAGATGTCCAGAGCTCCCCCCCCCCCCCCATCCATCATCAAAAGTCCGTCTCCTACACTCCTTTATATCACAGTGCACCCCCCCCCCCCCCCCCCTTACCTTGTGCTGCTGCCAGGAAGAAGCTGGGGGTGGACTGGGAAGTAGAAAGTGCAAGGTCTGGAGGAGGACCAGAAGAGGGCTGGAGTCTGCTGAATGCTGAGGCCAGGGGAGGCGGAGATGAAGGGGCGCTGTGGATATACAAAAGTTGCAGGATCTGGCACAGGAGTTCCATCATCCTCTCTGCTATCCACTGCTGAGACCAGGTGGGGGTATAGACGGGGGGGGGGGGGGGGATGTTCAAGGGCCACATTAAATGGCCTGGTTGGCCTAATTCGGCCTGTGGGCTTTGTGTTTGACACGTGCTTTAGGGCTGATGTACAGTACACCTATGCATTGGTGTCAGCGCATTGCGTGCCATGCATTTTGAATTACACTCCGATGCACTAAGGCAATGCAAATGCATTGCAGCACATGGCAATTCACCCTAGTGCAGTGATGGCGAACCTTGGCACCCCAGGTAGGTTGCTGTAGTGTAGTAGGACTGACGAGAAAAAAAAAAATCTCTTGTGCATCTGAGGTTTTCTTTGCTCTGCTCAGTTCTGTTAGCTTGGTGTGGTAATCAGGCAGGGCAGACAGAGGTCCACTTCCTGGCAGCACTAAGCTTGTCGGTTTGAATCCCGACCACGACACTACCTGCCTGGAGTTTGCATGTTCACCCTGTGCCTGTGTGGGTTTCTTCTGGGTACTCCGGTTTCTTCCCACACTCCAAGGACATGCTGGTAGGTTCCTGTCTAAATTGGCCCTTGTATGCATGTGAGTTGGGGACCTTGGATTGTAAGCTCCTTGATGACAGGGACTGATGTGAATGTACAATATACAGTATTGAAAAGGGAAAAGTGAAAATGGGAGTTTTAAAGTGGTTGTAAACCCTTTTAAGTGACTTTAGGTAGTGGAAATATCTCCTAAACATGCGCGGTTTAGGAGATATTTAACTTGTAGTGCACCGATGTCATCATTGGTGCATGCACTGTGAAGAAACGGACCACCATGCCGTTTCTTCCGCCAGCGTGTGCCGTGACTGACTGCTCCCACGCGCATGCACAGGAGTGACGTCACGCGACTCCGGCCAGTTACAGAGCCGGAGTCCGCGGCCCGGGAAGGAAGAGGGGCGGAGATGGATGCGGCCTGCACAGGGGACAGCGCGGGCTTCGTTTGTAGGTAAGTGTCATATAATGGGCTAGTGTGCGAAGCATATTAGCCCATTATGCTTTTTAATTTGCAGGCCTTGCGGGGAGCAAAAGAGGAAGTAAAACCCATTAGGGTTTACTTCCTCTTTAAGGTGCAAATTATTCAAATTGAGAACAATATCAATTTCATACATTTTGTTTAATAAACATTATGAAAAATATATTCTGTTAAACCAACACATGAAATTCATACGGTTTCTGTACAAAAGTTTTTCGCCTCTACATGTTTCCTCAGGAGCTTTTGCAAGACCTTATCTACAGTATCACTATAAACTAAAAATTAATTTTTAAGTAAACAATTGAATGAGAACACACACATATATAATATGTGTGTATGTGTATTATATGTGTGTGTATGTAGATCATCTGATGAATGAACTCTCACCCCAAGTGCAAGCACAGCCCAGAGGACTATCAAGACCCCCAGGCAGTCTGGCATACTATCAGTATGTCATAGAGGGGGTAAACCCCTTGATTGACCCTGCAGAAACATATAATCAAATGTATTTGGACATAACCAGTAATGTCCAATATAGCACACAAATATTACATGTCTAGTCCATTTTACCTACCCTGTTTCCACAATTGGTTTAATTTTATTCTGGTGGCATACAGAGCCAAAAGTATGAAAATTGTGTCTGTGTCCAAATGTATATGGACTTAACTGTGTATATATTGTACATTCTCATCAGTCCCTGCCCTCATGGAGCTGCCTAAGGTCCCTAACTCTCATTCATACATGTTCTAAGGCCAATTCAGACAATTGACCTATCAGCATATCTTTTGGAGTGTGGGAGGAAACTGAGTACCCAGAGGAAACCCACGCAGGAACAGAGGATATGTAAACGCCAGGAAGGTATGTCATGGTTAGGATTTGAACCGATGACCCTGGTGCTGCCAGGCAGAAGTAATAAGCCCTTAGCCACTGTACTGCCCATCTATATGCATATAAATTGGCTTTGTACATGTGTTATCACATTCTGCATGCCAGTCCCAAGGCTGAGCAATTAGGAGTGTTGAGGAAAGACCTGGTGACCCAATAAAAAAAAAAAAAAAATCTGTGAAAGTCTTTCAAGCGTGTATCGGACATGGTGCCTGCTTATATACAACTGAACATATGTATACATGCACATACAATTTGGTCAGAGGAATGTAGAACTGAAAGAGAATTGTAAGTCTTCTCCAAAAAATGGCCTGCAAAACGCACACAGGTATGGGGGGGGGAGCTAAAAGCTAAAATAGCAGTAACCGCTTTCATCCCTTAGACCAGCGGTTCTCAACCTGGGGGTCGCGACCCCCTGGGGGGGTCGATTGCCCATTCTCCAGGGGGTCGCGAATGCTGGCCGAGATGCTGGCCGAGACGGACCCAAAGTTACTGCCTGAGTCCGTCCGTCTCGGCCAGCGAGATGTCACTTCCTGGAGAGGAGGGACTGCACGGAAGTGACGTTCCGTCGCCGCCATCTTGGTACTCTCGTCCGCAGTAAGGCTTAGACTTAGAAGTCGGCAAGCGGACATCTTTGTACACCCACCGAAATCTGCTTGCTGCGGACGAGTGTACCAAGAGGGAGGCAACGAAACATGATGTATATGTATGTGTTTTGGTTTTTTTTTATTTGTCCTTTTAAATAGCTTTCCAGAGTGACTAATATAAATAAAATTCTTTTTATAAGTGCCTTTCAAAGTGACTTGTGCAGAATTCCAAAGTGACTTGTGCAGTAAATCGATCACAGCTCCTGTGCAGAAAAGTGAATAGCACTCGTGCTCCCCTCTCGATTCCACACTCACCAGATAGCTGCACCCCTGCAGGGGTAAAGCACATGTAACCAGATCTGCCTTTTGATATATATATATAAACGTCCCAGTTGGTTCCTCAAAAGTAGTTATTCCGTGCCAGTGCTAGATACATGTTTGGAAGCTATACACTTTGTATATCTAGCACTGGCACGGAATAACCACTTTTGAGGAATCAACCGGGACGTTTATATATAAATCAGTGGTGGGGGTGCAAACAAACTGAAACAATCAGAAAAAAACCCCCATTAAAACGCTGCAACTGTGCCATCAATTGTCGCCACTGTGCCATCAAACGCAGGAACTGTGCCCTTTAATTGTTGCCACTGTACCAAACGCAGCCACTGTGCCCATCAATTGTCACCACTGTGCCATCAAACGCAGCCACTGTGCCCTTTAATTGTTGCCACTGTGCCCATCAATTGTCGCCATTGTGCCAGCAAACGTCGCCACTGTGCAGCCACTGTGCCCATCAATTGTCGCCACTGTGCCAGCAAACGCTGCCACTGTGCCATCAAACGCAGGAACTGTGCCCTTTAATTGTTGCCACTGTGCCAAACGCAGCCACTGTGCCCATCAATTGTCGCCATTGTGCCAGCAAACGTCGCCACTGTGCAGCCACTGTGCCCATCAATTGTCGCCACTGTGCCAGCAAACGCTGCCACTGTGCCATCAAACGCAGGAACTGTGCCCTTTAATTGTTGCCACTGTGCCAAACGCAGCCACTGTGCCCATCAATTGTCGCCATTGTGCCAGCAAACGTCGCCACTGTGCAGCCACTGTGCCCATCAATTGTCGCCACTGTGCCAGCAAACGCTGCCACTGTGCCATCAAACGCAGGAACTGTGCCCTTTAATTGTTGCCACTGTGCCAAACGCAGCCACTGTGCCCATCAATTGTCGCCATTGTGCCAGCAAACGTCGCCACTGTGCAGCCACTGTGCCCATCAATTGTCGCCACTGTGCCAGCAAACGCTGCCACTGTGCCATCAAACGCAGGAACTGTGCCCTTTAATTGTTGCCACTGTGCCCATCAATTGTCGCCACTGTGCCATCAAACACAGCCACTGTGCCCAACAATTGTCGCCACTGTGCCAGCAAATGCCGCCACTGTGCCATCAAACGCAGCCACTGTGCCCTTTAATTGTTGCCACTGTGTCAAGGGCAGCCACTGTGCCCATCAATTGTCGCCACTGTGCCAGCAAACGTTGCCACTGTGCCATCAAACGCAGCCACTGTGCCATCAAACGAAGCCACTGTTCCCTTTAATTGTTGCCACTGTGCCAAACGCAGCCACTGTGCCCATAAATTGTCGCCACTGTGCCAGCAAACGTCGCCACCTGTGCCATCAAACGCAGCCACTGTGCCCTTTAATTGTTACCACTGTGCCAAACGCAGCCACTGTGCCAGCAAACGTCCCACTGTGCAGCCACTGTGCCCATCAATTGTCACCACTGTGCCCATCAATTGTTGCCACTGTGCCAGCAAACGCCGCCACTGTGCCAGCAAACGCGACCAGCAAAAATAATTTTACTGTTAGGGGTCCCCACAACTTGGGAAATTTTATCAAGGGGTCACGGCACTAGGAAGGTTGAGAACCACTGCCTTAGACAGTGATGAACGCATTACTCATTCATGCCAAGGCAAGTGTAGGATTTTCCACATATTCCCAGCAAGTGTTCACACCGCCACCTACTGGCCGCTCTTTCTTCCTGCAGAGTCACACAGCCTGGCATGTGCTCAGTGGGTTTCAATGTCCCCGTGCTGAGCTGTCGCTCCTCCCTGCACGTGCACAGGGGACACGGGAGATTTCGGGGATTGGATATAAGCCACCAACATAATCACTGACGCAGGGGAAAAAAAAAAATTGGAAATGAAATCTAGAATAAACGGTTGCATAAGTTGTTGACAGCACCAGGTTAGGAGAGAGAGGTCAGAGCGATGTAATGAGATTTCCCTCAGCCGGGCTGAACAGCAGGAGGCTCAGTATTATATAAAGATGCTGCTACATCGCCGCATTCCGGAGTGTTTGATCAGCAGAACATTAGGCTGTAAAATAAGTATGTGGGTGTGCAGATCCTTTCCTGAGCCCTACTGTATGATATCAGAGCTGCTGAACCTGTCCGTCGTCCTCTGCAGAGGAGAGATGTGAGGCTTCGCTGTGACATGCGGTTTGCTCCAAGCGTACGTTACGAGCTCCATCAAGGCGTCCCCGGACCACGTTTTCATCCCACTGATAGAAATCAAACAGATTCTCCTTTTTTATTCCCAATTGTGTCTTACATTGAAGAACATCAAAGTTTTTGTTTGTGTTTTTTTTTCTTTTTTTTCTTTTTTTTCCCCTGATCCTTTCATCATTTTTAATCAAATTTTAAATAGAAGTCAAATAATAATAAGTCAAATATAAGTCAAGTTAAATATAGGTCAAATAAGATTATTGACACCAATTCTTTTTTTTTAAATTCCATTGTTTTTAGTTTTAGTGTAACCAGTGGCAGCTGGTGCTCAAAATCTTTAGGGGGGCGCAAACAAACTGAAAAAAAACAAAAAACTAAAAAAACATCAATTGCAGCCTCACTGTGCCCATCAAGCGCAGCCACTGTGCCCATCAAGCGCAGCCACTGTGCCCATCAAGCGCAGCCACTGTGCCCATCAAGCGCAGCCACTGTGCCCATCAAGCGCAGCCACTGTGCCCATCAAGCGCAGCCACTGTGCCCATCAAGCGCAGCCACTGCGCCCATCAAGCGCCGCCACTGCGCCCATCAACTGCCGCCACTGCGCCCATCAACTGCCGCCACTATGCCATGAAATTGCCATCAGTTTGCCCCCCCCGCCTGGCACTTACCTGTCTCGGGTCAGCGCTGTCCTCCACACCCCCTCCGAGTCCTCGATGTCTTCTCCCGTCCTCTTCTGCTATGATTGGACGCCTGGCGTCCAATCACAGCGCCTGTCGCTTCAGCCAGTCAGGTGACAGGTAACCAGACCCAGTGCACCTGATTGGCTGGCTGAGAGGCGGGTCAGTGTTAGGGAAGCGATGTATGTGATTCCCTAACACAGCACTAGGTAAGCAGCGAATGCACAGCAGTGCGCCTGCTGTTTACCAATTTGGAAGTCTATAAGGCTGCATTCACACCTGAGCGTAGCGGTTTTAAGCGTTTCTTCCGGCGTTTTGTCGCGCGCTTTTTCTGGCATATTTGCGCGTTTCTATGCAGCGTTGTCTGGCGTTTTTTTTTTATTAGCCAATAGGAAAAATAATCATCTGTTTCATCATTTGTTGCTATATTGTTAGATTTTGTCATCTGCTTCCTGCTCCAAAAACGCCCAAATCTTCCCGATTCGCGTGACAAAAAAGGGTCCAGAACTTGTTTGAGCTTTAGGCGTAGGGCTTCAGGCAACGTGGAGTGGAGATGTGAACCATCTCCATAGAGAATAATGCATTTTTTTCCCCTCAAGCGTTTTGTAGCTTCAGGCTTCAAGTTACAAAACGCTCAGGTGTGAATGGGCTCTTAGAGCCCACAGCTCTAATCAGAACGCCTGTTAGAGCCGACGGCTCTAATCAGGCACTTCCAAAACACCCCCGCCATTGTAATTCAGATGCCCGACACCTGAATAGGGGGCGGCAGCGGCGACAATCGATAGATTCATGCATTGCATGAATCTATCTATTGAAGATTGACGGGTGCAGGAGAGAGGGGGCGACGCTCCTGCGCCCTCTATGGACGCACCACCACTGAGTGTAACGGTAGGAGACTTTATTTTAGAGTTCTGCGTTTATAATATCACCTATAGGTCTTTGGCCTTCCACCAACTTGTAAAAGTAGAAGCAGCGAGCTGACAAGCTAATTTCTCGGTCTTTTCTCCTAAGCATGACCCTTGTCATTTGAGCATTGCAGTACAACTGATTGGCTCCTTGTGCTGCTTCTCCCTCTCCCAGCCTGAGCTTTGCTGTATATGGGATTGCAAGATGCTGATACAAGGTCAATATCCGGTACTTACATTGTTTTGCATTTTAAAATAGTTCCTGTTCTCGCTTATGTGTGTTGTAGTAACACATGTGCTGCAATGTGCTTTATCATAAATCGTGGCATTCTGCGTCGTCGCAGTCTGTTATAAATTGGACTCGGCGCAGGAAAAATCACTCCCTATTTTTTTTTAATCTTTTTTTCCTTACCACAGCTCACTCCAACACACACTGACATGGGAAAGGAAGTGCAAGCTCCATAGGTTGCTGCATTGCTGAACCAAGACAATAAACTTCATAATCTGGAACTACATGGGTCTATGGTTGGCGAGTTAGTTGAATTAATGTGCTAACTTATTCCAAAGACTGATTTAGGCAGGCCATTCACGATTCAAACTGTGTATGGGCAGGCTGAATGTACCAAGTTGATCGATCGACTTGGGTACAACCAGTATGCCAGTTTTTACCTGCAATTATCGCTAGCAGCTGCTGTAGCCAATGGCAATAATCACTGTGTTCTGCCGGTGGGGGGGGGACTTTCCCCCCCCCCCCCCCCCCCTGCAACCCAGGGTTGCAAGAACAAAACTCGCTCCATGTATGGCCCGCCTTAAAGTCTAATGCCACGTACACACGAGCGGACTTTACGGCAGACTTTGCCCGGTGAACGGGATTTCGTCGGACAATTCGATCGTGTGTGGGCTCCAGCGGACTTTGTTTTCTCAAAAGTTGGACGGACTTAGATTTGAAACATGTTTCAAATCTATCCGATGGACTCGAGTCCGGTCGAAAAGTCCGCTCGTCTGTATGCTAGTCAGACGGACAAAAAGCCACGCTAGGGCAGCTATTGGCTACTGGCTATGAACTTCCTTATTTTAGTCCGGTGGTACGTCATCACGTATGAATTCGACGGACTTTGGTTGATTGTGTGTAGGCAAGTCCGTTCATTCAGAAAGTCCATCGCAAAGTCTGCCGTAAAATCCGCTCGTGTGTACGCGGCATAAGTTTACCTTTTAGAACATGTTATATGTTACACCCTATTTAGGGTGTAACCTAGCACCTTCCAGCACCCCCTGTGCCCCCCCTTTCCCGTGGCAGCAGAAGGGGGTTCCTCTCCTCTCATTCGCTGTCGCATTTAAAATCTGTGTCGCCTTGCGGGGCTCCATCTGCACAGCTGCATCTTTAGTTTACAGGGATCTGTGAATGAATAAACTAAAAGTCCCATCTTCCCGCACAGCAGATGGCTTTTAGTTCTCAATGGACTTACGAGGGCACTGATCAGCGCCCTCGTAGTCCATTCACTCTTCCAGCTTTCTAACTGAAAACCACTGATCATGGGTACAATGCTTTGCAAGCTTCTGTAGGAATAAAATAATGCACATATTTTTTCAGAAAAAAAAGTGCATTTATTACTTTTCCTTAAAGGTGAACTCTGCCTTTAAAGCAGTGGTCATCAACTCCTGTCCTCAGGGCCCACTAACAGGCCAGGTTTTATGTATTACCTTGGGGAGATGCAGACTAGAATACTGCAATCACTGAGCAGCAAATTATATCACCTGTCATGTATTTCAGTTTTCTTGCAAACCTGGCCTGTTAGGGGTCCCTGAGGACAGGAGTTGATGAGCACTGCTTTAAAGGAAACCAGTCACAATTGGTCTTTGGATAAGCCCTAGGGTCACAAACATGCAGGTTTGCTCAGAAAAGATTTCTACTTGCCCCCATATTTTTTATTTTAAAGGAGAAGTTCACCTTTCTACAAAAAAATCACTGCACATCCTTTTGCAGGTAAAAGAAAATGTGCATTTATTCTTTTTTGGATTGGCCTGTAAGCCAGTCGTTCTCAACTCCTGTACTCAGGATCCACTAACAGGCCAGGTTTGCAAGATAACTGAAATACATCACAGGTGATATCACTTGCTGCTCAGTGATTGCAGTATTCTAGTCTGCATCTCCCCAAGGTAATACATAAAACCTGGCCTGTTAGTGGGCCCTGAGGACAGGAGTTGAGAACCACTGCTGTAAAGCATCAGATTGCTGATGCCATGCAGGTCTCCTGTACACTGTCAGTGTATCTGTGTGCCTGTACATACTTTTAATGTGTTTTTTTTTTTCTTTTTTTTTTTTTTTTTTTTTTTTTTTTCTTTTCTTTTTTGTGTTTCCTAGACCTTTTGAGGAAATCTTGTGTGACATAAAAAATTGGAACCACTATTTTTTTTTTTTTTCTCTATGGTGTCTGCTTTCAGAAAAGATCTAATGTTTGGGCAGTTTATGCAATCTTCAGTCCTAAAATAATTTTTTTTTTTTTTAAACCTGTGAAAAAAAAGGGCTCTGGCAATGAAATATTTGTTGGTATTAAAAAAAATAATTAAAAAAACCACAGTAAAAGGTATAATCAGCGCAAACAATTCCTAGAAAGAAATGGCAGTTGAACAGTTAAGGTCAAATATTACAATCCCCCTACAGTCAATAAATAATAGTGCAGTGTTTGACCTACCTGTTAACTCAGGGGTCCTATATTTGAGGTGCACTATTGTGTATATACAGTAAAACCTTGGATTGCGAGCATAATTTGTTCCAGAAACATGCTTGTAATCCAAATCGCCTGTATATCAAAGCAAATTTCCCCATAAGAAATAATGGAAACTCAGATAATTCGTTCCACAAACATTTATTCATAAATCTTTCAGTTTATAGTCCATATAAAAAAGGTTGTATAACCATAAAATGTCCATCCACAAATGGAAGCCTCCACAAGGGGATTAGAAGCAAAATCCAGCCGGAGCTACAGAGTATAAAAGAGAAGAGAGGCGCCTCTAAGTGTAGCAATATGGTTACATTTAATGAAGATACAACATTTAAAAACTCGCATGGTTTAATGATTAAGACAGGCACATCTAAGTATGCAGGCATCCGGGGTAAAGCTGTCCACATGGACCATCCCCCACACCGCTGGCTCTCACTGATGTCAGCCTGCAAGCGTGACCGGGAAGACTACCCTGCAGCAGAGCAATTTGAAAGCGAGGCTTGAATCGCTCATGGAGCGCAGCATGGAAGGGATGACATAGATGGCGGTGCGGAGGACGGTCTATATGGACAGCTTTACCCCGGATGCCTCCATACTTAGATATGCCTGTTTTAATCATCAACCATGTGAGTTGCTAAATGTTGTACCTTCATTAAATGTAACCATATTGCTACACTTAGAGGCGCCTCTCTTCTCTTTTATACTCAGTTGTGACATGACGCTACTTGTATATCAAGACATCGCTCGTTTATCAAGTCAAAATGTATTTAAAAATGTTGCTTGTCTTGCGAAACGCTCTCAAACCAAGGTTTTACCGTATACTAGTTTGAAGAGCATAGTGAGGACTCTATAGTGTCCCTATGGGAGAAAACTATACTGATTATACAGTTACTTTTTGTGGATGTAGTGAAGACCCCTTTGGAAGGGGCATTGTTGTAAGGTGCACCCAGTGGGTTATTTTACCTTTTACACATTGACCAACATTACATTTGTATAAACTCTAGTAGGTGGCATATTCCTCCACCTGTGAGGACAACCAGCACTATAATAGTCACATCCAAACCTCTCATTTTATGTATAGTTTACCCTCACCCTTCTGTATGCATCTGACTGCGTCCAGGCTCAGACACCCAGCCCTATTCGCAGGTAACTGGTGTGCGGCTACCTGATAACAGCGGTCACTGCTATTCACAAGGTCACCTGTCATTTGAGGCTTTGACTCTTGCCACTGGAGACCATTGTATGCAGGTAAATGTGATGGGGACCATAGACTTCCCTACCTGCTACCGTGACCAGCGTTACCCCTTCTTTGCTCCCAGTTTTCAGTAAATACCTGTATATCTCAAATTACTGTATCTTGACTCTTATCCCATTTTTTCTTTTCTATACAGAATCATTGAGCTGAATGGTAACAGCCCCCCGCTCACCTACAAGAGATTTCAGGCCATCGTCAGCCGAATGGAGCTTCCTCGCCGACCTGTACCCAGCATCACACGTCAGCAGATGGAAAAGTGCCGAGCAGAGATTAAAAGCACACACGATGACACCTACGGTGTGCCGTCTCTGGAGGAACTCGGTAAGACATTTTGTTTTATTGTGCCACTGGTAAATGCCCTAGTCTAAACCAGTGTTTCTCAACATTTCTTCCAGGTAAGGCGCCCTTTAAAATAATCCACAGTCTTGAGGCACCCCATTCTGAAATGTAAAAAAATTATTCTAAGGCTACTTTCACACTTCACACTGAGCCACTATAGCACTAAAAATGGCGCATGCAAAGCACCTGTAAAACGCCTCTCCTGTCAAGGGCTTTGACACTGGAGCGGTGCGCTGGCAGGATGCTTAAAAAAGTCCTGCAAGCAGAATCTTTGAGGCACTTTCGGAGTCGTGTATACACCGCTCCTAAAGCGTCCCTACCCATTGTAATCAATGGGCAGCGCAGGCAAAGCGTCGCTTTTAACTCTTTTTCGACCGCTAGCGGGGGATAAAAGCGCCTGCTGGCAGCCGAAAAGCGTCACTAAAATGACGGTAAAGCGCCGCTAAAAATAGCAGCGCATTACCGCCGATGCCTCAGTGTGAAAGTATCCTAATGGTTTTGCATATTGCAGCAACATCCACACACTTGGGATCCCAACACTGGAGGTGATTTATTCGTCCAAAGCAAATATACCTTTGTACACTGGTACTAACTAGTATTCTTTTCCCTCAGTTTCTCTTACTCACTAATGTGACCCCAGTGCTGATAGAGAAGGGCAGGGGAGGGACAAACTGTGCAGGGGCCCGACTTTCTCCTTATCAACTAATGACCTCATTGTTTGTTAGGACACTGGCAGCTGGAAGGTTGAAATAGTGTGCACAATGAAAGCATTTTGGCTTTGTGTAACTAAAAGGCGGGCTTAAGCAACCCTCTTGCTTGTATACAATTTTTGGGCAATTTTTAGGCATTTTGCCAAGGCACCCCTGAAGAGACCTGAAGGCACCCTGGTTGAAAAAGGCTGCGCTAAACAGTCCTATGGACATTAGGTGGTAAGCCTGCCCATTAGGGCCCCTTTCACACGGGGCACAGGGCGGACTCCGTTATGATCAGCAGGGGATCCGTCTGCTGATTTGTGCAGAGCAGACGGATTACCGGTCCGTGTCTTCTCAGTTTATGCAGAGTGGGCATGGGCTGAGCTCGCTCTGCTCTATGGACCAGTGAGTGTATATGGACTTCGCTGTCTGTATACACCAAGGTTAGGCAACCTCCGCCCTCCAACTGTTTTGAAACTACAAGTCCCACGAGACATTACAAGACTCTAACAATCACAAGCATGATTCCTAGAGGCAGAGGCATGATGGGATTTGTAGTTGCTCCACAGCTGGGTTTTTTTTTTTTTTAGCACACCGGATCAGATCAAAGGGCAAAGTGACAATGTCTTTGTAAAGGGCCCCCCAAACCACAGATACCCACCTTGACAATGACCTCCTTCCACCTCTGTCACAGCCAGCAACAAAATTACCAGTGCTTTCAGGTATGGAGGAGCATGATGTCACCTCCTCCCTCCCATGTGAACATGCACATATCTAGCAGCCAATCACTAGACCCAAGCATCATCACATGACTAGGGGAGTGAAATCACAACTCCGGTTAATGTCTGATACTAGGATGTGGCTTGGACCCCTACTATACTGCCTTGCTTTTGGCTGTGCCGGGCATTGTTTACTTTCATTTTTGTTCCTGGCTGCCATGTTCCAGATATATGAATATGGACTGTCATTGATGATGTGTTGATTCCTAGTTTGGCTTTACTGTGTCTCTGCTTGTATGATTGGTAAGAGCCATTAGACTGTAAGTTCCTCTAGGGGCAGGGAGAGGTGTATAGTGATCGATGTACTCTATAAAGCACTGCAGTTCGTCACTGCTATAGAAATATGGGAAATAATGAGTTCATCAGGTTCAGGGGAGGATTCTGTGGTCTAGGACCAGACTGGTATCAGATCAGATCATTTGCCCCATGTGCCAGGTTTGTGATGTAGTCATTTATTTCCTCCTACTGCACAACCAGCAATCACAACTCCTGGACAGAGGTGCATGGTGAGCGATGTAACTTCCTACTCCTACTAAGATGTGAAAAGCTATGAAGTACAGAAAAGCAAAATATGAGAACATTCATGAGTGCCCTTTATGCCGGACTTTTCGACAACAAAGGTCCGACGGTCTTTCCGACGAGGTTACAACGGACTTTTGACAGACTTTCTAACGACCGGACTTGCTTACGATGACGTATGACCGGACTAAAATAAGGACGTTGATAGCCGGTAGCCAATAGCTGCCCTAGCATCGGTTTTTGGCCGTTAGACTAGCATACAGACAAGCGGATTTTTCGACCGGACTTGAGTCCGTCGGAAAGATTTGAAGCATGTTCCAAATCTAAAGTCCGTCAGATTTTCGCCCGAAAAAATCCGCTGCAGGTCCAATGAAGCCCACACGCGGTCAAATTGTCCGCCGGACTCGGTCCGTTGGACCAGTTCTGTCAAAGTCTGCCCGAGTGTACGCGGCATTAAAGTTGGATATGTCATGCTTTAGGCCTCATTTACACGGGGTAAGATGGGCAGATCAAGCGTGCTTTTCAGAGTGGTGGTAGGGACTGCCACTGTGTGAACCTAGACATTGCACTGTCTTCTAATACTAGAAAAAATGAAAATGGCGATAGAGGTCCTTTTTAGAAATATTGTTACATATTCTAATTATGTGGCCTGAGGTGTTCTGTTTTAGTTCACCATACGACACAACCCGGAAACTTGAGCGCTCTCAACCAGAGACTTATGGACTCGTGGACGCAAGCTCTGCAATTCTCTTCTTTTACCCCTTTGTTGGGATTTTTCTCAGATTTTAAGAGATATTATATAAATATAAAATATATATTGTTTACCTAATTTGTCTGTCCGAATTACTTTGCAAATAAAATCTTTTGTAAAAGAAATATTGTTACATATATTTGCTAATACTTTGATTTCTATTTTGATGTATACAATGTATGATGAAATATACAAAGGTTGATATCAGTATTGTAAATCTTTTTGTATATGTTGTCTCAGGTTTCCCGCGTGACAATCCGGGAGCGGCAGTGTGGCCCGGAGGTGAAACGGAAGCCTTGGCCCGCCTTGACAGACACTTGGAGCGAAAGGTGCGTGTGATAGGATGAATTTTGTGTGCTTTTTATCCCGTACACATCAGCTGGCTGGCTGTTGAACGTCCATGGTGACCTAGTGGTTAGCCCTGGTGTGCTGGGTTTAGTTCTTGCCGCTCTTGCCAGGGCCCCATTTGTTGCATATGGTTGTTTGTTCTCTGTGGTTTGGGTAAGTTGCTTTTTCAATGCTAAAGTTTCCTATAGAAATATCCTGATATGGTGATTGGCTACCATCCATTTTGACTTGGTGTGTGTCCCTCTCTGGATAGGGGAGCTTTTCTGGTGTCATTTGGTGTTATTTGAGTAACTTACATTATATGTGTCTGTTTCAGGCTTGGGTGGCCCATTATGAAAGACCCAGGATGAATGCCAACTCTTTACTGGCAAGCCCTACGGGTCTCAGCCCTTACCTGCGCTTCGGCTGTCTTTCCTGCCGACTCTTCTACTATCGGTTACGGGAACTCTATCAGAAGGTAAGTCAAACTGTCAAATATTGTCTACAATAAATTGTTTCCCTGGTCACAGTTTGTCAGTCAGGCATTTGCTAAAAAAATCTGTAGGTGAGGTAGAGTTTGTACTGTGTGCTTCCATTGCCAAATGTTTTACTGTGTTTTAAAGTGATTTTAACCGCTTCAGCCACAGAAGATTTTACCCCCTTCCTGACCAGAGCCCTTTTTGCGATTCGGCACTGCGTCGCTTTAACTGACAATTGCGCGGCCATGCGTCGTTGCACCGAATTAAAATTGACGTCCTTTCTTTTTAATCACAAATAGAGCTTTCTTTTGGTGGTATTTGATCGCCTCTGCCGTTTTTTTTATTTTTTGCGCTATAAACAAAAAAATAGCGACAATTTTGAAAAAAAAAGCAATATTTTTTACTTTTTGCTATAATAAATATCCCCCAAAAATATATCAAAAAAACCCATTTTTTTTTTCCTCAGTTTATGCCGTTATGTATTCTTCTACATATTTTTGGTAAAAAAAAATCGCAATAAGCGTATATTGATTGGTTTGCGCAAGATTTTTATTGGGACTGCGACATTATGGCGGACACATCGGACACTTTTGACACTATTTTGGGACCGTTGTCATTTATACAGCGATCAGTGCCATAAAAATGCATTGATTACTGTGTAAATGACTGAGATTGTGAGACTTTTTATTTTTTATTTTTTAAATAGAGAACTGTCATGAACACATATGCAATAGAACAATGGAAACATATACAATGTAAAATGACAGTGTAGAAAACCTTTTAGGAATAGTAGGCGAGATGACCTAGAATGAGTATTTTTCAGCCCATGCAACAATATCCGCTCTTGATCTCAAATTTTACTAGCACTTTCACTGTCATTTCTGCCCCTTGAGTCATACATTTTGTTCTAATAATTAGTCGCATAAATACTGCTTCCCTCGCCACCCCAATTATAAAGTGTTCATCTTTATCTTTCTTATTTAACAGGTTACTTTGTTGAACCTTTCAGATAAGTGGATGTAGTGCAATAATTCAAACCACTCAAAATTCGTATAATTATTAAGGGAATTTACTTTGCTTGGTTTAAAGTGGTTGTAAAGGCCGAATTTTTTTTATCTTCATGCATTCTGTGCATGAAGATAAAAAGCCTTCTGTGTGCTGCACCCGCTCTCAGCCCCCTCTAAATACTTACCTGAGCCCCATCTCTTTCCAGCAATGTTGCACAAGACACACAGTTGGCTGGAGCTTCCCTCCTCATTGGCTGAGACAGCATTGTGGCCCCATTGGCTCCCACTGCTGTAAAAGTCAGCCAGGCAATCAGGAGAGAAAGGGGGCGGGCCGCGGCTTTGTGTCTGAATGGACACAGGGAGCTGTGACTCGCCTCGGTTGCCCCCATAGCAAGCTGCTTTCTGTGGGGGCACTCAACAGGAGGGAGGAGTCAGAAGCGCCAAAGAGGGACCAGAGAAGAGGAAGATCGGGACTGCTCTGTGCAAAACCAACTGCACAGAGCAGATAAGTATAACATGTTGTGTTATTTTTAAGGGTAAAAAGAGACTTTACAATCACTTTAAAGATGTATTACAGATGATAAAATAGATAAATACATCATCATTCAAGTCTACTGGAGTCCGTAATTTAATTTGAAATTCCTGGAAGTGACAGTCCTCTTTTTCCAGGCACTCTGTCCAAGCCATGGTTGAAATCAACTAGTCTGTCTTATTTATTTATAGATCTATATCAGGGTGGATAAAAAACAATGATTTAAAAAAAAAATGGATGCATGAAATGAAGCTTAGTTATGTAGCATGAGGCTGTATATTCTGCAATATTTACACTTTTGGTAAACTCATTCAATTAATCCAAACTCTGCAAGCTGAGATAACATGCACTGCATTGATGCATTCGCACAATTTCACAGTAACCATGAGATAAAACAAAGTTCAGGAATATTCCTTTATTCCATTGTGTTTGCAAATACAAACTACACTACAAACTGTATGATTGAATCGGTTCTGAAATCGCTGTTTTATTAACCTGACAGCTTATTACTCTAAATGAGAGACCTTAATTTAGTTCGCAAATATTATAGATTCTAACTACCAGCAAGAATGAGTCCTTACATTTAAAGAGCACCTGTCATTTCATATCCATCATGGCAGCGCCTGTTAGTGGGCATCCACTTACCCGCTGCCGCCACGTCCCTCACCTTGTTGTGTCACTGCCGCATTATCTATCTATATACAGTGGGGACGGGAAGTATTCAGACCCCCTTAAATATTTTCACTCTTTGTTATATTGCAGCCATTTGCTAAAATCATTTAAGTTCATTTTTTTCCTTTATTAATGTACACACAGCACCCCATATTGACAGAAAAACACAGAATTGTTGACATTTTTGCAGATTTATTAAAAAAGAAAAACTGAAATATCACATGGTCCTAAGTATTCAGACCCTTTGCTCAGTATTTAATAGAAGCACCCTTTTGATCTAATACAGCCATGAGTCTTTTTGGGAAAGATGCAACAAGTTTTTCACACCTGGATTTGGGGATCCTCTGCCATTCCTCCTTGCAGATCCTCTCCAGTTCTGTCAGGTTGGATGGTAAACGTTGGTGGACAGCCATTTTTAGGTCTCTCCAGAGATGTTCAATTGGGTTTAAGTCAGGGCTCTGGCTGGGCCATTCAAGAACAGTCACGGAGTTGTTGTAAAGCCACTCCTTCGTTATTTTAGCTGTGTGCTTAGGGTCATTGTCTTGTTGGAAGGTAAACCTTCGGCCCAGTCTGAGGTCCTGAGCACTCTGTAAAGGTTTTCGTCCAGGATATTCCTGTACTTGGTCGCATTCATCTTTCCCTTGATTGCAACCAGTCGTCCTGTCCCTGCAGCTGAAAAACACCCCCACACCATGATGCTGCCACCACCATGCTTCGCTGTTGGGACTGTATTGGACAGGTAATGAGCAGTGCCTGGTTTTCTCCACACATACCGCTTAGAATTAAGGCCAAAAAGTTCTATTTTGGTCTCATCAGACCAGAGAATCTTATTTCTAACCATCTTTGAGTCCTTCAGGTGTTTTTTAGCAAACTCCATGCGGGCTTTCATGTGTCTTGCACTGAGGAGAGGCTTCCGTCGGGCCACTCTGCCATAAAGCCCCGACTGGTGGAGGGCTGCAGTGATGGTTGACTTTCTACAACTTTCTCCCATCTCCCGACTGCATCTCTGGAGCTCAGCCACAGTGATCTTTGGGTTCTTCTTTACCTCTCTCACCAAGGCTCTTTTGCCCCAATAGCTCAGT
The DNA here is from genome assembly GCA_037952835.1 of Lithobates septentrionalis. Classification (NCBI taxonomy): domain Eukaryota; kingdom Metazoa; phylum Chordata; class Amphibia; order Anura; family Ranidae; genus Lithobates; species Lithobates septentrionalis. Next base: position 571,035 of record JBBDGP010001934.1, on the reverse strand, counting down.
TGGGCCAGACAGCCAGCTCTAGGAAGGGTTCTGGTCCTCCCAAACGTCTTCCATTTAAGGATTATGGAGGCCACTGTGCTCTTAGGAACCTTAAGTGTAGCAGAAATTTTTTTGTAACCTTGGCCAGATCTGTGCCTTGCCACAATTCTGTCTCTGAGCTCTTCAGGCAGTTCCTTTTGACCTCATGATTCTCATTTGCTCTGACATGCACTGTGAGCTGTAAGGTCTTATATAGACAGGTGTGTGGCTTTCCTAATAAAGTCCAATCAGTATAATCAAACACAGCTGGACTCAAATGAAGGTGTAGAATCATCTCAAGGATGATCAGAAGAAATGGACAGCACCTGAGTTAAATATATGAGTGTCACAGCAAAGGGTCTGAATACTTAGGACCATGTGATATTTCAGTTTTTCTTTTTTAATAAATCTGCAAAAATGTCAACAATTCTGTGTTTTTCTGTCAATATGGGGTGCTGTGTGTACATTAATGAGGAAAAAAATGAACTTAAATGATTTTAGCAAATGGCTGCAATATAACAAAGAGTGAAAAATTTAAGGGGGTCTGAATACTTTCCATCACCACTGTGTATGTATGTATGTATGTATATCTATCTATCTATCTATCGATCTATCTATCTCTAAAATATTCCGCGCTTAGGACAATATTAAGAAGAGAACTGCAGCCCCCCCAGAAAATGGAAAAACACCGAGGTGAAATCCAAAAAATATTAAAAAAACTCTAGTGGGGAATGTGGCGCTGTTCAAAAGTGTATATTAATAAGGAATGTGTGGTGACAATATGTGAGAAAAACTGTGAACAGATGTTAAACGAAGCATGTCATGTGTATACCATAAATATAAAACGTCACATAGTATAAAAAACAAAAGTGCAAATGCATTGTAAATAATCATAAAAGAAATACATGGACTCAAAAAAGTAAAATATAACCAATATATAAATGTACGTAATATTGGCGTGAGTTAACAAAATTGCAAGAGAAACGCACAAAGATGTCTAAAAAATGCACAAGTAGCATCAATGGTGTAATAAATAATTAATGTGATAGTGCACCAAAATTATCAAAAATCAAGTCCAAATGGTAAGTGTCCAAGCAAAATTAAAATTCTACATAAAAAAGAAAAGAAAAACGGTGAAAAGTGTCTTGGCAATCCAAAAAGATCCTATGAAAATTATTGTGATCGTTGTGTAAACTTTTCTTCTGGAACCCCCACTTGTGTCCCCACTCACCGGAAGACCCAACCCCTGCAGAGGTAATGGGCAAGTGAAAATAAATCCACTGATAGGATTCGATCGGTGTCCCCCTCTACGGTTCCGCGATCTCCTTCCTGGTTCGGTTGTCACTGGTCCCCAATGAGTGGACTACTTAATCAAAAGCAGTCAAACACGCTTGAAAATCCTCCACTCAGATTTCACCATACACGTGGGGAGATGGATTGCATGAAAACCAATAGGATCCTCCTTAGACAGACTCTCATCACATCGGCAGAGTACACAAAGGCAGCTCAGCAGCTCCGGCCTCCGTACAGGATGACGAGAGCGACCCCGTCCAGAAGAAGAGCGACATACTGGACGGGGTCGCTCTCGTCATCCTGTACGGAGGCCGGAGCTGCTGAGCTGCCTTTGTGTACTCTGCCGATGTGATGAGAGTCTAAGGAGGATCCTATTGGTTTTCATGCAATCTATCTCCCCACGTGTATGGTGAAATCTGAGTGGAGGATTTTCAAGCGTGTTTGACTGCTTTTGATTAAGTAGTCCACTCATTGGGGACCAGTGACAACCGAACCAGGAAGGAGATCGCGGAACCGTAGAGGGGGACACCGATCGAATCCTATCAGTGGATTTATTTTCACTTGCCCATTACCTCTGCAGGGGTTGGGTCTTCCGGTGAGTGGGGACACAAGTGGGGGTTCCAGAAGAAAAGTTTACACAACGATCACAATAATTTTCATAGGATCTTTTTGGATTGCCAAGACACTTTTCACCGTTTTTCTTTTCTTTTTTATGTAGAATTTTAATTTTGCTTGGACACTTACCATTTGGACTTGATTTTTGATAATTTTGGTGCACTATCACATTAATTATTTATTACACCATTGATGCTACTTGTGCATTTTTTAGACATTTTTGTGCGTTTCTCTTGCAATTTTGTTAACTCACGCCAATATTACGTACATTTATATATTGGTTATATTTTACTTTTTTGAGTCCATGTATTTCTTTTATGATTATTTACAACGCATTTGCACTTTTGTTTTTTATACTATGTGACGTTTTATATTTATGGTATACACATGACATGCTTCGTTTAACATCTGTTCACAGTTTTTCTCACATATTGTCACCACACATTCCTTATTAATATACACTTTTGAACAGATATATAATATATAATATATATATATATATATATATATATATATATATATATATATATATATATATATATATATATATATATATATATATATATATATATATATATATATATATATATATATATATATATATATATATATATATATTTTATAATATTATATATATATATATTTTATAATATTATATATATATATATTTTATAATATAATATTATATATATATATTTTATAATATAATATTATATATATATATTTTATAATATAATATTATATATATATATTTTATAATATAATATTATATATATATATTTTATATTATAATATAATATTATATATATATATTTTATATTATAATATAATATTATATATATATATATATATATTTTATATTATAATATAATATTATATATATATATATATTTTATATTATAATATAATATTATATATATATATATATATATATTTTATATTATAATATAATATTATATATATATATATATATTTTATATTATAATATAATATTATATATATATATATATTTTATATTATAATATAATATTATATATATGTGTGTTCTGTAAGCTATCATAATTGGTATTATACAAAATACTTCCAAGTTTCTTATAAATCAATGACTATTAACCTATATTGCACTCATGTCGTTTTCTGTGTTCCTTTGGTGATGTGAGCATGTCAGGCTAATTACTCTTCTGGCGGGTAGAATTATTCTATTGGCCATATTTTTTACCTGCCTTCTGTTTTTCTACTGTTGTGGCATTGGAATGCACAGAAGATCAACATACCGTTTCACTTGCAATTCCTGCCAAGCGCAGGAAACGGTGGTCAGGGATCGTGGGATATGTAGTTCAATAAAAAAGGATGAAATTATGACAATAACAAAGGAGGAAACCCATCTGATGTTCTTCTTCTTTTTTTTTTCGCAACAGGTGAAGAAAAATAGCCCCCCACCTCTGTCCCTCTTCGGTCAGCTCTTATGGAGAGAGTTTTTCTATACGGCAGCTACCAACAACCCCAAGTTCGACCAAATGGAAGGGAATCCAATCTGTGTACAGATCCCATGGGACAAGAACCCTGAGGCGCTGGCAAAGTGGACTGAAGGAAAGACTGGCTTCCCCTGGATTGATGCCATCATGACGCAGTTAAGACAGGAGGGCTGGATACACCACCTGGCGAGGCATGCTGTTGCCTGTTTCTTGACCCGAGGTGACCTGTGGAATAGCTGGGAGTGCGGGGTTAAGGTGAGATAGATGATGTTTTTAGAAAAAATAATCAGCAGCTTGGAGCACCAGTCAAAACTGGGCTTCCCTTAGTCCAAATCCTCAGAATTAGTCAGTGGCTGAGAGATCATCTGAAGCCATGTGCATTGTTGTCTGATATTTAACATGGCGGAAACTGTCCGACTTCACTTGATCTCTGAAATAAGCTGACATATCTGGTTAGACCCAGGGAAAAGCTTGAAGCGGAGCTATAAACTAACTTTTCCTTCAACAGTCCCTGTGCACCCCCAGCTCTTGTCTTCGGCTGTCTTCATTGGCCGGCACAGGTTGATGGAATTCCTGTGCATGGCACACATGGACTGTGCCGGCGATGTGAACTGAGCTTGGACAGCTCAGTTTACATGAAGGAGAAGACCATAAGCGGGCAGGTAGGTGTATATTATTGCAGAAGAGACATTACAGGTGCCTGCCTGCTTGTAGTTTGTGACAGCGGAATTTTAGTTTCACTTTGGAAAGTGAGGAATGTCACTTGAACTAAGAGGATACTGGTGAGCACTTTCATAGTCCATTGAACTTTCTGGATCTTTCTCTCGGATAACTGCCTGCCCTTATGGAAGGTATGGGTAGACCGCTATGCTGAGGGTCTGCATTAGCTGACAGTCAGCTGATCGTGGGTGCAATTCTGTGCAAGCTCCTTAAAAAAAAAATAATAAATGCACATTTTGTACCTGCAAAAAAGTGTGTGTATAATTTTTTTTTTTCAAAAGCTGTACTTATCCTTTTAAAGCACATTTAAACCCAAGAGCAAAAAAAATGTAATCTATTTCAGCCTACCAGTCCTTGTTTCTCCTTTTCAAGCTTTTCTTCCCCCTTTGTTTTTATGTGGAGATCTGCCAGCAACACACTAACACACTTCTGCAACAGGGTGACAACACTTACTTGCTGTAATAACATATTTATGGAGGAGCTGCATTATCACTCTAGGACTGCAAGTGTGTTGGGACTAGAGAATACACACACCGGCACATTCTTATGACCTGTACACACGGTCGGATTTTCCGATGGAAAATGTGTGATAGGACCTTGTTGTCTTAAATTCCGATCCTGTGTAGGCTCCATCACACATTTTCCATAGGAATTTCCGACACACAAAGTTTGAGAGCTTGCTATAAAATTTTCCGACAACAAAATCCGTTGTCGGAAATTCCGATCGTGTGTACACAAATCCGACGCACAAAGTGCCACGCATGCTCAGAATAAATTAAGAGACGAAAGCTATTGGCTACTGCCCCGTTTATTGTCCCGACGTACGTACGCGTTCAGAAAGATCGGATTTTCCGACAACTTTGTGTGACCGTGTGTATGCAAGACAAGTTTGAGCCAACATCCGTTGGAAAAAAATCCATGGATTTTGTTGTCGGAATGTCCGATCAATGTCCGATCGTGTGTACAGGGCATTAGTGTTTATATACACTTTATCCTTTGAAAAAGGGTTAGGAATCTTTACATGCCTTGCATTTTGTTTTTTTTTTATCTCTTAAAGTGTTACTAAACCCAGTAATTTGAAAATAGTTCACCCCCCGCCCCCCTCCCCACAGTGCCCACAGCTTATAAATCTTCTTTTTACATTAAAATATTGCCACTATATACCTTTTTTGGCTGATCTGTATACCATGGTCAGTGATAAACTGCACAGTTTCTCCAGTGCTGAAAATTCAGGAAGGAGGAGATTTCCACTTTAACCTGTATACACGCCCACATGTATGATGCCAATATCATGTGACCTGGCTAGCTCTAAAAACAAGTAATTATTCTCTCCGGCATAAGACACGGCTAAGCATGTGCAGTTTGGCTACTCTGCCTGTGTTAACTGTTTTTTCCTAGATAGACCGTGCAGGAGGGGGAGGATCTGTGCATACAGGATAAAAGACCCTTTTTACACAATGCAGAGGATTAACCCCTTAAGTTCCACTGTGAGTCTAACAAGCCTGCTTTACTGCATATACAGACCAGGGCTGGATCGGGGGGTGGGGCGCAATAGCGCCCCCCCCCCAAGAAATTCATTGCGGGTGAGTGAGTGGGCAGCTCGGCGGGCGGCTCAGTGGGTGAGCGGATGGGCCAGTCGGCATGTGACCGGGCGGCTGGCCAATCCGTGGGCGGGGGGAGCAGAGAGATGACATCTCTCACCGCCCGGCGCCTGACCTGCATCCCTGCAGCTCCGCCCTCACCAGGCAGCTGTGAGATTACATAATCTCTCTGCTGCCTGACTTCACTCTGGGACACAGGAAGTGACAATCCCCACCTTAGCAGGGAAGTGACAGTTGTAGCAGGCAAGTGACAATCCGCAACTTGTGGCAGGTGACGTGGCAAGTGACACACTCGGGGCTCCCACTGATTCTGCATTATGGTGAGTTGAACTATTTCATTTTATATAACAATGTAATATAAGAACTAATGTGCTTCAATCATCCTGACACCATAACAACCATGGTGCCAGGATGATTGAAGCGCCAACACCAGCCATTTCCCCCATAAATTCCCCTAAAAAAAAAAAGATTATTTTCTGGCAGTGCTCCTCCTGAGACTAGACTCTGGATCCGCCCCTGATACAGACAGATTTTACTGTTGTGGGTTTAGTAACAAGTAGTAATAATAGAAGGTAGTGAGAGATGAAAAGCATTGCCTTTCTTTTGTAATCCTTTGGATTATTGACTCCTAGGATGCCTGTGATTTGCCAGGCTGCAGCATTATGCAGGGAGGCTCAGTGTTTAGACAGAGCTGCTGATTGCCAATTCTTCTATAATTATGTTCATTAGTCTGTGTCTCTGTCTGCAGGTGTTTGATGAATTGCTGCTGGACGCGGATTTCAGCGTAAACGCAGGAAGTTGGATGTGGCTGTCATGTAGCGCATTCTTCCAGCAGTTTTTCCACTGTTACTGTCCTGTGGGCTTCGGAAGACGGACGGATCCCAGCGGGGACTATGTCAGGTGTGTGGTGGTACTAGTATTTGTAAGGACTAAATTATTGTGCTTATGTTTCCAGGGGAGTGTATTGCTTCATTTTGGAGCAGGTTTTTCTGTGCCTATATTTGACACATGGTAAATGGGCAACAGAATTTTATTGCATAACATTTTTTGACATCAGTGCCAACCAGTGAAAATAAAATGTGTTTATAACCATGAGATATAGGCTTGTACCTTCAGGTAATTGGACATTGGCAAGCTTTTGAGGACATGCCCCCTGGTTAGCCCCTCCCTCATACAAATAGCTCTACCACACTTTGTAAGTTCTCCATTTTTACTAGCGATGACCTTCTTAGCCTAAACAACTTTTTTTTTTTTTTCTTTATAGCTTTATATCTTCAAATTCTTAAACAAAACAAAACCCAGCCTTACTGCCTTTTTAGTGCTAAAACTCTACCACTCAGATCGGAGTCTCCGGTTGATGATCAGGTGTACATCACACCACAGGTAGCACATTTTACCAGCAATTTCTTCCCTTTTTATAAAGTGCTCAGGTGCTTCCTCCCGCCCTTTATGCTGCAAAGATTCTGCAGATCGAAAGTTTGAGATGCTCTTAAAGGCTTTCTTTACTTTTGCAGGTCCAGACTGACAACCAGCTCATGCTGCAATTTCAGTATGTCAAACTGCAGCTGACTGGACTAGGGCAAATGAATAACCCTGTTTTCCAGGATTGTACATTAAAAGAGGAATTCCCTTCTGCTCTGCTCTTTTGTGTGGATGCCCCAGAGCATGTCCTGAGACAAATTTCCAGAATGGCTCTAATTTCCATTCACATGCACAGAATCTTGTGGCAAAAAGCCTGGACAGCTGAAGCTGTCTGTTACAAAAAGGTACTGTTTTTTTTTTTTTTTTTTTATGTATTCCTTTTCAAAAAAAGATATCTGCTTGGAGAGGCACTTGACCAACTCATCAAAGATGTCACCAGAGGGAAGGTTTTTCTCCCACAGCGAAAGATCCCAAAATTCTCTCTACCTCCTCAAACCTCAGAGCTCCTAACTGCTTTATGCAGACTTCAACTTGAAAAACCGAAGTTCAGCCCTTCCTTTTTGTCACAAGACTTGGGCCACAAGCCCAGCAAGTCTTCCCTAAAGCCCTCTTCCCAATGAACTTGTAAGAGTGGAGGACGTCTGGTACTTGGCCTTTCTCTGGGTCCCAGATCTGTTTCAGCAAATCAGCCCAGTAGAATCTGGTACACAGACATGCTTGGACTTCTAGCAGACAATCCTTGACCTCTTCCCAACAGACAAGATCTGCTATCTCAAGGCTTTCTTATCCATCCCGCTGCACAGTCTCTGGCTTTAACAGAATGGCTGTTAAAGCCCAGGTCTTAGTAAATAGAGGGGTCACTGAGTTTGATATTCCTACCTTGCTAAAAGCAAGAAAAGCTACTTCCAAGTTGATCTACTATCATACCTGGAAATCTTTCTTTGCCTGGTGTGAACACAGATGCTTTAGCCCCAGAGATTACACTGTGCCTCAATTTCTGGCCTTCCTAAAATCAGGTCTTGACCAGAACTTGGCCTTAAAGTGCAAGCAAAGGCTACATATAAGAATTTTTAAAACCATTGCTCCCCAACCCCCGCCTTCCTACCTATGCTGTATAGTGCTGTTAAAGCCTGTGTAAATACCTTTTTAATCCACCCTGTTCTGATCACGTGATGCAGAAGATTTTGCTTTCCTGTGTCATGGAGTGACTGCTGCAGGGGAGACAATGGAAGTTGGTGGGTGATGTCATGGTTCCCGGAATTCAGCCCCCTTGTTGAGTGCTCCATGACATGGGAGCCAGAGATTTCTGAATCGCATGACTGGACTGCAGTGAACTAAAATTAGGTATTTACACAGATCCCTTTTTTTTTTATTTATTTATTTTTTTTTTTAACTGGCACTACCATATATGGAATAGGTAGGAGGAGGGGGACACATTGGTTTTAAGCATACCTTTTTAATGTAGCCATTAATTCCGATTTAAGCCTTTAAAAGGACCAGTCTCTGCCTTTTTTTATTCTCTTTTAAAGACCTCTGGCTTCGCTCTATTGTAAAGATTTTTCTTCAAGGTGTATCTCGCATTAATCCTCCATTGCAGCACCCTGTGCTTTCTTGCAATCTCAGCTTGGTTCTCTGTGCCTTGCAGAGACTCCCCTTTTGAACCCATCAGGGATATTCCCTTAGATGACCTTACCTGCAGAATAGCCTTTTTGGTTGCTATCAGACATGTCTCTGCGTTGGTGGCTCTTCTGTAAAGAGCCGTTCCTCATCCTTTACAAAGACAAGGTTGCCTAACACCCATGACCATCCTTTCTGCCCAAAGTGGTATCAGTCTTGCACCTAACGAGGTCATAGTCCCACCATCTCTGCTCCACAACATTCAAAGGAAACCTCTCTTTGTTGTCTGGGCATTGTTAAAGCCAATAGAGTCCTACCTCAAAGTTACAGCTTCAATCAAGCAGACTAATTCCCTGTTTGTCCTGTCCTCAGGACCTCGCAAGGGTCACCCCTGCTTCCAAATCCACCATTGCAAGATGAATGAGAAATCTGGTTGCTGAAGCTTACACTCAAGGACACATCTCCTCTTGCACTTTTTTACACGCCCGTTACACCAGAGCGGTAGGAGTTTTCTGGGCATTTCAGCACAAGGCCTTTGCAGCCCAGTTGTGTACCTGGTCCTCTGTTCATACTTTTTTCCAAGTTCTACCAGTCAGATGTCCAATCTTCTGCAGATGCATCCTTTGGCTGCAAGGATCTTCCAGCGGCACTCTGAAGATGAGTATCTTTATCCTTGTTATTGGGCCTGCTGGCACAGTTCTGTTTGCCCAGTTGTTGCTCATCCTTCTCATTCATTGCTTGGGGAGATCCCAGACTGTGTGAATACTTTATCTGTGTCCTGTACTTTGATTAAGATAAGAGAAAATTTGGTAAATGCCATATCTTAGAGTACATTACAGGACATCCTCTCCTCCAATCCTTGGTTACGCGACATTGCTTGCTATAAAACTGAGGAGCCACGGAGTGGGGTAGGGTTGTAGGGGAGGTGTCCAGGGGGCCTGTCCTCAGAAGGTTGCCAGTGTCCAATCACCTGAAGGTACAAGACTATATCCCAGGTTCTGCTGTCAATACTTTGCCTGTGTATTCTACTGTACTCCAAGATATGGAATTTATAGGCAAGTTAAAATTCCTCTTTTTCTATGTTGCATTTAGAGCTTGTAACCCTAAGAGGAAAAAAAGATCCTGTTGCTTTTATAGCAGGTTAAACATCACAGTGCTTGCGCTGTCTAATCCGTTCCTTTCTATGCTGTAAAAAACCTGGTTGATCCTGCCTGTTCCTATGTCCCCCTATGTAAACTGACCACGGTAATCGTGGCTGCTGATCCATAACACCGTGGTCAGTTTATGTGCCTCCACCATCCTGCTGTTCTCCTCTTTTCCCCTCCCTCCCTGCCGGTCAGCGCCTGTATGTGAATGGTCTCCAAAATTGCCCCTCCCCTCCTGTCGCTATTCGTAGCTAGCAGTAAAGTCCTAGGAGGATTACTGCCACCCTCTCTGTTTTACCAAGCCATACTACACAGTGTAAATATTTGTATAAAATTATGCTTCTAAGTACCTTATTGCAGATCATTTCTGTTCGGTCACATGGCCTCCTTCTCTTCAGCACAGCGGTCACGTGACCTCCAAGCTGACGTCAGAGGGAGGTACTCAGCCCCTCCCGCTGTTGCCCTTAGATTGGGGAAGGAAAGCGGCCAGTGGTCATGTGACCGAACAGAAATTATCTGCAATAAGGTATTTAGAAGCATAATTTTATACAAACATTTGCACTGTGTAGTAAGGCTTGGTAAAACAGAGTAATGTAATCTGGCAGTAATCTTTCTTTGACTTTACCACAACTTTAAATAAATCTTTCAGGTCTCGTCTCCCCTCCAAACCATGACTTGACCGTGAAAGGAGAAGCTGCAGACTGATGAGCTCATCTTTCTCTCTGCTCTCACCTCCTATTAGCATGTCACTTCTTAGCATTGAACACTGCAGCACAACTGACTGGCTCCCTGAGCTGCATTTCCCTCTCCCAGTCCGAGCTCTGCTGTACAGGGACTGCAAGAGACGAATATCAAGTTAAAGGCCAAATTCACCTTTTGTAAAAAAATAAAAATAAATGCATATCTTATTGCAGGTAAAAAAAAAAAAAAAAGCATTTATTATTTTTTTACTCTGCAACCTGTAAAGCATTGCACCTGTGATCAGCAGATTGTGGGAGAAATGCCAGGATCCTGCAGGCTCTGACAGCTGTCTGCCCATACCTCTCAGTGTTTGTTCATTTTGGGCTTGAATGATGACTATGATGGGGACATTAGATTGTAATATGCTCTTATGCGGGGGACCTTTGTTAATGCATCTGTGTTCTGTTAGGCCACAAGTGGACAACCTTGACACTCCAACTCTGGTGAAACTTCAAATCCCATCAGACCACTGCTCCTGGGGGGGGGGGGGGGTGTCATGCCTTTTTGGCTATCAGGACCTGTAGTTCCACATGGTTGGCTGTGTTAAGTCTATGAATATCTTGGCATTTTATAAATACAGAAGGTAATGTTTCAGGTTTTTTTATATAAGATATATATATATATATCTTATCTCTATCTCTATCTCTATCTCTATCTCTATCTCTATCTCTATCTCTATCTCTATCTCTATCTCTATCTCTATCTCTATCTCTATCTCTATCTCTATCTATATATCTCTATCTCTATCTCTATCTATATATCTCTATCTCTATCTCTATCTATATATCTCTATCTCTATCTCTATCTATATATCTCTATCTCTATCTCTATCTATATATCTCTATCTATATATCTCTATCTATATATCTCTATCTATATATATATATATATATATATATATATATATATATATATGTGTGTTTGAGTACATTTCCTAAATCGTTCACCTCTTTTTGGCTTGTAGACGGTACCTGCCAGTGCTCAAAGGCTATCCGTCCCGTTACATATATGAGCCATGGAACGCCCCGGAATCTGTGCAGAAGGAAGCCAAGTGCATTGTGGGTGTCGACTATCCGAAACCTGTTGTCAACCACGCTGAAGCCAGCAGATTGAACATAGAACGCATGAAACAGACCTATCAGCAGCTGTCTCGCTATCGAGGGCTCTGTGAGTATCCAGCGCCTGTTATCCTTCCTCTAAAGTGTCCTAAAATCCTTCCAACTCAAAATTAAGTTTGGTCTTTCAGCATAGGTTTTGGCAGTCTGTCAAACTGTGTATGTGGTGTGTGTTCCTCTTGTGGACTTCTCAGCTGCATAAACTACATTGTATGGAGTAAGTCTGAATGAAGTCCTAATTGGGGAAATCAATGTTCTGTACTCCAGCTGATGCAACCAAAAAAGTGGGGAATGGTACCAAGCCTTCCTTCTTCATTTCTTGGCATAAACTCTTAATACTTTGCATGCTTACTAAGTATTATGCAGTAGGGCTGCAACTAACGATTATTTTCATAATCGATTCGTTGGCCGATTATTGTTTAGATTGGATAATAACCTTAAAGGTGTGTGTATAATTTAGTTAACATGTAAAGTTTAAAAAAAAAACAAAAAAAAAAAAAAACGCGATTTATACTGAAATATCTCTATGCAGTGGTAAATATAAATAACCAACTATATGGTTAGGGAGCAAAATATCTAATCCACTCTGAGAATCACAGACAGAAGAGATTATAATGTATATACTATTAGAGGTTGAATCAGACTCAGATCACATTTTTTTTATTAAAAGAAAAAAAAATTAGACTGTTTTGCCGATTTTCAGACAAAACTGTAATATATTATATGCTGGCCGTACAAAAACAATGTCTTCCTTAAAAAAAAATGTAATTTTAAGAACGTTCGTTTGATTTTCTAATCATTAGTGGGGTCAAATCGACATTCGTTTTGGACCACAGTGATGGGAAAATTTGAAGGAGCAGAATAGAAAACTTCTTGGGCAAAGGAATTTTCAGACAATGGATGCGGTTTTCGAATGTTAAAAGCAAATGAGATTTTAAAACAACATTCTTTCATTCAGCGAACGTACAAAGATTTTTCGTATGAATATTCTCGTCCGAAAATTGATACATGTATGGCCAGCATAAGGCTCGGTTCACACATTATGCAGTTTTACTTTTGATCTGTTTCTGCAGTGCTTTTTGCTGTGCGTTTTGCATTTTTGCACACGTGATTTTGTCACATTTTTTTTGGCCAATTTGTTGTTGGGCAGATTAAGAAATGCAAATCGCTGCAAAAATGCACTATATGCAGCTTCTCCATTTGAAGTCTATTGAACGAAAAAAAGAACCGTTTTGCGTTGAAAAAAAGTCTTGCCCTTTTTCAAATACGCAGCGGCTGAAAAAAAGCATACATGTGAATGTGTCCCATAGGAAACAAAGTTACATGAACTGTAGTGCGTTACTGCAAAAAGCACCAAAAAACGCATAGGTGTGAACCAGACCTGAGAGGTTTAGTAGCAGCAGCATCTTTTGTATCGCCTGTCATAATGGGGTTAATCTAAAATTAGCCCTTTATAGTACAAAAAGACCAGATAATCGTTTCTATAAGGGGTACATTTATACTGTGAAAAAAAAAAAATATATATATTATATAATAAATACACCCAGAAGTAGGATATATGGGCATTTTAACTAGGAGTCAGACATGACTCTATATGAAGGGTGGAACGGAGATCTAAATCTTTTATGTTATAGTAGTACTAAAAGCTAAATGGATATGATCATTCTGAATATAATGCACAATACTGGTAAAAGTTTACTTTAAATGTAATGCCTTCTATTACCTCCAGTCTATCAGCCTCTACCTTCTCTGGGTTCTGATGCTGATCTTCCCTGCACAGAGTCTTTTAAAGTGATTTTCTTTTTTAAACAACAAACATGTCATACTTACCTGCGCTGTGTAATGGTTTTGCACAGAGCAGCCCTGATTCTCCTCTTTTTTGGGTTTCCCCACCGACGTTTCTGGCTCCTCCTGCCTTCAGAGTGCCCTCTATAGCAGGCTGAAAAGTGTAATATAGAGTGCCCATATAGCAAGGTAAAAAAAAACTTCTGCCTTTTTAGAACCACTCACTTCCTGCCCAGGACTACATGTCCCATAAGGCATTGCTCCTTTCACATTCACAAGTTTTCAGGCACTTACTGACATGTATGGACGGTGTACTGAGCTGTATGTGTGCTGCACTGTATTTTCTAACATGACAAGACATAATGCATTCTGTATGCAGGCCAACTAATCGGATGTCCGATTAATCGATTATGAAAATAGTTGACAACTATTTTCATAATCGATCAGTTGTCGATTAATCGATTAGTTGTTTCGGCCCTAGTATGCAGTATCAATTTATAAGAGAAATTGTTTTGCTTATTTAGGTATTTTGGCCTCTGTGCCATCCTCTGTGGAAGATCTCAGTGGTCCTATGGCAGATCCAGCTTCCTCTCAACAGGGGTCCTCTGATCCAGGTGAGACATCCCAAACCTTTTAGCACCCCAGTGAGATTATCAACATGGCTCATAGAAACTGAAAGCACTTTGACAGTCTCACAATTTAAGGGAGGATCAAAATGTAAAGCGCTTATCAAACAGATATAACAAAACCAATTCAGTGGTATACTGAACAGGCCAAAAGAGCAAATAAGAGATGTACATTGTTAATGTTTTTATATACTTTTAATGAGAGGTTTCTTTTTAAAGCTGAAATCCTAGAAGAAAGAAAAAAAAAAAACGTTTTGGTATAGGCATGCTCTGTGTTTTTCCCCATTCCTACAACCCACCTTAAATTCTGGTAATGGTACTCGCCCATCTGATGGGTGACTATGGAAAAAGTGGATGATGAAGTTCTACCCTTCTTCGGCAGCCGATTGATGCACAGAAAAGGAACAGCACAATAAAAAGTCATCTTTGTGCTCACAAGCATTAAAGTAATATTAAAGGCACTTTTTTGCAGCCCTGATTCTCCTTTTCTTGGGTCCCCCACCGGCGCTCTTTGCTGGAGGAAGATCTATCTCAGGCTGCAGACAGAAGGCTTTTTACCTTCATTTAAAAGAAAAAAACTGCGCTAGGAAAATGGTGTGTGTGTGTGTGTGTAATATATATATATATATATATATATATATATATTATATTATATTATATTATATTATATTATATTATATTATATTATATTATATTATATTATATTATATTGTAAGATTGGGGTATCAGACTCAAATGGTAGGTGCGTTGTCAGTGAGTACTCCAGTACACAACTGTATTTTTAAGGGCCTGGTAGCCCACTTTTATTTAAAAGCACGGAAAAGTTCACAAAGACATCAGTAGCCCACGCAGGGGGTTCCACCATTACTGTATCTTGCACACTCAATACTTTAGCCTCCTGGCGTACATTCTTGCCATACGGCTGATTCCGGCCTTTAGCCTAGGCCTTAGGTCTGCTCCTCAGACCCAAAAGAGTTTCCTAGAGTGAAGCTCTCTCCTAGCTTACTCCTGCTGCTCTGTCACCAAGTACGTCTGCCTCCTGCAGACATGCATACCCTGGCTGCCTCCTGCAGCCTCTGACTCCTCTCAGAGGAATGGGAGCCCACCTGACTCCCATGCACAGACTTCCTGTCTGTTGGGTGGAACCCTGAGCCATAGCCAGGTCACAATTAAATAGCCCAGCACACAGCTGTGCAATCAGCGTGCCTTTCTCTCCAAAATCTGGCGTAAACCAGCAATCTTCCAGGTAGCACAGGGTCCTACTGCCACATATCCTCCCCCCTTGTTTCGAACCGGAGGGAGGAACACATAAACCCGTCACCAAGAATGGGACACCTCTGTGCCAGCCATTAGCTGCGTAGGCCCATTTCTTTTTCCGGGTATGTTTCCACCAGCACTTCACCTTGGCACCTCTGTGCCAACTATCAGCAGTAGGAGTCCTAATCTGCCCAACCTTTTCTCTAAAGGGGCACTCCACCCACATCTTCTTCCGGGTGTGCTTCCACCAGCACTTCTTCCTGAATCGTGGGCTCCCACTAATCTCTCTATCCCCTCCACCTTCTGGCCACGGGATCCTCCTTTTTCCTCCCACAGACCTACTCTCCTGGGACTGTTGGGGACCCACTTCCATGAAATCTGTCAGGGACTGACCCCTCTCACTACCTGATGCAACACTAACCAACAACATCCGTTTATCAGGTTCACTGACCCCTGTGTGGTTACCCTTGGCAACCAAATCATCTGAGATCAACACCACATACTTCTGTTTAACCTCAATAGCAATGTTCCACAAGGGGTTATTCAACTCAATATTATTATCATCAAGACCTCTTGTCACCTTGTTTGCTAGGACAGTGTCTAGGGAGGGACCATCTACAGGCAAGCAGTTACTCCCTATGGGACATTCCCGCAGTTTCACATCGCTCCCTGTTGTCCAACACTCCAATAGCGACTGTCCTACCAACGCACATTTTTCGCCACATTTTTCCACACCAATCTCTTTAACTATTTCTGTGTCCATTGGTACCTCAACCAATACCTCTGAGCTGTCCGATAGTGCTCTACAGTGCTTCTCATACACTTTTTTATTACAGTTACCAACACTGTCATTTCCTGTCAGTGTCTCCGGGTACCTCAAACTGCACCTCCCTGCGAGTGATG
Organism: Lithobates septentrionalis; assembly: GCA_037952835.1. Classification (NCBI taxonomy): domain Eukaryota; kingdom Metazoa; phylum Chordata; class Amphibia; order Anura; family Ranidae; genus Lithobates; species Lithobates septentrionalis. The sequence continues at coordinate 554,702 of JBBDGP010001934.1, read as the reverse complement.
GATTGAATTCCCACTACTGCCGCGTCTTTTCCGGGCCCTTCCTTTACATGAGGTCTAGCGGGTGAGACAGTACACGCACCATGTACCAACCACTGCTCAGCTGCACCTCGGACCGCACCAACAGGAATGCACCTCATCACACCAGCATACGGAGAGACTTTCACTATGTCTATCATTTTTGATTCCTCTAGCAGTTCCCCTGAACGCCTTCCGCACATAACTGTCGCTGGAAGCACTCTCGCAGAGAACTGCGAGACCACTTTCCGCAAAAGTAACCAACATTGCAGTAACCAATTTTTATCAACATTGCTTAACATCGCCTGTACCACGTGTCTCCACTGATTGGTACTACGCAGTACCAGGTCGCCCATCTGCGGTGGATACATGCAGGTATACAGCGGAAAGGTTTTCACCAATTCCAACAACATCTCAGTTATTTCTAGACATGCCACATCTAAACACAGAACTCTAGGGACTTTTCCCTTACTAACAACGTGGAGGGGCTCATTTGCTAAGGCTTGAGAGGCCGAGACACTCAAAGAGACCTCCACCTCAGAGGCCACTGACAAAACTTGCGGCTCCCCATGAGCACCGCTAAATGCATGTGTCACACTCATCGTCTCATTTTCAGCAACACTGAGCCCTTCCAAGTCCCTATCCATTATCCCATCATCCTGACACTCAACATTACTCATCTCTTTTGCTGTGGACAAAACTTCTGCTATATATGCGCCCTTTTCCGATCCTTCCGCCTGGAGGGGGTTAAGTTCTGCAACAGCCAACGCACCTGTGTCTACTGGCTTTGCAGCCTCTCCATTTGTCACAGCAGCAATAGTGTCCAGCCTACTATTACCTTCAGAAATTTCTTTCCACCACGCTATCACCTTAATGGCGAGACTATCCCAGTCTATCCTGTCTGTGCTCCAGTCATCAGCACTCTGTAGTACTGCTCCCTCTGCCCATGGAGACACAGGTGGACAGAGTGGTTTAGCAGCAGACAATCTGCACCAGTCACTGTCAACCACATCAGATTGTGATAATACATACTCCCTCATTTGAGCTATTTTCCCATCATTTTCCACCTGAGCAGTATCAGAGCTGTCCGGGAGCCCCGTCGGCTCCAACACTGGGAGTCCTCCTGAGATTTCCTGGGACAACTCTGCTGCACTACCTGTGGTTACCATGGGAGACCCCAAACCATCAACATTGTCAGTAATACACTTTTCAACATCATCACTATCAACCTTCCTGCCTTGTATAGGCTGTGTTATCACATTATCAGTTTGATATTGTAGGATATTTAGTACATTGCTTTTCACCTCATGTGAAACACACTTGTCAGTCGGTGCGGCGACACAGTTGTCCTGGGAAACTCTGAGCTCAGACACCATGAGCTCCTGGGCGGTCTCCAGGGACACCTCTGCTACACCTGCCATGGTTGCTAGGGGCAACGGCACACATTTCTCAGTGGTCACCCCTGACATTTCTGGATGCAATATCACATTTTTAATTGCATTAGCAAGCAACATATCTTCATTTTTACCACTTGTCTTCCTGCTAAACAATACACTGCCTGAAGACAAGTCCTTACCAGTCCTCAAGCTTGCTGCAGGTTCAGCTTCAAACTGGGCTTTGTTACTACACAGGGTATTCACTTGCAAGTCTCTGAAAGCAATTTTTCTCACTGGACTTATTCCCACTTCACAGGGAATAGTCCCATAACCAGTCTCTCTCACATTTGTAACTGCAACAGTCTTACCATTACATTTGGAAGGTGTTGAAAGCTTCAATTGAGGGCGTTGTCCCTTCTTTGCTGTGCTCTCACAAGCTAATGCCCCCACATGGACACAGGGCAACATTGCATCCTTCTTGGATTTTCCAACATCCCCTGCAGGCCAAACAGGTTTTCTGTTGCCAGGGGTAACAGCAGACTTACACATATGGTCATACCCCTTGCAGGATGCTGGATACTGTGCTCTCTTCTCTGGGCTGACCACTTCACACAAGCAGCCATAACTTGAAACCATTGATTTCTTGTGCTCTCCATCACCCCCTGCAGGCTGAACAAAATTTCCTTCACGGTTGCCAGGGGTGACAACAGACACTTTTGCACAAACCTCTTCATTTAGAATTTGAGCCACATCTCCGCTGTAGCTCCTCTTTTCTGCAAACAGACTTTCTCCGGTTGCCATGGGAGACCACTTTCTCCCTGTTGATCTTTTCCAGCGCTCTCTAGATTGGATTGCTCCTAGGAAATTGTCGTAGTCATCTCGGTTATGATACATCCCGCGGTACACCTCTTGGTACTCCTCCATCAAAAAAGGTTGCACCAACTCAACCCAGCGACTTTTAGGCCATCCTCTGTAGGAAGCAATCATCGCAAAATCATCCAAAAAGTCTATAACATGTTCAGAAGGCAGCATAGGCCGTATGAAGTCAGCTGTATGGATTTCTGCTTTGTTGCCATGGACAACCGCACCCATCTGCTCACTCTTTGCACTAAAGGACGGCTTGCTTTCCTTTTTCCTTTGCTCCAGTGCGGCCAAATGCATCTTGCACCAGTCTGGGGCTTGTTCTGTCGGTAACAACCCCTCCAGCCACAAGGTTCTGTCTCTCATCTCAGCAAACATCGCTTCCTTTTTGCGCTTTGACCGCCCCATCTCTGCAGTCAGGCACACAACGCTTTTTAACACAGTTCCTTTTAACACAGGAAAATTTTGCGTACCGTCTCTTTAAGACTTGCAAACAGCACACTTTCACATGCAGACTCCACTGGTTCACATGAGCTGCTCCTCACAGCATTGCTGCAAAACACAGTTTCTTGCTACTCACTGTTTTTGGTATGCGAGGATCTGGAACTCTTCCAAATCTGCCCGCATTCTCCACCATATGTAAGATTGGGGTATCAGACTCAAATGGTAGGTGCGTTGTCAGTGAGTACTCCAGTACACAACTGTATTTTTAAGGGCCTGGTAGCCCACTTTTATTTAAAAGCACGGAAAAGTTCACAAAGACATCAGTAGCCCACGCAGGGGGTTCCACCATTACTGTATCTTGCACACTCAATACTTTAGCCTCCTGGCGTACATTCTTGCCATACGGCTGATTCCGGCCTTTAGCCTAGGCCTTAGGTCTGCTCCTCAGACCCAAAAGAGTTTCCTAGAGTGAAGCTCTCTCCTAGCTTACTCCTGCTGCTCTGTCACCAAGTACGTCTGCCTCCTGCAGACATGCATACCCTGGCTGCCTCCTGCAGCCTCTGACTCCTCTCAGAGGAATGGGAGCCCACCTGACTCCCATGCACAGACTTCCTGTCTGTTGGGTGGAACCCTGAGCCATAGCCAGGTCACAATTAAATAGCCCAGCACACAGCTGTGCAATCAGCGTGCCTTTCTCTCCAAAATCCGGCGTAAACCAGCAATCTTCCAGGTAGCACAGGGTCCTACTGCCACAATAAATATATATATATATATATATATATATATATATATATATATATATATATATATATATATATATATATGTATGGCAAGCTGCGGCTACAAGTGAGGCACACCAAACAAAATTTAAAACAGAGAAACCGCGCTATAGACAAACAAGAAAAAATAAATCAAAGTTGTGAAATATAGTCCCATGAGTATTAATTGGTCCCTTGTAAAAATCAAACATAAATCTTGTCATCAATGAGTGACGTGAATATCATCCAGAATAGAAATGTGATGAACAGGCATAAATCTGGAACAATCTGTGAGGTGATGTGCTTACCAGAAGTAAGCCAACAAGGGGCAAGTGGCTTAAACCCAGCCTGGGCCTTGAGAGGATCAGTCCGGGTGAGGCAGGATAAACACGCTCGTCCCATGTACACAGTCCACAGAGGTTAGCAAAAAATATATGAAGAAAACATAGCTTAATACTGATACGTAGAACACTTCAAATGAAAAATGTGCAACACTCAATCTTAACCCAAAAAATCATGTGTGATCATAAGAGGTCCAGTGTAAGTGATAACAGCTGGAAGTGATTATATGAGTGTCAAGCAAACATGCAAGATATAGATACTAGAGTGAATGAAAGACGTGCATATCATCCAAATCTGCTTACCAGATATATAGGAAAAATAGGTCTATAATAGTCACCCGGGAAAAAATATATATCCCTCTAGGTGCAGCAAATGACATGTGCAAACTGCTTACCAGATAAGAAAACAGTGTGAGCAGAGTAAATCTAGCCAAAGACTGTTCACCATACATGGAAGGAAAACACCGGATTTGAGGCAGCAGCAAACCTACAGGAGATCCTGCTTACCAGAACCCCAGATGGGATAGACAGATGAGACGAGATCCCAAAACCAGCTCCTTGTAGGAACGGTAAGGATACGTCCTGCCACAGTGGGTCCCAGGCTGCAATAAACAAACCAGCGTTTATTATGTGTAGAACTCCCCTTACTCCATAATTTATTTTAGATTGATTTTTATTAGTTAAAAAAAAAAAAATGTCCAATAAATAAAGGGTACCAGCCAGTATCAGGCACATCGGAATGTTGGGCTCATCTCTACACTGGTCAAACTTAATAGCCCCACTTAGTCCAGTTCCACTTGGTCTAAGTTCCAGCAAGCAAAAAGGTGGCCACCTTTTTTTTTACTGAATGAAAAGGTTTTGCTTCCTGGGATATGTGACGTGCATATCCCAGGAGGCAAAAGGACAGTGCATGTCTTTTGTCAAGGCGAATGACGTGCAGGTTTAGCAGGGCCGGACAATTTTGTACAAAAAAAAAAAAAAAAGAAACGAAGGAGAGTATAAAAAAAAAAAGCACTATTCGTGCAGAGGTCCGGCGGAGAGGAGGGATTGATGTTTTTGAGGGTGAAGACCCGCTTTAATGAGCCTTGGCGGCCTATGACCCTGTAACAATTTTTCCTTTTCATAGACCACTTTTGGTCGGTCCTGACCACTGCAGATGATTCACAAAGCAAGGATAAGTAGCTTCTATTTTTAAGACATATGACTGTAAATTTCAGTACTCATTGGACCTAAAGATAACTGTCACTTTGTTGAAAAAGAAGTATCTTTTATCCTGTTGTGTTGACCAAGAGCCCTTTCACACTGGGGCGGTTTGCAGGCGCTATTGCGCTAATAATAGCGCCTGCAAACCGACCCGAAAGTGCTGCTGCCTTAATTCCAGTGTGAAAACCCCGAGGGCTTTCACACTGGAGCGATGCGCTGGCAGGACGGTAAAAAAAGTCCTGCCAGCAGCATCTTCGGAGCGGTGAAGGAGCGGAGTGTATACCGCTCCTTTACCGCTCCTGCCCATTGAAATCAATGGGACGGCGCGGCTATACCGCCGGCAAAGCGCCTCTGCAGAGGCGCTTTGCGGTGGTTTTTAACCATTTCTCGGCCGCTAGCGGGGGGTAAAACCGCCCCGCTAGCGGCCGCATACCGACGGTAAAGCACCGCTTACAATAGCGGCGCTTTACCGCCGACGCCCGCCCCAGTGTGAAAGGGCTCTTATAAATTGAACCTTGTGTATAACAGTTGCTACTAAATTTAGAAAGAAGAGCAGACTCTTTAGGGTCGGTTCACACTGGGGCAACACGACTTCAGCGTGACTTTGTACCGCGACTTCAACGCGGCTTCAGCGCGACTTCAGCAAATTACAAGGCGACTTGAAGTCGCCTCCATCACAGGCGACTTCGGCTGTGGCCAATCACGGGGCAATCAGCTCTCTGGGAGGGAGGGGGGAGGGAGGGGTTTTCCCTGCAAAGTCGCTTGACTTTACAGAGAGATCCGACTTGGAGGCGACTTCCATTGATTTCTATGGTACAGGTCGCCTACCAAGTCGGATCAAAGTAGTACAGGGAGTACGCTCTGAAGTCGGAGCGACTTCAGTAGTGTCTATTAAGACGCTAGCGTTCACTCCCATCGAAACTATTTCTGGGGCAACTTGGGGCGACTTGAGGGCGTACAAGTCGGATCCCAAGTCGCCCCAGTGTGAACCGACCCTAACTGGCTCTTCCTATTTCTAATCAAATTCATAGCAGCTGATTACCTAATTTTGTTTCTGAAACTAACGCTGAATTAAAAAAAAAAAAAATTAAATAAATAAAATTATTTTCAACTCCGGTCCAACACTGTGATGGCACTTCTGTAGAACACACCCAGAGAGCTTATTTCCAGCATAGAGCTTGAAGTCCTATGAAAGATGTGCCCTGCAATAGGAGAGTGCTTTTAAAAGTCCCGTTTTGCAGGGCTCTTAAAGTGCTTTGGAAGCACTGCCCATTCATTGCAAGGGGCAGGCGTTTAGGGAGTGTTAAATAGCCCGTCCCAAAGATGCTGCTTGCAGGACTTTTCGTAACGTCCCACAAGTGCACCGCCCCAGTGTGAAAAGACACACTGCAATGAATGGGAGACGCTTTTCAGGCGCTTTTCAGAGGCTGTTTCTAGCCCTAAAGCGCCTGAAAACTGCCTCCGTGTGAAAGTAGCCTTAAAATTTCCAACACCTTCTGTACCAGAGACAGTGGTCACTAGGACAAATCGTCCCAGTAGGGGCACAAACAGCAGTAAAAACCTGATGGGGGTTTAACTCTGCCTACTGTATCCAAAATATAATTTTAGAAATAGTTAAGAGCCAATGTTAGAATCCAGCTCTGGGTGCCCACCAGATGATAAAGCCATGCATCTCTGCAAAGTTCGCTACCAACGAATGCTGGCTTCAGGAGTATCCCATAACAGCCATGTTTTACCATGTTTGTTTTCTGATATGCTGCACATCACAGGTTTCCTTTTTTTTTTTTTTTTTTTTTTTTAAAGACCATTGAATAGAATTGTGCTGTTCATTCTATCTGCTTTCAAGAGCGGCAGCAATATAATTAGGATGTGTGTTTCTTGTTGGGTCATAAAGGTCTCTGAACACAATGCTGACATTTCTCTAATAGTTAGACTTTTGTACTGATCCTAAAAATAAATTGGATATAGAGAACAGAAGGCTGTCCAGCTCACTGCGTATCTAAGACACAGAATACAAACACATAATATCATTAGAGCAAGTCTGTTACTGCACGTCATTGATCGATCACAGGTCACTGGGGAGATTAGAAAAGAATGTCATCTGAAAGACTTGGGTTATATCAACTTTTCTGATTATTTCTTTCTCATCCATGGAGGGACAGAGGAATTCAGATACAGTTGGGTTGTACTGATGCCTACAGGAAGCATGCCATAGCCTTGGCGCTTAGTCTTGTCTCTGATGACTCATGCCCCGTACACACGGTCGGACTTTGTTCGGACATTCCGACAACAAAATCCATGGATTTTTTCCGACGGATGTTGGCTCAAACTTGTCTTGCCTACACACGGTCACACAAAGTTGTCGGAAAATCCGATCATTCTGAACGCAGTGACGTAAAACACGTACGTCGGGACTATAAACGGGGCAGTGGCCAATAGCTTTCATCCCTTTATTTATTCTGAGAATGCGTGGCACTTTGTCCGTCGTATTTGTGTACACACGATCGGAATTTCCGACAACGGATTTTGTTGTCGGAAAATTTTATAGCCTGCTCTCAAACTTTGTGTGTCGGAAAATCCGATGGAGAATGTGTGATGGAGCCTACACACGGTCGGAATTTCCGACAACAAGGTCCTATCACACATTTTCCGTTGGAAAATCCGACCGTGTGTACGGGGCATCACTCTGTGAATAAGGCCATCTGAAGCACCGGGAGCTACCTCGCTGTTGGACTGCAGGATGGCTCTCAAATTTCCTGCCACCACTGGTTCTACCATTATAACGGTTAATGCTGAGGGACCAAGTGTTCACATCATCCACTGGGCAGAATGTTGCACATGTTCTGTGCTCCTTTTTCATCATTCAGAGTAGAAGAATCACTATCCTCCTACTCCCGCTTGCACCACGTGGAACTCCTGTCCATTCCTACTGCCTGCATACGGTAACCTGGTTACCTCCAGCTACCTGGGCCTGTGAGTACCTGAGGCCTTGCCTCACACTTTAAGCCTTGAATTACCACTATGTGGATGCAATATGTCTGCACAGAGGGGGCAGTCCCGCTGCTATGGGTAACCCTAACCTATACTCTCCTGGGGGCATCTACGTGTTATTCTTTAAGGGAACTGCCACCTGCAATCTGGAATTTCATGCCCCATAAGGGTCTACATCATTGGAGTCTCCCTTAGATTTGTTGAGTGAGGCAGCATTCCCTCCCCTGTCAAATGGACTTTCACATCCACTCTGGACTTTTCGGCCTATCTCACCCCATTCTTGTGGGTAGTGTCCCTAAAGCATTGGTTCTCAACTCCTGTCCCCAGGACCCACCAACAGGCCAGGTTTACACGATAACTGAAATACATCACAGGTGATATCGTTTGCTGCTCACTGATTGCATTATTCTAGTCTGCATCTCCCCCAAGGTAATACTTAAAATCTGGCCTGTTGATGGGTCCTGAGGACTGGAGTTGAGAACCACTGCCCTAAAGGCTCTTGGTGCATTCCAGCTTCTTCCCCCTGCAAAGTCAGTCTCTGGCCTTTCCAAGCTCTTAGAACAGACCAGTCCTTGTGACCATCTCCCAACAGTCTATATCTGAAGGGGACTGTTTGACACACCATAGTTCTCCTGCCGTCGCCCCAAGTTTGCAAGAGGTAATTTTAAACATTGAGATCAAAATATATAAATGAGACGAGGCCTATTGTCTCTCTATATACCAAGCGCTTTAAGGAGAAATAGACTTAATCCGTATTGAATATATTAGCGACGAGCCAAACTGAATGGCAACAGCTGCTGCCTTAAACTCTTAAAGGAAGGAATCAATAATAACATAAAACTGAAGTCCAATGGACTCAGGCAGCGCTCAAAGGTATGGTTGCTTATAAATCATCAGTGGTTATTTATCTAACCACTGATGATTTCTAAGCAACCATACCTTTGAGCGCTGCCTGAGTCCATTGGACTTGAGTTTTAAATTTTAAACTTTATTGATGCAGGCTGGATTAGCCTGCTGTCTCCAGCCTTGGGTCTTTTAGAGCTTGTACAATTGCAATGACCTTTACATCTGCTATTGAAGGTATTCTTTTATTCAGACTGGAAGCAGCCTGACGGGATATGGGCCCCATCTTAAGCCTCGTACATACGTTCAGATTGTTGGCCAACCGAGCGTCTGATTTTTGTCCAAAGGGCGTGTGCCAGGAACTTGTCTTGCATACTAACAATTGTCGGCCAACAAACACGAACGTATTGACGTACTACGAGGACTTTCAGCTCTTGAGCGCCACCCTTTGGTCACCTTCTACTAATTTTGTGTTTGGTGAGCATTGATTCCGAGCATGCGTGTTTGTACTTTCAACTTTTGTGTGACAGACTTGTGTATTGACGATACGAAAATCTGACAACAGACCGTTGTCCGCCGAAAATCGAATAGCCTGCCATCCAACATTTGTTGGCAGAAAGTTGGACAACAGTGGTCAGAAAGGGGGTACTAACGGTCAGATTTTAGCCTGTCAACAGAAAATCCCCTGCCAACAATCTGATCGTATGTACGAGGCTTTACATGCTGGAACTGTTCCCCTTTGAGAGGGTATTTGTTAAACAGTGGTGTATTTCCCCCACACCCTAACAGGAACACTACTAGAGAGGTAGGAGGCTCTTTTGGCCATTCTTCTCCTGTGGGTTACAGAAGGGCACTTAGCTCTGCACTCCTGTAACCAGATTCAGCCAACAGCGGGTAAAGTCCACTGCTGACTTACATCCAGGCTCTACACCAGTGTTTCTCAATTCCAATCCTCAAGGTGCACCAACAGGTCATGTTTTCAGGCTTTCCATTATTTTGCACAGACGATTTGATCAGTTTCACTGCCTTAGTAATTACCACAGCCGTATTATCAGATAACATGACCTGTTGGTGCGCCTTGAGGACTGGAACTGAGAAACGCTGCTTTATAGGGATCCTGACAATTAATGTCGGAATCTGCCCAGAGGTTAGCACTGGGTTAGACTGATGACGGGGATGTGATGGTATCCTGAAATGTGTATCCCATAATCGTTTGCTTCAGCACACGAGGACAATCAGAGTGGTGATTCGGTGATGGGCTCTGATATGCTGTATGGTCTCCACTGTGATTGCATTTGATTACCTTTTATAATTATAACTATTTTTTAGTTAATAAAAGGATAGCTACACTATGATCTTGTGACGCCTCTCTCTTCCTCCCCTTTTTGTTTTCTCCAGGGGCTGCTTCCCCAAGCTTACAAGAGGAGGCTGCCTAAGCCCCGGTTCACACTATAACCAGCATGTGAATCGCACAGAAACTGCACCACATTTCTGTGCGATTCCCATGCAATTTAAAGCGATGCGAATTGAGCCCGTTCACCTTTTTGGAGCTGCACCGCAACCGGATTGCATGGTTGTTTTGTACTATGCGATCCGGTGCAGGCAAACCGCACTGCGTTTGCATTGCATTTCATCATGTCGTTAACTTTGTATTGACACCCGCGGCAGATCCCAAATGCAGTGCGGTGCAGGAAACGCACAGGGATCCCTCACCACGTATGTGTGAACCTAGACTAAGGATCTGTCAATTTTGGTTGCCTGTGTTTTGAATCTGCTATACCTCCTGGAGGTTTTTGCCTTTTTATTTTGTATCCATTTGTGTTGTGTTTTTTTTTTTTTGTTTTTTTTTTGTTTTTTTTTGTCAGCATGGTTACATTGTATCCCTTTCACCTTTTACCCGGGTTGTGTTTACCCTGTGAATTGTAACATTTGTTACTTTCCAGTATCTTTTCACTGTCGGCTGTTATAGCAGTGTTTCTCAAACTTTTTTTTTTATATCTTGCTGCACACCAAAAAGATCTAAAAAATTTCATGGCAAACCTGAAAAGATTTAACCATTTTTGTGTTGAAGAACTTCTTTATTTTTTTAATGTATATTTCACTTTAAATCTAATGTGAAGGATGTGCCTGCTTTCAAGAGCAAATCAGATTGAAGCGAGGCTCCAAAAGTCGACAAGCGCAGATTTCATCATCGATTTTAAGAAGTCGCGCTCTCTCTCTTTTTCGATTTTCATTTCAGTCAATCCTGAAAGTTGGAATGGAACGGTCTCTATTATATTATAATTGGTGCAATCGAGTTCTCCCGAGATCTCGCATAAGTCTCGCGTTATGAAAGGAACCAATGAATGATAAACTGACAAATTGCGTGTTTTTTTTTTTTATATATTCCTTTTCTAACTTTTGCAATATTGATTTACCATTTAATTTTTCGATATGTTAAAGGTTTCAAAACTCCCATGACACACCTGCAAATCTCATGCGGGAAACTAGGTTGCCATGGCACACAGTTTGAGAAACACTGTGTTTGTTTATAGTGATCTAAATCGTGCCCAGGAGATAATAAAGCATGCCAAGGACTATTCCTTTTTGTGTTTTATCTTTCATTGCCAGGGTAGTCCATTGTATAGCAGAGCCTGTGGGAACAAATGTTTGGAAGCTTGCACTTCAGTTGTGATGGCTTGTTACAAGCATCTAAGCTTGTGTCCTGCATAGGACTGATGGCCATACAGAGGCACAGAGCACTCGGGTTATGCCGCTGGGACACAATAATGCCATCTCCAAGGAACGTCTGACTCGCTTGGCTTTTGAGGGTTCTTGTCTCTTTGGCCCTTCACTTGATACTGTAATCAACAATAGCAAGGGAGGCCAGAGCGTACCCCTGTTCAGGAGCTTCTTAGCCCTATGGCTGTGCTCAGGGTTAGGAAGGCTCTGCAGAATTTTTCTGCAAGCTCCCAGCCACCTCAGAATGTTAGAGAGGATGGTTTAGTTTCACCCTCTGTTCCTTCTGGCAGTTCCGGTGTCACCAGTCCTGGGACTTTGTGAGATCTAATCCTTGAGTTCAATAAAATTCTCAGGAGTCACTTGGCACCCTTTGTGGGCTATTGTGTTGTGCCACACATTTTCTGTTATGCCTGGTTTAGCTCCATTGGTTGTCTGGCTAGGCAATACCCTTAGCCAGTTTCCATCCTCTTAAACATTAGGGTTAGAGATGGAAGGTCTGGGAATTCCAGTGTAGACCAGGTGTTTTTGCTCACCTGCACCTGGGTTCTCTCTTGGGAATTGTTCCAGCTAAGAGTTGTCCCCAGTGTTTTCTGTTGACTACATCAGGTTGTGAGTCTTTTCCTCCCTATTTGGGAATTTGTTTTCGTTCCGCCTGTTTTGTTGGGTTCTGGTTGATCAGCTTCTCGCTGGTTCAAGTTTGGTGTTCCCTTCTGTGTGGAGTCATTGCACTCTTGTGAAGACCTTCAGCATCCTGGTCCTGGAGCATCAGGTCGATTCTCCATGCTTTCCCTTCAGTCATGTTGGCAGGTTCCACTATCTTGTAGGGCAGGGATATGCAATTAGCGGACCTCCAGTCCCATCATGCCTCTGCCTTTGGGTGTCATGCTTGTGGCTGTCGGAGTCTTGCTATGCCTCATGGGACTTGTAGTTCTGCAACAGCTGGAGGTCCGTTAATTGCATATCCCTGTTGTAGCGGGTTCCACCTCATCAATTTTGGATTTGAGCATTGGTCCTTCAGGCCACTTACAAGATGCAGACAGTCCCCTTCCTTTTTGTGATGCCTGTTAGTGGTTGTTGCTGTATTGCCCACTACTCAGTTTGACTGCTTTTGTCCCGACTATAGTGTCCTTCAATAGAGGAGAAATGAAATAGAATTTTTGTACTTGTCATAAAATCCTTTTCTTGGAGTCTGTTGAGGGACACAGACCCAATCTACCAAAAAATGTTAATAAAAATGTTGGCTTTACATACGATTTTCATTTAAAAAAAAATAATTAAAAACCGTTCAAAGAGGAAAAAAACCTTGCTTTGGGCGCCTACCACATGATGGAGCCATGGGTCATGTGCATCTGCAAAGGTTGCTACGAACAACCAGAAATATATGCACAGAAATTGCACACAGCTTGCTCAGTGCTCCCAATGTCCTATAAAGTCCTTACAGCCCATATAGAGGGAAAGGGTATGCACTGGGGATGGATCCAGGGATATCCTGCAGCTTCTGAATGCAGATCTGGAAAGGATCCACTGAATGGTATATGCAAAAGAACACAGCCGCAGGGCGCAGGAGTTGGTAAAATCAATAGAGCGTCACATTTATCAAAAATGGCGCATTTACAAGTGAGATGCTGCATTCCAACCAGAGTGGCAGCAGAAGGAAAGGGCCGCCGTGCCAAGATGATGAACCAGTAAAGCAGTGATGTGTGGTGCCAGATCTGCCAGCTTAAACCTGGGTTTTTCCTTTTGGGCTAGTTTAACTGCTTCAATACCGGGCACTTTTACCCCCTTCCTGCCCAGGCCGATTTTCAGCTTTCAGCGCTGTCACAATTTGAATGACAATTGTGCGGTCATGCAACACTGTACCCAAATGAAATTTCTATCATTTTTTTTCACACAAATAGAGCTTTCTTTTGGTTGTATTTAAGCCCTGCTGGTTTTTTTATTTTTTGCTAAATAAACGGAGAAATACCCGACAATTTTATTAATTTTTTGTTATAAAATTAATCAAGTGAATAATCAATCTTCATAAATGTAGGCCATACTGTATTCTTCATTTCTTTGGTGAAAAGCCCAAATCTGTATTTATTATTTAGTCTGCAGGAAAGTTAGCCCACAAACTATAGTGTATACATATCTGAAATTTTATCAATCCAGGTGTATTGACGGCCTATCAATTCTTAAGGCCCAAAAACACCAGGACAGTACAAATACCCCCCCCCCCCCCCCCCATGACCCCTTTTTGGGAAGTAGATACCCCAAGGTATTTACTAGGATGAATGGTGAGTTTTGAAGTTTTATTTATTTATTTTCATATGGTCACTAGTGCAATACAGCGTCATCATATAACTGTTGTGATGGTGTTCAGGGACACTGACGGACAGTTTGATAAAAACAAAATTTTTTATTTTTTTTTTAAACACACTGTGACCAGAGCAGTACAATGTTACCATAGTAACACTGTACTAAGCTGGGGAAGTGATCAGGAGTTTTATATTTTTTTTTTTACGAATTGATTGATTGCGTATACCAGTGGTCTCCAAACTGCGGCTCAGGGGCCAGATCTGGCCCTTTGCTCACTTTTATCTGGCCCTTGGTGCATTATTCCACCCATTGTCAGCCACCGTAGGTTATGGTTCCTGCCACTCTATTCCTCCCACTGACACCAAGTGATGGGCCGCTATTCCTCCCACTGACACCAAGTGACAGGCCGCTATCCCCCCCCACTGACACCATTGATGGGCCGCTATTCCCCCCACTGACACAATCCGGCCCCCCTAAAGTTTGAAGGACATTAAACTGGTCTTTTTTTTTTTTTTTTTTTTTAGAAAGTTTGGAGACCCTTGGCTTATACCAATGAGTTTCATTCGTATATTAAACCATTTTTAATGAATGAATGAAACTAATTAATTCAGTGTTACTATTGTAGTTAGCTGTGATTGGCCACAGATAATCACATGGTACAGATGGGCTATGATTGGCCCTGTATGTACCATGTTATCACTGTGGCCAATTACAGTTAGCAACACAATAGAATACAATGAATGGTGTGAAAGGGAAGCATGCATGTTTACAACGGTCATGTAATCAGCTGTGATTGGTCACAATGATCACATGGTACCGACAGTGGGCCGGTACAGTGACCTGCCATCGGCCGGGTCCAGTGATAGATTACGCCCGCAGCATGGCTGTGTTCTAGGAGGACGTCATATGAAGTCCAACCGAAACGAGGCAAGGGAAGTGGTTAACAAAGGGAGCGGTGCCCCTAAAACGTGTAGCCTAGCCATTCTGTGACATTGCTCTGCCTCCTGTCTGTGTGCTGCACCAGCTGTGGCCATAGACGCCGCCAGTGACTTCCTCCATCTGCCCCAACGCTGCTGCTCTACTGGTTTTCACTGCTCCTCATCTTGGCACAGCCCTTTTCTTCTGTTGCCACTCTAGCTGGAATACAGCATCTTGCAAATGTGCTATTTTTTATAAAATGATGCCTTATTGAGTTTGCCAACTCCTGTGCCCTACTGCTGTGTTCTATTGCTACGAACTAAAGCCTGGCTACAGCAGTATCCTATAGCAACCAGATTTCAACTTTCAACATTCTGTAGCAAAGTTGGTGTTCGATTTACTGCAAATCAAGCATTTTGCTCTTTGCTCGTTATAAAGACCATTGAATAGAATTGTGCTGTTCATTCTGTCCATTCTCAAACGTGGGCATGACATAATTACTATGTGTGTATCTTGGTAGGTCTCGGTACACAAAACCCATTTTTCTCCCTGATAGACTTTTCTACCGATCCTAAAAATAGAATAAATACTGAGAACAGAGAGCTGTTCAGCTCACTGCGTATTCAAGACACAGAATACAAACACATAATATCATTAGAGCAGGTCTGTTACTGCACGTCATTGATCGATCACCGGCCACTGGGGAGATTAGAAAAGAAATGTCATCTGAAAGGCTAAGGTTACATCAAATTGTTGAAATATTATATTTTAACCTCCAGTTAGTCTTTTTTGCTAGTTAAAAAAAAAAATAAAAAAGAAAATTACTAACAATGCTTGTTCATTATACAACCAATTCCAAAAAAGTTGGGGCGCTGTGTAAAATTTACATTAAAAAAAAGAATGTAATGATTTGCAAATCTCATAAATCCATATTTTATTCGCAATAGAAAATAGAAAACCTATCAAATGTTTTAAACTGAGAAAATGGGCGATGTTAAAAAATAAAATAAGGTCATTTTAAAGTTGATGGCAGCCACACGTCTCAAAGGGCAACAAAAAGTGGTACTAACAAGGAAGCTGGAAAAAAACATTTTGCAACTAATTAGGTTAATTAGCAACAGGTCCGTTACATGACTGGGTATAAAAAGAGCATCTTAGAGAGTCAGAAGTAAAGATTTGCATAGGTTCACCAATCTGTGCTTCTAAAAATTGTCAATTTCATAATAATGTTCCTCAATGTTACATAGTAGGTGAGGTTGAAAGAAGACACAAGTCCAACCTATGTGTGTGATTATATGTCAGTATTACATTGTATATCCCTGTATGTTGTGGTCATTCAGGTGCTTATCTAATAGTTTTTTGAAACTATCAATGCTCCCCGCTGAGACCACCGCCTGTGGAAGGGAATTCCACATTCTTGTCACTCTTATGACCCGTACACACGATAGGATTTTCCAACGGAAAATGTGTTAGGACCTTGTTGTCGGAAATTCCGACCGTGCGTGGGCTCCATCACACATTTTCCATAGGAATTTCCGACACACAAAGTTTGAGAGCTTGTCGTTGTCAGAAATTCCGATCGTGTGTACACAAATCCGACGCACAAAGTGCCACGCATGCTCAGAATAAATTAAGAGACTAAAAGCTATTGGCTACTGCCCCGTTTATAGTCCCGACGTACGTGTTTTACGCCACCGCGTTCAGAACGATCGGATTTTCCGACAACTTTGTGTGACCGTGTGTATGCAAGACAAGTTCGAGCCAACATACGTCGGAAAAAATCCATGGATTTTGTTGTCGGAATGTCCAAACAAAGTCCGACCGTGTGTACGGGGCATTACGGTAAAGAACCCTCTACGTAGTTTAACCACCTCAATACAGGGCACTTACACCCCCTTCCTGCCCAGGCTATTTTTCAGCTTTTAACACTGTCACACTTTGACAATTGCGCGGTCATGCTACACTGTAACCATGTGAAATTATCATTTTCTTCACACAAAGGGCTTTCTTTTGGTGGTATTTAATCACACCTGGGTTTTTTTTTTTTTTTCCTAAAAAAAAAAAAAAAAAAAAAAAACCGAAAATTTTTGGGAAAAAAATGTTTTCTTAGTTTCTGTCAGTAAATTTTGTAAATAAGTAATTTTTCTCCTTCACTGATGGGTGCCGATGAGGTGGCACTTATGGGCACTGATTAGGTTTCACTAATGAGGCACGAATATGCCGCACTTATGGGCACTGATGAGCACTGATAGGTGGCACTGGTGGGCACAGATGGGCAGCAGTGATAGCTAGCACTGACTGGCATCACTAATGGCCACTGATTGCTGGCAATTATGGGCACTGATTGCTGGCAGTGGTGGGCACTGATTGCTGGCAGTGGTGGGCACTGATTGCTGGCAGTGGTGGGCACTGATTGGTGGCAGTTATGGGCACTGATTGCTGGCAGTGGTGGGCAATCATTGCTGGCACTGGTGGGCACTTAATTGTAATCAGGGCATTGATGATCAGTGCCCTGATTACATACCTAGTTGTCCCCTGTAAGGAGATGCCACTGATCAGCTCTCCTCTCCTCACACTCTGTCAGTGTAAGGCGAGGAGTGCTGATTACCGGCATCTCAATGTTTACATGTGGCCGCCTGTGATTGGACACAGCCAATCACTTTGTTAAAGAGCCACAGTCGTTCTGGGAAGCCGTCATATGACGTCCACCCAGAACGAGAGGCGCACTGCCCAGCTGTCATTTGATGGTGGGCAGGCGGCAAGTGGTTAAGGTTAAACCTCTTTTCTTCTATTTTTGAGTGGCCACGTGTCTTTAAACTCCCTTCCACAAAAAAGTTTTATCCCTATTGTGGGGTCACCAGTACAGTATTTATACATTGAAATCATATCCCCTCTCAAGCGTCTCTTCTCCAGAGAGAATAAGTTCAGTACTCGCAACCTTTCTTCATAACTAACTAATGGGAAATTTTAAAGACTTTATATCATCATCTACAGTACATAATCTCAAAAGATTCTGAGAATCTGGAGAAATCTCCGATTGGCAAGGGACAAGGATGAAACGCAATATTGGATGCCCGTGATCTATGGGCCCTCAGACAGCACTCCATTAAAAACTGACATGATTCTATGAGAGACATCGTTGCATGGGCTCAGGAATACTTCCAAAAATCTCCATCTGTAAATAGTTGTGCCATCTAAAAATGCAAAAATATGAACCTGCTAAAAGCAGGGAAAGCCCCGGGCCCAGACGGGTACACTCTGACGTATTATAGATTTTTCGCTGAGAAACTGGCTCCAAGGTTTGTAGCAGCCTTTAACTCCCTACGGGAAGGGCGGAGGATACCTAAAGAAATTTTGATGGCACATATAGCAGTAATTCCTAAGGAAGGAAAGGACCCATCCCAATGTTCTAGCTATCGGCCTATTGCGCTACTCAACGTGGATTTGAAAATTTTTTCTAAAATCCTGGCGCTAAGGCTAGAAGAACACATCCCGGCATTGATTCATCCAGACCAGGTGGGATTCACGGCAGGAAGGGAGGGTAGGGAAAACACACAAAGAGTAATAAATGCAATATATACAGTACAGAGCAGACAGGAACCCCTTGTACTGTTCTCGGCTGACGCAGAAAAAGCTTTCGATAGGGTTGATTGGATTTTTCTTAAAACAACCCTACAACATATTGGACTGGGGGAGGGAATGCTGAGCTGGTTCTCAAACCTCTACTCAGTCCCAAGTGCAAGGGTTAAGGTCAATGACAGGCTATCGGATCCCTTTGAGATTCAGAATGGAACGCGACAGGGGTGTCCTCTTTCACCAATTATTTTTATACTCACACTGGAACCATTCCTAAGGAAAATACGAGCGGATTGCAATATTAGGGGTATTAAGACGAAGGGAGAGGAACACAAACTAGCAGCATATGCTGATGACTTGATCTTTTTCATAACCTCTCCAATCATATCCCTCCCTTCCCTTCTAAGTGAGATCAATGAGTATGGGGAGTTAGCAAATTATAAGGTAAACTACACGAAGTCCGAAGCGATGGGATTGGAGATGGATACAATTGAAATACATCGGATAAAAGCACAATTTAATTTTAGGTGGACAGATTCCCATATAAATTATCTGGGGACCAAAATCTCAAAGAAGCTTAGTAGAATGTTTGAACTAAACTATGCCCCATTGTTAAGACAAATTAAACAAGATTTCAGGAGATGGGATAGAGATATCTTTACCTGGTTTGGAAGGACAAATATTATAAAGATGAACGTGATGCCCAGAATTCTCTATTTGTTTCAAACGTTACCAATAAAGATCCCATCAAACTTTCTTAAGGACCTCAGATCAGGATTTCTAAGGTTCATATGGGCAGGGAAACCAGCAAGAATAAGGAGAAACATCCTAGTACTCCCAAAAGGGAAGGGAGGTATTGGTTTCCCAGACCCAGTACATTACTGGGAAGCCCTACAACTAGCGAGAGTGGTAGAATGGTGTGCCTCGGTAAGGAAACCGCATACACAGCTAGAACAGGCGACGTCTAAAATTCCATTGGAAGGAATAGCATGGATTAAAAAATCAAAATTACCCACCATAGTGAAAAAACACCCGCTAACAGGGGCAACTATCCGCTTTATCTACATGATTTTCAAAAAAACAAATCTTTCACCAACTCCGAGCCCAATGACACCGGTATTGGGTGCTCCGGACTTCCTACCAGGTCTAACCGATCGGAGGTATGAAGCAATAAAATATAAAGGGAAGAGCAGGCTGATTGACTTCTCTAGGGACCACCGCCTGATGACAAGAGGCGAGATAGAGGGTGAGGTAACAGAGGACTTGGACTATTTCAGGGCTATGCAGCTAGGAGCGTATATTCGCTCAAAAAATAAAAAATTTTTAGTAATAAGGGAGCTGACTAAGTTCGAACAGACCTGTCTAAATGGTGAAAGTATCAGACATTCTTTATCATATTTTTACGAAACATTAACATGCCCGGAAGTGACACAGGAGTTCAATTTCATGCTAGCCTGGGAGAGAGAGCTTGGAGTAACGTTTACTCAAAAGCAGAAGACGAAAATATTAAAATCAGTACATAAAACATCAATTGCCAGTAGATACCAAGAGGGAGGATATAAAATTCTTACCAGATGGTATAGAACACCAGCAGTCCTTCATAAAATTTACCCGCAAGTATCAGATAGATGTTGGCGTTGTAGGAGGGGGGAGGGAACGATGATACATATATTCTGGGAATGTGAGGATATCAAAGGCTTCTGGGAAACAGTTGAGGAAACGATTAAGGATATTACAGGTGTGTCCCTTGGGAGCAACCCGGCTGCATTTTTATTAAATGATGTCCCTCTGTCGGTGGAAAAATACAAGAGATCTCTGCTCAAACACCTTCTCACCGCCGCAAGGGCGTGTATCCCGGCTCTCTGGAAGAGTACAGCCCCCCCGACCAAATTTCAGTGGTGGGCTAGAATTACAGAAATTCAACAAATGGAAAAATTGACGATGATGCTGAAAGACCAAGACGAGAAATACCGGAGGACTTGGTCTCCCCTGGTAGAATATAGAAATAGAGAATAGGAGAAGGGGGACATATAAGACCGAAGGGACCTGAGGAGAGGGGTTCCCCCCTCCCTCCCCGTGGGGGGGGGTGGGGCAAATTAATATTTTTTTTTTTTTTTTTTTTTTTGGGGGTGGGGGGGGGGGTAATGGGGGTAGGGGAAATGGAAAAGGGGGAATTATATGCCTTGCCTTTGGGACAGAAGAGTTTTAGAATCAATTGGTAATGAAACGAGTGAAAAAGCTATATTATGGAAAAATGAATTTGTATATATTGATAAGATGTCTGAGAAGAAATGTTTCAAGTGGCATGTGATTCATGGTTGTTGAAAAATAAAGAATTTATAAAAATGCAAAAATATGAAAACAAAAAACTATCAAGCAAAAATATATATAATATATCTAGAACCCCACACCTCATCCCAAATAATCAAGGGAAAAGAGGAGAAATTGCCCCGGGGATTGTATGGGTGAGGGTTAGTGCATGTAAGGCAAGTAGGAGAGTATAGGAGTAGTAAAAATTACAAATTTCATTCAAAATACATAGGATACGTGATTAAAAACCATATGATGAACAGTTCATACAGTTAATCTCCTGAAGCATGTTGGAGAGGACTCTATGGTGAGAGAGCACAATCGAACATGACATTCAGAATACCCAACGTGTTTATACAGTTCCTTCTTCTGGGTTTTTCAAGATGCACTGTATGGTCTATCATAGAAAATACATAAATAGAAATTAAATCAAAAAATGTATAAGGCAAGTACAGAAAATGGGGACAATAACTTAGAACATGGCAAAAGAGGGAGAGCAAGGATTAGAGAACTTACTAGTAAAAGTGTTCATAACCAATAACTGTGCCATAGACAGAACATAGGTCAATGGTTTGACAGGTCTCCAAACTCCAGTCTCCAAAAGATGATAGTGATCAAAAACTGGTTATTAAAAAGATCAAAAAATGTGCATGCGCCAGCCCATGTAGATGAGGACTGGAAACTAGGGGGTAGTGGTGACTGACTTGTCTATGGCAAGAAGCTGGCAGGATCAGCCAGGTGTTACAGGGGGGCAAATAAAACCGCACAAGCACTGTGCTGTATAACACGCTTTAAGGGACAGGATCCATTTTTTTGTTGTTTCGGTTAACAAAAGCTTTAAACATTGATAATAAAACCTAGGAGCTGTGTACTATGCATAGCTGAACCAGATTCTATGTGCACCAGTTTTAGTAAATCTCCACCAGAGTGGTAAACCTGGCCCTGTCCCAAGTTTTTTGGCATGTGTTCCTACCTCACGCATTTGCGCTAACCTATTCTCCCAGGCCGCTATCTCGTCTATGAACTCGCCTCTACCCCCCCCCCCCCCCCCCGATTTTGGGCAACCCATCATTCACGCCCGGACTTTGCGATGTGATTTTTCAGAATCTTATCAGGTCATTATCAAGCCTCACACTTACAGACCATGTGTAGATGGGTGTCCATAACGGATCTCATAGACCCTGCGGGCCCCTTCCGCTTAGATTTTCTGAGAGCGCTCCAGCTAGGCCATTTCTTAAAATCCTTACCACACCCTAGAGCAGGGGTCTCAAACTGGCGGCCCTCCAGATGTTGCAGAACTACAACTCCCATCATGCCTCTGCCTGTGGGAGTCTTGCTTGTAACTGTCAGCCTTGCAATGCCTCATGGGACTTTTAGTTTCACAACAGCTGGAGCACCGCCAGTTTGAGACCCCCTGCCCTAGAGACCCTAGCCAACCGCTCACGACCTTTTGAGGACTGTTGCTCAGAGACTGGACCTCTACCACATACACTCTCACTTGCATACAAGCTCTTGATCACACCCCCAGATGATTTCCAACCCCCAGGCTTGATCGGGTGGGAACGGGAGTTAGATCGCCACTTCAACCCAAACCAGCGCCTCCACATCCTCCGCTTCTTACACAAATCTTCCATCTGCACAAAAGCACAGGAGACTAACTTTAAAATCTTGTCGCGATGGTATAGAACCCCGGCACAGCTACATAAATACTTCCCCTTGACTTCCAACCTCTGCTGGTGATGCCAGAATGAGAGAGGAACTCTTCTACACATTTTGTGGTCATGCCCTAAACTGGCAGACTTCTGGAGGAAAATGCGTCAAATTACGCAAAAGTTTACGGAACGCCCTATTCCGGGCGACCCAGCTTTCTTCCTCCTATCCTCCTACATGCTTCAGAGACCCCAGCAAAAGCGTATAAAAAATCGTAATAAATATAATAGATCTCCCCCCGATAGTACTCTCAAATCAGTAGGACGAGTGAACTTTGCTGATTGCAGAGCTAAATCTGACTCAACGGGGGGGGGGGGGGCGGCATGACAGAGCTCTGCAGACAGAGCACTTCTTCTACACAGGGAGCAAGCATCCTTGCCAGGTGACAGACTTTTCTACTTGGGCTGCCTTCTAAAGAAATACAAAGTCTTTGAACACCTTTTTGTTATGATGCACCTGGGATCTATGTGGCTGATTTAAACTGAAGGCTCAGTTGCAGTGGCGGATGGTGCTCAAAATTTTTTTTTTTTTTTTTTTTGGGGGGGGGGGGGGGTGGGGTGGCGCGCGCAAGCAAACTGAAAAGTACTGAAACATCCCCTCCCCCCCATCAATTGCAGCCTCACTGTGCCCATCAAATGCAGCCACTTGTGCCGGTCATATGCAGCCACTTGTGCCCATCATATGCAATCACTTGTGCCCGTCATATGCAACCACTTGTGCCGGTCATATGCAGCCACTTGTGCCCGTCATATGCAACCACTTGTGCCCGTCATATGCAACCACTTGTGCCCGTCATATGCAATCACTTGTGCCCGTCATATGCAGCCACTTGTGCCCGTCATATGCAACCACTTGTGCCGGTCATATGCAGCCACTTGTGCCGGTCATATGCAGCCACTTGTGCCGGTCATATGCAGCCACTTGTGCCGGTCATATGCAGCCACTTGTGCCGGTCATATGCAGCCACTTGTGCCGGTCATATGCAGCCACTTGTGCCGGTCATATGCAGCCACTTGTGCCGGTCATATGCAGCCACTTGTGCCCATCAATTGCTCCCACTGTGCTCCATCCAACGCAGCCACTGTGCCATATCAGATGCTGCCAGTGTGCCCCCCGCCGGCCCGCTGTCTGCACTTACCTGTCTCAGTGGGACAGCTCCTCCATCTCTTCTCCCGTCCTCTCTTCCCATCCTCTGCTATGATTGGACGCCTGGCGTCCAATCACAGCGCCTGTCGTTTCAGCCAATCAGGTGACGGGTAACAGATCCGGGCTCCTGATTGGCGGAGAGGCGGTTTAGTGTTAGGAAAGTGAATATTCATTCGCTTTCCTAACACAGCTGAGAAGCCATGCTGGGCGCTCGCAGGTTACGTTTCTTGAAGCCTATTAGAGCCATAGGCTCTAATCAGGTGCTTCAAAACCACCCCCTGCCGCTGTGGTTCAGGCGCCCTGTGCCCAAAAAGGGGCCAGGCACCTGAATAGGGGGTGGCAGCGGCGGCCATGGACAGATTCATGCAATGCATGAATCTATCTATTGGTGCTAGAAGGGATGGCAGGAGAGAGGGGCGCCGCCCGTGCGGCCTTAATGGATGCACCGCCACTGTTCAGTTGTCAGACTTTAATGCTGGCCATACACTATAGGAAAAATCCCATTCAGCCATGAGAGCAATCGATAGTGCCATCATTTAATGACTGATAAGTGGACACAAATTAATCAATATTTTGTTCGTTATTTTACATATTCCTAGTGCAAACAGTTTGGACAGGAAAGGCATTAACCTTTCAATTTATTCCCGTTCATTCGGGAGAAAATTTCCAAACTTGTCCTTCCGGTTTTTTTGGCTCAAAAACATCCCCGCGATTATCGATTTTGTGCCCATTAACTGGCCGAATAACGAACGAACTGGCCAAATGACCAAATTTCGGCCAATTTTTCTTAGTGTATGGCCAGCATAAGGCATACGTTTCTGGTGTGAGCCCAGACAGGGTTTTTTGTACACACCACCTATATGCAGTCTGTCCATTATCCACTAGATGGCAGTACAGCACCGGATGTTTTATAACATTTTAAAAGCTCCTTTGTAAAGCGTTTTGTTTTTTATTCATTTATTTTATTTTTTTATATAAAGCCCCTTTCACATGGGTGGACCATCAATCCGTTTTCTGCCCAGATCAAATATGGATCGCAGTGTATACCTATGGGTGGCTGCGTGTTATCGGATGTGCGTCGCCCTATATCCACCCACATCCGGGTATGTTCAGGTTTGTTGCACCAAACCGAAAAGGTTTCTGTTCCATGTCCACATTTCCCGTCTTGACCAGATGGAAGCGAATATCAGTGGATGCACATCTGCTTACATCTGGCCACCCGTAGGGATTACTTGAGTCCATTTTTCCTCCAGGACCAGATGAAAGAACAATTGAAACGGACCCATATGTGACGTCCCTTTCAGTTCTGATCCGACTCAGCAAAGGCAGAAGTCTAGGATCAGAGATGGGAAGGGGGGCGCCTGTGTGAAAGGGGCAGGAAAGTGTTTTTTGGAGGAAAGCTTTTGGCAGTTTTGCTCCTTTGACATGTCAATATCAAAGTTTGCAGTGTTATTTAATGGCACAAGATTATATTTAATCGTTTTATTTATTATCTTTTTGTTTTATTTTCCTTTTATTATTTTAACAGCGGTCGTCTGTTTTGGGCTACTGTTTTGTGTTGTTTCTCTGTTGTATTGAAATAATTTTCAATAAAAATTACCTTGCGCAAAAAAAAAAAAAAAACGGAGAACGAAGATAAAACATTTTTGTTTCCATTTTGGATAGAGTATGGGAGGGTTATAACCCCTGTCAGTTTTATTTTTGCCATCTGTGCCCCATTGGGGAAAATTTTCCCTTTTCACTTCCTGTCCCATAATCAAAGCAGGAAGCGAGAGGAAATCCGAATACTTTACTAATCCTGAAGGGAAGTTACTCAGAAACATTCAACAAGTCAAACACAAATTCACAATAACAAACAAGACAAAATAACAAAATTACCAATAACAGCAAGTCAATACACGCAATAACCATGAATTAAAATAAACAAATTAAAACCCACTGGCTACTTTATTAGGTACACCTTGCTAGTAGCGGGTTGGACCCCCTTTTGCCTTCAGAACTGCCTTAATTCTTCATGGTATAGATTCAACAAGGTGTTGGAAATATTCCTCAAAGAATTTGGTCCATAGTGACATTACGCAGTTGCTGCAGATTTGTCGGTTGCACATCCATGATGCGAATCTCCCGTTCCACCACATTACAAAGGTGCTCTATTGGATGAGATCTGGTGACTGTGGAGGCCATTGGAGTACAGTGATCTCATTGTCATGTTCAAGAAACCAGTGATGAGATGATTTGAGCTTTGTGACATGGTGCATTATCCTGCTGGATAGAGCCATTAGAAGATGGGGACACTGTAGTCATAAAGGGATGGACATGGTCAGCAATAATACTCAGGTAGACCGTGGTGTTTAAACAATGCTCAATTGGTACTGAGGGGCCCAAAGTGTGCCAACAATATATCCCCCACACCATTACACCACCACCAGTCTGAAGTGTTGATACAAGACAGGATGGATCCATGCTTTCATGTTGTTTACGCCAATTTCTGACCCCACCATCTGAATGTCGCAGCTGAAATCGAGACTCAGAGCATGCAACGTTTTTCCAATCTTCTATTGTCCATTTTTGGTGATCCTGTGCGTCAGTTTCCTGTTCTTAGCTGACAGGAGTGGCACCCGGTGTGGTCTTCTGCTGCTGTTGCCCATCTGCTTTAAGGTTTGATCTGTTGTACGTTCACAGATGGTATTCTGCATACCTTGGATGTAACGAGTGGTTAATTGAGTTACTGTTGCCTAATGCCCCGTACACACGGTCGGATTTTCCGATGGAAAATGTGTGATAGGACCTTGTTGCCGGAAATTCCAACCGTGTGTGGGCTCCATCACACATTTTCCATCGGATTTTCCGACACACAAAGTTGGAGAGCAGGATATAAAATTTTCCGACAACAAAATCCGTTGTCGGAAATTCCGATCGTGTGTACACAAATCCGACGGACAATGTGCCACGCATGCTCAGAATAAATAGAGATGTAAGCTATTGGCCACTGCCCCGTTTATAGTCCCGACGTACGTGTTTTACGTCACCGCGTTCAGAATGATCGGATTTTCCGACAACTTTGTGCAACCGTGTGTATGCAAGACAAGTTTGAGCCAACATCCGTCGGAAAAAATCCATGGATTTTGTTGTCGGAATGTCCGATCAATGTCCGACCGTGTGTACGGGGCATTACTGTCATCTCAAACCAGTCTGCCCAATCTCCTCTGACATCAACTGGATATTGTCTGTTTTTCGGACCATTCTCCTGTAAACCCTAGAGATGATTGTGCGTGAAAATCCCAGTAGATCAGCAATTTTTTAAATGCTCCAACAGCCCATCTGGCACCAACAACCATGCCATGTTCAAAGTCACTTAAATCCCCTTTCTTTCCCATTTCTGATGCTCAGTTTGAACTTAAGCAAGTCGTCTACTCCATGTCTAGATGCCTAAATGCATTGGGTTGCTGCCATGTGATTCACCGATTAGCAATTGGTTACTAAGCCGTTGAACAGGTGTACCTAATAAAGTGGCCAGTGAGTGTAATTTGGCACTAATACTGTAATAAACCATACCATTCTATTAAAATACTACATAGAATAATAACGCCATTTGAAAAATAGCAGAATATCAAACTACAGAATGCAAAAATTTGAACCACATGCTCAAAACATTACCCTAAAAATGATTACACATAATTCACCAAATACTAACGTAATATAAAACGGCATACAAATCCAGATTAACAAATCCTCACATCCAACACTCACACAGAAGAAATATATATATTGTGTGTGTGTACATATAATATCATTTTGTGTGTGTGTGTGTGTATGTGTGTGTGTATGTATGTATGTATGTATGTATGTATGTATGTGTATATATATATATATATATACCGTATAAGTCGAGTTTTTCAGCACATTTTTTTGTGCTGAAAGTGCCCCCCTCGACTTATACTCGAGTCAAGCACTTTTCTGCAGCAAAATTTTTTATTCGGTTCCACAACATATCCAAAGATGGAGTTCCTAGCACTAAGTGGCCCCGAGATACGGGGCCCCAAAATCGGTTCGGAAAATGTCATTCTCTGCTGCAGAAAAGTGCTTGACATTTTCTGAACCGACTTTGGGGCCCCGTATCTCAGGGCCACTTAGAGCTAGGAACCCCAAATTTAGTGTGCAAACCCAGTGGAACTGGTACCATAACATATCCAAAGATGGAGTTACTAGCACTAAGTGGCCCTAAGATACAGGGCCCCAAAGCCGGTTCGGAAAATGTCATTCTCTGCTACAGAAAAGTGCTTGACATTTTCTGAACCGATATTTGGGGCCCTGTATCTCAAGGCCACTTGGTGCTAGAAACCCCAGCTTTGGATATTTTATGGTGCTAGTTCCACTGGATTGGCACACCAAATTTGGGGTTCTTAGCACTAGGTGGCCCCAAGATACAGGGCCCCAAATTCGGTCAACTGTGTCCATCTGCAGCAATGTCATTTTGGGACCCTTTGGATTCAGAGACCCCAAATTTTGGCTGCAGCTAGGGGGCATCTAGGAACCCTTAACTACCGAGTTTGAAGTTCGGGGGACCTATGGCTGCAAATGGGCACAGTGAGGCTGCAAATGGGCATTGTTGACCCTCTTTTCCACTTACAGTAGCTGTAAGTAGCCTCGTCTTGTACTCGGGTCAATAAGTTTTTCCCATTTTTTTTGTGGTAAATTAGGGCCTCGACTTATACTCGGAACGACTTATACTCGAGTATATATATATATATATATACTCCTCTGCATTTGATCACTAAAAGTAAATCTGAGATTTTGGGTTGTCACCAGATCAGGAATGAAGGGGGATTCTTCCAATGGGGACACTAGTTCTGGTTTGCCAAACCTCCAGTGTGAGGAAATTCCTGGTTGTCATTGGGGGGGTCACCAGAACTAGTGTCCCCATTGGAAGAATCCCCCTTCATTCCTGATCTGGTGACAACCCAAAATCTCAGATTTACTTTTACTTTCAGTGATCACCAGGACAAATGCAGAGGATGAATCTCCCTAATAGGATCACAGATAGCAATACAAACCTGACAGGGGTTCTAATCTCTCTCCACTTTATCCAAATTCTTGGAAAAAAGTTTTGCCTTTTGGTTATATGCCATTGAAAGTGTTTTTTTGTTTTAATGGTTCGAGAAATGGGGGAAAAAATAAATTTCTGAGTACTCTGTTAGGATAGTGTAAAGTAGCTTTTTATGTTGGATCTGTGCCATCTAAACCCATTTTCCTTCTTTTATACATATTCTCTCGGCAGCTCCCAGATTGTGTGCTGTAGACTCTCCCAAGCGCAAGCATGAAGACCTGGATGGGGAGTTGTGCAAGAAGGCCAGGCTGCAGTGTGTTCAGGAGATGGAGCGAGCCGCTAAAGACTTCTTATAGTCGGAATCTCGTATCGTCACACAGGTCAGAAGCAAAGATAAATATTGTATTTATATACTAGAGCCACTGGCACACACAGGGCATTGGCATAAAGAAGTGGGGTGTACTTGCTGTTAGCTTTCATTGTAGGTTGCATTTAATCGATTTAAAGGAAAAGTGTGGGAATAGTGAGAAAACGAACCTTCATCCTCACCTCCCTGCTGCAGCATCAGTCAAGCACGAGAACTGAGCGATCACATGACCATTGATCACTCAGTGCTCGGTCCTTCCAGAGCAGAGAGCAATGACTGTCTGCCAGTTACTGCTCACTCTCCACTCTGCTCCTCCAGGCCCACTGGAGCACCAGGCTATGGAGAGTGGGGGGGGTGGGGGGGATAGCGGCTGGCTCAGGCTCTCAGTGGCACGCTGAAAGGCTGCGAGAGCTGCTGGTCAGGCATCAAGGTGAATCCCGACAACATTGTCTAGATCCTTCCAGAGTCTGAAGCAGTTCTGTGATGTCAGCAGACAGCGGGCTTTAGCCCATTGTCGGCTGATTCTGGGTCACAGAAGGGCACAAGTAAGTTTGTTCCTGTGATCCAGGATAAAAGTATGGCCGAAAAGCTGTTTGCATTAACAGTATTTTCTGCGTTCTGTGCAATAAGGAAGCCTTGTGGCTTCACTTCCCGGTTCCCTACTGCGCATGCACGGGTCGCGCTGCGCAATCCGAATGGTCCCTGCTGTCTCTGAGACCCATGTGTTTCCCAGCAGACAGCGGGTGGGGGGGGGGAACCGGAAGTGGGAGCAAATACCTGTATTATACAGGTATCTGCACCCCCCTCCCCCCTGAAAGGTGCCAAATGTGACACCGGAGGGGGGGGGGTTCCAAAAAGCGGAGGTTCAATTTTTTTTGTGAACCTCCGCTTTAACAGACCAATTGGTAACCTCCTGGACAGTACCCATTACAAAGATTGCACCTTTTTTTGGCCAAGTATGTTTACTATAAAGGTGAACTATCCTTTTGATGATCTCAGACAGATGTCAAAACTATTGCCATTGACACACAAGTCCAAAGCCCTTTTTACACAGGCCCTCAACATGATGTAGGAGGTTGGGCACATCAGAGCATTCCCTTGTGTGCTTTTTTTTTTTGGGGGGGGGGGGGTCTGGTCTGCTATGGTATCACTATGCAGGGCTTGTATTTACTAATCTTGGCTGCCAGAAGATACTGCAGTATTATAATAACTCTTGGTGCTGACACTGGATTTGTGCTGTGCAGCAGATATGATGCTAGGGAAGAGATGATATTGTGGGTGATTTGTACCATAACAGCTCAGCAGAAGTACTATTCGCCAAGAAAGGAAAAAAAAAATGTCAGCAGAATAAATCTTGTTTGTAATGTCGGTGATAAGGAGCTGTCGGCTGTATAGCACTGATCAGATTATCGGGAAATGCAGCTGCAGACATGACATGCAATGGCCAGCAGGTGGCAGCTTTATGCTGGTTACATTTTTGTCAAACCGTAAAAAAAAAACAAAAAAAACTCATGTTGCCCATTGCAACCGGGACTAATTAATTTTATTTATTTTTTAAAGCTGGACTACACAAATGGCAGAAAATGTATTTATTTTTATTTTATTTTTTTTATAAGGTACTTTCCAGATATCCACCACAAAGTGGCTTTTTTAATAAGGCAGCACAAGATGCAGACACACAGCTGTTAACTTTTGAAATCAGCACGGCTGTGCGGGGAGCCTGAGGATCCCATTAACAATATTTTAACACAGAAGGATTTGCTGTTTTTTGACATTACATTAGGTGACCATTTTAGCTGAAAATAGCACTTGGCATAGTTCTATTTTAAACATACCTTGTTTTTTTTTTGCTTCTCTTCCCTGACAGGCGATGCATGCGCATATTACTGAAGATCTGATTATAATGTCCTCTGCCCTGGCTCTGAGTGACATTACTGCCTGACTGGGACTAATACCAGCTACATGATGGGACCCTTGTATACGCAAAGGGAACTGCTATGGACTTTATCGATGATCTGTGTATATGCTGTTTTGATACACAATAAAATTTATGAAACAAAAAAAAAAAATATTTTAGCAATGTTCCACCTCTCACCCAGCCATGTCTGACTGCTAGAACAGTGATCATAACACGATGAAGGAAACTTCACTGTTGAGTTGCTAAAAGCCTAAAGCATTCGTTTGAATGCCTGCTCTATAAAGAGAACCAGTCAGGTCCTAACAAACCTAGGTGCGTTGTACTTGGGCATAGCTCAGTGTGTCTTCCTGCCAACCTTCTGCCCAGTGAAGGGGGCTATATAGCATCTCAAATAGAGAATCTCCAATAAGGATCTGTGTGGGAGAATTGGTCTCATCCAGCTTCCGGGCCTTGCTGGGGATATCACCATCCCAAAATCAGCCCGGGTTGTATACATGCTACCAGGACTTGACAGGACTCAAGGGTTTGTGTACGTGAGCTTCGTTTTCCTGCCCTTGATGTTTCTTTTTGAAGTGCACATCAAAGATTCCAGGTTATCTCATTGCTACAGTACATGCTATGATGTGAGTTGCGTTTGGGTACAGCGGGTCCTATTATGTTGCTTTTGCCTTGCAAGTTGAATGCAGCTTTTTACTGCTGTTTGCACTTGAAAGCATTTATTTGA
Organism: Lithobates septentrionalis; assembly: GCA_037952835.1. Classification (NCBI taxonomy): domain Eukaryota; kingdom Metazoa; phylum Chordata; class Amphibia; order Anura; family Ranidae; genus Lithobates; species Lithobates septentrionalis. The sequence goes on along the minus strand of JBBDGP010001934.1, from coordinate 523,135 downwards.
GCAGCACTGTGCTCAAAAGCCAACGTTATGACAGCAAGCCCTTGTACACGAGACCTGAAGATGGACCAGACTTCAGAAGAGTACACAATACAATATGCACTGCGTCCTCCTAGGGCTCATGCACAGGAGTGTAGAAATTTACGCAGGACCTTGCCGGCACAAAGATTCTGCATAAAAAGTGGTCCGTAATGCACCTCAACTTATTTGCACCTACACGTATGTGTGTTTAGAGTTGACATGCATACTATGTAGAAAATGTATTTATTTCAGGAACTTGTATTGCGCCGTCAATTTACGCAGCGCTTTACATATACAATGAACATTCACATTAGTCCCTGCCCTCAAGGAGCTTACAACCTAAGGCCCCTAACACATTCATACATACTAGGGCCAATTTAAACAGGCTCTGATTAACCTACCAGCATGTCTTTAGATTGTGGGAGGAAACCCACGCAGGCACAAGGAGAACATGCAAACTCCAGGCAGACGGTGTCGTGGTCGAACCAGCGGCCCTTTTTGCTGCTAAGTGAAAGTGCTAACCACTACACCACTGTGTTGCCCAAATCATTTATTCTGCAGGCCGAGGTCATTCTGCACCACCATCACTGCCTAATTAATAACTTATTCAGAGCTGGGGGGGAGGTGTAAACATCAACAATCTGTCGGCAGGGGAAAAAACTCCAATTGAGTTTGGCATTTAGTCATTCGCCACCGCTTTGTACATACTGCTTATATTTACATCATCCCCCTGGCCCTGGATGACTAGGCAGTGGCTCATATGGTCATGTCTATTTACTTACTATTTATTATTATTATTATACAGGATTTATATAGCGCCAACAGTTTACGCAGCACTTTACAATATGAAAGGGAGACAATACAGTTATAATACAAGAGGATTAAGAGGGCCCTGCTCAGAAGAGCTTACAATCTAATAGAAGAGCTTACAATCTAATATATTTACGCTCAGATCCATATAAAACTGTACACGGTACAGATCTGGACGCAGCGTATTATACGGCCGCGTTAATAAGCCCTTAAAACCCGACTGAAGTCTCAGCCCAAATGGCAAAAACAAAAAAAAAAGTGCAGCAAAATAATGTGTTCTATGTCTCGCCTCATTTTGGTTAATTACGCTCCAGTCCAAAAAAAGTCCCTTGTTTTGCATTTATTCTGCAGAGCAAGACTGCTGCACTTTGTGTGAAATCAGCAGTCTGTCTGCATCAATCTATGAGGAAAGGGCCTTTTTTCCTTAGGCTGCCGGGTAATTAACCAAAAAGAAAACAAAGTGAACATATATGGGGTTGATTTAATGAAACTGGAGAGTGCAAAGTCTGGAGCAGCTCTGCATGGTAGCCAATCGGCTTCTAACGTCGGCTTGTTCAATATTCTACACTCCGCGTTTTTAGTCGATCAACCCCATTTTGTTTTGCTGCACACTGATTTAAATTTTTAGCAATTGGGCCCGGATTTCAATTGGCCTTTACGGTTGGGAAGAACCTTACTGTTTTTCTTTCATTTGCACAGATATCCAAATTTTATTGGATAGCCTAAACCTTTTATAAGCTTGTTCCAAAAGGGCAAGGTGCAAAGTATGCAAATATTCTTTTTTAACAGGCACAGCAACGTATCCTGTACTCAGGATTTTGTTTTCTCACATAAGGCTCAAGCACATGGCAGCTTAGGATCGTACAGCCTCCCCCCAGATTTGCATATTTCTATGGCAGATACGGCCTGGCGTTTCCAATCTACTGCAGACCGGAGAGCTGTGCGAATCAATGACAGGCTGACACTCTATGGGGCTGTCTGTACGTAAACCACATTACCTGTTTCAAACAGATGGCCGTCCCTGGACCTAAACTGCCTGCACCCATTTGTCTATAACCATAAGTAATCACTGCAAGTGTGATTATATGCACAGAGCCATGGACCAGTTCAGCCTGTCACTGATATATACAGGATTCCTATCCATAACAGCTACAGAAATACACTGCTCTGGGGGATTTATGGCCCTAATCGGCTGTGTGCATGAGCCTTAAAATACGCTTTGCTGTAAATCTGTTTATACTGTTGGGATTAAAGGAAAACTCCTCCAATATACAAATGTAGTGTTGGGTACAATAATAGGCCTAGTGATTTCTGCATGGTTTCTTGTCTGCAGTTTTTGACCCATGCACCTCTGTGGGTGGGGGGTTTCTATGTCACACACGGGGTGCTACTTTGTAAAAAGTGAAGGAGTAGACTGTCTTAACATAGCAACCAACAACATTCCTCCAGCCATATGCCTAGTGATGGTTAGGGAACAAGGTTTTAATTGGAGGGCTTTTTATCTTTATTTATTGCCACTGACACCAGCAATGGGGCATATTATATTCCATTAAAAGTTCACCCTTTTATTTGAGGCCCTCTTTATCTTATAAGTTGACAACCACTGGGCTAGCCCATATATGGATGGCAATTCATATATTTAATAAAAAAATATATATAAATATTAATGTGTGTGTGTGTGTGTGTGTGTGTGTGTGTATATATGTGTAATATATATACACAGTATCTCAAAAAAGTGAGTACACCCCTCACATTTTTGTAAATATTCAATCTTTTCATGTGACAACACTGAAGAAATGACACTTTGCTACAATGTAAAGTAGTGAGTGTACAGCTTGTATAACAGTGTAAATTTGCTGTCCCCTCAAAATAACTCAACACACAGCCATTAATGTCTAAACCGCTGACAACAAAAGTGAGTACACCCCTAAGTGAAAATGTCCAAATTGGGCCCAATTAGCCATTTTCCCTCCTCCCGTGTCGTGTGACTCGTTAGTGTTACAAGGTCTCAGGTGTGAATGGGGAGCAGGGGTGTTAAATTTGGTGTTATCGCTCTCACTCTCTCATACTGGTCACTGGAAGTTCAACATGGCACCTCATGGCAAAGAACTCTGAGGATCTGAACAAAAGAATTGTTGTTCTTCATAAAGCTGGACCCTGAAACTGAGCTGCAGCACAGTGGCTAAGACCATACAGCAGTTTAACAGGACAGGTTCCACTCAGAACAGGCCTTGACATGGTCAACCAAAGAAGTTGAGTGCATGTGCTAAACGTCATATCCAGAGGTTGTCTTTGGGAAATAGACATATTAGTGCTGCCAGCATTGCTGCAGAGGTTGTAGGGGTGGGGGGGTCAGCCTGTCAGTGCTCAGACCATACGCCGCACACTGCATCAATTGGTCTGCATGGCTGTCGTGCCAGAAGGAAGCCGCTTCTAAAGATGATGCACAAGAAAGTCCGCAAACAGTTTGCTGAAGACAAGCAGACTAAGGACATGGATTACTGGAACCATGTCCTGTGGTCTGATGAGACCAAGATAAACTTATTTGGTTCAGATGAAGTCAAGCGTGTGTGGTGGCAACCAGGTGAGGATTACAAAGACAAATGTATCTTGCGTACAGTTAAAGCATGATGGTAGTGGGAGTGTTATGGTCTGGGGCTGCATGAGTGCTGCCGGCACTGGGGAGCTACAGTTCATTGAGGGAACCATGAATGCCAACATGTACTGTGATACTGAAGCTGAGTATGATCCCCTTGCTTCGGAGACTTGGTCACAGGGCAGTATTCCAACATAAGGACCCCAAACACACCTCCAATATGTCCACTGCCTTGCTAAAGAAGCTGAGGGTAAAGGTGATGGACTGGCCAAGCATGTCTCCAGACCTAAACCCTATTGAGCATCTGTGGGGCATCTTCAAACAGAAGGTGGAGGAGCGCAAGGTCTCTCACATCCACCAGCTCTGTGATGTCATTATGGAGGAGTGGAAGAGGACTCCGGTGGCAATCTATGAAGCTCTGGTAAACTCCATGCCCAAGAGGGTTAAGGCAGTGCTGGAAAATAATGGTGGCCACACAAAATATTGACACTTTGGGCCCAATTTGGACATTTTCACTTAGGGGTGTACTCACTTTTGTTGCCAGCGGTTTAGACATTAATGGCTGTGTGTTGAGTTATTTCGAGGGGACAGCAAATTTATACTGTTATACAAGCTGTACACTCACTACTTTACATTGTAGCAAAGTGTCATTTCTTCAGTGTTGTCACATGAAAAGATAGAATAAAATATTTACAAAAATGTGAGGGGTGTACTCACTTTTGTGAGATACTGTGTATATATACAGTGGGGACATAAAGTATTCAGACCCCCTTAAATTTTTCAGTCTTTGTTATATTGCAGCCATTTGCTAAAATCATTTAAGTTCATTTTTTTCCTCATTAATGTACACACAGCACCCCATATTGACAAAAAAAGTTGTTGACATTTTTGCAGATTTATTAAAAAAGAAAAACTGAAATATCACATGGTCCTAAGTATTCAGACCCTTTGCTCAGTATTTAGTAGAAGCACCCTTTTGATCTAATACAGCCATGAGTCTTTTTGGGAAAGATGCAACAAGTTTTTCACACCTGGATTTGGGGATCCTCTGCCATTCCTCCTTGCAGATCCTCTCCAGTTCTGTCAGGTTGGATGGTAAAGGTTGGTGGACAGCCATTTTTAGGTCTCTCCAGCGATGCTCAATTGGGTTTAAGTCAGGGCTCTGGCTGGACCATTCAAGAACAGTCACGGAGTTGTCGTGAAGCCACTCCTTCATTATTTTAGCTGTGTGCTTAGGGTCATTGTCTTGTTGGAAGGTAAACCTACGGCCCAGTCTGAGGTCCTGAGCACTCTGGAGAAGGTTTTTATCCAGGATATTCCTGTACTTGGCCGCATTCATCTTTCCCTCGATTGCAACCAGTCATCCTGTCCCTGCAGCTGAAAAACACCCCCACAGCATGATGCTGCCACCACCATGCTTCACTGTTGGGACTGTATTGGACAGGTAATGAGCAGTGCCTGGTTTTCTCCACACATACCGCTTAGAATTAAGGCCAAAAAGTTCTATCTTGGTCTCATCAGACCAGAGAATCTTATTTCTCACCACCTCGGAGTCCTTTAGGTGTTTTTTAGCAAATTTCATGCGGGCTTTCATGTGTCTTGCACTGAGGAGAGACTTCTGTGGAGCCACTCTGCCATAAAGCCCCAACTGGTGGAGGGCTGCAGTGATGGTGGACTTTCTACAACTTTCTCCCATCTCCCGACTGCATCTCTGGAGCTCAGCCACAGTGATCTTTGGGTTCTTCTTTACCTCTCTCACCAAGGCTCTTCTCCCCCGATAGCTCAGTTTGGCCGGACGGCCAGCTCTAGGAAGGGTTCTGGTCGTCCCAAACGTCTTCCATTTAAGGATTATGGAGGCCACTGTGCTCTTAGGAACCTTAAGTGCAGCAGAAATTTTTTTGTAACTTTGGCCAGATCTGTGCCTTGCCACAATTCTGTCTCTGAGCTCTTCAGGCAGTCCCTTTGACCTCATGATTCTCATTTGCTCTGACATGGACTGTGAGCTGTAAGGTCTTATATAGACAGGTGTGTGGCTTTCCTAATCAAGTCCAATCAGTATAATCAAACACAGCTGGACTCAAATTAAGGTGTAGAACCATCTCAAGGATGATCAGAAGAAATGGACAGCACCTGAGTTAAATATATGAGTGTCACAGCAAAGGGTCTGAATACTTAGGACCATGTTATATTTCAGTTTTTCTTTTTTAATAAATATGCAAAAATTTCAACAATTCTGTGTTTTTCTGCCAATATGGGGTGCTGTGTGTACATTAATGAGGGGAAAAAAAATGAACATAAATGATTTTAGCAAATGGCTGCAATATAACAAAGAGTAAAAAATTTAAGGGGGTCTGAATACTTTCCGTCCCCCCTGTGTGTATATGTGTATATGTGTATATATATATATATATATATATATATATATATATATATATATATATATATATATATATATGTGTGTATGTATGTATGTATGTATGTATGTATATATATATATATATATATATATATATATATATATATATATATACACATACACTGGTTCCTTTGGAACAGGCTGAATTTCAATCCATGTATGGCCGGACTTAAGCAGTACTGTACAGGGTGAAATATAACATGAAAACATCTAAGTATAAGAACCAATTCAGCGCTCCGGCTGCACTGGCTTAGGGGGGCAGTGTGGTGCACGATTCAGCACACTGCACCCCCCCCCCCTTTTTTTGGGGGGTTTTAAACAAACTTTATGTGAAGTGTACCAAACATGCACTTCAGACACTGCAATGTCGGGTGGCGCAAAGTGCTGCTCTGCCCCACATTGCAGTGCGAAACTGGCGGCCCTCCAGCTTTTGCGAAACTACAAGTCCCACCATGCCTGAGGGAGTCATGCTTGTAACTGCCAGCCTTGCAATGCCTTATGGGACTTGTAGTTTCGTAACAGCTGGAGGGCTGCCAGTTTGAGACTCCTGCCCTAAAATATCTGTGCGTTGGATCCGTAAGTTTAAATATTTTTGGAGGACGTAGGACCCGTCCCTCCAAACCATGGGTTTACAGATACATCAAGCCCCTTAATAATCTGCATTCAGCTAGATGCTGTAAACCACTTAGGCTCCGTGCACACAGGCGCATGAGGCTGTACAGCGTACATTGTGGGCATATGTCCACGCCCGGAAAACACTGCTGCGGTGTACAGCTGCCCATGATCATGAATAGCTTGTACATGGGTATACGCCATACGCCGTACCTGTGTAATCTCCTATGTTGGCGTGAATCTGGTTGTAGCTTGTGTGTGTCATGGATTTTTAGCACATGTGCGAGTTTTATGCAACTACAGTGTATACCTGCATACAGCCATTCATTTATATAGGCAGCTGTATGCGGGTATAGGCTGTAGTTGCGTAAACTTACACGCATGCTAAAATCCCTGGACGCACACAAGCTGCCATCACAGATTCATGCACATAAGCAAGTTTGCGCAAGTATGGTGTTGAGTAACCCCGCACTTTACGCTGTATAGTCCCATGCGTTCCTGTGCGTGAGGCCTTCTACTTGGCACACCATGATGGATGGTTCTAAACTGACCATAGAATCGGTTATATACAAACAGAGCACAGTTGGTAATACTTGTTGCCCATAGCAACTGACTAATTTCTAACTGGCCCTGTTGCAGCCTGTGCTTAAAAATGTAAACAAAGTTCCTTCTTGGTTGCTATGGCTGTTGCCGTCTTCTTACATCAGCGGGAATGTCTCTTTCTGGCAGCAGTGGAGGGATTCCCATCCTAGAATGGTGCAGCAGAGCGTGGCTGGGCTGAGGTCAGTCATTTTACATATTTTACATATGTGTAAATTCTCCACAAGCTGTATGTAAATATAATGCTGTACCATAAATGTATTTTCAGACTCTCGTGTTTCTTTTGTCCTTCATGATAAACAGGAAGTCAGCAGGGAATTGAGAGACTGATGAGCAAATGGAGCTAATGGACTGAGATGTAATTTGGTCTTTGCTATGCAGAGTGTCACATCCCCATTATCCAGCAGCCAATCAGAATTGGTCTTTCATTGACAGAAAATTAAATTCTAGTTGCCCGGGGCTACTGGATTTTAATTATTTTTTTTGTTCTCAAATTTGCTTGTGCTAGGTGAGTAATGTAGTGTAGGAACACCGGAAGTATTATCTAAACCAGGGGTCTCAAACTGGTGGCCCTCCTGCTTTTGCAGAACTACAAGTCCCATGAGGCACTGTAATGCCCCGTACACACGGTCGGACTTTGTTCGGACATTCCGACAACAAAATCCTAGGATTTTTTCTGACGGATGTTGGCTCAAACTTGTCTTGCATACACACGGTCAAACAAAGTTGTCGGAAAATCCGATCGTTCTGAACGCGGGGACGTACAACACGTACGTCAGGACTATAAACGGGGCAGTGGCCAATAGCTTTCATCCCTTTATTTATTCTGAGCATGCGTGGCACTTTGTGCGTCGGATTTGTGTACACACGATCTGAATTTCCGACGAGGGATTTTGTTGTCGGAAAATTTTATATCCTGCTCTCAAACTTTGTGGGTCGGAAAATCCGATGGAAAATGTGTGATGGAGCCTACACACGGTCGGAATTTCCGACAACAAGGTCCTATCAGACATTTTCTGTCGGAAAATCTGACCGTGTGTACGGGGCATGAGGATAATAGTTACAAGCATGACTCCCTCAGGCAGAGGCACGATGGGACTTGTAGTTCCACAACACCTGGAGGGCCATCAGTTTAAGACCCCAGATCTAAACACATCTAGGGACATACTATAGACCAGCGGTCGCCAACCAGTAGTCTGTCGAAAATGTTGGTGGTCCCCAGGGGTTCTGGTGCCATCAACATTGTGGTGGATATATACTACCAAATGTTGTTTCCAGTGTTCTTAACCACTCCAGCTCCGGAAGGTTTCCCCCCCCCCCCCCCCCTTCCTGACCAGGCCATTTTTTGCTATACGGCACTGCGTTACTTTAACTGACAATTGCGCGGTTGTGCGATGCTCTGTCCTTTTTTCCCACAGATAGAGCTTTTTTTTGGTGGTATTTGATCACCTCTGTGTTTTTTTTATTTTTTGCCCTATAAACGAAAAAAGACTGACAATTACAAAAATAAAAAAACAATATTTCTTACTTTCTGAAATAAAGCATGCCTAATTAAGAAAATGGAAAAAAAAAATCGAATTCCTAATCAATTTAGGCCAATATACACTACCGTTCAAAAGTTTGGGGTCACCCAAACAATTGTGTGTTTTCCATGAAAAGTCACACTTATTCACCACCATACGTTGTGAAATGAATAGAAAATAGAGTCAAGACATTGACAAGGTTAGAAATAATGATTTGTATTTGAAATAACATTGTTTTTACATCAAACTTTGCTTTCATCAAAGAATCCTCCTTTTGCAGCAATTACAGCATTGCACACCTTTGGCATTCTAGCTGTTAATTTATTGAGGTAAGCTGGAGAAATTGCACCCCACGCTTCTAGAAGCAGCTCCCATAAGTTGGATTGGTTGGATGGGCACTTCTGGCGTACCATATGGTCAAGCTGCTCCCACAACAGCTCAATGGGGTTCAGATCTGGTGACTGTGCTGGCCACTCCATTACCGATAGAATACCAGCTGCCTGCTTCTGCTGTAAATAGTTCTTGCACAATTTGGAGGTGTGTTTAGGGTCATTGTCCTGTTGTAGGATGAAATTGGCTCCAATCAAGCGCTGTCCACTGGGTATGGCATGGCGTTGCAAAATGGAGTGATAGCCTTCCTTATTCAGAATCCCTTTTACCCTGTACAAAGCTCCCACCTTACCAGCACCAAAGCAACCCCAGACCATCACATTACCTCCACCATGCTTAACAGATGGCGTCAGGCATTCTTCCAGCATCTTTTCATTTGTTCTGCGTCTCACAAACGTTCTTCTTTGTGATCCAAACACCTCAAACTTGGATTCATCCATCCACAACACTTTTTTCCAGTCTTCCTCTGTCCAATGTCTGTGTTCTTTTGCCCATCTTAATCTTTTTCTTTTATTGGCCAGTCTCAGATATGGCTTTTTCTTTGCCACTCTGCCCTGAAGCCCAAAATCCCGCAGCCGCCTCTTCACTGTAGATGTTGACACTGGTGTTTTGCGGGTACTATTTAATGAAGATGCCAGTTGGGGACCTGTGAGGCGTCTGTTTCTCAAACTAGAGACTCTAATGTGCTTATCTTCTTGCTTAGTTGTGCAACGCGGCCTCCCACTTCTTTTTCTACTCTGGTTAGAGCCTGTTTGTGCTGTCCTCTGAAGGGAGTAGTACACACCGTTGTAGGAAATCTTTAATTTCTTTGCAATTTCTCGCATGGAATAGCCTTCATTTCTAAGAACAAGAATAGACTGTCGAGTTTCAGATGAAAGTTCTCTTTTTCTGGTCATTTTGAGCGTTTAATTGACCCCACAAATGTGATGCTCCAGAAACTCAATCTGCTCACAGGAAGGTCAGTTTTGTAGCTTCTGGAAGGAGCTAGACTGTTTTTAGATGTGTGAACATGATTGCACAAGGGTTTGCTAATCATCAATTAGCCTTCTGAGCCAATGAGCAAACACATTGTACCATTAGAACACTGGAGTGATAGTTGCTGGAAATGGGCCTCTATACACCTATGTAGATATTGCACCAAAAACTAGACATTTGCAGTTAGAATAGTCATTTACCACATTAGCAATGTATAGAGTATATTTGTTTAAAGTTAGGACTAGTTTAAAGTTAGCTTCATTTAAAAGTACAGTGCTTTTCCTTCAAAAATAAGGACATTTCAATGTGACCCCAAACTTTTGAACGGTAGTGTATATTCTACATGTTTTTGGTAAAAAAAAAAAAAAACCCAACAAGCGTATATTGATTGATTGGTTTGCCCAAAAGTTATAGTGTTTACAAACTATGGTGTATATATACTGGATTTTTAAAATTATTTAATTCTTATGCTGGTAATGGCGGCGATCAGCGACATATATTGGGACTACGATAGTGTGGCGGAAAATCGGAAACTGACACTTTAGATACTTTGTGGGAACCAGTGATTCGAATACAGTGATCAGTGCTAAAAATACGCACTGTCACTGGACTAAAGACACTGGCTGGGAATGGGTTAAACATCAGGGGCGATCAAAGTTTTAAAGGTGTGCCCAACCAATGTTTTTGTGTACACTAGGGCTGGGAGATTTTCTTTAAAAAAAAAATCTTCGATTCTCTTAAAAAAAAACTCGATTCACGATTCGAATCGAGTTGTTTTTTTTTTTTTTTTGGAAACCGCGCCAGTCCTGAGGCGCTGCGGGCATGAGTTTTTAGGTGAGGCCGCGGCTTCCGGCCTCGCGGACTAGGCCGAAGCCGCGGCCTCACCTAAAAACTCCTTGCCTGCAGCTCTTCAGGCCGGGCGCGGTATCCGCGTCGGTCCGGAGGCGCTGCAGGCATGAGTTTTTAGGCGAGGCCGCGGCTTCGGCCTAGTCCGCGACGTCCAGCCGTAGCCGCGGACTAGGCCGAAGCCGCGGCCTCGCCTAAAAACTCATGCCTGCAGCTCCTCGGGACCGACGCGGTGAAAAAAAAAATCTAAAAAAATCGGTTTGCTTAAATTTTGAATCGATTTGACCTCTCAACTCGATTCAAGATTTTAATCGATTTTTTTCCCAGCCCTAGTGTACACCGTGTGGTGTTTTAACTAAGGAATGTGCTTTGCGGGGGAAACAAAATCCCCCACATCCCCGCTGACAGGATGGAGCTCTGCGTTGTTTACATATGCAGAGCTCCGTCCTGTGTCTCTCCTCGACAATCAGCAGGTTCTGGCAGTCATCCATTGGCTGGCACCTGCAGATCGGATTCTGCTATGACTAATCACAACAGAAGCGGTGCACTCTATGCGGAAGTGCAGAATCACGTGTATATACAGTGGGGAAAAGAATTATTTGATCCTCTGCATTTGTAAGTTTGCCCACTGACAAAGAAATGAAGGGTCTATAATTTTTTTATCATACCCTGTTTCCCCGAAAATAAGACCTAGCGTGATTGTCGGTGAGGGCTGCAATATAAACCCTACCCCCCAAATAAGCCCTAGTTAAAGTCCTTGTAGGTCTTATTTTGAGGGTAGGGCTTATTTTTGGGGAAATAGGGTAGGGCTTATTTGGGGGGTAGGGCTTATATTTCAGCCATCACCGACAATCACGCTAGGTCTTTTTTTCGGGGAAACAGGGTAGGTGTATTTTAAATGATAGAGACAGAATATCAACCAAAAATCCAGAAAAATACACATGATACAAATGTTATAAATTGAGTTGCAGTTCAGTGAGTAAAATTAAGTATTTCATCCCCTATCAACCAACAATAATTCTGGCTCCCACAGACTGGCTACAGTATGTGGTACACAGATTAGTCCTGTCAATTTAGGAAAGGTGCTCCTAATGACAACTCGTTATGTGTATGAAGACACCTGTCCACAGAATCTTTTTCTTCAGTTCAAACCTCACCAAACCTTGGGGAAGATCAAAGAGCTGTCAAAGGATGTCATGGACAAGATTGTAGACCTGCACAAGACTGGAATGGGCTGCAAGACCATCAGCAAGAAGCTTGGTGAGAAGGAGACAACTGTTGGAGCGATTATGTGCAAATGGAAGAAATACAAAATAACCATAATTTGCCCTCGGGCCTGGAGCTCCATGCAAGATTTCACCTCATGGGGTAAGGATGCTTATGAGAAAAGTGAGGGATCAGCCCAGAGGAGCTTGTAAAGTATCTCAAGGCAGGTGCGATCACAGTTCCCGAACAAACAATTGGTAACCTAATACGCCGTCATGGATTGAAATCCTGCAGTGCCCGCAAGAGCCCCCTCCTCTAGAAGGCACATGTACAGGCCCATCTGAAGTTTGCTAATGAACATCTAAATGATTCAGAGAAGGATTGGGAGAAAATGCTGTGGTCAGATGAGAACAAAGTTGAGCTCTTCGGCCTTGAACTCGACTCACCGTGTTTGTAGGAAGAAAAATGCTGACTTTGACCCTAAGAACATGACTGCTAAGGCGCAATTGGCCTAGGTCCCAATTAACGTAACACAATGGGATCAAGTCCCCCACCACCCTTGCCCTTTACCCCATTAAATAAGACACTTAAACCATTAGGTTGAAAAGGGCAAGGCCACAGCTTTATTAAATTCCAACACATAACATGTGAACATATTTAACCAGCGCCAGTCACAGTCGTACTGTGAGCACTCAACCAAAAGAGGGAAGTGGGGCCTGTCCTTACCATAAGTGCTGGACAGACAGCCTACTTCCAATTTTCCATCAAGGGCATAGCCCATTACAGCAACTTTAACTGCTGGCAAGGTCAAGAAAACCACAGCAAGCTGTTACCTACCATAACAGAGGAAAAAGGGGGCGGGAGGGTGGGCAGCTCTTCCAACCAACTCTTCCGAAAGACCCAGAATTCCCTGGGGCACACGTTTCCTGAGCTCAGGCCCATCCCATCCCCCATGTTTCAAAGAATCGTTCCCCTTGTCTTGCACCTAGCCATGCCCCATCAGCCAACGCTCTCTTTCCCTAGGGAGGGGGCTCAAGAGGCCTTCACCATCCCTACAGTCAAGCACAGAGGTGGAAACATGATGCTTTGGGGCTGTTTCTCTGCTAAAGGTACAGGCCGATTTTGCCGCATTGAGGAGCCAATGGACATGAATTGTAAAATCTTGGATGAGAACCTTCATCCTTCAGCCAGAACACCGAAGATGGGCTGTGGATGGGCCTTCCAGCATGACAATGACCCAAAACATACCGCCAAGGCAACAAGGGAGTAGCTTAAGATGAACCACCCTAAGGTCATGGAGTGGCCTAGCCAGTCTCCAGACCTTAGTCCTATAGAAAATGTATGAAGAAAGTTGAAACTTCAAATTGTCAAGCGACAGCCAGGAAACCTTAAGGATTTAGAGAAGATCTGTAAAGAAGAGTGGACCAAAATCCCTCCTAATGCCGCGTACACACGAGTGGACTTTACGGCAGACTTTGCCCGGCGGACAAGATTTCGTCGGACAATTCGATGTGTGTGGGCTCCAGCGGACTTTGTTTTCTCAAAAGTTGGACGGACTTAGATTTGAAACATGTTTTAAATCAATCCGTCAAAATCGAGTCCGGTCGAAAAGTCCGCTCGTCTGTATGCTAGTTCGACGGACAAAAAGCCACGCTAGGGCAGCTATTGGCTACTGGCTATGAACTTCCTTGTTTTAGTCCGGTCGTACGTCATCACGTATGAATTCGACGGACTTTGGTGGATTGTGTGTAGGCAAGTCCGTTCATTCAGAAAGTCCATCGTAAAGTCTGTCGAAAAGTCCGCCGAGCAAAGTCTGCCGTAAAGTCCGACCGTGTGTACGCGGCATTAGATGTGTGCAAACCTGGTAACCCACTACAAGAAATGCCTTACCTCTGTGCTTGCCAGCAAGAGCTTCTACACCAAGTACTAAGTCATGTTTAGCTTGGGGATCAAATACTTATTTTACTCACTGAATTACAACTCAATTTAGAAGATTTGTTTCATGTGTTTTTTCTGTGTTGACGTACGTAACGTAAAGGATCAAACTCTAATAAAGTCATAATGTGAGAGGCTGCAGAGGGGACTGATGTCTGACATTAGAAAACAAGGCCAGGAACTGCACAGGCACCAGGATTTTCATGACTGTGTCACGTCTAAACCAGTATCTCTGTTCAAGAAGTGGATTGTGACCCTGCATGATGCCGAAACAAAGATGGTGCTGTCCTCAGGAAAACAAGCAGATGAAGGCATTGTTAGGGGGAGTACTGTGGTCGCTGTTACAGGTAATAAATACCTTACTACACACAACAAAAAGAGTAGAAAACTGGAAAGAAACAAGACAGACAGGAAACATGGTGGATGAAAACAAGACAGGAGCAGAAAAAAAAAGAGACAGGAAAAGAGAATGAAGGGAGAGGCTAACACCAAGCTACAAGCAAGTTTATTTTATTTTTTTTATATTTTATTACAGTGATGGTTTATAATTCAGTTTGGGGGGTCATTATACCCTGATGGCTCTCTAGGATGCCAGTGCAGCCAACCACTGCCTTCTAATGACTTAGGACACCTATGATAATAAAATTGCTAAATTAAAATTGTATTATATTATCAATCAATTATAATTATTCAAAGTATCACAGTGTGATATATAAATTCAGTTTGGGGAGCCATATGCTGCACAATTAAAGCATTCTATTATAATTGTGTTAAATTATTATTACAGTGATAGTATATCATTCAGTTTGGGAAGTCATTGTACCCTAATGGGCTCTCTATGGTACCACCACAGCCAATCACTCCCATCTAATGGCCCAGTATATTAAGCCTTAGGATACCTATGATGATAAAATAAATTATTGATTATTTATAAACGAAAATTGTATTATATTATTAATAAATTGTAATTATTCAACATTTTACAGTGGTGATATACAGTGAGGGAAAAAGTATTTGACCCCCTGCTGATTTTGTACATAGTTACATAGTTAGTAAGGTTGAATAAAGACACCAGTCCATCCAGTTCAACCTGAGTGAGTGTCTACAATTGTCCCTATCCCCCTACATTGTGTCTCATTAAGATGCTCATCTATTATATCATTATTTTTTTAAGGTACCCATATAGCGCTGTCAATTTACGCAGCACTCCACACATACATTGCTGCCTACCCTCAAGGAGCCCACAATCCAAGGTCCCCAACTCACATTCGTATACTATGGGCCAATTTTGGACAGAAGCTAATTAACCTACCAGCATTTCTTTGGAGTGTGGGAGGAAACCTGAGTACCCGGAGGAAACCCACACAGGCACAGGGAGAACATGCAAACTCCAGGCAGGTAGTGTTGTGTTTGGGATTGGAACCAGTGACCCTTTTTACTGCTAGGCGAGAGTTCTACCCACTACACCACTGTGTAAGTTTGCCCACTGAAAAAAACGCATTTCAAAAAAGTTATAAATTGATTTGCATTTTAATGAGTGAAATAAGTATTTGATCCCCTATCAATCAGCAAGATTTCTGACTCCCAGGTGTCTTCTATAGAGGTAATGAGCTAAGATTAGGAGCACTCTCCTAAAGGGAGTGCTCCTAATTGCAGCTTGTTATCTGTATAAAAGACACCTGTCCACAGAAGCAATCAATCAATCAATCAGATTCCAATCTCTAGACCATGGCCAAGACCAAAGAGCTGTCCAAGGATGACGTTGCAAAGGTTGAAGACCTAAACAAGGATGGAATTGGCTACAAGACCATCGCCAAGCAGCTTGGTACGAGGGTGACAACAGTTGGTGCGATTATTCACAAATGGAAGAAACACAAAAAAACTGTCAATCTCCCTCGGTCTGGGGCTCCATGAAAGATCTCACCTCATGGAGTTTAAATGATCATGAAAACGGTGAGGAATTGGCCAAGAACTACCCGGGAGAATCTTGTCAATGATCTCAAGGCAGCTGGGACCATAGTCACCAAGAAAACAAATGGTAACACACTACGCCGAGAAGGACTGAAATCCTGCAGTGCCCGCAAAGTCCCCCTGCACATGTACAGGCCCATCTGAAGTTTGCTAATGAACAGCTGAATGATTCAGAGGAGAACTGGGTGAAAGTGTTGTGGTCAGATGAGACCAAAATCAAACTCTTTGGCATCAACTCAGCTCGTGTTTGGAGGAGGAGGAATGCTGCCTATGACCCCAAGAACACCATCCCCACCGTCAAACATGGAGGTGCAAACATTATGTTTTGGGGGACAGCACAACGTCACCGCATAAAAGGGACGATGGATGGAGCCATGTACTGTCAAATATTGGGTGAGAACCTCCTTCCCTCAGCCAGGGCATTGAAAATGGTTCGTGGGTCTTCCAGCATGACAATGACCCACAACCTAGGGCCAAGGCAACAAAGGAGTGGCTCAAGAAGAAGCCCATTAAAGTGGGGTTCCACCCAAAAAAAAAAACTACATGAAAAATCCTAAAAAAAAAAATACAAAAAAAATTTGGATTTTTTTTTTTTTTACTCACCTCTAAATGCCTGTTGCTAGGGGGTCCCTCGTAGTCTGCCCCTTCCAGTGCCTGGGCTGGTGACATTACTTCCGTCTCGGCACAGGAAGGGCTCAGCTCTGCACCCTCCCTCCTGTCAATCATCTGGGACCCATTACAGGTCCCAGGTGACTGAGCGGCCAATCACGCCGCTCGGCGCCGCTCGCGCATGCGCAGTGGGTGCCAGGCTGTGAAGCCACAGCCCGGCATCCACAGTTGCAATGCCGGCGCCCCTGAACGGAGGGGGAGACGAGCGGGGCTTCGATCTCCCGCATCGCTGGACCCAGGGACAGGTAAGTGTCCAATTAAAAGTCAGCAGCTGCAGTATTTGTAGCTGCTGACTTTTAATTTTTTTTTTTTTTGACTGGCCCTCCTCTTTAAGGTCCTGGAGTGGCCTAGCCAGTCTCCAGACCTTAATCCCATAGAAAATATGTGGAGGGAGCTGAAGGTTTGAGTTACCAAACGTCAGCCTTGAAACCTTAATGACTTGGAGAGGATCTGCAAAGAGGAGTGGGACAAAATCCCTCTTGAGATGTGAGCAAACCTGGTGGCCAACTACAAGAAACGTCTGACCTCTGTGATCGCCAGCAAGGGTTTTGCCACCAAGAACTATGTCATGTTTTGTGAAGGGGTCAAATACTTATTTCACTCATTAAAATGCAAATCAATTTATAACTTTTTTGAAATGCGTTTTTCTGGATATTTTTGTTGTTATTCTGTCTCTCACTGTTAAAATAAACCTATCATTGAAATTATAGACTGATCATTTCTTTGTCAGTGGGCAAATGTACAAAATCAGCATGGGATCAAATACTTTTTTCCTTTACTGTATAATTCAGTTTGGGGAATCATTGAACGCTGTACAATAAAATTATTAAATTATAATTGTGTTAACTAATTATTATTTGTATTATTATTATAATTGTTATTACAGTGATAGTATATAATTCAGTTTGGGAAATCATTGTACCCTAATGGGCTCTCTATGATGCCAGTGCAGCCAATCACTCCCTTCTGATGGCCCTGTATATAAAGCCTTAGGACACCTATGATAATAAAATGAATAAATGAAAAGTGTGTTAAATTATTATTATTATGATTATTATTAATATAAAAATTATTACAGCAGTGGGCTATAATTCATTTTGGGAAGTCATCATACCCAGATGACTTTTTAGAATGCCAGCTCTTCTCCTGGGGCACTTCTTCTCCTGATCACTCCTTACTGATGACTGTATATAAACGCCTTAGGACACATCTAGTAATAAAATATCAGCAGCTATAATGTAGGTTGGAATAACTAATAATATGGACACACCGTTCTTTCATCCACCTGTCAAAGCGTGGGAAGCTCTTCTGTGTGGCACACGGCTGTCATTACATTCTGAGTGAATTGTGTGGCTGCATCCTCTTAAAGTGGGTGTAAACCCACTTTAAAAAAAAAAAAAAAAAACTAACACCTGCAAGACAAAGGCATAATGAGCTAGTATGCATACTAGCTCATTATGTAATACTCACCTGAGATCAAAGCCCTCGCTGCGGTGTCCATACACCGCTCCGGCGGCCAACATCACTCCCGGGGGTTACTTCCGGGTATTGCGGCTCCGGCGCTGTAATTGGCTGAAGCCGCGATGACGTCACTCCCGTCCCACGCATGCGCGCGGTAACAGCAAAATCACTGAAGCAACGGCACATATGTGCCATTGCTTCAGTTTGTGTCAGTGCGCATGTGCCGATGACGTCGGCACATGCAAATACAGGGGATATCTCCTTAACCGTGCAGGTTTAGGAGATATCCGGAGTAGCTACAGGTAAGCCTTATTATAGGTGTACCTGTAGCACAAAGTGGTCTGTAAGGGTTTACAACCACTTTAAGTCTCGTACACACGCTTTGATTTTCGGACGTCAATTGCGTTACGACGACCAATCGTCTGCAAATCTTACTGTTAGTACAGTGCTTTCGACAGCCGATTACACTTTTTCGTCAGACAAAAGCTGGATGTGCAGACTAGAAATTTTTTGTCGGATGTGAACTCAACGTCTGATTTTCGTTTCATTAGTACGGTTTTCGTACGAAAAAAATTCGTAAGAGCAAGACTAGGCATGCCCAGAAACGAAAGAACACATACAAAATTATTCAACACGTTACGTCACTTCTGGCGTTGTATTCTGTCAAACAAAAATTCTCATATTGTTAGTAACCTCTTCACTTTCAACATGAGACTAGCATGCCACAGGAATCAGAGGTTCTGTCGTCTGAAAATCAAAGCGTGTGTACGAGGCTTAAAAAAATGGTGCAGTCTATAAAATGTGATCCCCATTCAATCTGTATAAATGACACCTAGAAGATCCTGTACTGTCCCCACTACTCAATGAAGCAGAAAATATATATATATATATATATATATATATATACACACACACACACATACTATATATATATATATATATATATATATATATATATATATATATATATATATATATATATATATATATATATATATATATATATATATATATATACTGTATGTACATGTAATATTATTTTTATCACTTTCACCCACCTGTCATCCTCTTCCTCTTTGCTGAACTTGGTCCTCCTCCTCTCCTACCTGTCAGCATCCCCATCCTCCTCCTCCTCCTCCTTCTCCTCCCTCTGCCTGGCTGAGCATCTCATAGACAGAATGGCGGAGAGAGAAAAGGCAAGCACAACCCCAGCTAGCTCCTCTCCTTTCCTGGGGCTCCACCTGGCTTCACCCCCACATTTCAGGTAAGCCCTTTATCTGCTATGACCCAGATGCCCCCCCCCCCCCTTGCCTTCTTTTCCCCAGGGGGAGGGAGGATGCCAATTCCCTGAGCCCTGCTCCTGCCTACGTCTACGCTGAGTGCTTTCACCGATGCTGTGCCTGGAATACGTGTCTATCCCTGCAATACACAAACTGCATTTATTGCAATCAGATATTAGGATTCTATCTATCTATCTATCTATCTATCTATCTATCTATCTATCTATCTATCTATCTATCTATCTATCTATTTTCTCCGTTGAATTTTCACAACCCAGTATTATAATGATTGTGTATTGCCAAAGCAATCCCCCAAAAATGTAGCTATAGCATCTCTCTATAGAACCCATGTATATTTCTTGCAGTATGGCAACCATTTAATATGTGGCTTGTTGTATTATTGGATGTTATGTTTGTCTGTCTATTCTACTGATGACATCTCTATTTATTGCAGCGTATCTGCTGTATAATATATTTGTGTGTAGACGTATGTATTTTTTATTTATTGTAGTCAATTATAGCTATTTATATTATCTATCTATCTATCTATCTATCTATCTATCTATCTATCTATCTATCTATCTATCTATCTATCTATCTATCTATCTATCTATCTATCTATGTACCTATCCCTATCTATCCATTTATTTATCATAATTACCTATCTCTATCTATCTATCTATCGATCATACCTCTTGACCTACCTCTATCTATTTATCTATTGGATGTAGCTATCTCTATCTATCTATCTATCTATCTATCTATCTATCTATCTATCTATCTATCTATCTATCTATCTATCTATCTATCTATCTATCCATCGTTTGTACCTATCCCTATCTATTTATCTATTGGATGTAGCTATCTCCATCTATCTATCTATCTATTGATCGTACCTCTCTTGACCTACCTCTATCTATCTCTATATAATATCTCTGGGTGTGGTGTTGGTATTCCTCTATATGATGACGATGATGTTCTGATTTATGGGATTTGTAGCAGTGGCACGGCATGCAATGGGTTACGGCGTATTCCTCATCCCTCCCGCTTCTATACGCCTGGAGTAGATAAACAGGTGTGGGAGGGGGTAGCCTGGAGGTACCAGAACACAGGGAGGCCTGGCGGGTGGAGGAGATTGGATCTGTAATAATAGAAGGTGATGGGGTGGCTCGGTAGTCAGTAACTTGATGGAGGAGGGAAGGATAGCCTGGTGAGGCTGGCAGTGGGTAGTAAATCAGGCGGTTTGTGTTGTGCTGAGAGAGAGCCCACCGTCTCCTTCCTGTAACCTCCAGACCCCCATAATCAGCATGATTATTATTATTATTGCCTCTGGGCTTGTTAATTAGTTGACGCTTGGTGTGCATCCATCGGGGGGTTTCTAGAGGTGGCAGTGCCAGCAATCCACGCCTGCTCATTGTAATTCTTCACACCCAGCTGTTGAATTGCTGCCATGCCAAAACCGGCATGCTGGGTGCTGTGTTCCCCTTCTATGTCACATTTGTTGCCTGTTTACATGGAGCCTTGAAATGTCTGAGGGTCCATTTCCATTTGTGAGGTAATGCATGTAATATCAGGCAATAAAGTGCCTTGCATTAGGGCAGCCTATTGAAATCAAATTTTTGAGGCACCAAAGCGTCCCAAAAAATTTGGATTTGTCACAAAAATTTTCCTGCAACGCAAAGATATAAATTGGCCTCTAAATGAGAACTGTGGATATTAAATCAAAAATAAAGACAAAAAAGGGTTTGAATCTGATTTATTGCCAGGAGGCAATACAGGCACTTGTAATTTCTGATGCCCATGGATGGCATCTAGCTATGTAAAGTAATCATGTGTATTGAAGGAAACCTGTACTGAGAAATGTATGTAGAAGGTCATCAGGAATGTAGATAAGGAGGGAGATATGGGGGCCCGACCCCCCTTTTCTCCACAGAGCATCCATCAATGGCGCAAGCTGGCAAACACTTAAAGGGATAGGAGCCACACACCCTGGCATCCTTTCAACAGCTAACATCCTCCATGAATGGACAGCTCAGTCTGAAGAGAGGGGAGGAGGAACCTGATTGGCTGCAAGGACTGCCAAACTTTTATCTCTGACCACTGGACACACAGCACAGGCTGCATGGTGCAGGGAGCAGGAGAAAGGAGATAAAGCTGCAGGACTTAGGAGAATGTACTGTACAGCAAGAGAAGCAGAGAAGGATACCGGGGGAGCTGTGCTCTGCCAGAAAGATAGAATCCCAGGGGCCCTGAAGGGTGGACAGCACAGCAGAGTGATGGCAGGGTGGGCGGTATATGATATGCCCCTGACCACTACACGCTGGGCTGTGTGTGACATACTCCTGACCACTGCATTCTGTATACTGGGCTGTATATGACATACTCCTGACCTCTGCATTCTGTATACTGGGCTGTGTATGACATACTCCTGACCACTTCTGTACACTGAACTGTAAATGACATACTCCTGACCACTGCATTCTGTATACTGGGCTGTATATGACATACTCCTGACCTCTGCATTCTGTATACTGGGCTGTATATGACATACTCCTGACCACTGCATTCTGTATACTGGGCTGTATATGACATACTCCTGACCACTGCATTCTGTATACTGGGCTGTATATGACATACTCCTGACCACTGCATTCTGTATACTGGCCTGTATATGACATACTTCTGACCTCTGCATTCTATATACTGGGCTGTATGTGACATACTCCTGACCACTTCTGTACACTGAACTGTAAATGACATACTCCTGACCACTGCATTCTGTATACTGGGCTGTATATGACATACTCCTGACCACTTCTGTACGCTGAACTGTAAATGACATACTCCTGACCACTGCATTCTGTATACTGGGCTGTATATGACATACTCCTGACCACTGCATTCTGTATACTGGGCTGTATATGACATACTCCTGACCACTGCATTCTGTATACTGGGCTGTATATGACATACTCCTGACCACTGCATTCTGTATACTGGGCTGTATATGACATACTCCTGACCACTTCTGTACGCTAAACTGTAAATGACATACTCCTGACCACTGCATTCTGTATACTGGGCTGTATATGACATACTCCTGACCTCTGCATTCTGTATACTGGGCTGTATATGACATATTCCTGACCACTGCATTCAGTATACTGGGCTGTATATGACATACTCCTGACCACTGCATTCTGTATACTGGGCTGTATATGACATACTCCTGACCACTGCATTCTGTATACTGGGCTGTATATGACATACTCCTGACCACTTCTGTACGCTGAACTGTAAATTACATACTCCTGACCACTGCATTCTGTATACTGGGCTGTATATGACATACTCCTGACCTCTGCATTCTGTATACTGGGCTGTATATGACATACTCCTGACCACTGCATTCAGTATACTGGGCTGTATATGACATACTTCTGACCACTGCATTCAGTATACTGGGCTGTATATGACATACTTCTGACCACTGCATTCAGTATACTGGGCTGTATATGACATACTCCTGACCACTGCATTCTGTATACTGGGCTGTATATGACATACTCCTGACCGCTGTATTCTGTATACTGGGCTGTATATGCATAGCTCCCAACTGTCCCTGATTTCGAGGGACTTTCCCTGATTTGGAGCAATGTCCCTCTGTCCCTCATTCCTCCTAAGTTGTCCCTTATTTTGGTCTGATCTATATAGATGTGTATAAAATGCACTTTTTCTCTATCAAAAAGTGTTTTCCAGCACTAAACCTTTCATCTGATTTCTAAATTGCTGCATTTGTAAATTCCAAAAGCCAATATAAAGGAATTGTAGTGGTAAAAAAAAAGCACTTGTGGGTTTAACCAATCTTGTTTTTTTGTACAATTCTCCTTTAAGGGGGCGTGGCCAGGGGGTGTGTCCTAAGCCTACATACTTTTGCTGATAGGTGTCCCTCATTCCCATGTCAAAAAGTTGGGAGGTATGTATATGACATACTCCTGACCACTTCTGTACACTGAGCTGTAAATGACATACTCCTGACCACTGCATTCTGTATGCTGGGCAGTATCTGGCATTACCCTGACTACTGAACTATGTACCCTGGGCTATATATGACACACTCCTTACAATGAATTCTATACCCTGGATTGTAAAAGACATACTTCTGACAACTGCACTCTGTACCCTGAGCTGTATATGATAAACTCCTGACCACTACACTCTGTACACTGGGCTGTATATAACATACTCCTGACCACTGCACTCTGTTTACTGGGTTGTATATAAACATACTCCTTACCACTGCACTCTGTATACTGGGTTGTATATAACATACTCCTGACCACTGCACTATGTATACTGGGTTGTATATAACATACTCTTGACCACTGCACTCTGTATACTGGGTTGTATATAACATGTGTGGAAGTGGAAGGCAGATCTTTTCTCTCATCACCATTCCCGGGTGCATTGTGTGTTGTTTTCACAGTGGAGATCTGCTATCAATACGAGTGGACTGTTTACAATGTGCAATTTGATTAATTTTATACATGATATTCACTTTAGAAAGGTTGAATTATTTTTATTCACAGCACGGATTCACTTTATGGAAATATAGCGCGACTTGATATTGGAAATTGTATATAACATACTCCTGACCACTGCACTCTGTACACTGGGTTGTATGTTATTATTATACAGGATTTATATAGTGCCAAAAGTTTACGCATCACTTTACAATGTAAAAACATACTCCTGACCACTGCACTCTGTACACTGGGCTGTATATGACATGTTCCAAACCACTGCACCCTGTATGCTTGTATGCTGGACAGTATAAGACATACTTCTGACCATTGTACACTAGGGTATACATGACATACCCCTGACCACTGCACTTTGTATGCTGGACGGTATAAGACATACTCCTGGCCACTGCACTCTATACACAGGGCTGTATATGACATACTCCTGACCCCTCTACTCTTTATGTTATATTATACAACAGGTTCTGGTTGCTCAGTAGTCAATATGTTAATGAAATTCTTCTACAAGGAATGGAATTCTGTGGCCAGAAAAGCATATATACAGTATCTCACAAAAGTGAGTACATCCTTCACATTTTTTGTAAATATTTTCTTCTATCTTTTCATGTGACAACACAGAAGAAATGACACTTTGCTACAATGTAAAGTAGTGAGTGTACAGCTTGTATAACAGTGTCAATTTGCTGTCCCCTCAAAATAACTCAACACACAGCCATTAATGTCTAAACTGCTGGCAACAAAAGTGAGTACACCCCTAAGTGAAAATGTCCAAATTGGGCCCAATTAGCCATTTTCCCTCCCTGGTGTCATGTGACTCGTTAGTGTTATAAGGTCTAAGTTGTGAATGGGGAGCAGGTGTGTTAAATTCGGTGTCATCGCTCTCACTCTCTCATACTGGTCACTGGAAGTTCAACATGGCACCTCATGGCAAAGAACGCTCTGAGGATCTGAAAAAAAGAATTGTTACTCTACATAAAGATGGCCTAGGCTATAAGAAGATTGCCAAGACCCTGAAACTGAGCTGCCATACAGCGGTATAACAGGACAGGTTCCACTCAGAACAGGCCTCGACATGGTCAACCAAAAAAGTTGAGTGCATGTGCTCAGCGTCATATCCAGAGGTTGTCTTTGGGAAATAGATGTATGAGTGCTGCCAGCATTGGGAAGCTACAGTTCATTGAGGGAACCATGAATGCCAACATGTACTGTGACATACTGAAGCAGAGCATGATCCCCTCCCTTCGGAGACTGGGCCACAGGGCAGTATTCCAACATGATAACGACCCCAAACACACCTCCAAGACGACCACTGCCTTGCTAAAGAAGCCGAGGGTAAAGGTGATGGACTGGCCAAGCATGTCTCCAGACCTAAACCCTATTGAGCATCTGTGGGACATCCTCAAACAGAAGCTGGAGGAGCGCAAGGTCTCTAACATCCACCAGCTCTGTGATGTCATCATGGAGGAGTGGAAGAGGAGTCCAGTGGCAACCTGTGAAGCTCTGGTGAACTCCATGCCCAAGAGGGTTAAGGCAGTGCTGGAAAATAATGGTGGCCGCACAAAATATTGACACTTTGGGCCCAATTTGGACATTGTCACTTAGGGGTGTACTCACTTTTGTTGCCAGCGGTTTAGACATTAATGGCTGTGTGTTGAGTTATTTTGAGGGGACAGCAAATTTACACTGTTATACAAGCTGTACACTCACTACTTTACATTGTAGCAAAGTGTCATTTCTTCAGTTTTGTCACATGAAAAGATAGAATAAAATATTTACTAACTTTTGTGAGATACTGTATATTAATGCAAATCTGGAGTGATGACTTCTCCTCTGTCCTCATCACCTGTACATTGTCACTGACTTAGAAGGCAATAAAGCCAGACATAGCTAGTATTTTTCACAATGAAGTCAGCGAGGTGACCCCTCCATTATTTTAGTATACTGTAGGTGTGCTTTCTTTCCTCTTCATACTTTGCCCCGTGTATTAGTAGGCAGGACAGGGGTGGGCAGGAGAGGGGCGACTGCCATCGGTGCAATGGTTCATTGCAGGGATAGGGTCGCCCTGACACTAACCCTAAGTGGGGGGGGGGGGTGTAGTTTGGTATCTTTGCCCTGGGCACTGAATGACCTTGTTCCGACACTATCAGCAGGTACAGGTCCTGTGGCATTCCTAAAGAGGCTTTTTACTACACCCAGTGATATGTACCCAATATGTGCATTCCCTTACACCACTACAGCCTCTTGCCTCATGTAGCATCCCAGGATGGCATTTTCATTGTGGTGGAGCTGGTGTACCAGCACGTGGTAATTAATGTGGTTTCTATTATGATAGTTACCGTAGATGAGTTTCTGTTCCAATCCGTGACTCTTGGAAGATCATTGACCCCAGAGTCCATCTATACAGCTGCGTCTCTTCCAACCATATGCTGGAGCTGCAATCCTGTATGGGCAAGCCGTTCCTTACAGTTCTCCATATATACCATTCTTATGCTATAATGTTACGTCTTTCACTTGCTGCAGACCGGTGTGGTTGGGGCCAGATCTCAGCATCGCCAACATAGGCTATGGCCTAGGGCAGCAGGGTTGCCAGGTCTAGCACTCCTTGATGCTGGCCAGAAATACACTTCCTGTATAATGGGTCCTCCTTGTTGCTGTCTCCGAACAGTTGGCACATTTTTCTTGGTTAAGCAGTGTACCGTGTGCTGACAGATCACCCGCTCAGGGTTCAAACTGGTAACAGAATTGGGCCACCATTTTCCTGCTGTTATAGTAGTTGGTTCTGGGTGCCAATGTAGAGTAACCAAACCGTCTCTTAGTTCGCAGCCTTCGCCACTTTCTGCCCACCCACAGTACATTTACTGCGGGCGAGTGGTAGCTGCAGGGTGGGCAACGTACCTGTACCTCACTACTTGGTTCAGGGGTTTCAGGCCCACAAGCCCCTTGCTGACCTGTGCTGTGATTGGACATAGCACAAGATAGTCAGCAGGTTACAGCCAATGATTATGGCTGTATACCTGCTGATCAGCTATGGCCAATCACAGCACAGACCTCTGTGTGTTTAAACAGGACGCACAGGATCTTTTCGCTCAGGGAGAGAAGCCAGCCGGATTCGGTGTCAGTACAAGCAGCACATATACACTTGCATACACTTGTTAGGCATATTTAACCCCTTGATTGCCCTCCATAGTTAACCCATAGCTCCCAACTGTCCCTGATTTCGAGGGACTGTCCTGATTTCGAGCAATGTCCCTCTGTCCCTCTTTCCTCCTCATTTGTCCCTCATTTTGGTCTGATCCATATAGTTGTATATAAAATGCCATTTTTATCTTTCAAAAAGTGTTCCCCAGTGCTAAACCTTTCATCTATTTTCTAAATTGCTGCATTTGTACATTTTAAATGCCAATATAAAGGAATAGTAGTGGTAAAAAAAAGTCCTTGTGGATTTAATTAACCTTTTTTTTTGTGGTTAATTCTCCTTTAAGGGAGTGTGGCAGGGGGTGTGACAGGGGGTGTGGCAGGGGGCGTGTCCTATGCCTACATACATTTGTTAGTAGGTGTCCCTCATTCCCATCTCAAAATGTTGGGAGGTATGGTTAACCGTTTGATTGCCCTGCCACACAGCCAGTGTCATTAGTACAGTATTATTGCTGATCACTGTATTAGTGTCACTAGTGATGTCAGTGTCAGTTAGTGTCCCTCCAGCCGGTGTCAGTTAGTGCCAGATTGTCCGCCACCCTATCACAGTCACTCTATAAGTCACTGATCACTTTAGTGTGAATGGGTCCTAAAAACAAGAAGGCCGACGGGAGGAACCATTTGGTTTTATACAGATTGCATTGTTTGGTGTGTGGGAAACAGTCCTGATTCTGTAGGGATCTCAGCTATCGGGGACTTGGTTGTCACAGCTTGTTGGTGTTGCTATTGGCTCCTTTCCTTAGAGCAGGTTTGCTGGTATTTTTAGTCGCCTCGCCATGGCGTGGTGGGTGCACCCTTGTCACAGAAGGGTGTCCATGGCCGGACGCTGCAGGGGGTGGAAGGAAGACGTGTACCAGCTCAAGCTACGCAGCAAGCCCGAGGCGGGCGAGCCATCAGAGCGGCTAGTGCTGATCGCTCCCTTCCTGGATGAATGCTCTTCACTGGGAGTTACTGCAGCCTGACTGGGCTCGGCAAATAGAGCAATTAAAAGAGCCTGTGATAATGACCAGCAGCCCCATCATGAGGGAACGATCCAGGCAGAGGCCTCCTCCTGGGGGGTCATTAGATGATCAGTGCTCAGGCGCTGGGCGACATGAATGGAGGCGATCGGACGGTGCGCTGGTAACGCAGCTCAGCAAGGCTCTGTGTCTGCATGGAATAAAAACCCGTACAGAGAGAAGCCAGGCTGCCATTACACGGCCGAATAGTGGTGGCCACCGACAAGAATCAGTAGAGATTTGGTGGTGGTTGTAAACGCTGCCTGCGCACACTGTGTATGACCGCCAGCAGCTGTCACATCTATCCTCTGTATAAATCAATAGCCAGCACCTCATCTAAGCCTTACATGTGAATAGAGCCTTCGATCGACCCTGGGCCCAGACAGTGTGCAGCCAAGGTCGCCATTTTTACGGAGTTGGGTCAGCTTGTATGGAGCTATAGCACAGAGTGTTGCTGGGTCTAGGGGCGCCATTATGAAAACCATTCACAGATACTGTCTGTGCCTGTATGAATGTAGCCTATGAAGGCTGCATAGGTGTGCGCAGCCTCCTGCATTAGGGTGTGCACCCCAAAGCTCAAATACATATGCATGTGTATATGTACTGATGGTGTCAGTAGGGCAGTGGACAGTGTCAGTAGTTTTATTTTTATTATTTTTAAAGTATT
The DNA here is from genome assembly GCA_037952835.1 of Lithobates septentrionalis. Taxonomy (NCBI): domain Eukaryota; kingdom Metazoa; phylum Chordata; class Amphibia; order Anura; family Ranidae; genus Lithobates; species Lithobates septentrionalis. The sequence continues at coordinate 494,423 of JBBDGP010001934.1, read as the reverse complement.
TTATTTTGTAACTTTTTTTTGGGATGAAATATCAGTGGTCTAAACAGGGGGGAATATGCACCATACAAGGCGATTAGGGTGTGCCCAGGCACACCTGGCACACCCTGTGCGCACGCCTATGGAAGGCTGCTATAGCATTCCTCCTCCAGAAAATGCAAGTTTTCTGGCTGCCTCTGCCTTTAGTACTTTCTGAGTGGCTGACTGAGAATAAGGATGCTGATCATGGGGAGTGCTGACTGATTTCACTTCTTCCAGATTAGTGACTCAACATAGAGACAGCAAGCCAAAGCCATATAGATCTCTCTCTCTCTGGTTTACACTTATGCGTTTTTCAGTACATTTCCAGTTTTGCAGAAACGCACTACAGTCCATTTAACATGGTTTCCTGAGGGTCACATTCACATCTGTGCGTTTTCCTCTGGTGCGTTTTTTTTTTTTTTTTTTAATTCCGGTACTTTTTTTTTTTCTGCAGCAGGTTGCATTTTTTGTTTGCAGAAAACAAAACACTCCTGCGCACAAGTGAGTACCAGATGGACTAGGTCTGGTAATGGATAATGTCTCTGGTCTTGCTGCCCTCAAGGATAGGGGTATCCTAACAGTCAAAGGGAAAAGAAAGAAAACAAGGGCGCACTGATCTTGATTTTTTTATTTTATCATGATTTTTTCCTTTATACGTTGGTGAGTAGTTTTCTTTTACTTTAAAATAAAGGAAAATTTATTATCAAATACTTACCGTAATTTTCCTTTCCTGATGGACTCCATGGCAGCCTACGTGTGGGTTAACCCCGCCTCCTCTCCAATGCTATAGGACCCCATTCCCATAAATGAGTACTCACCACTAGCTACTGCTTTCCGTAACTAGCCTACTCGTTGACCAATGGGTGGGAACTCCGTCTGCCATGGAGTCCATCAGGAAAGGAAAATTACGGTAAGTATTTGATAATAAATTTTCCTTTTTCCTGACAGACTCCATGGCAGCCTACGTGTGGGAAATAACTAGCCAACCACACGGGTGGGTATGCTTGAACAAACATAAATTTTAATTTGTCCTATCGGTCGATAGGATTTGTAACCCAAAGTTTACAGAGGATAGAGAGGCAGGCTCTATACAATAATGCATCATGAAGGTATTAATAGAAGCCCATGAAGCTGCCTTCCAGATGGTATCTGGAGCCACATGTCGAGCCGCTGCCCACGAGGCTGCCATTCCTCTGGTGGAATAGGCTGTCACCGCCTTTGGAGGAGCCAAGCCCTTAGCCCTATATGCCTGTTGTATGGTCTGTACGATCCAGGACGCGATAGTCCTGGTTGAGGCTTTCTTCCCTATATTGCTGCCTGAGTGAAGCACGAAGAGATGACTAGAACGTCTAAAGGGAGAAGTAACTTTGAGATATTCTTTAATAGCTTCGCCCACATCTAGAGGGTGATTCTCAGTGGACCCTGGGGTCCTAAATGTAGGTAAAACGATCTCTTGATTGACGTGGAATACTGAAGACACTTTCGGGTTGGAACCCAGCATAGGAATGAGGACTACCCGGTCCGGGAAAAACGTTAGGAAGGGTTCTTCGTGACCAAGTGATGCAATTTCAGAGACCCTTTTGGCTGAGGTAATGGCCACTAAGAAGGCCACCTTTGCTGAAAAGACCTTGATAAGGGAGCGGGGAGGGCCCCGAAGTACTGAGTCCAGAGATTGATTCAAGGACTAATGGAAGGTCCCATTTGGGGAACCTAGGCTTTCTCTGGGGCTTGAGTCTCGATGCACCTCGGAAAAATTGTCTAACCAGAGGATGAACTGCCCATGAAGTGCCGGAGAAGGCCGAAAGTGCCGAAACTTGGACTCTCAGAGAGCTGACAGATAGATGTAAATCTAGGCCCGTTTGGAGGAAACTGAGAACGTCCTGGACTTTTGGATGTCTAAAAGACCTGCCCTGAGGAGAGCAGAACTCCACGAATTTGGACCAGATCCTTCCATAGACTTTATTTGTACTGGATCTTCTCGAGCTCATGAGAGTGGATATTACTTCTGAGGCACAACCTAGGGATTCCAGCCTCTCCCTCTCAAGAACCAGACGATCAGTCTCAGCACTGCAGGACAAGGGTGCAGGACTGACCCTTGAGAAAGAAGGTCCGGTCTGAGAGGGAGAGGCACTGGGTCCCGACAGCTGAGCTGGACCAGGAGAGGGAACCAAGGCCTGTTCGGCCAGTAGGGAGCTATTGTCACCACCTCCACTGGCTCTGCTCGGAGCCTCTGCAGGAATCTCAACATAACTGGCAGTGGCGGAAAGGCATATGCCCGCTTGAACCTCCACTGATCCGTCAGGGCATCTGTCCCGATGGCTTGACTGCAGAGCCCCCGGGTGTAGAATTTCTTCAGCTTGCGATTGCAGGGGGAAGCAAACAGATCTACTTCGGGATCGGTCTTCAGTGACAAGATCCACCTGAACGTCTCTATGTGAAGAGACCACTCGTTGTTGTCCAACTCGGTCCGTGACAGGAAGTCTGCTTGAGTGTTTTGGACACCTGGGACAAAGACTGCCGAGATGTTGGCAAGGTTTTTCTGCGCCCACGATAGGATGGGCTCGACTTCCCGAAGGAGTGTGGGACTCCGAGTACCCCCTTGCCTCTTCACATACGATACTGCTGTGGTGTTGTCCATTCTCAACAGCACTGACTCCCCCATCAGGAGATGAGAGAAGAACTGTAGGGCACACCAGGCCGCACGAAGTTCCAAGACATTCGACCCTGGGTTGGGGAGACATGTTTCCCACTTGCCTTGGGCCAGGTTCGACCCACAAAGGGCTCCCCAACCGGTACCGCTGGCATCGGTCGTGACCATCACCCAGGAGATGGGAGCGATGGAGTGGCAAGTCAGGAGGTTCTTGCGCTGAAGCCACCAGAAGAGGCTGTTTCTCATTGTAGATGTTATGCGGATGACCTGATTCTTGCCCCCTGACTTCCATTGCCGTAGGAGGCCTGACTGGAAGGGACGCAAGCTCCATAAGGCCCATTTGACCATGGGAGTCGTAGAAACCATCGTGCCAACGACTTTCAGGCACTGAGAGGCTTTCATTTGCCGGGCATGTAGAGCCCGGGAAACTCTGTCTCGAACTGTAGGAATTTTCTGTAGAGGAAGGGAGATAGTGTTTGCCACTGTATCGAACTGGGCTCCCAGATATATTAGACGCTGAGTTGGGCTCAGTTGACTCTTTTCTATGTTTAGGAGCCACCCGAAGTTGGACAGAGTGGAGATTACTTGATCCCGGTGGACCAGCAACTGCTCCCTGCTCTGGGACAGCACCAGCAGGTCGTCCAGGTAGTGGTAAAGACGTACCCCTTTGGATCTTATTAGTGCCACCGTAGCTAGGACGACCTTTGAAAAGACCCGGGGGAACGTTGTCAGCCCGAAGGGGAGGCAAATAAATTGAAGATGATCTGACCCAATTTGGAAGCGGAGGTATTTGTGAAATTCTTTTTCCACTGGAACGTGGAAATAAGCGTCCTTCAGGTCGATTGATATCATCCAGTTGCCTGGTTGTATGGCTCTCTGAATGGTCACCAAGGTTTCCATCTTGAACCTTCCATTCTCTATGAATTCGTTGAGATATGTGAGGTCTATGACTGGGCGCCAAGAGCCCCCCTTTTTTTGAACTAGGAAGAGAGGGTAGTATATCCCCTGGAACCATTCGTCCTGTGGTACATGTACCACTGCTCCTTGAATTTTCAGGAGGTCCACATAGGACAGCAAAATTTGTTTCTGATCCTCTGCCCGAGGGAGAAGAGTGGAGACGAACCTTGGGTGCGGAGTCCTGGAAAAGGCCCATCTGTGGCCTGACGAGACCGTCCTTATGACCCAGAAGTCTGAGATCGAGGCCACCCAGACGTGCCGGAAGAGGAGCAGACGAGCCCCCACCCGGCCCGCCTGGGCGGGCGTAATCTCAAAAAGATTTAGCCTGATCACGAGCACTGGACGTTTGATTTTTAACAGGTTTGCGGAAGGATGACTGCCCTCTGCTTCAATTCTTCCTAAAGTCCCGGCCAGGCTTGTAGGAGCGTGCTTCCCTGGAGCGCTCCGGACTTCGTCTTCTGAACTGGGGCTTCTTTCGACCCAGCATGCGCCTGTCCTGGGGAAGAAAACCCGATTTGCCACCTGTGGCTCACGTAATGGCATCGTCAAGCTTATTGCCAAACAGTGAGGACCCCTCAAACGGAATTTTACACCACGCTTGCTTAGAACCTGGGTCAGCAAGCCAGGGACGCAACCAGAGGGCTCTCTTGGCCGTAACTGAGGACAGCATAATACGAGCCAGAAGGCGGATCAGGTCGATGGACGCCTCCCCCAGGAAGACCGCTGCAAGCTTCAGCTCTGCGGCTGCTGAACTTCCAGCCAGCTCTTCTGACACGCCTTTAAGGAAGGATTCCACGTTCTCCGTCCAGGCCTCCATGGCCTTGGACATGGCCGCTAATGCCAGGGCTGGTTTACAGGCCATACCCGCGAGCCCATAGATTCTTTTTAGATCTAGATCTATCTTCCTCTCGAGCCCATCTTTGAAAGATACTGCGTCTTCTAGAGGAAGAGTCACATGTTTGGCCAGACGCATAAGAGCTGCGTCCACAAGGGGAGTATTCTCCAAACTCTTTACTTCTTCTGACTTGAAGGGGTACAATCTGGAGGTTTTATTAGACATGGAGGATTTTTTCTCTGTTTTACTCCATTCTTCCTCAATGATTTCCTTTAGCTCTGGAAGGAGCGGAAAGTTTGCGCGTTCTCTCCCCAGGTGCTTGAAGAATTTTTTCTGCTTGGCTGGGGGAGTGGAAGGGTCTTCCCACTTCAAGGCTTCCTTGATCGCTTTTATTAAAGGGGAAACCATCGCGAAGTCGAACCCTCCAATGACCTCCTCATTAATAGACTCATCCTCTGAGGAGTCCGGAGAGGTAATATAGGGCTGAGAAGTACCCGGATCATCACGGGCCTCTTCCGCCGGCGGGCCAGACACGGTGGTAGACTGGCTCAATGTGCGAGGTGCTTCCCTCTCCATTAGGGATTGCTGTACCACTCGTTTCACAAGAGACTCTAAACGCTGGTTTTCCGTCTCTTTTTCCCCAACCGCACGGGCAAAACAACGGTCACATAAGGACTTGCCCTCCGGAACTCGTGTCCTACATCCCCAGCAGGCTCTGTGGTCTGAGCGGCTGTCATGGCGGTGGGAGCGGTGTCTTGAGGAGGAACGAGAGCGTCTCCTCTGGTGGGATCCGGACTGTGAGTCTCGTCTGGATGAAGATGAATTGTATTGTGGCTTGGCAAGGTCATTGGCATTCTGGACCGCATTTAGCGGGTCCGACCTAGAAGGGCTGGAAAGAGAAAAAATAGGGGAAGGGGAGAGAAGAAAGGCAGAACATGGTATCAGCACGACAATAAATGTGCATAAATCTCATCCCCTCCCCTCACGAGCACATACCTTGTGCGTGAGGGCTGGCCACTTAAAGGCGGTGAATTGTCCATAACCTAGGACGCGAAATGTCACTTTAATAGTCTGCAGGGATAATGGTCTAAGAAAACCTAGGCATCAATTATGAGAAGGTTTTAGAGAAAGAAAAAACTCTGCTTGCCTCTTTTTTTTTTTTTTTTTATGTGCAAAAAAAAGCATGTATCAACACATATTCAAGGCAAAGGAAACAACTTCCTGCCGCATATATATATATATATACCTAAATAAATATATATAATGATATTTATAAAAGAACATTTTCCATTATTTATTTTTTTTTTTTTATAAGAGTTGCAGAGGTTTCAACCACTCACCTGGAGACCAGCAGGGATCCGCTCCTCCTTTCCCTACCAAGGGAGATCCCAACTCAGCAGGACAGGAGGGCGGAATTTAAATTCCCCGCTCGTGACGTCATTATCCCCTACTGCGCACGCGCAATGGGGGACCACCGTACGGCGCCTGCGCGGACGACGAACGAACCGCCGTACTGCGCATGCGCGAGCCAAACCTCGCTCTCAGGGTGGCTACAGCGCAGGTGCCAGCGGCGGAGACTGCCGCAACCCGGAAGTGCCGTGGCGGCCTGGAACGCACGCGAACCAGCCGCCATGAGGGGGACAGGACACACTGGACCACCAGGGAAACACAGACTACACATAAAAATACTGCCATGGAGTATGAAATGCAGCCACAGACCTTGCCAGCCGTTGATGAGAACTGTCCGCCGGGCATACAGAGGCGACCACCCATCCACCAAGGGGAAACATTCAAGCCTCTTTAAGCTACTCGCCCGCTCATGGCTGGGTTTTTTGAGCTGCACCGCACAGGTATGCCAATCTTGGATCCATTCCATCTTGATGCGAACAGCATGTGTAGGTCCATAGAGGAGGACAAAAAAGGAACGCTGTAGCTAGTGGTGAGTACTCATTTATGGGAATGGGGTCCTATAGCATTGGAGAGGAGGCGGGGTTAACCCACACGTAGGCTGCCATGGAGTCTGTCAGGAAAAAATATTTACCTAAGGATAATGCAAAAGCTGAGTGCGCCCTTGTGTTCTTTCTTTTCCCTTTGCATTTTTTGTTCCATAGACTTCAATGGAAAAGCATCAAAAATACATCAAAAATGCAGTGCTTATGTTTTCGATGCATTCCTGCTGCGTTTTTGCTGTTTTCTACTCCAAGACAACAGACCCCTCCCAAAAATGCATCAAAAACACGTGTGAAAAAAAGCACAAAACGCACCCAGAAAACTCATAACCCGCAACCTGCATAGGTGTGAATAGGTGCAGATTTAATGTTAGTTGAGATTCTTGAAGGCCCATTCACAAAGCAAAGTCCATAAAGACATAGATGAGCGAGTTTGGGGTGGGGGAACTTAACTGACCTGCACAGACTCCTGACCTCAACCCAATAGAACACCTTTGGGATAATTTAAAGTGGTTGTATAGTGTTTTTTTTTTTAACTTTTACCTACAGGTAAGCCTATAATAAGGCTTACCTGTAGGTAAAAAAAATATCTCCTAAACCTTTACAGTTTAGGAGATATTCCCCTTGCTATGCGCCGCTGACTGCAGCGGCGCATGCGCACAGGGGATTCTCGGCTGAAGGCCCGGCAACTACCGGACCTTGCCGGGTAAGAAATCTCCCGCGGGCATGCGCGGGAGTGATGACATCGCAGCTCCAGCCACTCACAGCGCTGGAACCGCGATACCCGGAAGACACGCCGAGGCAACATGACAGCTCCCTCGGCGTGGACCAGGTAAGATACCGACGCCTCGTTCTAGGGTAAGTATTTCATAATGAGCTAGTATGCGGTGCATACTAGCTCATTATGCCTTTTGCTTTACAGGGGTAAAAAAAAAAAAAAAAAATCAGCGGGTATACAACCGCTTTAAAGCAAAGACAGAGCTCTAATGATGAAAATGGCAGTGTTACCCTCTCATCAAAAATGACATTTTTGTTGCATGGGGATGCCTGAAAATCTGACTTGTATCTTAGTGCAGACTTCTGGGAAAAATCAGTGAGCCAATCACATAAGCCAGAAATTACATATCTGGGGGGATTGGGGGAGGGGGAGGTTCTGTACACCATATCTGTACACAACGCCTCCAGGTTGCATTTTACAGAAAATTACAGAGCTGCAGGCTGAAAAGGAAAAAAGTAATTTTTAACAACATTCAATTACAATATAACTTTTATAGTATATGTATATGCTAGATTCATTTATTTTACAAGCTTTTTTCCCCACAAAAATGGAGCTACCCTTTAACTCAAAAAGGCATTGGGAATGTGTTAATAGTGCATGTCAACACACATAGGAAATGCACCTTGACGCATGACAACTCCTCTTCTGCGTTTCCATCTTCAAATATGGCACGTATACGCAGATATGCCGCAGGTCTCTGCCAGGTCCCAAATACTGAGTAAGCCTCTTTCCCGTGGGTTTGAAGATGCAGCAAAATGACAAATGTGGGTTAACTCGGCTTTACTGGAAACCTGCGTTCAAGATGCATTGCAGCGCACAAATAAACGATGTCCATATGTCACCTGTTTTTTCAGGTCTTTTTACAAGGGGAAGTAAGGCCCCTTTCACACGGGCTTTCCGATCAGGTTCGCCTGTCAGTTTTTTAGGTGGACCTAATCTGACCCTCCATTCACTCCTATGGAGCGGCGGATGTCTGCTGACACCCGCTGCTATCCGATCTGATTGTGTCGGTGAAATCCAGATGTATGGAAACCCTATTTTACATCCATCTGGAGGATCGGATGGGATCGGATGAAAACAGACAGGCGGTCCGTTTTCATCTGATCTCCCCATAGAGGAGAGCGGGGCTCTGACAGACCGTCTCTGCACAGTGAGCGAAGAAGGACCTGTCATCCACCTGCTCAGCGGGGATCAGCGGATCGATCCCCCCGGCGAGCAAGCAGAGTCTGCCTGGCAGGCCGCCCGTGTGAAAGAGCCCTAAATGCGTTCTAAATGCTTCAAAAACACTGTGGGGGGCGGGATTTACTAAAACTGGTGCAGCTGTGTATGGTAGCCAATCAGCTTCTAACTTCAGCTTGGTCAACTAAGTTTTGGCTATTAACCCTGGAAGCTGATTGGTTTCTAGAAAAACGAAAAAAGTACTCTTGCGCACTGGTGTGTTAGCTAGAAAAGTTCAAGAAGGGCTATGGACTTCGGCTTTGCTGCTCTCGAAGGATGGGATTATCCTAATAGTAAAAAACAAAGAAAGAAACAAGAGAGCGCACCAGCCTAGCGCATTATCCTTGGCAAGTTTAATGAATTAAAAACAAGGTAAAAAGCTACTCACAAAAGTCGCAGGTAAAATTGCATATCGAACGCACAAAGGCAATAGTTCCAGTGGTAGGCAGCTGTCCAGATCCCAGGAGGGAGGCACACGGACCGCCGCTGGCTTACGCGTTTCAAAGGTTTGACCTTCTTCCTCAGAGCCTTAGTGGTGGCAGTCTCCTGCCGACTTTTTATATACACATGTTAGGCTGAAGCAGACTGATCTGGTTGGTATCGGGACTCCTCCCTTAATTGGTGGGCGGTCCTCTGGGAGGAGGGGAAGGGGGGGTGTGTTGTGGATCTTGACTAGGTAAACATTGTTGAAGGGCCATACCATATTGATTTATTAATTTCATTTGATAATTGATTGGTATGCTTTCATAACCATTATTGTTATCGCTAGTAAAATTAGTAAAATTAATCTAACCCATAATGGGTGAGCTGATAGGGTCGTACCAGTAGTTACCCATACACAATCTGCTCTTCTACCCTCGCATTCTTATATCACATAAATGATACAGAGTAATGTGCAGTGATCAGAGGGTTAGGAGTATGAGAAAGGGGGGGGGTGTACCTTATCATCTGTAGATCTAATGCCATCAGACTGATAACGTTATCAGTCTGACTTTGACCTCTATCTGTGTCTACAGCAAGATGGAGGCCACTGTTTACTCTATTGAGTCACATCCCAGGCGCCGTACGGCGCACGGGATGTGACATCACGACCGCACTTCCGCCCTGTGGACCGCAACCCGGAAGTTAATCGGCGGCGTGCGTTCCACCCAGTTCCATGGGGCACAGGAGCGAACGTGTCAGCAATGGCAGCCCACACAGACACAGCCCCTGCAGAAGATAAACGCACTCGAGGAGAGGAGATGGCATTAGATCTACAGATGATAAGGTACACCCCCCCCTTTCTCATACTCCTAACCCTCTGATCACTGCACATTACTCTGTATCATTTATGTGATATAAGAATGCGAGGGTAGAAGAGCAGATTGTGTATGGGTAACTACTGGTACGACCCTATCAGCTCACCCATTATGGGTTAGATTAATTTTACTAATTTTACTAGCGATAACAATAATGGTTATGAAAGCATACCAATCAATTATCAAATGAAATTAATAAATCAATATGGTATGGCCCTTCAACAATGTTTACCTAGTCAAGATCCACAACACACCCCCCCCTCCCCTCCTCCCAGAGGACCGCCCACCAATTAAGGGAGGAGTCCCGATACCAACCAGATCAGTCTGCTTCAGCCTAACATGTGTATATAAAAAGTCGGCAGGAGACTGCCACCACTAAGGCTCTGAGGAAGAAGGTCAAACCTTTGAAACGCGTAAGCCAGCGGCGGTCCGTGTGCCTCCCTCCTGGGATCTGGACAGCTGCCTACCACTGGAACTATTGCCTTTGTGCGTTCGATATGCAATTTTACCTGCGACTTTTGTGAGTAGCTTTTTACCTTGTTTTTAATTCATTAAACTTGCCAAGGATAATGCGCTAGGCTGGTGCGCTCTCTTGTTTCTTTCCCTGATTGGTTTCTATGCAGAGCTGCACAGGATTTTGCACTCTCCAGGTTTAGTAAATAACCCCCACTAAGCACATTTTTGGTGCTCTACGGTTGACATCAATGAATGCAGGTTGCAGCAAAGTGTAGAGAATGCGACGTGCCTTAAAATTCTTGTCATGCCAACAGTAAAGCTTTCTGAGACCATTCATGTGTGTGTGGTTTCTTCTCAGCCAAGGGAATGGGCTCACTCACAACTTGATTAATGTAGATAATGAACTGGAGTAGTTTCTGATGCAGGCATGTATCTGCATCCTTAATTTCCCGACGCGTTTCGTGAAGACTGGCTAACTGTGTTCTGGGGGGCTCTGTGTTTGCGCCCTGCTGGTGCGCAGCTCCAAACTACCTCTGCTCCCAGGACAGACTACTCTTCTGGCCCTGGTCTCACACTCACCATACTTTATCGCATTTAATCATTTGTAAGTATTCAGGACTGGCACACTTGCCTTTTCCTGTTATGTTTCGTGCCAGATGAGATTAATTATATTTATTCTTCATAGATACTCTTGAACTTTTGCCCCGATGAGTGTTCATAAACGAAACGCGTAGGGACAATTAAGGATGCAGATACATGCCTGCATCAGAAACTACTCCAGTTCATCATCTACATTAATCATGTTTATACTATTCTATTGCAATGTGCCGCCTATTTGATGTTTGTATATATATGAATTTACAGAATCTATTTACCAATTTTTCTACATTACCATGTGTTGCCAAGTTGATATATACTCATGTATCCTTGATGTTTAGTAGACATGCAGATGCATGTGTCTACACACATGATCAATATGTTCTTTTATCAACCTACCTCCACAATATCATTAGTTTCATTTAAAGTTCCAAATCCTTTCTTTATGTACTTGAACCTGGGATGGAGGCACACTCCATATTTGCTTCATCTAAAGTCCCAAATCCCCCCCCCCCCCCTTTATTATATTTTAAAAAAGCCTATTCATTTCCTCACAACATTTTTCCGGTGAACATTTTAAGGTAATATGTTTAAAGGATCTGCATGACAGCCAGGCAACTTGCATTTTCAGATGGAGACATTGGCAGTGGCAGCTTTAGTATATTTGTGATGAAAGGTTTCCTTTAAATAGATTCCACAGGGACGGTGATTCGTCTTTCACAGGACGTGTATTTTCTGATGTCCCCAAAGTGTCATCCATTTCCAGAAGATAAAAGGATAAACATTGTAATACATTCCACACAGGCTTTTATTTACAGAAAATGTACATTTCTCATCAACGACTTACAATATTGCAGGTAAAAGCAATGAAAGATCAAGTATTTTAAAACTTGCAACTTGCTAAAAATTTTTAAAACTCCTTGAAGAGTCAACTCCCGTGCACAGCCCTCCTTCCTTGCATGTCATGGCCATCTCCTTTTCTGGTTATTACTATCTGTGCTGGCCCAGCTCCTCTGCCCCTCCCCTCACCTCCCTACAGAACCTTTTATATAGCTGCTGGGGAAGGAGCAAAGTGGTATACTATTGAGCCCTGGTGCCCAACCTACACATGAAGCCCTCTGGTACATGATGTGCGGCCCTCGGACCTAGGGCTGGCGCAAGGATTTTCGACACCCTCGGCTAAACCAAATTTTGCCGCCCCCTTGGCTCCACCCCTGACTCCACCCCCTTTGCCCTGCCCATGTATACCCCTCCTTTTTAATGAAGTTCTCATCAAATGTAGCCTACCAGCACCCATCAATGCAGCCTACCAGCACCCATCAATGCAGCCTACCAGCACCCATCAATGAAACCTACCAGCGCACATCAATGCAGCCTACCAGTGCCCATGAATTCAGCCTCACTAGCGGCCATCAATGCAGCCTCACCAGCGCCCGTGAAATGCATCCTCACCAGCGCCCATCAATGCAGCCTACCAGCACCCATCAATGCAGCCTACCAGCGCCCATCAATGAATGTTTGCTTGCTTCTATTCATTCGGGAGTTGGGACACAGACTCAGTCCTCCACCGCTGCTGAGCCTCTGACACTATGCTGAGACTTAGCTGCTTGCTGCATAGAGAAGAGAGTAGGAACACCAGTGGGCACCCTAGGCAGCAGTGCGCCCTAGGCAGCTGCCTAGTTTGCTTAGTGGTAGCACCGGCCCTGCTCGGACCTCAGAAGTCTGTAGTGGAAACGTTAAAGGAGAAGTACAAAGCTCATTTGGCTGTACTTCACCAACTCTCTGCTCAGGGAGCACTGAGAACTAAGTGATCGGCAGTGTTTGATTGCTCGGTTCTCAATGTTAGAGCCGGCGGGGGACAAATGCAGCATCCACCTAGGTAAGTATGATTCTGAAAAAAAAAAAAAACTTCTCTTTTAAATAGGATAATAACTTTTAATCTCTACTAGCCTCATGTAACATGTTCCCGGTTTCATATTGTCTTCTGCAGCATGTCTACAGCCAAAAATGTAGCATATACACACACTCCTGGCCCTGTTTCCTCTATTAGGTTGTCAGTTTCTGACAGTCTTCACAAGCATTACATATATTGAACATCATGTGCGGCTCTTTGGTGGTCACATTTGAGGCCCCCCTTTAGCTCATAAGTTGACAACCACTGTTGTAGAGCATCACTTGAATGACTGCTCTGAGTCAGCTGGGGCTACTGGCTGGGGGAGGGGAGACTGAGGAAATGCTTCCTCTTATCTGCAGCAAACTCATGACATCATCACAACCTTGGCAAAACCACCTTGTTGAAGCTCCATGATAACAACCTAAGCGTTTTTGAGAACGGATACTGCTTCTCCACATTGGGTCATGCAGACATGTACAGGTCCACTTTAAGCTACGTGTTTCGTCTTTTAACAGACTGACCTTCACTGCTAATTCTTCGGATCTTCTGGCAGCAAATTTGCCTTATGATACTTGCCTAGCATTTGGTTGATTTGGGATTAGATAGAGATGTCTGCCTAATCCCACGATTAGCCCAATTAAGCGGGGATTATCCATTTCATATTGAGGGGTGTACCAAATAAGGCAGCATTCATTTTTTTTTCAGCTAAGCGTAAGGAATAAAAAAAAATGGGCCGCTAATTGTTACTGCGCCATTCTGCACCATTGCTCTGATGTGTCTTATCCACCCTACGAATCTAGCACATAGCAATTCTATTATCCACTAAATGATGTCCTTTTTATACCTAGGTGCCGACAAATAGGACGTGCAAAAATAAACTAGATGTTTCAACTAGTTATTATTGAGAGGCGTGTATTACTTTTTTGTAAGGCGGCTAAGACAGGAATGGACATACTGTCTGTGCATGGGCCCCAGAAGACAAGACAGTCCCTACTAGGAAGATAGGCAATTGGAGCAAGCATGGAAGAACACTTGGAGGATGTGTGATCAGCCAAGGCCATCTAGATTATACACATACAGTATCTCACCAAAGTGAGTACACCCCTCACATTTTTGTAAATATTTTATTCTATCTTTTCATGTGACAACACTGAAGAAATGACACTTTGCTACAATGTAATGTAGTGAGTGTACAGCTTGTATAACAGTGTAAATTTGCTGCCCCCTCAAAATAACTCAACACACAGCCATTAATGTCTAAACCGCTGGCAACAAAAGTCAGTACACCCCTAAGTGAAAATGTCCAAATTGGGCCCAATTAGCCATTTTCCCTCCCCGGTGTCATGTGTGAATGGGGAGCAGGTGTGTTAAATTTGGTGTTATCGCTCTCACTCTCTCATACTGGTCACTGGAAGTTCAACATGGCACCTCATGGCAAAGAACTCTCTGAGGATCTGAAAAAAAGAATCGTTGCTCTACATAAAGATGGCCTAGATGCACTCTGCGGTGTAGTTGAGCATCATGGGAAATGTAGTTCCAAAACATCTGGGGTGCCAGGATTCACCATCACTGGCCTAGGCTATAAGAATATTGCCAAAACCCTGAAACTGAGCTGCAGCACAGTGGCCAAGACCATACAGCAGTTTAACAGGACAGGTTCCACTCAGAACAGGCCTCGCCATGGTCGACCAAAGAAGTTGAGTGCACGTGCTCAGCGTCATATCCAGAGGTTGTCTTTGGGAAATAGACATATGAGTGCTGCCAGAGACAGTGCTGGATAATAATGGTGGCCACACCAAATATTGACACTTTGGGCCCAATATGGACATTTTCACTTAGGGGTGTACTCACTTTAGTTGCCAGAGGTTTAGACATTAATGGCTGTGTGTTGAGTTATTTTGAGGGGACAGCAAATTTACACTGTTATACAAGCTGTACACTCACTACTTTACATTGTAGTAAAGTGTCATTTCTTCAGTGTTGTCACATGAAAAGATAGAATAAAATATTTACAAAAATGTGAGGGGTGTACTCACTGTTATTATTATTATACAGGATTTATATAGCGCCAACAGTTTACGTAGCGCTTTACAACTTGAGGGTAGACAGTACAAATACAATACACTTTGATACAGTAGGAATCAGGGGGCCCTGCTCCTTAGAGCTTACAATCTAAGAGGGAAGGTCAAAAGATACAAGAGGTAATAACTGTGGGTGATGTGCTGATTGAGAAGATAAATGTACAGTTGTTAGGTGGGGGCCAGATAGGCTTCTCTGAAGAGATGAGTTTTCAGGGATCGTCTGAAAGTGGATAAAGTAGGAGAAAATCGTATGGATTGGGGTAGAGCATTCCAGAGGATGGGGGAGGCTCTGGAGAAGTCCTGAAGGCGAGCATGGGATGAGGTGACAAGGGAGTTTGAGAGCAGGAGGTCTTGGGAGTAGCGAAGAGAACGATTAGGTTGGTATTTTGTGACTAGGTTAGAGATGTAGCTGGGAGCCAGGTTGTGGATGGCTTTGTAAGTTATAGTTAGTATCTTGAATTTAATTCGGTGACTGAGTGGCAGCCAATGGAGGGATTGGCAGAGGGGTGTAGCAGACGCTGAGCGGTTTGTGTGGTGGATGAGCCTGGCAGCAGCGTTCATGATGGACTGAAGTGGGGATAGCCTATTTAGAGGTAAGCCAATGAGGGGGGAGTTGCAGTAGTCGAGGCGGGAGATGACCAGGGAGTGGATTAGAAGCTTTGTGGTGTCATTGGTTAGGAAGGGGCGTATCTTGGAGATGTTGCGGAGATTGAGGCGGCAAGCTTTGGATAGTGATAGAATGTGGGGTCGAAAGGTTAGTTCAGAGTCCAGGATTACACCTAGGACCCTGGCGTGGGGAGATGGGTTGATAGTTGAGCCGTTGATATTGACAGGGAAAGCAGGGGAAGTGGCACCTGAGGGAGGAAATATCATGAGCTCGGTTTTGGATAGGTTGAGTTTGAAGAAGTGATGTGACATCCAGGCTGATATGTCTGCTAGTAAGTTGGTAATGCGTGAGGAGACAGATGGAGAGAGTTGGGGGGTGGAGAGATAGATTTGGGTGTCATCAGCGTAGAGATGATATTGAAAGCCATGGGAGGCAATCAACTGACCCAAGGAGGTGGTGTAGATTGAGAAAAGGAGAGGTCCAAGAACAGAACCTTGGGGGACCCCAACGGAAAAAGGAAGAGGAGAGGAGGAAGTAGAGTTGTAAGTGACACTGAAGGAGCGGTGGGATAGGTAGGATGAGAACCAGCGAAGTGTACAGTCACGGAGACCAAAGGAGTGGAGTTTTTTGAGGAGGAGGGGGTGATCCACTGTGTCAAAGGCAGCAGAGAGATCCAGGAGAAGTAGTACAGAATAGTGTCCATTGGCTTTAGCCATTAGTAGGTCATTTGAGAGTTTAAGGAGAGCAGTTTCTGTGGAGTGTTGAGGGCGAAAACCGGACTGGAGGGGATCAAGAAGTTTATTCATGGTCAGATGGTCGCTTAGTCGGATGTAGACCAGTCTTTCAAGAAGTTTGGAGGAGAAGGAGAGTAAGGAGATTGGACGTAAGTTGTTGAAATTGGTGGGATCCAGTGAGGGCTTTTTTAGAATGGGGATGACTAGCGCATGTTTTAGAGAGTTTGGGAAGATGCCACAAGAGAGGGAGAGGTTGAAAATGTGAGTTAGAGAGTGTAGAATCGAGTCAGAGGGTGAGCGTAGCATTTGCGAGGGAACAGGATCCAGGGGGCAGGTGGTTAGATGGGTGCTAGATAAAAGTTTAGCAACCTCAGTAATAGTAACAGGGTTGAATGAGGGAAGTAATGATTGTATCTGTGGACATGGGTTGTTGCATGGGGGAGGTTTTTGCACATTGGTTATCTCCTCATGAATTGTATCAATCTTAGTTTTGAAGTGATTGGTAATCTCCTGGGCAGTGAGTGTGTTGGCGGGTGGAGGCAGTGGAGGACAGAGTAGAGTATTGAAGGTAGAGAAGAGTTGACGTGGACTGGATGAGAAGGTGTTAATGAGTGTGATAAAGTAGGTCTGTTTGGCAGTGTGAAGGCAGGAGTAGTATTTTAGGAGGGCAGATTTATATTGTGTGAAGTCTTCCTGGGTCTTAGTCTTATGCCACAGGCGCTCAAGAGCGCGGCTACGTTTTCTGAGACTTCTGGTGTCATCTGTTTGCCAGGGTTGTAGCAGTCGGGGCCTAATTCTGCGTGTAGTGAGGGGGGCAAGCTTGTCTAGGGAGGAAGACAGTGAGCTGTTGTAGATGAAAGTAGCTTGGTTGGGGCAGGACAGAGGTGAGATTTTGTCATAGAGGTGATCAAAAGCAGAGTAGAGAAGAGAAGGGTTGAGGTGGCGAAGGTTTCTACGGGTAACCGTTAGGCGGTTGGAGGGAGAAGAGGTGGAAGACAAGGAGAGAGCAAAACTAATAAGGTGGTGATCAGAGAGTGGGAGTGGATTGTTGGAAAGGTTGCACGGAGTGCACAGATAGGAGAAGGCAAAGTCAAGGGTGATGCCGTTGGAGTGGGTAGGAGCCTGTATCCATTGCTTCAGGTCAAGCGATGAGGTGAGACTGAGAAGTTTAGAAGTAATAGTAGTGTTAGTGTTAACAGGGATGTTGAAGTCCCCAAGAATGATTGTGGGGATTTCAGCAGAGAGAAAGTAGGGTAGCCAGGCAGAGAAGTAATCAAGAAAGGCTGATACTGGTCCAGGGGGCCGGTAGATGACAGCAATTCTTAGAGAAATGGGAGAGAATAGACGAATGCAATGTGCCTCAAAAGAGGAGAGTGTCAGAGAGGGAGGTGGGTGAAGTACCTGATAGGTGCTGCATGGGGCTAGAAGGATTCCCACTCCACCTCCCTTCCGTCCACATGGTCTGGGGGAGTGAGTCCAGAGAAGGCCCCCATGGGAGAGGGAAGCAGGAGAAATAGTGTCCGATTCATGAAGCCAGGTTTCAGTAATGGCAAGTAGGTTAAAGGAATTTTTGATAAAGAGGTCGTGAAGGGCGGTGAGTTTGTTGCAGACAGAACGTGCATTCCACAGGGCACAGGAAAAGGGGGGGCTGGTTTTGGAAAGAGGAATAGAGACCAAGTTCTGTGGGTTACGGCTCCTGCCAGAGGGTGTAGGGGGATGGGAGCGATGGGCAAAGACAGATGATGGTGGCCCAGGGTTTGGGGATATGTCACCAGAGATTAGGAGAAGCAGGAGTGCGAGGGAGGTAATGTGGGATTGTGATTTATGTGAAGGGGCATGTCTCAGAGTACTGGAGGTTTTATCAGTGTATGGATGTAGAATGAGCAAGAGTTGGTAGGAGCAGTAGTAGAGAGAAGACAGAAGGCAGGGTGATATGTATAAGCAGGCGGGTGGAGAGGGGGGGTGAAGGTAAGAGAGTTTGAGGAGAGAGGACAGGAGTGTCAGAAGCAGTGGTAGAGAGTGCATGTTACAGAGAGGAAGGAGAGCTTATTAGAGAGACGGGTCACCTGCAGTCTGTTAGGTGCTTTCCTGTGCAGATTACTGTATTTGTTTGCTTCGTGCAATCGCTGAAGTGCAGAGATTGAAGTGCATATCACTTGTAGAAAGAATCACTTAGAGAAAGAAGCCCCTCCAATGTGCTCACCCCTTAAGGATGCTCAAATTTATACTGTTATAAGGGTGGGGTTGAAGTTCGTTAATTAATCATGAGTGACTATAAGAATGCCTAATAATCAAAGTGGACTTTTTGCTTCTAAAGTCAGGAAAGCAAAAGGCCAGAGGCCATGATAAGATCAACACATAAAACTTAGGTAAGACAGTCTGGAGCAACAAATGATGTCATGGTTGTGCACACAGGGCAATAGATAGAGAAGGCCACATACCAACACATACACACAGAGACAGCAAGCAGATCCCAATTTCAGTTAACCACTTCAGCCCCGGAAGATTTTACCCCCTTCCTGACCAGAGCACTTTTTACAATTCGGCACTGCGTCGCTTTAACTGCTAATTGCGCGGTCATGCAATGCTGTACCCAAACGAAATTTGCGTCCTTTTCTTCCCATAAATAGAGCTTTCTTTTGATGGTATTTGATCATCTCTGCCGTTTTTATTTTCTGCGATATAAACGGAAAAAGACCGAAAATTTTGAAAAAAAATGATATTTTCTACTTTTTGTTATAAAAAAAATCCAATAAACTAAATTTTAGTCATACATTTAGGCCAAAATGTATTCGGCCACATGTCTTTGGTAAAAAAAATGTCAATAAGCGTATATTTATTGGTTTACGCAAAAGTTATAGCGTCTACAAACTAGGGTACATTTTCTGGAATTTACACAGCTTTTAGTTTATGACTGCCTATGTCATTTCTTGAGGTGCTAAAATGGCAGGGCAGTACAAAACCCCCCCAAATGACCCCATTTTGGAAAGTAGACACCCCAAGGAAATTGCTGAGAGGCATGTTGAACCCATTGAATATTTTTTTTTTTTGTCCCAAGTGATTGAATAATGACAAAAAAAATAAAAAATTTACAAAAAGTTGTCACTAAATGATATATTGCTCACACAGGCCATGGGCATATGTGGAATTGCACCCCAAAATACATTCAGCTGCTTCTCCTGAGTATGGGGATACCACATGTGTGGGACTTTTTGGGAGCCTAGCCGCGTACGGGGCCCCGAAAACCAAGCACCGCCTTCAAGATTACTAAGGGCATAAATTTTTGATTTCACGCCTCACTACCTATCACAGTTTTGAAGGCCATAAAATGCCAAGATGGCACAAACCCCCCCCCCCAAATGACCCCATTTTGGAAAGTAGACACCCCAAGCTATTTGCTGAGAGGCATGGTGAGTATTTTGCAGCTCTCATTTGTTTTTGAAAATGAAGAAAGACCAAAAAAAAATGTTTTCTTTTTCTTTTTTCAATTTTCAAAACTTTGTGACAAAAAGTGAGGTCTGCAAAATACTCACCATACCTCTCAGCAAATAGCTTTGGGTGTCTACTTTCCAAAATGGGGTCATTTGGGGGGGGGGGGGGTTTGTGCCACCTGGGCATTCCATGGCCTCCGAAACTGTGATAGGCAGTGAAGAGTGAAATCAAAAATTTACGGCCTTAGAAAGCCTGAAGGCGGTGCTTGGTTTTCGGGGTCCCGTGCGCGGCTAGGCTCCCAAAAAGTCCCACACATGTGGTATCCCCGTACTCAGGAGAAGCAGCAGAATGTATTTTGGGGTGTAATTTCACATATTCCCATGGCATGTTTGAGCAATATATCATTTAGTGACAACTTTGTGCAAAAAAAAAAAAAAAATTGTCTCTTTCCCGCAACTTGTGTCACAATATAAAATATTCCATGGACTCGACATGACTCTCAGCAAATAGCTTGGGGTGTCTACTTTCCAAAATGGGGTCATTTGGGGGGGTTTTGAACTATCCTGGCATTTTATGCACAACATTTAGAAGCTTATGTCACACATCACCCACTCTTCTAACCACTTGAAGACAAAACCCTTTCTGACACTTTTTGATTACGTGAAAAAATTATTTTTTTTTGCAAGAAAATTACTTTGAACCCCCAAACATTATATATTTTTTTAAAGCAAATGCCCTACAGATTAAAATGGTGGGTGTTTCATTTTTTTTTTCACACGGTATTTGCGCAGCGATTTTTCAAACGCATTTTTTGTGGAAAAAACACACTTTTTTAAATTTTAATGCACTAAAACACACTATATTGCCCAAATGTTTGATGGAATAAAAAAGATGATCTTAAGCCGAGTACATGGATACCAAACATGACATGCTTTAAAATTGCGCACAAACGTGCAGTGGCAACAAAATTAATACATTTTTAAAAGCCTTTAAAAGCCTTTACAGGTTACCACTTTAGATTTACAGAGGAGGTCTACTGCTAAAAATACTGCCCTCGATCTGACCTTCGCGGTGATACCTCACATGCATGGTACAATTGCTGTTTACATTTGACGCCAGACCGACGCTTGCGTTTGCCTTAGCGCGAGAGCAGGGGGGACAGGGGTACTTTTTTTTTTTTTTTTCTTTATTATTTTTTTGCTTTTTTATCTTATTTTTAAACTGTTCCTTTCATTTTTTTTTTTTAAATCATTTTTATTGTTATCTCAGGGAATGTAAATATCCCCTATGATAGCAATAGGCAGTGACAGGTACTCTTTTTTGAAAAAATTGGGGTCTATTAGACCCTAGATCTCTCCTCTGCCCTCAAAGCATCTGACCACACCAAGATCGGTGTGATAAAATGCTTCCCCAATTTCCCAATGGCGCTGTTTACATCCGGC
The DNA here is from genome assembly GCA_037952835.1 of Lithobates septentrionalis. Taxonomy (NCBI): domain Eukaryota; kingdom Metazoa; phylum Chordata; class Amphibia; order Anura; family Ranidae; genus Lithobates; species Lithobates septentrionalis. The sequence continues at coordinate 473,477 of JBBDGP010001934.1, read as the reverse complement.
GACATCTAAGTCATAAAATGCTCATAGCTTCCGGTTTCTTAGGCCATAGAGATGTTTGGAGCCACTCTGGTCTCTGATCAGCTCTATGGTCAGCTGGCTGAATCACCGGCTGCTTTCTCAGGTTCCCTGTTGAGACAGGAGAGCCAGAGAAAAACACGGAAGACGGTGGGGGGGGGGCATTCCCTCCCACTGCTTGTAAAAGCAGTCTAGAGGCTAATTAGCCGCTAGGATTGCTTTTACATGAAAGCCGACCGCTGGCTGAAAAGAATGATACCAAGATGATACCTAAACCTGCAGGCATCATTCTGGTATAAAAGTCAAAGTCGTGAATGGCGTACCTGAAGACAAAAAAATGGTTAACAATAAAGCACAGTAAACAGTAAAGTATAAAAAATTGCATACCTGAAAAGCAAACATGATAAAACATAATAACAATAAAACATTGCAGAATAGAACACAGTAAAAAAGAGCAGAACAATAGAGAGAATAGAGAGAGAGAGAACAATAAAACGAAAACTATTTTTTTTTTATTTTTGTTTGTGTTTTTTTTGCAAACTTGTAACTTTTATAACTGTAACCGGTTCCAGGTTCGGGTCTCTCAAAATGCGATGGCATCTTGGGAGACCCTGTGAAAGTATGCCTAGTCTGTGCAATGCTGTACCCTACGCTAATACTCAACTAGTGAATGGTAGCGTTCAAAACATTCACCAATGCAAAGACCAGGATTGTCAGGACAGGAGGGACAATAATAGCGGGTGTCACGCCTATATCCGCGCTAGCTGCAGACACAACATCTTTTTTGGGGGGGTTCGTTGGGTAGGGGTACTCGGGAGGACATAAAAATGCCTCTCATGCAGCCGACTGCATTTGGTTGGGGATGTGAATGGGGGAAGTACGGGCGCTGCAGAAGCGGTGGGTTCCCAATTAGGATTGGCGAATGCAGCAGGAAGGGCATTATGGGCACGACGGGCCTGTGTTTGTCTTTTTGGTGGCAGCGGGACACTACTTGTGCTTGCCACCTCACCAGCTTGAACTGCACTTATGGGACTCGCCACGTCACAAAGTGTTACTGCAGTGCTGGTTTGACTACGACCGGGGTGTACTAGGCCGCTGGCGCTTGCCAGTTCACCAAAACGCTACAAAAAAAACTGTTAGTGATCGCAGGGATCAGGCCTGACTCTGCGAACGCTGCAGTTATGCGTTTAGTGTTTTGTAAGTGACAGTGATCGATCGATACTGCACTTGGGTGGGCTGGGCTGGGCCGGGCGGAGGGGCAAAACGCAGGTGCTAGCAGGTATCTGGGCTGATCCCGCTAACACTGCGTTTTTGGGAACCCTAAATTGCTGGGGACGCTAGTATAGATCTGATTGGATCAGATATTGATCCGATCAGATACTATACCACTAAGGGAGGTGTACGGTGCGTGCGTGGGTGTTAGCGGTACTGGCGCTAATCTGACGCTGCCTGGGGCTGGTGCTTGCCAGTTCACCAAAACGCTACCAAAAAAACTGTTAGCGATCGCAGGGATCAGGCCTGACTCTGCGAACGCTGCAGTTATGCGTTTAGTGTTTTGTAAGTGACAGTGATCGATGGATACTGCACTTGGGTGGGCTGGGCTGGGCTGGGCGGAGGGGCAAAACGCAGGTGCTAGCAGGTATCTGGGCTGATCCCGCTAACACTGCGTTTTTGGGAACCCTAAACTGCTGGGGACGCCAGTATAGATCTGATCGGATCAGATATTGATGCATTCAGATACTATACCACTAAGGGAGGCGTATGCTGCGTGCGTGGGTGTTAGCGGTACTGGCGCTAATCTGACGCTGCCTGGGGTGACGCATATCACCGCCGGGCGATCAGGGGGCTAAACCTTTATTCGGTAATGAACGGCGGGTGCCCTGACACTATATAAAATAAACAAACTAACCAGCGTCACCCGTAACACTTATACGGTGATCAGTGGTGAAAGGGTTAACTAGGGGGCAATCAAGGGGTTAAAACATTTATTAGGTAGTATATGGGGGTCCCTGACGCTATAAAACGCTGACGGCGAACCTAAATATTTACCTCCCTAACTAGCGTCACCAGCGACACTAATACAGCGATCAGAAAAATGATCGCTTAGCGACACTGGTGACGGGGGGTGATCAAGGGGTTAAAACTTTATTAGAGGGGGTTAGGGGGGTACCCTAGACCTACAGGGGGCTAATACTCACTGCCCTACCACTTCTAACTGTCACAAACTGACACTATGCAGTAATCAGAAAAAAAAAAAAACCTGCTTGGTGTCAGTTTGTGACAGGGGGGGGGTGATTGGGGGGGGATCGGGGGGCGATCGGGGGGGGATCGGGGGTGTTTAGTGTGCCTGGCATGTTCTACTGTGTTGTGTAGTGTTGTGCACTCACTCACATGTCTTCTCTCCTCGGGCCGGAACGGAACTCCCGAGCCAAGGAGAGATGACATCACATCCTCTGCCTGTGTGTACTATACAGAGGCAGGGGATGTTTCTCATTGGCTGGGAGCGATCGCGAGGGGGGGCCACGATCGGATGGCCTCCCCATCGTCTCTCAAATCTCCCAGCCAAATGCCGACCGCCGCTGGCACCGGGGGGGGTCCGATCAGACCCCCCGCCCGCGGGAAGGCAGTCACGTATCAGGTACGTGATTTTGCCTGCCCGTGCCATTCTGCTCACGTATATAGGCGTGAGGCGGTCGGCAAGTGGTTAACGGTGGAAGATGTGGTTTAGCTGACACATACCAACACATACACACAAAATATTTACAAAAATGTGAGGGGTGTACTGTGTATATATATATATATATATATATATATATATATATATATATATATATATATATATATATTATATATACATATATACATATATGTATATACATATATGTATAGTGGCAGAACAAGCCCATGCCACTGTTTAATATGAGGGTTTACACCAGAGTTTGTAAGAAGCAAGTATACTAATGAGGCAGGTGTGTGTGCTGGCTTCATATGAGTTCCACCCAAAGGGGTCAGTGTGTGAGAGGTGCTGTGGGTGAGAGGTTCTGGTGTGCTCCGTGGTGTCCAGGTTGGGACAGAGCAAGGCCTCAGCCTGAGGGACAGTTCATGAAGTACAGAGCAACTAGGGAGCTGTAAGGAAAATGCAGAGCTGAAGTGCAGTGTACATAAACACCGGGATGTGTTTCATGGTCAGGTCGACCTAAAGGCTGCATTCACACCTTAACGTATTGTTTCAGGAGGAAAGTCACGTGATTTTACCGTGATTTTTACCGCGATTATATACAGGTCAAAAAGGTCACCAATGTAAAAAGCAGAAAAACGCCTGTAATCTGCTTAAAAAAGAAGCTTGTGTACTTTTTTGAGCTTCAGGCGGTTTGCTTCAGGCGACAGAACGCTCAGATGTGAACACGGGCCATTTAAATGAATGAGATTTTGCTTGTTGGGCGTTTTCAAAACTTTTGAGATGAGCGTTTTCAGAGCTAAAAACACTGGTGTGAATGGGCCCAAAAGGTACTGATGGTCAGGAAGATCCTGAAGAGGTACTTGAAGCATTAAAGCTGCCACAAGAGAGCCAGGGGGCTGGATTTTTTTGTTTGATTCATAATAATGCGTGTGAAGACACGCCTGTATGAATTTTGACTTTCTTTTAAATAAATGTGCGCAGGAAATCCCTGAAAACTATAGCCGGCGTCGAGTAAACGCACTGTTTTGGCATGCAAGGATCTGGAACTCTGTCATCTCTGCATGCACCAATCCACCATTTGTGACATATTGGGGTTTCTTAGCTTAAAGTGATTGTAAAGGATTGTTTTTTTTAAATAACAAACTTGTTAGACTTGCCTCCCCTGTGCAGCTCGTTTTGGTCAGAGTGGCCCCGAACCTCCTCTTTTGGGGTCCCCTGGCGGCTCTCGCGGCTCCTCCCCGCATCAGACAACACCCCAGGAGAAGCGCTCTCCTGAGGGGGTTACCTTGTGGGCACGCTCCCGAGTCCAGCATTTGCGTCCACAGACACGAATGCCGGACTCGACCCCGCCCCCCGCATCATTGGATTTAATTGACAGCAGCGGGAGCTAATGGCGGCGCTGCTATCAATCTATCCAATCAAGAGCCCGTGGAGAGAGGGACAGCGTGTCCCCACCGCAGAGATGAAAGGGCTCAGGTAAGTATAAAGGGGGGCTGGGGGGGGCAGTGACTGCCAGGTGCTTTTTCACCTTAATGCATAGGATGCATTAAAGTGAAAAAACGCAAGGGTTTTAATGGTAATGCCAAAACAGTGATTTAGTATATATACACACACACTTTATTACCAAAAGTATTGGGACACCTGCCTTTACACGCACATGAACTTTAATGACACCCCAGTCTCAGTCTCTTAAAGCAAGGTCCATAAAAACACGGATGAGTGAGTTAGGGGTGGAGGAACTTGACTGGCCTGCACAGAGTCCTGACCTCAACCCCATAGAACACCTTTGGGATGAACTAGAATGGGGACTGCGACCCAGGCCTGACCTCACAAAAGCGCTTCTGGAAGAATGGTCAAACATTCCCATAGACACACTCCTAAACCTTGTGGAGATCCTTCCCAGAAGAGTTGAAGCTGTTATAGCTGAAAGGTGTGGGCCAACTCAATGTTGAACCCTACGGACTAAGACTGGGATGGCGTTACAGTTCATGTGTGTGTAAAGGTAGGCGTCACAATACTTTTGGTAATATAGTGTATATTTCGACCCATAGACCTCTGCTGGAGCTGTAAAGTGCAATCACTGTATCATACTACTAAACAGGAAGCCAAACCCGCCTATGTACTGAATATTATTGCATATCTTCATAAGTCTTCATAAGTCTCTCTGCCTTGTCTTGTTTTTCTGGCTCCAGCCTGGTTTTCTTGCTCTGAATAGTATGCACATCCAGACTGTAAAGCAATCAATGAGGTTAAATGGTGGTTTCAATTGACCGCAAGGAGATGGAATTAAAAAACTGACTCCAATCTAATGTGGCAGAAAATCCAACCAATTTTAACAAGACTGCCAGTTTTTTTTCTCATTTTAATTTGAGTGCAATTAAAAATGTTTGTATTCAAAGGTACACTTGATCACTACAAGTCCATATTTGACTACATAATCAAGCAAATTCTGCTGGTCCATTACCCATGTGGGTGGTAGACTGCTTAGTTTCTGATCAAAATTGACTGAAAATTGCCATGTGTATGGCCAGCCTAACTGCAGTTCCCGCAGTGTGCTTGCTCACAGCAACCCCAGCAGGGAAGTATTGCAAGCAGGGAAGCAAAAAGATATCTACATTTCTGTATGCATTCAGGAATAAAAGGCAGGAATGCAGAATAATTGCGTTCCAGGCAGGGCCATCCTAATGCATGGGCCCCCCTGGGCACTGCCCAAGTGCATGGGGGCCCTTGATAATCTTGTTTTACATCATATTTGCCAACTGTCCCAGATTTGCTGGGACAGTCACGGTTTTTACTAAGCTGTCCCGGCATGACCGTGTCCCGGGTAGCATCCCAGGAAACTGCTCTGTGCCCTTCTGATCCCAGTATTGTGCCCTTCTGATTCCCCTTCCCCTCACCCCCCATCTTTCCTTAGTGTTTAACCACTTCCTGCCCGGCCTATAGCAGATTGACGGCCAGGCGGTGGTTCAGTTATCCTGACTGGGCATCATATGACGTCCAGCAGGATAACATGCCGCCGTGCGCCCGTGGCGCATCGCGGCGATCAGTGGAGCGGTGTGTCAGTCTGACACACCGCTCCACCGATCTTGGTAAAGAGCCTCCGGCGGAGGCTCTTTACCACGTGATCAGCCGTGTCCAATCGCTGCTGATCACGATGTCGATAGGAAAAGCCGTTGATCGGCTTTTCCTCACTCGCATCTGACAGACGCGAGTAGAGGAGAGCCGATCAACGGCTTTCCTGACAGGGGGGGTCTGCGCTGATTGTTTATCAGTGCAGCCCCCCCTCAGATCACCACACTGAACCACCAGGGACACCACTAGGACCACCAGGGAAGGGGGCAACATGTGGATGGCCAGGTATGTACCCCATGGCTATCCACATGTGCCCAGTCTGTGCCCAATCTGTGCCAATCAGTGCCCACAAATGATTGGCGCAGATTGGCACCATTATATTTCAGTGATGCCCAGCAATGCCACCCATTAGTGTCATCAGTGCCACCCATCAGTGTCCATCGGTGCCACCTGTCCGTGCCCATCCGTGCCCATCAGTGCCCACCTATCAGTGCCCATCAGTGCCACCCATAAGTACCCATCCGTGCCACCTATTAGTGCCACCCATAAGTACCCATCAGTGCCACCCATAAGTACCCATCAATGCCACCTACGAGTGCCCATCAGTGCCGCCTATGAGTGCCCATCGGTGCCACCTATGAGTGCCCATCAGTGCCGCATACCAGTGCCACCTATCAGTGCCACCTACCACTGCCCATCAGTGCTGCCTATCAGTGCCCGTCAGTGCCACCTCATCAGTGCCACCTCATCGGTGCCCGTCAGTGCAGCCATATCAGTGCCCGTCATTGAAGAAGAAAACGTACTTATTTACAAAAAATTTTAACAGAAACAAAGAAAAACTTGTTTTTTTTTTCAAAATTTTTGGTCTTTTTTTATTTGTTGCGCAACAAAAAAAAACACAGAGATGATCAAATACCACCAAAAGAAAGCTCTATTTGTAGGAACAAAATGATAAAAAAATTTGTTTGGGTACAGTGTTGCATGACCGCGCAATTGTCATTCAAATTGAAACAGCACTGAAAGCTGAAAATTGGCCTGGGCGGGAAGGTGTCTAAGTGCCTGGTATTGAAGTGGTTAAAATAGATTTTATTGAAAGTACCAATAAAGACTGTATATGTTAAATTCTATCAGCTATTTATACTTTCATTTTTGAGAGTAGGAGTGTAAATTGGGGCAGGCTGGTAGGGGCCCCAGTGCATTACTTTGCTCAGGGGCCCATGATGCTATTAAGACGGCCCTGGTTCCAAGCATATATCCCTGAACGTATACGACGCTAAACATGAGTACCACTTGGAACAGCATTCAGCCATGTCCAGCTGCAGCATATTTCAGCCTGCCATAGACTTTGACTTGCTGCAGGCAGCAAGGCCTCCTGGGTGCAGTAAAACGCAAGGATTTCACGCACAGGAGCTCGTCGCCCCATGTGTAAGGGGCCTTAAAATTTCGTTTGTTCTCCTTCGATTTATTTTGTCGCTACGGTCCAAAAAAACGATCATTGGTTTGACCCCATTACCTATTCCAAAATCAAAAAAATGGTGCAAAATGAATTTTTTTCTAACAAAATTCTACTGGTGCATGACCAGCTTTAGGAGTAGTCACCTGAAAGTGGAATCCTAATTACATCCTCCCCGTCCCCTGATAAGATTCATTGCTTTCTTATATCTTGGCTGCCATTTATCGGATTTTTCTCCGGTTATCTTGCGCTTGCACCGCACTCCAGGGATTAGTATAATGGATGTGATCTGTTTCCAGCTGCTTGAACAGAATCTGAAACACTGACAATGTCCCCGGTGTATAGTGTATCTGCTGTCCTTTTCTGAACCATCTCGCCCCTTTCCCAGCATGCATTCTGTCTTGTTGACGTCTGCTAGTTCTTATTTTGCTGGTTGTTCACAGTTCACCAGTATGACAATGGTTCTGATTCATCCAGCTGCAATGACACTTAAAGGACAACTTCTCTTCTAGTGAATGTGTAAAAATGACACTGCTCCAGGCAAGCACATGGAGCAACCAGCCACGTCTGTACAGGTACTGCAGGATCCGTCCTCCAAACATATATATGCATAAGTTGTATCCTGCAGTTTTCCTTTTATTTTTTGCTGAACTGCAACAGGCTTTATTGGTACCAAATTAGGTCAGACAGATGTTCTCTCTCCCATAAGATGTGACTGACGCGTTTCACCCAATGGGCTTACTCATAGGTAGTCATAGAGCTTGTTGCAGCTCACCAAAAAATACAGCGGAGTGCATCTTATATGTTTGTATCACTTTTTGTGAAGTTGTCCTATAAGCCTCGTGCACACAGTAGGGCTGGGGAAAAAATCGATTGAAATCTTGAATCGAGTTGAGAGGTCAAATTCATTCAAAATTTAAGCAAATCGATTTTCTTTAGATTTTTTTTTTTCACCGCGCCGGTCCTGAGGAGCTGCAGGCAGGAGTTTTTAGGCGAGGCCGCGGCTGCGGTGTAGTCCGCGGCTTTGGCCTAGTCAGCCTCGCCTAAAAACTCCTGCCCGCAGCTCCTCAGGACCGGTGCGGCGGTGTCTAAAAAAAAAAAAAAAAACTTGATTCAAATCGTTTTTTTAGAAAATTTCAGATTTTTTTTTTTTTTTTGTGGAAAATCTCCCAGCCCTAGCACACAGGTGTATTTGCCTGTACAGCATAAAAAAAAAATGGGCGTGTTTCAGTGCCTGGGAGGCACAGGTGGTGCACATAGCCTGCTGACAGCAGCCTGGCAAAATCAAAGACAACTGAAATACACTTCAGCTGTATACAGTGGGGAAAATAATTATTTGATACCCTGCAGATTTTTATCATAGGTGTATTTTAAATGATAGAGCCAGAATATCAACCAAAAATCCAGAAAAAAAAAATACATGATGCAAATGTTATAAATTGAGTTGCAGTTCAGTGAGTAAAATAAGTATTTGATCCCCATGCAAAATATGACTTGGTGGAGAAACCCTTGTTGGCAAGCACAGAGGTAAGACGTCTCTTGTAGTTGGTGACCAGGCTTGCACACATCTCAGGAGGAATTTTGGTCCACTCTTCTTTACAGATCTTCTCTAAATCCTTAAGGATTCTTGGCTGTCGTTTGGCAACTTGAAGTTTCAGCTCCCTCCATAAATTTTCTATAGGATTAAGGTCTGGAGACTGGCTAGGCCACTCCATGAGCTTAATGTGCTTCTTTTAGAGCCATTCCTTTGTTGTCTTTGCGGTATGTTTTGGGTCAATGTCATGTTGAAAGACAAGACTCATCTTCGGTGTTCTGGCTGAGAAACAGCCCCAAAGCCTAATGTTTCCACCTCTAAGCTTGACTGTAGGGATGGTGTTCTTCGGGTCATAGTTAGCATTCTTCTTCCTCCAAACACAGCGAGTCCCCCTCCTCAATTAGGGCACATGTACAGTCATGCCAATGAACATCTAAATGATTCAGAGAAGGATTGGGAGAAAGTGCTGTGATCAGATGAGACCAAAATTGAGCTCTTTGGCATTAACTCGATACGCAGTGTTTGGAGGGAAAAAAAAGCTGACTATGACCCTAAGAACACCATCCCTACAGTCAAACATGGAGGTGGAAACATTATGCTTTGGGGCTGTTTCTCTGCTATAGGTACAGGCTGACTTTTCCGCATTGAGGGGCCAATGAACGGGGCCATGTATTGTAAAATCTTGGATGAGAACCTTCTTTCCGCAGCCAGAACACTGAAGATGAGTCGTGAATGGGTCTTCCAGCATGACAATGACCCAAAACATACCGCCAAAACAACAAAGGAGTGGCTCAAGAAGAAGCACATTAAGGTCATGGAGTGGCCTAGTCAGTCTCCAGACCTTAATCCTATAGAACATTTATGGAGGGAGCTGAAACTTCGAGTTGCCTGGAGACAGCCAAGAAAAGTTAAGTATTTAGAGAAGATCTGTAAAGAAGAGTGGACCAAAATCCCTCCTGAGATGTGTGTAAACCTGGTCACCAACTACAAGAAACGTCTTACCTCTGTGCTTGCCAACAAGGGTTTCTCCACCAAGTCATATTTTGCATGGGGATCAAATATTTATTTTATTCACTGAACTGCAACTCAATTTATAACATTTGTATCATGTGTTTTCTCTGGATTTTTGGTTGATATTCTGTCTTCATCGTTTAAAATATACCCATGATAAAAATTATAGACCCTTAATTTCTTTGTAAGTGGGCAAACTCACAAACTCTGCAGGGGATCAAATAATTATTTTCCCCACTGTGTGTCTGTAAGCACATTTTAGCGATACTTTCAGTCAGGGACATACACCTTGAATTTTTACCTTCCGCGATCAGGACATATACCACTGTACTTGCAGGGCCGTCTTTAGCGCAGGGCAAACGGGGCACTTGCCCTGGGCCCAATCTTTGTTGGGGGGGCCCACGCTAGCTGTGAATTGGGGCCCCGATGACAGCTTTGAAGACCGCGCAGAGGATACGGCAGGATGTATTCCACGCTAGCCAGCTGAGAGGGGGCGGGTCCGGGAGCTCCACTGACGCTCCGACCCCGCCTACGTGCAGCCTGTATACTCGGAAAAGAGCGTCTGTAGTGAGAGCCAGTGATCGGAGTGGGAGCATCAGTGGAGCTTCCGGCCCCGCCCCCTCTATACTGGCTGGTGAATATAGACGTCCGGGGGCGGGGCCGGGAGCTCCAATGACACTCCCACTCCGATCACTGTCTCTCACTTGAGACGCTCTATTCCGAGTACACAGGCCAGAGGCGTAACTAGAATCTTCAGGGCCCCGGTGCAAGAAACCATGAAGGGCCCCCACCAGTGGCATTGCTAGGTCTACAAAAGATCTCGGGCTAGAGCCCATAGCAGCTAAGTAAGGAATGTCATACACTTTTGCGGGCATACACACACACACATATATATATATATATATATATATATATATATATATATATATATATATATATATATATATATATATCTCGTTACATATCTGAATGCAGATCCCCCACTTACATCAGGGTCCCCAGGGATCCACCACCTACATCAGGGTCCCCAGAGAGCCCCCCCTTACATCAGGGTCCTTAGAGAGCCTCCCCCTATATTAGGGTCCCCAGAGAGCCCCCCCTTACATCAGGGTCCTTAGAGAGCCTCCCCCTATATTAGGGTCCCCAGAGAGCCTCCCTCCTTACATAAGGGTCCCCAGGGATCCCCCCCCCTTACATCAGGGTACCCAGAGAGCCCCACTTACATCAGAGTTCCCAGGGAGCCCCTCCTCACATCAGGGTCCCCAGAGATCCCCCCCCTTACATCAGGGTCCCCAGAGAGCCTCCCCTTATATCAGGGTCCTTAGAGAGCCTCCCCCTACATTATGGTCCCCAGAGATTCTCCCCTTAGATCAGGGTCCCCAGAGAACCCTCCTTACATCAGGGTCCCCAGGGACCCCTCCTTACATCAGGGTCCCCAGAGAGCCCCCCCCCTACATTAGGGTCCCTAGAGAGCCTCCCCTTACATCAGGGTCCCAAGAGAGCCTCCCTACTTATATTAGGGTCCTCAGAGCCCCCCTCATTACATCAGGGTCCCCAGAGAGCTCCCCTTAACATCAAGGTCCCCAGAGAGCCCCTCCTTACATCAGGGTCCCCAGAGAGCCTCCCCCTACATAAGGGTACCTAGAAAGCTTACCCTTGCATAAGGGTCCCCAGTGAGCCTCCCCTTACATCAGGGTCCCCAGAGAGCCTCCCCTTACATCAGGGTCCCCAGAGATCCTCCCCTTACATCAGGGTCCCCAGAGATCCTCCCCTTACATCAGGGTCCCCAGAGAGCCTCTTCTTACATCAGGGTCCCCAGAGAGCCTCCCCTTACATCAGGGTCCCCAGAGATCCTCCCCTTACATCAGGGTCCCCAGAGATCCTCCCCTTACATCAGGGTCCCCAGAGAGCCTCTTCTTACATCAGGGTCCCCAGGGAGCCCTCCATACATCAGGGTTGCCAGAGAGCCCCCCCTACATTAGGGTCCCTAGAGAGCCTCCCCTTACTTCAGGGTCCCCAGAGAGTCTCCCCTTACATCAGGGTCCTTAGAGAGCCTCCCCCTATATTGGGGTCCCCAGAGAGCCTCCCTCCTTACATCAGGGTCCCCAGGGATCCCCCCCTTACATCAGGGTACCCAGAGAGCCCCACTTACATCAGGGTTCCCAGAGAGCCCCCCTACATTAGGGTCCCCAGAGAGCCCCCCTACATTAGGGTCCCCAGAGAGCCCCCCTACATTAGGGTCCCCAGAGAGCCCCCCTACATTAGGGTCCCCAGAGAGCCCCCCTACATCAAGGTCCCCAGAGAGTCCCCTCCTTTTGTCAGGGTCCCCAGAGACCCCTTTCCTTACTTTAGGGTCCCCAGAGAGCCCCCCTAACATCAGGGTCCCCAGAGACGTAAGCTAGCAAGTGGGTGTGGTGCTGCGCTAATACTGGTAACTAAACAAATGCATGAGTGCAACCGTGCTACAATGTTGATGAGTCAGAGGCTAGTCGCCTAATGTGAACGTGGGGTGTGAATAATCATCAAACACCATTGTAAGAGAATAAAAATATAAATATACTCCGCCCAGTGTAAAAAGTGACTAAATTGGGTAAAAGTGTCCGGACTTTAAAAATTGTAATAATAGCATTAACATAAGCAGTTAAAAGGCATGCAGTGTTGGACTAAACATATAGTGCATATGTAGGCAAGTGGGTGACTAAAACATTTATAGCACAATATACAACTTTCAGAAAAATAAAAATAAAACAAAAAAGTGCAATGTTACACTGTACGTCCGGAGAGATCACAATGCCTGTGGTAATGCAAAAAAGTGTCCAGTGCAAACAATAAGTGCTCAAAAATTGTCTAAAGACATAAATACAGTCCAAAGAAAGGTGGCTTGTGTAACAGCAAAATCTCCAATGATTCACCAATCCTCAAAGTGCCAAACAGTGAGATGCAAGCAGCAAACTGGATTCTAAAATCAGTCACTTTGAATAGGTGAGGAGTGTGAAGTGTATAGAGCAGTCCTCTTCATGCAGCAATCCTACACTGGTGGATAATGGCCCCTTACCTCATTATACTGAGGTTACAGCATAAGTCAGTCACCGCTTATGGCAGCTCCTATGGAGGTTGGTCCTGGGTCCCGGACTATGCCTCTATATGCCTCAGGTCCACAGGGGGCATGGCGGCCGAAAGGGGAAAAAGGATGCCATATAGTGTAGTCATTTTTAAAACATCTAAACTTTATTCAAAGGTAAAAGAAGGTACTCACACAGTAATAACGGCAGAGGGCGCATATAACCAAACGAGCGGCGAGCTCGTACACTGCTGACAGTGGAAGGTGCCTGTCCCTGGGACTGACTTATGCTGTAACCTCAGTATAATGAGGTAAGGGGCCATTATCCACCAGTGTAGGATTGCTGCATGAAGAGGACTGCTCTATACACTTCACACTCCTCACCTATTCAAAGTGACTGATTTTAGAATCCAGTTTGCTGCTTGCATCTCACTGTTTGGCACTTTGAGGATTGGTGAATCATTGGAGATTTTGCTGTTACACAAGCCACCTTTCTTTGGACTGTATTTATGTCTTTAGACAATTTTTGAGCACTTATTGTTTGCACTGGACACTTTTTTGCATTACCACAGGCATTGTGATCTCTTCGGACATACAGTGTAACATTGCACTTTTTTGTTTTATTTTTATTTTTCTGGAAGTTGTATATTGTGCTATTAATGTTTTAGTCACCCACTTGCCTACATATGCGCTATATATATATATATACACTGCATGCCTTTTAACTGTTTATGTTAATGCTATTATTGCAATTTTTATAGTCCGGACACTTTTACCCAATTTAGTCACTTTTTACACTGGGCGGAGTATATTTATATTTTTATTCTCTTACAATGGTGTTTGATTATTATTCACACCCCACGTTCACATTAGGTGACTAGCCTCTGACTCATCAACATTGTAGCACGGTTGCACTCATGCATTTGTTTAGATACCAGAATTAGCGCAGCACCACACCACTATACTGACTACATGGTAGCGCAGGAATAATACACTTTACAGGGCCCCCAGAGAGTCTCCCCCTTACATCAGGGCCCCCAGAGAGCCTCCCCCTTACATCAGGGCCCCCAGAGAGCCTCCCCCTTACATCAGGGCCCCCAGAGAGTCTCCCCCTTACATCAGGGCCCCCAGAGAGTCTCCCCCTTACATCAGGGCCCCCAGAGAGTCTCCCCCTTACATCAGGGCCCCCAGAGAGTCTCCCCCTTACATCAGGGCCCCCAGAGAGTCTCCCCCTTACATCAGGGCCCCCAGAGAGTCTCCCCCTTACATCAGGGCCCCCAGAGAGTCTCCCCCTTACATCAGGGCCCCCAGAGAGCCTCCCCCTTACATCAGGGCCCCCAGAGAGCCTCCCCCTTACATCAGGGCCCCCAGAGAGTCTCCCCCTTACATCAGGGCCCCCAGAGAGTCTCCCCCTTACATCAGGGCCCCCAGAGAGCCTCCCCCTTACATCAGGGCCCCCAGAGAGCCTCCCCCTTACATCAGGGCCCCCAGAGAGCCTCCCCCTTACATCAGGCCCCCCAGAGAGCCTCCCCCTTACATCAGGGCCCCCAGAGAGCCTCCCCCTTACATCAGGGCCCCCAGAGAGCCTCCCCCTTACATCAGGGCCCCCAGAGAGTCTCCCCCTTACATCAGGGCCCCCAGAGAGTCTCCCCCTTACATCAGGGCCCCCAGAGAGCCCCTCCTTACATCAGGGCCCCCAGAGAGCCTCCCCCTTACATCAGGGCCCCCAGAGAGTCTCCCCCTTACATCAGGGCCCCCAGAGAGTCTCCCCCTTACATCAGGGCCCCCAGAGAGTCTCCCCCTTACATCAGGGCCCCCAGAGAGTCTCCCCCTTACATCAGGGCCCCCAGAGAGTCTCCCCCTTACATCAGGGCCCCCAGAGAGTCTCCCCCTTACATCAGGGCCCCCAGAGAGCCTCCCCCTTACATCAGGGCCCCCAGAGAGCCTCCCCCTTACATCAGGGCCCCCAGAGAGTCTCCCTTACATCAGGGCCCCCAGAGAGTCTCCCCCTTACATCAGGGCCCCCAGAGAGCCTCCCTCTTACATCAGGGCCCCCAGAGAGCCTCCCCCTTACATCAGGGCCCCCAGAGAGTCTCCCCCTTACATCAGGGCCCCCAGAGAGCCTCCCCCTTACATCAGGGCCCCCAGAGAGCCTCATCCTTACATTAGTGTCCTCAGAGGGCCCCTTCCTTACAATAATGTCCCCTGAAAGCCCCCCCCCCTACATCAGGGTCCCCAGAGAACCCCCCTTACATTAGGGTCCCCAGGGAGCCTCCCTCCTTACATCAGGGTCCCCAGGGATCCCCCCCCCTTACATCAGGGCCCCCAGAGAGCCTCCCCCTTACATCAGGGTCCCCAGAGAGACCCCCCCTCCCCCAAGACATCAGGGTCCCCAGAGAGCCCCTTCTTACATTAATGTAACCAGAAAGCCCCCCCCCCCCCCTTACATCAGGGTCCCCAGACTGCTGCCCCCCCCCCTCCTTCAAGAGGTTCCCCATGTACCTGGCTGGTGGAGGTGGGAGGCGGCGATCAACAGCTCTATAGTGTCCACAGGCAGGGAATCTCCATGTGGCTTGTAGTTCTCCCTGAAAGTGAAACTGATACCTGCACGGCCCCTCCCCTCCTCTCTCCACTGTTTACACTGACACTGGGGAAGAGACAACTACAAGCTGCAGGGAGATCCCACCGCATACAGGCACAATAGAGCTGCCGATCGCTGCCTCTCACCTCCCCCCACTGCATTACAAACGGCAAGCCAGAGGTGTAGGGAGAAATGCCAGGTCTTGGGCCCCCCCACAGCGCCAGAATGGCAGGGCCCAGTCGCAAGTGCGACTGCAGCGACCCCTATTGTTCCGCCACTGACACAGGCTGCACGTGGGCGGGGTCAGAGCGTCAGTGGAGCTCCCGGCCCCTCCCCTCTCAGCTGGCTAGCGCGGGAATAGATCCACCCGTGTCCTCTGTGCGCTCTGCAAAGCTGTCATAGGGGCCTCAATTCACGGGTGACGCGGGCCCCCCAACAAAGCATCAGTGTTGTAGTGAGAGCAGAGAGTGGAAGCCCCGCCAACAAACATGGATGTATGTAGTTAGTTTGGCTGGCCAGGTATGTTCTTACACCCATAAAATGCTTGAATGTTTAAACCCTGAGCTGTTATTCAACTGTAAAGCTGTGCATTGCTGAAAGTTCTCTGACCATCTCCTGTATAATGTCTGCAGTCTCTGATTGTCTCCTGCAGTATGTCTGTAGTCTTTAATTGTCTCCTGTAGTATGTCCGCAGTCTCTAGTAATCTCCTGCAGTATGTCCGCAGTCTCTAGTAATCTCCTGCAGTATGTCCGCAGTCTCTAGTAATCTCCTGCAGTATGTCCGCAGTCTCTGATAATCTCCTGCAGTATGTCCGCAGTCTCTAGTAATCTCCTGCAGTATGTCCGCAGTCTCTGATAATCTCCTGCAGTATGTCCACAGCCTCTCTAATTGTCTCCTGCAGTATGTCTGCAGTCTCTGGTAATCTCCTGCAGTATGTCCGCAGTCTCTGGTAATCTCCTGCAGTATGTCCGCAGTCTCTAGTAATCTCCTGCAGTATGTCCGCAGTCTCTAGTAATCTCCTGCAGTATGTCCGCAGTCTCTAGTAATCTGCAGTATGTCCGCAATCTCTGGTAATCTCCTGCAGTATGTCCGCAGTCTCTAGTAATCTCCTGCAGTATGTCCGCAGTCTCTAGTAATCTCCTGCAGTATGTCCGCAGTCTCTGATAATCTCCTGCAGTATGTCCACAGCCTCTAATTGTCTCCTGCAGTATGTCTGCAGTCTCTGGTAATCTCCTGCAGTATGTCTGCAGTCTCTGGTAATCTCCTGCAGTATGTCCGCAGTCTCTGGTAATATCCTGCAGTATGTCCGCAGTCTCTGATTGTCTCCTGCAGTATGTCTGCAGTCTCTGGTAATCTCCTGCAGTATGTCCGCAGTCTCTGATTGTCTCCTGCAGTATGTCCGCAGTCTCTGATCCTCTGCTATAGTATGTCTGCACTCTCTCACACTCTCCTGTAGTATGTGTATTAATGTGCCCCTTTACTTGCTCAATTATTTGGGATTGCTCCACTGCTCAGTGAGAGATAATGATGTGCATTAACCTCTAGCAACCAATCAGCGAACAGTAGTGATCAGTAAGTGGTAATGATGTGCTGTAACCCCTAGCAACCAATTAGTGAGCGCTAATAATGTACATTAACCTCTAGCAACCAATCGGCAAGCAGAAATGATGTGTTGTAACCTCTAGAAACCAGCCAGTGAGCAGTAAGGATAGGCTGTAAGCTCTGGCAAACAATTGCAATCGCTGCGTGATCTGCTGCAGTAAACTGATTTTGAGTCTACCTGCTATTTTTTGTATGTCTCAGAATGGAGGGGGGGGGGGGGGGCCAAGAAAATGTTTGCCCAGGGCCCAATCAAAATTAAAGACGGCCCTGTGTACTTGTATGGTCCTGAATGCGAGTAACACTCGGATGTGCTTACAGCCACATAGAGCAAAAGCCTGATTTTTTTATGCTGTGTACCCGAATGCACCTGTATGCACATGGCCTAAATGTTTCCTCGACCCCCCCATGAGATGCAGCCACCAACCTTAATACTTATCTTCAGCGCTCCTCCTAAGTTCTTTACTGTCCCAGCAGCATCCAGAGCCTACTGCACCTGCCCCCCACTTGGCTAATCCAATGGCTGATCCATAATTATGGTGGCCCCCAGCCAACTACAGGAATATGGCTCCAGCCATAGGAATTTATTGGCCAAAAGTTATGCATGTACAGGAGGAGATAGGCCAAGCGGGGAATCTTTTCTGCAAAGGTTGTGCAACGTCAGGCAGTGAGGCACAGTTAACTAAGGAGCAGGGGCAAGGGTAAGTATTTAGGTAGGTGGCTGATGTTTAGAAAGGTGAGGGACACATTAAAAGGATAACTCTGTCCTTTAAGGCATGTTTAATAGCAGACTTTAGCATGTCTTAAGTGCTCTGTACTGCTATGACTGCCCACGTGACTGCAGGAGGACCCCCTGGAATTTTGGGGTGAACCTTTGCAGATGGGTCTTCCAATGAAATTGATGGATATTGTGCATAGTATGCATGGAAGGCACACTGTCTGGCTGGGTAGGTTTTGAAGACAAGGCCTTGTGGCACCAGGAGCCTCCGAGTGCAGATCACAGGAGCCTTGTGGTTTAGTTAAGTATATCCTATTTGTGAAAATGGTCACCACAAGGAATGGTTAGGAAGGATAAATGCAGTAAAAGCACACTCATTCTTTAAAATAGATGTAAACTCAATCACTAAAATCTCATATAATGAGATTATACCTTGCCCTACGCAGTTTAATCGCAAAAGAAGGCAAAAAGCCTTGATCCCTATGTAGCACCCTCTAGGTAGATAGGTGCTAGAGAGGTTGCTAGAGTAGGAAAATTTAGGCAGGCCTAGCTGGTTGCTATGCCTGTTTTTTTTTTATTCTGGGCTGGGAGTGACTCAGGATAACAGCTGGTGACTCACAGGCAGGATTATTAAGACCTCCTTCTTCTTTCTAAAGCCTTCTGGAAGGTACTAGAAAGAGAGGAGAGGAGAAGTGGAACTCCCTGGGTTACTCTAAGGAGTCCTGACCAATCCCCAACTTGGATTGGCAGGGGGCAGGCTTCCTTAAGTACCCAAGATCAGCCCAGCTGGGGAGGAGTTGAAGTTGTTCAGAGCTTGAAAGCTTGAAGATGGAGTGCTAGGCTGTCGGGGCCTTGGAGGGAGCTCCCCAGTCTGGTGGGGGGGGTGGTGACCTAGGGCCTGGGGCTCGGATGCGGACAGAGCCCTTCAAGGAGGTGTGAAGGTTCTGGACAGGAGGCACAGGAGGAGCTAGAGAGGACAGCAGGAGCTAGCATTGCCAGGCAAGTCTACAAGGAGAGAAACAACTGGTTGCAGCCAGGAGAGGGCTGGTGAGTGACATGCACAGTTGGGAGGACTGGGGAGGCACACCTGAGAGGACTGGGAGCATGCAGTCTGGGATGGGTGCAGAGCCAGTAGTGTGGACTGTGATGTCATGGGCAGTGGAGAAGAGTAGCTGCAGCCAGGAGGGATGGCAGGGCCTGAAGATTGGTTACTGGGCTTAGTAACTGAAGTTAGGGCAACTAGCACAAAGAACTTTTCATTGCTACACTAAAGGGGCCCACGGTCCCTGGCTGCAAAAGGCAGTTGCTAAGCCCTGGCTGAGCCAGTGTCAGGCCTAACCATGTGGTGCTAGCTGTGCCTGGAAGCTCAAGCAAGTAGAGTGCTAGAGGAGCTGAGGAGTAATATTCTGCAGAAAGATTTGTCCTGGAGGAAGAGAGGCCTGTATGTACCTGAGTGTATATAAGTTGTCCCAATTGATTGTTCTAAAATTCTCTGGGCATCCCATACTTCCTATACCCTATCCAAGTTCAAACCCCTCAATAAAACCAAAAACACCAAAGCTATTGGACTGTTCATTGCCTTGGAGTGCCTGAGGATTGAATGCCGGGCTGGGCAGGGTGACAGGTGGGCCACAATACTTAGCAGCCCCTATGGGGGTACCGCTACACCTATTATGCCAGTTCACAGAAATGAGCGTTGGAAAAAGTACAGCATGCAGCATAATGCAAAACAATCCATCACATTGCATTGTAGCCAATAGAATTTAATAAATGGTCATTTTGGGAGAGATTTACTAAAACTGGTGCACACAGAATCTGCTGCAGCTGTGCATACTGACCAATCAGCTTCGAACTTTGACTCGTTCAATTAAGCTTTGACAATAAAACCTGGAAGCTGATTATGACATTTCGATCAATTTACCACAATAAAAAAGAAAAAAGTAAGCCGTTGACCTCTACTTCAATCGCTGCATTGGCACTGTTCCTCCCAACGCACTCCAACGGCTTTGCGTTCAGTAAAAGAGTCCCTAAAGGGATCCCTATAAAGTTGTCTCATCCACAGCTCATGTGTACCTAGTAAGCTAAAACAGTTCCTGAGTTGCCCAAGAAATGCAGATGTCTCTGGATGAAGGGTAATCAAATGTGAAAAAATACAGTACTTGATCCATAGCATGACTGGCTATGGGCCAGCAAAAATGTATTGAACACTTAAATACCTTTCACCCATTTCTGGGGCCGGGCTAGGGGATAGGCAGAAGAGGCAACTGCCTTGGGCACTTCAGTAGCAGAGGGGAAAAGAGCAGAACCTACAACCTATGCTGCTGAAGTACTTTAGAGCTAATGGGAAAGGGAAAAGGACACTTTGACCTTTTTATTTTTGGGTGCTAAAGGACCTTGTTCCACCACTGCCCATAGCCACTGATTTGCCTATGTCCACGTAAGCTTGGTGATAACATTGAACTATGCCACTGGACACATTTAGTGCAACCTATGGCGCTGAAATAGTTCAGAGCTCATAGGAAGGGAGGGGACACTTTGGCCTTTTCTTCTTGGGTGGTAAAAGACCTTGTTCCACTATTGCCCATAGGCACTGATCTGCCTTTGTCCACATAAGCTTGATGATAATATTGATTCCACTGGACACGCCCAGTGTAAAATATGTAGTTCAGAGCTCATGCGAAGGGAGGGGACACTTTGGCCTTTTCGCCTTGGGTGCTAAAGGAATTGTTCCACTGCAGCCCATGTCCACATAAGCTTGATGATGACATTGAACAGTGCCACTGGGCACAGTGTTGTCCCACCTAAACCCTCCAGCTGTATCATTTTGCTTTTGCGGTAATGGCGTTACACTATCACCATGAAACAGATCCATTATCTTCCGTTATCCAGTCTCCTCTCTTGTGGTTCACAGGAAAAGTAAATTGCTTGTACAGAAGAAGCCAGTTCCAGAGGCAGACCTTCTCCCCTCCGGAGGGACTGCAAATTTGTGTTACTCATCTTCAAAAGCTTTCTGTTTAACACTGCGGCTGTCAGGAAAGCTGTTAACACAGAAGGAGAGACATTGTCTTCTCCACCTTTTCAGAATCTACTAGAGAGAGAGAGAGGAGGAGGTAGAAGAGAAGAGATCCGAGAAGCAAAATAGGTTTTGCAGATCCTTCATCATGCAAATCCCAGGAGTTCAGTGGCCGGTGTGCCTTAAAATTGCATATGATGTCTCATTTTTTTGTGCTTTTGAAGTGAAGAGAAGCATGGGTCCCCTGGCTCCTTACAAATGGCCGCTTGCTCCTAGATTAGATTGAGCGCCTCCTAAACTCTACATTATTTTGTCCTTTTCTGTCTATGATGATCGAGGTTGTCTTCATACTTCGTGCTCCCCTAGGCCAGCTGTTGTATGTCGTCCCAGATTTTAAATTATGTGAACTGCATTACTTCATTACATTACCCTGGTACACTGCACAGTACAGGGTACAGCGGGTTCTGCAAAATGTAATATTCACCTAAACAAGCCCTGATATATGCTTCAAAAAGCTTTATAGACTAGAACTGACTTTAAAATACCATCACCTGTATATATATATATATATATATACAGCGGGGACGGAAAGTATTCAGACCCCCTTAAATTTTTCACTCTTTGTTATATTGCAGCCATTTGTTAAAATCATTTAAGTTCATTTTTTTCCTCATTAACCACTTCAGCCCCGGAAGGATTTACCCCCTTCCTGACCAGAGCACTTTTTACAATTCGGCACTGCGTCGCTTTAACTGCTAATTGCGCGGTCATGCAATGCTCTACCCAAACGAAATTTGCGTCCTTTTCTTCCCACAAATAGAGCTTTCTTTTGATGGTATTTGATCACCTCTGCCGTTTTTATTTTTTGCGCTATAAACGGAAAAAGACTGAAAATTTTGAAAAAAAATGATATTTTCTACTTTTTGTTATAAAAAAAATCCAATAAACTAAATTTTAGTCATACATTTAGGCCAAAATGTATTCGGCCACATGTCTTTGGTAAAAAAAATGTCAATAAGCGTATATTTATTGGTTTGCGCAAAAGTTATAGCGTCTACAAACTAGGGTACATTTTCTGGAATTTACACAGCTTTTAGTTTATGACTGCCTATGTCATTTCTTGAGGTGCTAAAATGGCAGGGCAGTACAAAACCCCCCCAAATGACCCCATTTTGGAAAGTAGACACCCCAAGGAAATTGCTGAGAGGCATGTTGAACCCATTGAATATTTTTTTTTTTTTGTCCCAAGTGATTGAATAATGACAAAAAAAAAAAAAAAAAAAAAAAAAATTTACAAAAAGTTGTCACTAAATGATATATTGCTCACACAGGCCATGGGCATATGTGGAATTGCACCCCAAAATACATTCAGCTGCTTCTCCTGAGTACGGGGATACCACATGTGTGGCACTTTTTGGGAGCCTAGCCGCATACGGGGCCCCGAAAACCCAGCACCACCTTCAGGATTTCTAAGGGCATACATTTTTGATTTTACTCCTCACTACCTATCACAGTTTTGAAGGCCATAAAATGCCAAGATGGCACAAACCCCCCCCAAATGACCCCATTTTGGAAAGTAGACACCCCAAGCTATTTGCTGAGAGGCATGGTGAGTATTTTGCA
This sequence comes from Lithobates septentrionalis, assembly GCA_037952835.1. Lineage (NCBI taxonomy): Eukaryota > Metazoa > Chordata > Amphibia > Anura > Ranidae > Lithobates > Lithobates septentrionalis. Next base: position 451,116 of record JBBDGP010001934.1, on the reverse strand, counting down.
GCTCTCATTTGTTTTTGAAAATGAAGAAAGACCAGAAAAAAAAATTTTTTTTTTCTTTTTTCAATTTTCAAAACTTTGTGACAAAAAGTGAGGTCTGCAAAATACTCACTATACCTCTCAGCAAATAGCTTGGGGTGTCTACTTTCCAAAATGAGGTCATTTGGGGGGGGTTTATGCCACCTGGGCATTCCATGGCCTCCGAAACTGTGATAGGCAGTGAAGAGTGAAATCAAAAATTTACGGCCTTAGAAAGCCTGAAGGCGGTGCTTGGTTTTCGGGGTCCCGTGCGCGGCTAGGCTCCCAAAAAGTCCCACACATGTGGTATTCCCGTACTCAGGAGAAGCAACAGAATTTATTTTGGGGTGTAATTTCACATATTCCCATGGCACGTTTGAGCAATATAACATTTAGTGACAACTTTGTGCAAAAAAAAAAAAAAAATTTGTCTCTTTCCCGCTACTTGTGTCACAATATAAAATATTCCATGGACTCGACATGCCTCTCAGCAAATAGCTTGGGGTGTCTACTTTCCAAAATGGGGTCATTTGGGGGGGGGTTTGAACTGTCCTGGCATTTTATGCACAACATTTAGAAGCTTATGTCACACATCACCCACTCTTCTAACCACTTGAAGACAAAGCCCTTTCTGACACTTTTTGATTACATGAAAAAATTATTTTTTTTTGCAAGAAAATTACTTTGAACCCCCAAACATTATATATTATTTTAAAGCAAATGCCCTACAGATTAAAATGGTGGGTGTTTCATTTTTTTTTTTTCACACAGTATTTGCGCAGCGATTTTCAAACGCATTTTTTGGAGAAAAAACACACTTTTTTAAATTTTAATGCACTAAAACACACTATATTGCCCAAATGTTTGATGAAATAAAAAAGATGATCTTAGGCCGAGTACATGGATACCAAACATGACATGCTTTAAAATTGCGCACAAACGTGCAGTGGCAACAAAATTAATACATTTTTAAAAGCCTTTAAAAGCCTTTACAGGTTACCACTTTAGATTTACAGAGGAGGTCTACTGCTAAAATTACTGCCCTCGATCTGACCTTCGCGGTGATACCTCACATGCATGGTGCAATTGCTGTTTACATTTGACGCCAGACCGCCGCTTGCGTTCGCCTTAGCGCGAGAGCAGGGGGGACAGGGGTGCTTTTTATTTATTTATTTTTTTTCTTTATTATTTTTTTGCTTTTTTATCTTATTTTTAAACTGTTCCTTTCATTTTTTTTTTTTTAAATCATTTTTATTGTTATCTCAGGGAATGTAAATATCCCCTATGATAGCAATAGGTAGTGACAGGTACTCTTTTTTGAAAAAATTGGGGTCTATTAGACCCTAGATCTCTCCTCTGCCCTCAAAGCATCTGACCACACCAAGATCGGTGTGATAAAATGCTTCCCCAATTTCCCAATGGCGCTATTTACATCCGGCGAAATCTAAGTCATAAAATGCTCGTAGCTTCCGGTTTCTTAGGCCATAGAGATGTTTGGAGCCACTCTGGTCTCTGATCAGCTCTATGGTCAGCTGGCTGAATCACCGGCTGCATTCTCAGGTTCCCTGTTGAGACAGGAGAGTCAGAGAAAAACACGGAAGACGGTGGGGGGGGGGGGCATTCCCTCCCACTGCTTGTAAAAGCAGTCTAGAGGCTAATTAGCCGCTAGGATTGCTTTTACATGAAAGCCGACCGCTGGCTAAAAAGAATGATACCAAGATGATACCTAAACCTGCAGGCATCATTCTGGTATAACCACTCAAAGTCGTGAATGGCGTACCTGAAGACAAAAAAATGGTTAACAATAAAGCACAGTAAACGGTAAAGTATAAAAAATTGCATACCTGAAAAGCAAACATGATAAAACATAATAACAATAAAACATTGCAGAATAGAATACAGTAAAAAAGAGCAGAACAATAGAGAGAGAGAATAGAGAGAGAGAACAATAAAACGACAACTATTTTTTTTTATTTTTGTTTGTGTTTTTTTTTTTTTTTACACTTTTTTTTTTTGTAACTGTAACTTTTATAACTGTAACCGCTTCCAGGTTCGGGTCTCTCAAAATGCGATGGCATCTTGGGAGACCCTGTGAAAGTGCGCCTAGTCTGTGCAATGCTGTACCCTACGCTAATACTCAACTAGTGAATGGTAGCGTTCAAAACATTCACCAATGCAAAGACCAGGATTGTCAGGACAGGAGGGACAATAATAGTGAGTGTCACGCCTATATCCGCGCTTGCTGCAGACACAACATCTTTTTTGGGGGGGTTCGTTGGGTAGGGGTACTTGGGAGGATATATAAATGCCTCTCATGCAGCCGACTGCATTTGGTTGGGGATGTGAATGGGGGAAGTACGGGCGCTGCAGAAGCGGTGGGTTCCCAATTAGGATTGGCGAATGCAGCAGGAAGGGCACTATGGGCACGACGGGCCTGTGTTTGTCTTTTTGGTGGCAGCGGGACACTACTTGTGCTTGCCACCTCACCAGCTTGAACTGCACTTATGGGACTCGCCACGTCACCAAGTGTTACTGCAGTGCTGGTTTGACTACGACCGGGGTGTACTAGGCCGCTGGTGCTTGCCAGTTCACCAAAACGCTACAAAAAAAAGTGACAGTGATCGATCGATACTGCACTTGGGTGGGCTGGACTGGGCTGGGCCGGGCGGAGGGGCAAAACGCAGGTGCTAGCAGGTATCTGGGCTGATCCCGCTAACACTGCGTTTTTGGGAACCCTAAACTGCTGGGGACGCCAGTATAGATCTGATCGGATCAGATATTGATGCGTTCAGATACTATACCACTAAGGGAGGTGTACGGTGCGTGTACGGTGCGTGCATGGGTGTTCGCGGTACTGGTGCTAATCTGACGCTGCCTAGGGCGACGCATATCACCGCCGGGCGATCAGGGGGCTAAACCTTTTTTCGGTAATAAACGGCGGGTGCCCTGACACTATAAAAAATAAACAAACTAACCAGCGTCACCCGTAACGGTTATACGGTGATCAGTGGTAAAAGGGTTAACTAGGGGGCCATCAAGGGGTTAAAACATTTATTAGATAGTATATGGGGGTCCCTGTCGCTATAAAACACTGACGGCGAACCTAAATATTTACGTCCCTAACTAGCGTCACCAGCGACACTAATACAGCGATCAGAAAAATGATCGCTTAGCGACACTGGCGACAGGGGGTGATCAAGGGGTTAAAACTTTATTAGGGGGGGGGTAAGGGGGGTACCCTAGACCTACAGGGGGCTAAACTTTTATTTGGTAATAAACGGCGGGTGCCCTGACACTATAAAAAATAAACAAACTAACCAGCGTCACCCGTAACGGTTATATGGTGATCAGTGGTGAAAGGGTTAACTAGGGGGCAATCAAGGGGTTAAAACATTTATTCGATAGTATATGGGGGTCCCTGTCGCTATAAAACGCTGACGGCGAACCTAAATATTTACGTCCCTAACTAGCGTCACCAGCGACACTAATACAGCGATCAGAAAAATGATCGCTTAGCGACACTGGTGACGGGGGGTGATCAAGGGGTTAAAACTTTATTAGGGGGGGTAAGGGGGGTACCCTAGACCTACAGGGGGGTAACAGTCACTACCCTAACACTGCTAACTGTCACAAACTGACACTATGCAGTAATCAGGAAAAAAAAAACAACAAAAAAAAAAAACCTGCTTGGTGTCAGTTTGTGACAGGGGGGGGGGTGATTGGGGGGGGATCGGGGGGCGATCGGGGGGGGATCGGGGGTGTAAGGTATGCCTGGCATGTTCTACTGTGTTGTATGTGAGTGTTGGTGCACTTACATGTCATCTCCCCTCGGCGCTGGAACGGAAACTCCCGAGCCGAGGAGAGATGACATCACATCCTCTGCCTCTGTGTACTATACAGAGGCAGGGGATGTTTGTCATTGGCTGGGAGCGATCGCGAGGGGGGGGCCACGATCGGATGGCCTCCCCCTCGTCTCCCATCGCTTCCAACCAAATGCCGACCGCAGCTGGCACCGGGGGGGGGTCCGATCGGACCCCCCACCCGCGGGAAGGCAATCACGTTTCAGGTACGTGATTTTGCCTGCCCGTGCCGCTCTGCTCACGTATATAGGCGTGAGGCGGTCGGCAAGTGGTTAATGTACACACAGCACCCCATATTGACAGAAAAACACAGAATTGTTGACATTTTCGCAGATTTATTAAAAAAGAAAAACTGAAATATCACATGGTCCTAAGTATTCAGACCCTTTGCTCAGTATTTAGTAGAAGCACCCTTTTGATCTAATACAGCCCTGAGTCTTTTTGGGAAAGATGCAACAAGTTTTTCACACCTGGATTTGGGGATCCTCCGCCATTCCTCCTTGTAGATCCTCTCCAGTTCTGTCAGGTTGGATGGTAGACGTTGGTGGACAGCCATTTTTAGGTCTCTCTTGAGATGCCCAATTGGGTTTAAGTCAGGGCTCTGGCTGGGCCATTCAAGAACAGTCACGGAGTTGTTGTGAAGCCACTCCTCTGTTATTTTAGCTGTGTGCTTAGGGTCATTGTCTTGTTGGAAGGTAAACCTTCGGCCCAGTCTGAGGTCCTGAGCACTCTGGAGAAGGTTTTCATCCAGGATATCCCTGTACTTGGCCACATTCATCTTTCCCTCGATTGCAACCAATCATTCTGTCCCTGCAGCTGAAAAACACCCCCACAGCATGATGCTGCCACCACCATGCTTCACTGTTGGGACTGTATTGACAGGTGATGAGCAGTGCCTGGTTTTCTCCACACATACTGCTTAGAATCAAGGCCAAAAATTTCTATCTTGGTCTCATCAGACCAGAGAATCTTATTTCTCATCATCTTGGAGTCCTTCAGGTGTTTTTTAGCAAACTCCATGCGGCTTTCATGTTTTGCACTGAGGAGAGGCTTCCGTCAGGCCACTCTGCCATAAACCCCCGACTGGTGGAGGGCTGCAGTGATGGTTGACTTTCTACAACTTTCTCCCGACTGCATCTCTGGAGCTCAGCCACAGTGATATTTGGGTTCTTCTTTACCTCTCTCACCAAGGCTCTTCTCCCCCGTTAGCTCAGTTTGGCCGGACGGTGAGCTCTAGGAAGGGTTCTGGTCGTCCCAAACGTCTTCCATTTAAGGATTATGGAGACCACTTTGCTCTTAGGAACCTTAGGTGCAGCAGAAATTTTTTTGTAACCTTGGCCAGATCTGTGCCTTGCCACAATTCTGTCTCTGAGCTCTTCAGGCAGTCCCTTTGACCTCATGATTCTCATTTGCTCTGACATGCACTGTGAGCTGTCTTATATAGACAGGTGTGTGACTTTCCTAATCAAGTCCAATCAGTATAATCAAACACAGCTGGACTCAAATGAAGGTGTAGAACCATCTCAAGGATGATCAGAAGAAATGGACAGCACCTGAGTTAAATATATGAGTGTCACAGCAAAGAGTCTGAATACTTAGGACCATGTGATATTTCAGTTTTTCTTTTTTAATAAATCTGCAAAAATGTCAACAATTCTGTGTTTTTCTGTCAATAAGGGGTGCTGTGTGTACATTAATGAGGAAAAAAATGAACTTAAATGATTTTAGCAAATGGCTGCAATATAACAAAGAGTGAATAATTTAAGGGGGTCTGAATACTTTCCGTCCCCACTGTATATATATATATATACTGTATATATCTATATCTAGAGATATAGATATAGATATTTTGGCATTTATTTTGACTGATCATGCCAAAAAACTGTCTTTTATTCAAGGATAGTGATCACCAATAGATAGATTCAGGCATTGCCTGAATCTATCTATGGCTGCCGCTGCCACCCCCTATTTAGGCGCCCGGCCCCTTTTTGTGTGGAGGGCGTCTGAATTACAGCGACAGGGGGTGCTTTTGAAGCACCTGATTAGAGCCATAGGCTCTAATAGGCGTCAAAAAAGGTGACCTGCGAGCGCCATGCTGGCACTCGCAGGTCACTCAGTCGTGTTAGAAAAGCGAATGACACACAGAGTGCAGAGCTGTAATTTATACAATATTTCTAATACATAGCATGTACATACCAAAAATGACACCCCAAAATAGATTATCCTACTCCTTCTGAGTACGGCGATACCACATGTGTGAGACTTCCACAGCCTGGCCACATACAGAGGCCGAGTACAGCCGAGTATGGCAGAGCATGGCTGAGTATAGCCGAGTATGGCTGAGCATGGCTGGGTATGGCCGAGTATGGCCGAGTATGGCCGAGTATGGCCGAGTATGGCCGAGTATGGCCGAGTATGGCCGAGTATGGCCGAGTATGGCCGAGTATGGCCGAGTATGGCCGAGTATGGCCGAGTATGGCCGAGTATGGCCGAGTATGGTTGCGCATGGCCGGGTATGACTGGGTATGGCTGGGTATGGCTGCGCATGGCTGGGTATGGCTGAGTATGGCTGGGTATTGTAGGGTATTGCAGAGTATGGCTGGGTATTGCACAGTATGGCTGGGTATGACTGGGTATGACTGGGTATGGCTGGGTATTGCAGAGTAGTGCAGGGTAGTGCAGGGTAGTGCAGAGTATTGCGGAGTATTACGGAGTATTGCAGGGTATTGCAGAGTACTGCGGGGTATTGCAGAGTACTGCGGGGTATTGCAGGGTAGTGCGGGGTATTGCAGGGTAGTGCAGAGTATTGCAGGGTAGTGCAGAGTATTGCAGGGTAGTGCAGAGTATTGCGGGGTAGTGCAGAGTATTGCGGGGTAGTGCAGAGTATTGCGGGGTAGTGCAGAGTATTGCGGGGTAGTGCAGAGTATTGCGGGGTAGTGCAGAGCATTGCGGGGTATTGCAGAGCATTGTGGGGTATTGCAGAGTATTACAGAGTATTGTGGGGTATTGCAGAGTATTGCAGAGTATTGCGGGGTATTGCAGAGTATTGCTGGGTATTGCATGTGACTGTATTTGTCACAGAGCATCGCTGTGGGCACTACAGATCCAGCCCACAGCACTGCTACCATCCGATCCCTCCCCCTCTCCTCCCCCTCTGTACCGATCGGTACACAGAGGGGAGGGAGGAACCGGCGTCATGACATGATGCCGGTTTGTGTACATGTGATCGCTCCGTCATTTGACGGAGCGATCACATGGTAAACGGCCTCGATCAGTGGCCGTTTACCGTTATCCGTGATGCGCCGGGTCCTCTGAACCCGGCGGTCACGGATGTTCTCGGTGCGCGCCCCAGGGGGCACGCGAGAGTAGGATTCCAGGAGGACGTCCATGGACACCCACCCGGAATAAACCGACCGGTCGGCATGTGGTTAAGGAGCACAATTCAACGAACAAAAAAGAGCTGCATGGTTGAGCTGCCAGAAGGAAGCCTTTACTGCGCCAATGCCACAAAAAAAGCCAGATGAGGCATGCCAAGGTGTTGTTGGGTATATTGTAACCAGGCTTCTTTCTGGCAACTTGACCATGCAGCTCTTTTTTGTTCAAGGTATCATCGTATTGTGCTCCTTAACCACTTCCCTACCCGCCCATTGTCATATGACGTCCACAGATGGGATCTCCCATCCTGGGCTGGCGTCATATGACGTCCTCGACTTCCCGGCGGTATAGGGGGCGCGCACCGGCTGCGTGACCGAGGAGCCGATGTGCGTGCCCGGCAGCCACAATGTCCACCGGGCACGAGTGGTCGCTCGTTACAGAGCAGGACTGTAGATCTGTGTGTGTAAACACACAGATCCACGTCCTGTCAGGGGAGAGGAGACAGATTGTGTGTTCCTAGTATATAGAAACACCGATCGGTCTCCTCCCCTTGTCAGTCCCCTCCCCCCACAGTTAGAATCACTCCCTAGGTAACACATTTAACCCCTTGATCGCCCCCTAGTGTTAACTCCTTCCTTGCCAGTGACATTTATACAGTAATCAGTGCTTTTTATTAGCACTGATCGCTGTATAACTGTCAGTGGTCCCAAAATGGTGTCAAAAGTGTCCGATCTGTCCACAGCAATGTCACAGTCACGAATGATAAAAATTGCAGATCACTGCCATTACTAGTAAAAAAAATAATAATAATAAACATGCCATAAATCTATCCCCTATTTTGTACGCGCTATAACTTTTGCACAAACCAATCAATAAACGCTTATTGCGATTTTTTTACAAAAAATATGTAGAAGAATACTTATCGGCCTAAACTGAGGAAAACATTTTTTTTTTTTTAAATTGGGATATTTATTATAGCAAAAAGTAAAAAATATTGTGTTTTTTCAAACCTGTCGCTCTTCTTTTGATTATAGCACAGAAAATAAAAACCGCAGAGGTGATCAAATACCACCAAAAGAAAGCTCTATTTGTGGGGGAAAAAAATGATAAAAATTTCATTTGGGTACAGTGTAGCATGACCACGTCATTCAAAATGTTCTGAAAAATGAAAATTGGCCTAAGCAGGAAGGGGGTGAAAATGCCCTGTATTGAAGTGGTTAAAAACAACCACACCATCTTTTTCCAGAGCAGTCTGTATTTCTCCTCAGGTTACCTGTGGGTTTTTCTTTGTATCCTGAACAGTTCCTGTGGCAGTTGTGGCTGAAATCTTTCTTGATCTACCTGACCTTGGCTTGGTATCAACAGATCCCCAAATTTTCCACTTCTTATTAAATGATTGAACAGTACTGACTGGCATATTCAAGGCTTTGGATATCTTTTTATATCCTTTTCCGTCTTTGTAAAGTTTCATTACTTTGTTACGCAGGTCTTTTGACTGTTCTTTTCTGCTCCCCATGGCTTAGTATCGAGCCTGCTTAGTGCATCCATGTGAGAGCTAACAAACTCATTGAGTATTTATACACAGGTACTACTTGCGATTTAAAAAGCCACAAATGTGAGAAATTAACCTTTAACCACTTGCCGACTGCCTCGCGCCAATATATGTTGGCAGAATGCCTCTGCTGGGCAAAACCCCGTATGGGTACGCTGTTCCTTTTAAGAGCCGCCAACCGGGGGACTCAATGCGCGTTGCCGACAGATGCGATCGTCGCCAGCTACCTGCGATCGCAGGCACGACCTCTAGCACGGGGATTTGTGCGTACTAAGTAGGAACAGCGATATGTCTTCTCCCCCAATCAGTCCTATCCCCATACAGTTAGAAACACTAACTAGGGAACACAGTTAACACCTCGATCGCCCCCAAGTGTTAACCACTTCCCTGCCAGTGACATTTTCACAGTAATCAGTGCATTTTTATAACACTGATCGCTGTATAAATGTCAATGGTCCCAAAAATGTGTCAAAAGTGTCTAATCTGTCCGCGGCAATATCGCAGTACCGCTAAAAATCGCAGATCATCGCCATTACTAGTAAAAAAAAAAATTGCCATAAATCTTTCCCATAGTTTGCAGATGCTATAACTTTTGCGCAAACCAAACAATATACGCTTATTGCGGGGTTTTTTTTACCAAAAATATGTAGAAAAATATATATTGGTCTAAACTGATGAAGAAATGTGTTTTCTAAAAACATTTTTGGGGATATTATATATAGCAAAAAGTAAAAAAATATATATATTTTTTTCAAAATTGTCGTTCTTTTTCTGTTTATAGTGCAACAAATAAAAACCGCAGAGGTGATCAAATACCACCAAAAGAAAGCTCTATTTGTGGGGGAAAAAAGGACACGTTTGGGTACAGCATTGACCGCGCAATTGTCAGTTAAAGCGACGCAGTGCCAAATTGCAAAAAGTGCTCTGGTCAGGAAGGGGGTAGAATCTTCCAGGGCTGAAATGGTTAATAACCATTTTAATTTGTTTGTGCCACCCTTTGTGTCTGTACCAAGGCCAAACATTCCAGGGTATGTAAACTTTTCATCAGGGTCATTTGGGTGATTTCTGTTATCATTATGATTTTAAAAGGGGCCAAAAAACTATGTGATAATAAATGGCTTCACGTGATCACTATCCTTGAATAAAAAACAGTTTTTTGGCATGATTAGTCATATTTTTAATATAAATGCCAAAATTTCACAATTTCTGCCAGGGTATGCAAACTTTTGAGCACAACTGTATGTATATCATCTTCCCTGAGTAACCATATACAGTATCTCACAAAACTGAGTACACCCCTCGCATTTATGTAAATATTTTATTGTATCTTTTCATGTGACAACACTGAAGAAATTACACCATATAGTTCGGGCTGGGTGTAACAAGATGTCCGCTACTGCTTTATTGAGGCCGAGTGCAAGGTGTACCAAGATGGGCGTCGCAGAGACAGCATAGAAAAATAAATCCTCTCGTGCCCATAAGTGCCAGCCATCAATCAGTGCTCATCAGTGACATCTATTAGTGCCATCCAGCCAGTACCCATCCAGCCAGTGCCACTGCCAGCCATCAGTGAGTGCCACCTATCAGTGCGTGCCACCTATCAGTGCCCATCAGTGCGTGCCACCTATCAGTGCCCATCAGTGCGTGCCACCTATTAGTGTGTGTCACCTATCAGTGCTGAATAATCAGTGCCACCTATTACTGCTCATCAGTCAGCGCCATCTATCAGTGCCATCCATCAGTGCATGCCACCTATCAGTGCCCAGCCATCAGTGTGTGCCACCTATCAGTGCCCATAAGTCAGTGCCACCTATCAGTGCCCATAAGTCAGTGCCACCTATCAGTGCTGCTTAATCAGTACCACCGATCAGTGCTCATCAGTGCTGCATATCAGTGCCACCTACTCCTGTCAGTGCCCAACAGTGCTGCATATTAGGGCCTCCTCATCAGTGCTACCCAATCCTATCAGTGCTGCATATCAGTGCCTCCTCACCAGTGCAGCCTATCAGTGCCACCTCAGTGCAGCCTATCAGTTCCCCATCAGTGCAGCCTCATTAGCACACATCAGTGAAGGAGAAAAAGTACTTATTTACAAAATACTAAAAAAAAACCTCACATGACATTAAAAAAAAAAGTATCGGTAATCTGTATCGGCGAGTACTTGAAAAAAGTATCGGTACTTTTACTCGGTCAAAGTGGTATCGGGACAACCTTGGTTGTAACACTAACGAATTACATGACACCGGGGAGGGAAAATGGCTAATTGGGCCCAATTTGGACATTTTCACTTAGGGGTGTACTCACTTTTGTTGCCAGCGGTTTAGATATTAATGGCTGTGTGTTGAGTTATTTTGAGGGGACAGCAAATTTACACTGTTATACAAGCTGTACACTCACTACTTTACATTGTAGCAAAGTGTCATTTCTTCAGTGTTGTCACATGAAAAGATAGAATATTTACAAAAATGTGAGGGGTGTACTCACTTTTGTGAGATACTGTATCTTTAATGTGCCCTTGCAAGTTCTGAGGCTTAGACAAACCCAGTGGAAGGGGCAGTAACATGTCCCAAAAGGACCAGTTAGTTGTATATGGCCCCAGTAAGGCCAAAGGTGATCAGTCCCCACGGTCCCAGTAGCATGCATTTCCACCAAGGACAGCCCACCCATTTCATCTAAGAGACTGGCCTATGATGTCTATAGATGTTGGATTTTTGTACTGGTTAATCTTTCTATAGCTTGTTCTCTCCTCCGGTAATCATAATGCTTTCTCTTCTGCGCACATCTCTTTGGCCTTTCTTCTCATTTATTGTTAAATGTCAGCTTAATTGGAATTCATGTCAGACGGTCCAAAGCTGGCCGTGAAGGACTGTCTGATAGGAATACATATCCAGAAATTCATTTTAAATTGGCATTCTGAGATTACCGTGGAAATAGCAGTAATTTGTTTACACGGTGGAAAGCCATGAATGAAAAGTGATGTCATATGATAATAGAGGAAGAGCGCGTAAGTGGATGACTCATTCCCCCCCACCTACAGAGAGCACTAGGTCTGACTCCTTTCTCTTCTCTGTCCTAACCAATGACATCAGCTTCTTCTTCTCTTATATCCTCACATGTCCAAAAGAAGTAAAAAAAAAAGATCTTTGTTTAAGCCTACGTTTCCCTTTTTATATATTGTGTACCAGTAATGTACTTCCAACACTTGCCCCCATGCATTGTAGTGTGAACACATGCATTGCCTTGCAGTGTGCTGAAAACAAATTGCAGGTACATTTTTTTGCCCAAAGAAGTGGCAAAAAGGTGAATCAGTGCACACTGAAGATCACACGCACAAGTGTGAATAGACTCAATCATACTAAATTACCCTTCTTTCCTTATTTTCATCAAGCTTCACTTTGCTGTGTCCTCACTTTCTTTCTTGTAGCAAGGTCCTGGACCTCCAAAGGCCTAATGGTGACCTCCAGAGTCAGGGGTAGCTGACATCCGTCTTTGTAGAGTGGGTTACAAGGCATGGTGGGTGTAATGCAAGATGAAGTGATTGACGCCAGACACTTTTTGAATGCAAAAGAGATTTATTGTCTCTTAACAGAACTGTGGGAGAGTGGGTTAGGGCCAGGACACCCTTAAGTAGATGTAATGATAATTGGCAGACTTTGAGACTTCTATAGGTAGACAGCTATACTGTGGAAGGCCTCCAGCCGCATACCACTTCTGTATAGGTAGGACCGCTGTCTCCTATGGCAACAAATCTTGTAACAGTCACTAGCGGTAGTAGCACATAACTATTGGTAACAGAATAGTTCTCCTCGCACTCTACAGTCTCTCACTGTAGGTCTTCACTCACTGATCTCCCAGTCTCGCACTAGACTCCCAGACCCAATCGCCACTGGATCCCCTGAGCTCTTCCATTTCCATTACTCAGTATATTTTTCAAGTGTCACCCCCTCTTATCTACTGGGTCCCTGGCTTGTCACTCACAGATACTCCTCAAGCATCACCCCTGCTGACCTGCTAGGTCCCTGGCTTGGCACTTGCTGAAGTTTTCCCACTTTTTCACCGTCCCCGACTGGTGAGAAGACTGCTCTGGGATTCCAATCCTGCAGTCCCAATGCTTCTCTTGCTTCTGGATAGGCCCTCAGACAGCCTAGCAGCCAGGTGTCCCTGAGATAGGCCTTAGGATTCCGGCCTAGCAGCCGGGGCAGCATAACACACGTCCACCCAGACAGCCGCCGGGTGGCACAGAACCCTGATCACCTGACTCCACCCAAATAAATAGTCCAAGGGACTAAAGAAACCCCCACCAGTTGTCTGAGACACCCCATCCATTCGTAACCTGACCTTGCTAAGCCTTTGTCTATCTAATGTCACCAGCATAACGCTACCTAGCGACAGAAGAGAGAAGGTGCAGCAAGTCCAGAACTAGAGAGGAACCAGTGGATGTACTAACAATTAACCAGGGCAACTACTGCCTGGCAAATTAAATTTACTAGCAACCCTGCCTAAACACCAGGGTGTTACATGTTGATTTGTCAACCATTACTGCACAGCCCCCATTGGACAGAAGAGAAAGCTGAAAAGGAATTGTTGTAATGGACAGCAATGTACAGTGCATCTCACAGCAACCTCACAGGAAAATCATCACATGCTTGTGGAAGGGTCACTTTAGCATGCCTTACACACTTACATTCAGGGCCGTTTGAAGGAATTTGAGGGCCCCAAGCAAAATGGACATGGAGCCCCCCCCCCCGCACGCAAGCAAAGCCTACAGGAATCACAGCATAGCGATACAGTTTAAGTTCACCAACACTTTATATAAATAAAAAAGGTTTACAGTGCAAATACTGCTGTTGCATATAAAGTGCATACAATTTGAACATTTTCAACAATTGAGGAGGAGGGAGAGGGACAGAGGCTGCGGACATACTACAGGAGAGGGACAAAGGCTGCGGACATACTACAGGAGGGGGACAGAGGCTGCAGACATACTACAGGAGGGGGACAGAGGCTGCGGACATACTACAGGAGGGGGACAGAGGCTGCGGACATACTACAGGAGGGGGACAGAGACTGTGGACATACTACAGGAGGGGGACAGAGGCTGAGGACATACTATAGGAGGGTGACAGAGGCTGCGGACATACTACAGGAGGGGGCAGAGGCTGCGGACATACTACAGGCAGGGGACAGAGGCTGCGGACATCATAGTGTCCTCCTCACCCCCTCACAGTAGCCTCCTCCTCTGTCCACCATCATATTACAGTCTCCACACCAGTGTGTGCTGCTACTACATCAGGGGGACAGAGGCTGCGGACATACTACAGGAGGGGGACAGAGGCTGAGGACATACTACAGGAGGGGGACAGAGGCTGAGGACATACTACAGGAGGGGGACAGAGGCTGAGGACATACTACAGGAGGGGGACAGAGGCTGCGGACATACTACAGGAGAGGGACAGAGGCTGCGGACATACTACAGGAGAGGGACAAAGGCTGCGGACATACTACAGGAGGGGGACAGAGGCTGCGGACATACTACAGGAGGGGGACAGAGGCTGCAGACATACTACAGGAGGGGGACAGAGGCTGCGGACATACTACAGGAGGGGGACAGAGACTGCGGACATACTACAGGAGGGGGACAGAGACTGCGGACATACTACAGGAGGGGGACAGAGGCTGAGGACATACTATAGGAGGGGGGCAGAGGCTGCGGACATACTACAGGAGGGGGCAGAGGCTGCGGACATACTACAGGCAGGGGACAGAGGCTGCGGACATACTACAGGCAGGGGACAGAGGCTGCGGACATGATAGTGTCCTCCTCACCCCCTCACAGTAGCCTCCTCCTCTGTCCATCATCATATTACAGTCTCCACACCAATGTGTGCTGCTCCTGTGCTGCTTCCCTTTCACCTCTCCACAGTCCACAGGGCAGCACATCAGTGCCCTTCACTGTCCCCCTACATGCCATGGCTTCACCCCCCCTCCCCCCAGTAATGCCATGTCATCCTCTGTCGCCTGTCCCCAGACCCAGTAGTGTCAGCTGCTGTCCCCAGTAATGTCATCCTCTGCCCCAGTGTCACACTCTTCTCCTCACTTACCCCCCTCGACTCCTCCGCCTATGGCGTGTGCACAAAACGCGGCTGCCGTGTCTTAGCCAGGAACAAGTGTACTCTGGAATCTATTCAAAAAATGGCGCCGGGCGGCGCCATGAAGTTACTGCGCATGCGCCGCCCAGCCGAGCGAGTACGAGCTTTCCCAAGCCCTGCCGGCTTCAGAACGGCGCATGCGCAGTTACATGGTCCGCTCGCGGCCATCTTTTTTAGGGGCACCGCTGCCCGTAACGGACATTTACGGGGGGCGGTTGGCAACACTGGGAAGCGGTGGCTGGCGGCGCGGCTGGGGCCCCAGGCCAGCTCGGGGCCCCAAGCAATTGCTTGTTTTGCCTGTCCTTTCGCGACGGGCCTGCTTACATTGCAGCTTTATGAGTCTTATATAACTTAAATTAGATCGCATAATTAAAGGGAATGTTAACCCAAACAATGAACTTCTTCTGTTTGGTCCCTTTCGATCTACTCAATATACCACAGAATGTTTTTGGCTACAGTATATCTGTTTCAGAAGTGCAAAAAATACCTGTTGATTTTGCCAGAAATCTTTTGAGCTGATAAAGCCTAATACACACGATGAGGTTATCGGCCAAATGATATTCCATTTTTTTTGGGATGCTAGTCGCCATATTGCAAACAAATAGGTTACTAAAATACGAAAATTCTCGAACAGAATAAAAATTCGCAAGTCATGTTACGTATTTGTATTGTATTTTCAAACGAAAACTGTGCCGATTAAACGAAAATCGTATGATCTGGTATTGTACAAGAAAAATGTTCATGTTTGTCCCTTCAGAAAATTTTTAATGACAGCCGTGTACTAACGATCAGATTATCGTACAATCGCTTGAAAATCTGAATTTTTTATTTGATATTCTGATAGTGTGTACAGGGCTTAACTTCCTGTGCTCTCTATATGTCCACAAGGAGGGGTTATGGAGATAAGGAGGGGTTATGGAGATAAGGAGGGGTTATGGAGATAGGGAAGGGTTATGGAGATAGGGAAGGGTTATGGAGATAAGGAAGGGTTATGGAGATAGAGAAGGGTTATGGAGATAAGGAAGGGTTATGGAGATAAGGAAGGGTTATGGAGATAGAGAAGGGTTATGGAGATAGAGAAGGGTTATGGAGATAGGGAAGGGTTATGGAGATAGAGAAGGGTTATGGAGATAGGGAAGGGTTATGGAGATAGGGAGGGTTATGGAGATAGAGAAGGGTTATGGAGATAGAGAAGGGTTATGGAGATAGAGAAGGGTTATGGAGATAGGGAAGGGTTATGGAGATAGGGAGGGTTATGGAGATAAGGAGGGGTTATGGAGAGAGGAAGAGGTTATGGAGATAAGGAGGGGATATGGAGAGAAGGGAGGGGATATGGAGAGAAGGGAGGGTTATGGAGATAAGGGAGGGTTATGGAGATAGGGAAGGGTTATGGAGATAAGGAGGGGTTATGGAGATAGGGAAGGGTTATGGAGATAGGGAAGGGTTATGGAGTTATGGAGATAGGGAAGGGTTATGGAGATAGGGAAGGGTTATGGAGATAAGGAGGGGTTATGGAGAGAGGAAGAGGTTATGGAGATAAGGAGGGGTTATGGAGAGAGGAAGAGGTTATGGAGATAAGGAGGGGATATGGAGAGAAGGGAGGGGATATGGAGAGAAGGGAGGGTTATGGAGATAAGGGAGGGTTATGGAGATAGAGAAGGGTTATGGAGATAGGGAAGGGTTATGGAGATAGGGAAGGGTTATGGAGATAAGGAGGGGTTATGGAGATAGGGAAGGGTTATGGAGATAGGGAAGGGTTATGGAGATAGGGAAGGGTTATGGAGATAGGGAAGGGTTATGGAGATAAGGAGGGGTTATGGAGAGAGGAAGAGGTTATGGAGATAAGGAGGGGTTATGGAGAGAGGAAGAGGTTATGGAGATAAGGAGGGGATATGGAGAGAAGGGAGGGGATATGGAGAGAAGGGAGGGTTATGGAGATAAGGGAGGGTTATGAAGATTAGGCGATGATTTTTAGTATTTGGGGTTAGGCAGAAAAAGAGGTGTTTGCTTCTACCCCCCACCCCTCCCCTAACACTGGGAGCAACTGTGTTCCACTCCTTCTTCCCCTCCTCTCTGCATAGAACTGACACAAATGCTCGGCCAAGGCAAGTTCTCTTATTTATGGTGGTGCCATGTGCCAGAGGTTGGTTGGATCGTGTCAGTGCATCCAATTACCCTCTTATGTCTGTGGGCTCCTCCAGACTAATCCTATGATCTGCTGTAAATTACATTGCTATAACCGATGAGTGGCTGAGAGTAAAAACAGCTCACTGCTCACGGTTCTTGGAATTGAGTGTTGTCATCATCAGCCTAGGAGCAGTGAGAAGAAAGCAGCTGATCTATAACTGAGATCTCCCAATCCCCAGATAATCAGGACAAGAGATACATAGAGGGACTGCACTGAGGGCTCCATGGGCTTGGCTCTAAAAACGATGGCGGGCCTTTTCCCACCTCTGATCTGGTTTAGAAGGTACGACTCTCCATCATAGAGGTCAATGCTTTCCTTATAAAAGTGGAACTAAACGCTCTCAACATTAACTATACTGAATCCTTATGCTGCTAGCCTTAGTAGATGGACAGGACGGTATATTGTATTTACTTGTTTTAAACGTTTTTTTTTTTTTTTTTCATTTCTTCAGTTGCTTTCTGGTTTCTGGTCTAGTCCAAAATAATGTCATGCTTCCCAGCAGTCCTCATGGGAATTTTTTTTTTTTTCTTTCATCTGTAGGAGGGCAGGGGGGTCTTTCTCAGCTAAGCACATTCTCTTGCCTGCATGTCTGAGCTAAGGGCAGATGATTCATGTAGCATTTACTTCCTGGAATCCATCTACATTTAGCTCAGGCATGCAGGCTTCAATGGTTTCTCAATGGTGTGCTTTGAATATTATAAGGAATTAAATAGCGTTTTTAGTTTGTGGTGCTCAGATACAGTGTAGTTCTGCTTTAATGGATTGCTCCTAGCAGAATCTCCTAGACGGATTGACCATAGGGATGTGGGGGGTGGAGCAGTTGTAATAGGTGCAGGCAGTTTGCAGGGGGGGTTTATGGCACCAGTTGCTTGGCATCCACTTTCTCAATATATATATTTTTGGTAGGAAAGTCGTATCAGGGTTAGGATATTTGGGAGTTATATGTAATTTTCTAGCAAAAAATACTGATATAAACTTGTAAAAAAAAAAGTGCCAGAAAGGGCCTGGTCTTCAAGTGGTTATATATTGTACATTCATATCAGTCCTTGTCCTCTAGGAGCTTACAATCTAAGGTCCCCATCTCACATCCATACTAGAGCCAATGAACCTACAAGCGTGTCTTTGGAGTGTAGGAGGAAACCCAGACAATCACAGAAAGAACATACAAACTCCATGCAGGTAATGTCCTGGTTGAAATTCAAACCAACAACCCCAGTGCTACAAGACAGCACTGCTAACCACTAAGCCCCTGTGCCGCCCCAATAAATTCCATCTTCCTTGTTCTGACCAATCATAGTGTGTCCTGAGAGCATTGTGTGCATTGTACCGTAGCCTGGCAATTTATGCTCTGCAAATTAAATTCAATTTATGGCGCTGAGATGCCTCTTTACAAGTGTTCTGCCATGGCAAGCCCAATATGGGCTCTGTATCTCGTTATAATTGGTTGCTGAGTGCCATTGCTTATTACCATGGAATGATGTGACACCTATATATCACACCGGGTGAACGGACCGCGAAACGCTCGTGCACCGCGATATGTCTACCCTGTCATTTGCTGACAGTTGCAATGGAATTAAATGCAAATTGTATGCAAATGAGGAGAGGACAGATTTATCATCTACTTATCTAAACGAGAAAAATCTCTTTCTGTGACACGGGCGCTTTGGGAAATAAGAAAAACAATTTAAAGAAAAAAAAAAATGCATTTTTTTTTTTTTTTTACTCAGATGCATTAAAATCACGTTTGATGTTTTATTTCTATTAAGCCGCAGTGGAGACATTTTATGTGTTTAAAGGGAAGCTGACAACAAAGAAGCAGCAGAACGGCCAATGCTGACATGCTTTGAAAATGTATCTAAATGTTATATATTGCAGCTTGCCAGTCTTTAGATAAAAGCGGCACACAGTCTTTAGATGTGGTGGCTGCATTCGTTTGCTTTTTTAGGCTTTTTTTCCCTTTATTTTTACCTGGTTATCCTACCAGTAATACTTCTCTAGAAAGTACAGGCCGGCAACTCGACAGCTTCTCCATAATAATGATAATAAAAAATATTTATTTGAGCATTACAGTAAAAACGTCCAAACATGCTGATGCGTCTCGGCCTTAGGCCTTCATCAAAAGCATAAAAATATGACATTAACTCCTTCCCGCCGAGCGTACGCAGATGTGCGTACTCGGCTTTCGGGGGTTATACCGGGATGATGGCCGCAGCTGCAGGCATTATCCCGGTACCGTTTTGTAGAGCGGGCGATCGGCTATCCAAGTATAACAACCGATGCGGCTAAAAGCCGATCGACTGTTATACCGGAGGAGCGGGAGGAGACGTCCCCCCCTCCCACCGCCTCCCGCCGCTCTTACCGAGGTGTAAAGAGTACCTGTCACCACCTATTACTGTCACAAGGGATGTTTACATTTCTTGTGACAGCAATAAAAGTGATCAAAAAAATGTTTTTTATTAAACAATTTATAAATATAAAAATAAATAAAATAAATAAGAAAAAATTTTTTTTAAAGCACCCCCGTCCCCACGAGCTCGCGCAGCAAAGAAAAGGCATACGGAAGTCGCACCCGCATATGTAAACGGTGTTCAAATCACACATGTGAGGTATCGCCACGATCGTGAGAGCGAGAGCAATAATACTAGCACTAGACCTCCTCTGTAACTCTAACCTGGTAACCGTAAAAAAAATTTAAAGCATCGCCTATGGAGATTTTTAGGTACCGTAGTTTGTCGCCATTCCACGAGTGCGTGCAATTATAAAGCATGACATGTTTGCTATCTATTTACTCGGCGTAACATCATCTTTCACATTATACAAAAAAATTGGGCTAATTTTACTGTTTGGTTTTTTTAAAACTCATGAAAGTGTCCCTTTTCGCAAAAAGTTGCGTTTAAAACACCGCTGCTCAAATACCGTGTGATAAAAAATATTGCAACAGTCACCATTTTATTCTCTAGATTCTCTGCTAAAATATATATATATATAATGTTTGGGGGCTCTAAGTAATTTTCTAGCAAAAAATACGGATTTTAACTTGTAAACATCAAATGTCAAAAATAGGCTTAGTCATGAAAGAGTTAAAAACAAGTGTGTATATATATATATATATATATATATATATATATATATATATATATATATATATATATATATATATATATTAGGGAAGCAGCCCTTGCGAAGTATGAAGGGCATAAATCACTTAATTAAAAAATCAACCCATTAATTGCTTAATACTTTTCGTCCTAGATGTCAATGCTCACTCATCGTATTGTATCTATAGAGGAGCAGCATTGTCACCCTAGGAAGGGCTACAAATACCCCCCCCCCCCCATCTCTTCTCCATAACATAAAACAAGGGGTAATTATTATACAAGGAATCAATGGCATTCATAGCAAGATGAGGAGGGAGACTCTAAGGAAGCTGCTGAGTTAAAGAAACCTAATTATATCCATTCACTTGGGGTGTATTTATAAATAATTTGCATAATAATTCGCCCCCAGGGGAAGTGTATGTACATCCATTCTGTGCTAATGGGACAAAAAATAAATGTTATTGGGGTATTTCCTGTGCTGGTTAAATGTTTTTAATTGATTTAAGCAGGAAAATGCCACACTTGGCCACCAGATGGCGCAAAGTATCATAAGCAATTTTTATTTTACTTAGCACCTCCTAGCTGCCAAATGTGGTATTTTCCATTATAGATAAATGAAAAGCATTCAACCAGCACAGGAAATACCCTAATAACATTTATTTTTTTGCCCCATTTCCACCAAATGAATGTACACGCACATTCACTGAGTAAACTGCTGTGTAATTGTTTTATAAACACTCCCCTTAATGTATAGGTTTAAGGATTCAAAGTAGAGGGATGGGGATCTGTAGCTGGGATGGAGATAGCTGGGAACAGTGCCACACAGGAAAGTCATTAGCTGAAATGATTTCTGACAGGATCAACAGGTGTTCTGTGCACTTATCGAACAGATATAACAAAACATTTCAATGCTATATTTAGCAGACCAAATAAGAGACATTCATTTTTATGGTCTGCATACCCTTTAAAGTCCAACTTTAGGATATAAACCACCCCCTAATGAACATCACCTTAATTCGAGGAGAACTCCAGGCAATCATGTGACTAGCACAGTCCTCTTCCTGCAGCCAGTTGCAAAGAATGGTGCTCTGTCAGAAACCATGAAAACAGACCGAGACAGAAATACAGTTAAATCACACTTGTTTAATAATAAAGGTAAAAAGAACAACTGTAGTCAAAACATAGCCAAAGTTCAGTAACCGGAAATGGAAAGTCAGCCAAGCCAGAAGTCAGGGATCAATGTAGTGGAACAGCAAGCAGGATCTGAGCCAGAAGGGATGTCAGCAAAGCAAGTCTTGACCAGGATCACAGGCGATCGTTTCTGTGATGTTGACCAAGGCGAAGGCAGAGATCCTCTGGACTGGACGGCTTAATGCCGGCCATACACGGTTCGAATTTCGTAAGAATTTTCTTTCGAAAATCGTATGAAAGAATTTTCGTATGAATTTCGCATCATTAGTGGTCTGCAACAACGGCCGATTTTCGTGCGGAAATCAAATTTGAGGAATCGGACATGTTGGAAATTTTTAGAAAAACAAACTATTTTCTAATCAATGATGGGAGAATCGTGCGAGAAATGTAATAAGAAAAGAAAATTTACAGAGAGAAAAGAAGATTCCCGGCCAAGAAAATTATTTTCTGTAGCAACATGAGGTGAAATTGAAGGCTTGGTCGGCCGAATTTCGAAAATCAATGGTGGCGTCATCGGATCACAAAAAAAACGAACTTTCTGATTTTGAAAAGAAAATTTGTTCGAAATTCGACCGTGTATGGCCTGCTTAAGTAGGGAGGACTGACGAGCAGGATATCATCAACAGCTGAGTATCTGTGGAGAGAGATAGGAGCTGGCAATTACCCGACAGCTGAGCGGCCAGCTCAGAGAAGGAAGGGCTGAGCCAGCCCTGACGCGCTCACATCTACTGTATGTAACGTCACATGGTGAGCCCAGGCTTCACGGGGTGTGTCCATAGCTCAGGGGGTGTGTCCATAGCTCAGGGGGTGTGTCCATGACGGTCTGGGCTCCCAGAAAGGGGGTTGGATGGCACTGGGTGTCATTCAGCTCAGAAGTGGCCATGTTTTGTACAAACTGCTGGTCCTATAATAATAATGATGTGAACACTGAGTGAGGAGACCTGAAGAGAAGAGCCAGAGCATCCTCACTGTCTGTCAAACATATCTGAAAAACAATCCACAGCAGATCACTTTTTAGAGGGATTGCAAGGTCAAGCTATGTAATGCAAGGACCTTCCTGATTTGATATGAATTGAATTGAATGTTAAGGTTTATCCTTGTATGACCTTGTTTGGGGCTAACCTTACACTATACAACCTGATTGTACAATCTGCTTTAGATCTCTCCTAACCCAAGTAGTACAAAGACCTGCAGGATTTGATACGAATTGCATTGACTATTTAGGTTCATCCTCATATTACTAAAGCCGGTCATACAAGTTTCGAATCTCGGAACCGGCCAAGATTCGAACTGTTAATGGGCAGGCTGAATGTACCAAGCTGATCGATCAATCAACTTGGGTACAACCAGCCTGTCAGATTCTCTTGCGATTATCGCTTGTGGCTGCTATAGCAGCTAGCGATAGTCACAGTTCCCCCCCCCACCAGGACAGGACAATTGCTGATTCCGCTGTCAGCACTGTCTGTGTTGATGGGGGAATCGTGTGAAATTTGCACCGTGTATGGCCGGCCTAAAGCCTCGTATACGCAATCAGATTTTTAGACGACCGTTCGTCCGTTTTTTGTGGCATGCTAGTCTCAAGTGGAAAGTGAAGAGGTTACTCACCATAGGAAAATTCTCATACGACAGAATACGAGGTCAGAAGTGACGTAACGTGTTGAATAATTTTGTATGTATTCTTTTGTTTCTGAGCATGCCTAGTCTTGCTCTTACAATTTTTTTTAAATGAAAACCGTACCAATGAACGAAAATCAGACGTTGAGTTCACATCCGCCAAAAAAATTTATAGTCTGCGCATCCAGCTTTCGTCTGACGAAAAATCAAAATCGGCTGTCGAAAGCACCGTACTAACGATCCGAAAATCGGCAGATCGTTCGGCGGACGAAATTTTACTTCCGATTTTCCGCGTGTACGGGCCTTAAGTGTTGGTAAAGCTAAAGGAGATTGTACAGAGATTGTAAAATTAGATTGTATAGCATATGGCCAGCCATACACGCTACAAATTTATCATCCAATCGATGTGTGGTTTAATCAAAACGATCGAATCTGCAAATGACTCAATCGACATAACTGCCCTTCCGATCGATCTAGACTCGATTTAGATTGGATTTGAATTAAAAGGAGTGGATCGCTCCGGAGGAGAAAATTATTGATCCTTTTGTAGCGATCGGCTGCTCTGGGATACTTTGTTCATTCATTGGTTCAGATATTGACCGATGAGATTATGAGATCACATGGTGGAAACTGAAATGCGATTTATAACTTGGCTATCAATATTGAATGAATTGATTGTTGACTATAGATGACTATAGATAAGTTATTCCTATCGGGAGAGATTGATTGGAAAAAAAGATTATACATTTATCGAACCATGTATGGGCACCATACGACTGGCCATACACTACGCAATCTGATTGTACAATCTCCTTTGATTTACCATGAACTATGTAGTACAAAGGCCGGTCTGATTGGATACAAATTGAAATCATTGTTTAGGTTTGTCCTTATACAGTTTTGATAAATCTAAGAGGGATCGTGCAATTAGATTGCACAGTGCATGACTAGGTTTGGACCACCTGTATGTACTTACATTGCTTAAGCTCACCACACATGATACAAGCTGATTGTACAATTTCCATTAGATCTACTAAGAAGTGTGTAGTGTAAAGGTCTGTCTGATTGTATAGAGATTGATAGTTTAGGTAGGCCCTCATATTACATAGTTTTGGATGTAAATTTGATTGTACAGAGATTGTATGGTGGGATTAAAATGCGTATGCTAACGGCCCATACACACGATCCGAAAATCGGAAGACAGATCGTCCGTTTTTTTTGGGGTTTTTTGCATGCTAGTTGCATATTGAAAATGAAGAGTTTACTAAAGTTATGAAAATTTTCGTACGACACAAAATATCGGAAGTGATGTCACATGTTGTAGTGTATTTGTATTTTGTATTTGTATTTTCGAGCGACAACTCTACGTTCGATCTGATATCATACGAGATACATTTTCGTGCTTGTCCAATCCGATAATATCAGATGAACTGTCCTGATCAGCTCTCAAATGCTGTGTACTAACGATCAGATGATCGTACGATCGATTCAAAATCCTTCATTTTCGTCTGATTTTCGGATTGTGTCTACAGGCCATAAAGCTCACCACACACGATACAATCTGATTATACAATCTCCTATAGATCTCCCAACAAGGGCCTGCCTGATTGGATAGATTTGATAGGTCTTCATATTACATAGATTTGGTAAATCCAAAAATGATTGTACAAAGATTGTAAAGCCAGGTTGTAACGTGTATGGTGACCCAAATGGTGGCCCTATACACTATTTACTATTATCTGATCAATGGGCGATTCAATTTAGAGGATTAGACCAAAGCTACAAACAATCAATCAATCATAACTTCTTTTCCGATCGATTTAGACCCCATTTAGACTGTATTTGATCAAACTGAACTGTTTTTTAGTGTTGATTATTGATTGTTGTGATTATTGATTGTTTTGCATCAATCGGCAGCCCCAAGATACTTTGCTCAGGAATACTATCGGATTTCGCTCGATCTGATTATGAGATGACATGGTGGAAACGGGGATGCCATCGATAATTTGTGATCACGAGTTCCAATCTTGACCGCTTAGCGACCCCCCCAATGCAGTTTTACTGCTACAAGGCGGCCGCCGTGCGCAGGATCACCTGTGTATATCCATGATCCAGCACTTCCAAGTAGCATGTGTGAATGCACGCCGCCGGCGGCTCGCTCCCGCTATGATTATTCAGTGTGAGGCGATTGGGCGGGTACCGTGGTCTCGGTGTCGCACCCGTCGCTCATTCAGGACACAGGCAGAGCAGCAGTCTGCCAATGTAAACAAGGCAGATCGCCGTTCTGTCAGTAGGGAAGACATTGATCCTGTGTCTCTGCAAAGCAGGGACACGGATCTTTGCCTTCCCCTAGTACAAGCACCTCCCCCACAGTGAGAAAGCGCAGGCTAGCCACACAGTTAACCCTTTGATCGCCCCTGATGTTAACCCCTTCCCAGCCAGTGTCATTAGTACAGTGACAGTGCTAATTTTTTTTTAGCACTGATCACTATATTAGTGTCACTGGTCCCCTTAAAAGTGTCATTTAGCGTCAGAATGTCCTCCGCAATATCGCAGTCTCGCTATAAGTCGCTGATCGCCACCATTACTAGTAAATTTGTTAAATAAATAAAAATGCAATAAAAATATCCCGTAGTTTTAAGCGCGTTAATGTTTGCGCAGAACAATCAATATACGCTTATTGGGATTTTTTTTTTACCAAAAATATGTAGCAGAATACATATTAGACTAAATTGATGAAGAAATTTAATTTTTTACATTTTTTTTAATTGGATATGTTTTATAGCAGAAAGTGAAATTTGTTGGGTTTTTTTTTTTCAAAATTGTCAAAAAACAAAACAAAAATTGCAGAGGTGATCAAATTCCACCAAAAGAAAGCTCTATTTGTGGGGAAAGAAGGACATGGATTTTATTTGTGTACAGTGTTGCACGACCGCGCAATTGTCAGTAAGGCCGCTTTCACACTGAGGCACTTTACAGGCGTTTTATCGCTAAAAATAGCGCCTGCAAAGCGCCTCTCCTGTCACTGCAATGTGAAAGCCTGGGGGTCTTCACACTGGGGCGGTGCGCTGGCGGGACGGTATAAAAAGTCCTGCAAGCAGCATCTTTGGGGCGCTTTAGAAGTGCTGTATACACCGCTCCTAAAGCGCCCCTGCCCTTTGAAATGAATGGCCAGCGATGCCGAAGCACCTGCAAATCACTTCGGCAGCGGCGCTATACGGGTGCTATTAACCCCTTCTTTGGTCGCTAGCGGGGGGTTAAAAGTGCCCCGCTAGCGGCCGAAAAGTGCAACTAAAGCGATGGTAAAGCGCCGCTAAAACTAACCCCAGTGTAAAGGGGCCCTTAAAGTAACGCAGTGCCGTATTGCAAAAAATTGTGTGTGTGGCATATGAACTGACCTATGCCTATCAGGATTGATCGATTGGAAAATGAATTGATCAGTTTTCAAAGCATGCATGGTCACTGTTAAGCACATGGGCAGAATGTCGGGAGACATTTTGCCGGTACAAAAAATACCGGCTGGCATTTGGCCCGTGTGTATGTCAGTCTGTCCGACAGAAGCCGGTCATTCAGCTGACTTCTGTCGAACGTGCATGCTGGAAAACCAGCAGCCGACAGACTCCCGATCAGCCAATGGCAGAGAGCGGTGATCGGAGTGCTCCGGCGGGGGTGGGGGCGCCCCCCTGTCAGAACATAACAGCTCAATGGGGGGAGATCACCGAACCTACATCACATCGTTAGTACAGTCGCTCCCAAACAGAGCTGTCAGGTTTTTTTTTTGTGCAACTCACGGGGTTCGCACGAAAAAAAAACTGTAGTGTGTTTGCTCACAACACACAATGCAATCTGATATACAATCTCTGTACAATCGACTTTAGACCTTCTAAAACTATGTAATATGAGGAGCTACCTAAACCACCCCATCCATCCCTATACAATCAGGTGGGCCCAATCTGGAAATTGTACAATCAGATTGTAACGTGTGTGGTGATCAGATCTAGTCTCAGGCTATCAATACCAGTATTGATAGCCGATCGCTTTTCTGTTAACCCTTTCACTACCTGCAAGAGAGAAGTGAGCATTTATCCAACCAATTACCCCCCCCCCCCAGACAGAGCTTGGCTGCTCTCTGAAACCGAACGCCGTGCAGATTGTGCTGCTGTCAGACACTTGCTTCCATGTATTTTTAATGAGCAGAGATGCGCAGCGGAGGGGAAGAGAGCTTAATAATTTTAGTAGAGGGAGGCAGCGGGGTGAGGCGGAGGCCTGGGCTCCACGCAGATGGAATCCAGCGAGGATGAGGCCAGCTGGCTGGAGAACCAGTGGGAGAAATGGTAGGACTGGTAGGACTGGGAGGGTCCCCATTGTCCCTGAACTGCAGAGGACGGGCCCTCCATGGCACCGCTTTTATTTCATGTATTCTCTTCTCTATAGACCTGTGTTGGCTGTGCAGGCCTCCTTCCTGAAGTATTGTATTGTACAATGTATTGTGTATGGGGGGTTCTTCGGGGGGGTCCAGGCAGGCCCGGTATGGGGGGGGGGAGCTTTCTGGAACTTGTAGTTCTTCTGCAGCTGAGCTGTGTATTTTGTAAAGAGCAAGCACAACCAATCCTTATCTTGTAGATATTGCTGGACCGAAATACAATTAATGCATGATGGTTGTGGTTGGTTGGTATAGTGATCCGTTGCTATGGGTTACTACGCCTTATTTATTGTTATTTTTTTGCCCTGCCATACAAGGCCTTGAGTGATGTCATCGTTGTATACATTATTAGCTTGTAGGGTTTTGCATATAGTTTATGGATTTAAGGATTATACCTTTTTTTTTTAAAACATATCTTATTTTTTAATAACATTGGCAACTATTCCCATTAGGACTAAAATACTATTCAGGTTTTTCAAAATACTATTCAGGTTTATATGTATACCGTATATGTATAATGGTAATCTAATGCCATAAAATAATGGTAATTTAATGTCATATAATGGTAATCTAATTTCATATAACGGTGACATAATGGTAATATAATGTCATATAATAATGGTAGTATAATGGTAAAAAAAAACAACTATTCAGGTATAAAAGTAATAATGGTATTATAATGGTAAAATAAACAATTCAGGTATATATATGAATTTTAGTAATAATAACGATAAGAGTGATATAATTATAATATAATGATACTATAATGGTAATATAATGGTAATATAATGGTACTGATAACATAATAGTAATACAGTGTAATGTACTAATGGTAATATAATGGTAGTATAATGGTAAAAAAAAAAAAAAAGATTCAGGTATATATGAATAATAGTAATAATAGTGGTGATATTAATATAATAACAGTAATATAATGATACTATAATGGTAATAATGGTAATATAATGGTAATGATAACATAATGGTAATACAATGTAGTGTACTAATGGTAATATGATGGTAGTAAAATGGTAGTTATGGTAATATCATGACAATTACAATGGTAATATATTGGTAATAAACGTTAAATAAAAGTAATAATGGTACTCTAAAAAAAAAAAAAAAAAAGTATTAATGGTGATATTATATACTGTACACAAATATATATATATATATTCAAGTATAGTGTTAAATACCATTCTGCCTTAGGTGTATACCTTATAAATACTGTATATAAGGTTCTCTGATGCTTGAGGGGTTAAGCCTTTTTTTTTCCCTGAAAGAGATTTTTATTTTGATCCTATGGGCTCATTAAAGGCTCGATGAGCTCCTTAAAGTCCTATCATTGAACGATTATCTCTTGTAGGGGACTAATTAGGGGCACTTTGGCTTATTAAACAGTATAACTGAGTACTATGGCAAAGTGGAAAGTACACAGTGCCAACCAATCAGAATGGACGTTTCATTGTTCTGACTTCTGTAAATTGAGATCTGTTTGGTAGAGGTCACTGCGTTTTGTGTCGCGGCCCTTATCACAATACTGAGGACGTGAAAAAAAAATTCTCCCAGGTCATTGCAGGCCTGAAGGATGCACTTTGTCAGCAAAAGTGACGCGGCGTACACGCAGGATGTATATAAAAATATGGAGCCTGCTCTTCTGCAGATGATCAGTGGAAAGAGAAATCAATAGGAGAATAGCATTGATTAATATTACCGGTTTGCAATGCGCAGTAACCCATAGCAACCAATTGTCTTCCATTGTTCTAATTGCTGTACACTGATAAATGCTGAAATCAGGTTGCTATGGGTTACTGTACACAGTTCTTCCTTCAATATTTGAATCCATTATGCCATTATATTTAATCATGGAGCTGATATTTATGGATTTCCTTGAACATTCTATTATAATTCTTTATTGAATGTCATGCAGAACTCCTACTGTTGTGGATCAGGGGTCTCCAAACTTCTTCTAAACAAAGGACCAGTTTACTATCTCTTAGACTTTAGGGGGGTCAGACTGTGGCCAGATGGGGTAGAAAATGTCCCAGACTCAGTGGTCAATGGGAGTAAGAAAATTACAAAATTCCTGTGACCTGTAGGATAAGGAAGAGTGCCACATCATCGGTGTCAGTGAAAGGAATGGTGTCTTATTGTTGGTGTCAGTGAAAGGAATGATGTCTCATTGTTGGTGTCAGTGAAAGGAATGATGTCTCATTGTTGGTGTCAGTGAAAGGAAATGGTGTCACATTGTTGGTGTCAGTGAATGAAATGGTGTCTCATTGTTGGTGTCAGTGAAAGGAATGATGTCTCATTGTTGGTGTCAGTGAATGAAATGGTGTCTTGTTGGTGTCAGTAAAATGAATTGGGTCTCATTGTTGGTGTCAGTGAATGAAATGGTGTCTTGTTGTTGGTGTCAGTAAAAGGAATGGGGTCTCATTGTTGGTGTCAGTAAAAGGAACAGCGTCTCATTGTTGGTGTCAGTGAATGAAATGGTGTCTTGTTGTTGGTGTCAGTAAAAGGAATGGGGTCTCATTGTTGGTGTCAGTAAAAGGAACTGTGTCTCATTGTTGGTGTCAGTGAATGACATAGTGTCTTGTTGTTGGTGTAAGTAAAAGGAATGGTGTCTTTTTGTTGGTGTGAGTAAAAAGAAATGGTGTCTTGTTGTTGGTGTCAGTAAAAGGAACGGCGTCTTATTGTTGGTGTCAGTGAATGAAATGGTGTCTTGTTGTTGGTGTCAGTAAAAGGAATGGTGTCTCATTGTTGGTGTCAGTGAAAGGAATGATGTCTCATTGTTGGTGTCAATGAATGAAATGGTGTCTTATTGTTGGTGTCAGTAAAAGGAATGGGGTCTCATTGTTGGTGTCAGTAAATGAAATGGTGTCTTGTTGTTGGTGTCAGTAAAAGGAACGGCGTCTCATTGTTGGTGTCAGTAAAAGGAACAGTGTCTCATTGTTGGTGTCAGTGAAAGGAACAGCGTCTTATTGTTGGTGTCAGTGAATGAAATGGTGTCTTGTTGTTGGTGTCAGTAAAAGGAATGGGGTCTCATTGTTGGTGTCAGTAAAAGGAACGGTGTCTCATTGTTGGTGTCAGTGAAAGGAACAGTGTCTCATTGTTGGTGTCAGTGAATGAAATTGTGTCTTGTTGTTGGTGTCAGTAAAAGGAATGGTGTCTTATTGTTGGTGTCAGTGAAAGGAATGATGTCTCATTGTTGGTGTTAGTGAATTAAATGGTGTCTTGTTGTTGGTGTCAGTAAAATGAATAGGGTCTCATTGTTGGTGTCAGTGAAAGGAATGATGTCTCATTGTTGGTGTCAGTGAATTAAATGGTGTCTTGTTGTTGGTGTCAGTAAAATGAATGGGGTCTCATTGTTGGTGTCAGTGAAAGAAATGATGTCTCATTGTTGGTGTCAGTGAAAGGAATGGTGTCTCATTGTTGGTGCCATAGAAAGGCATGGTGTCTCATTGTGATAGCTCTCAACTCTGTCTGCAGTCTCTGACCATCTCTTGTATCATGTCTGCAGTCTCTGACCATCTCTTATGTCCTGTCTGCAGTCTCTGACCATCTCTTGTATCATGTCTGCAGTCTCTGACCATCTCTTGTATCATGTCTGCAGTCTCTGACCATCTCTTGTATCATGTCTGCAGTCTCTGACCATCTCTTGTATCATGTCTGCAGTCTCTGACCATCTCTTGTATCATGTCTGCAGTCTCTGACCATCTCTTATGTCCTGTCTGCAGTCTCTGAAAATCTCTAGTATCATGTCTGCAGTCTCTCTGTAGGTCCCCCCCCCCAATCCATACCAGGCCCTTTGAGTTTGGTATGGATCTTGAGGGGGAACCCCACGCCAAAATTTAAAAAAATGGTGCGGGGTCCCCCCCAAGATTATACCAGACCCTTTGGTCTGGTAGGGGTTTTAAGGGGAACCCCCGCTTCTTCCCCCGATTCTTTCTTCCTCCACTTCTTCTTCTCCCTCTGCTTCTGCTCCCTCCACTTCTGCTCCCTCCGCGTCTTCTCCCTCCGCTTCTACTCCCTCCGCTTCTTCTCCTTACCGCTTCTTCTCCTTACCGCTTCCGCTTCTTCTCCTTCCGCTTCTTCTCCTTCCGCTTCTTCTCCCTCCGCTTCTTCTCCCTCCGCTTCTGCTCCCTCCGCTTCTGCTCCCTCCGCTTCTTCTCCCTCCGCTTCTTCTCCCTCTGCTTCTTCTCCTACCGCTTCCGCTTCTTCTCCTTCCGCTTCTTCTCCCTCCGCTTCTTCTGCCTCCGCTTCTTCTCCCTCTGCTTCTTCTCCTACCGCTTCCGCTTCTTCTCCTTCCGCTTCTTCTCCTTCCGCTTCTTCTCCTTCCGCTTCTTCTCCCTCCGCTTCTTCTCCCTCCGCTTCTTCTCCCTCCGCTTCTGCTCCCTCCGCTTCTTCTCCCTCCGCTTCTTCTCCCTCCGCTTCTTCTCCCTCTGCTTCTTCTCCTACCGCTTCCGCTTCTTCTCCTTCCGCTTCTTCTCCCTCCGCTTCTTCTGCCTCCGCTTCTTCTCCCTCTGCTTCTTCTCCTACCGCTTCCGCTTCTTCTCCTTCCGCTTCTTCTCCTTCCGCTTCTTCTCCCTCCGCTTCTTCTCCCTCTGCTTCTTCTCCTTCCGCTTCCGCTTCTTCTCCTTCCGCTTCTTCTCCCTCCGCTTCTTCTCCCTCCGCTTCTTCTCCCTCCGCTTCTTCTCTTCTGCTTATTTTTCTCCATCCACCTATGACTTCTTCCTCCGCTGACCTGGTCTTCCTCCGACGCTGCCTCCCGCCGTTATGTCAGGTCCGGTGCCTGCCATTTCTTATATAGCCATCTGGGGGACGTCACACAGAGACCCCGCCCCCCTGTATGTCCATGCCCCATGGCTATATGAGAAATGGCAGACACCGGACCTGACCTAACAGCGGGAGGCAGCGTCGGAGGAAGACCGGGTCGGCAGAGGAAGAAGTCATAGGTGTAGGGAGAAGAAGCGGAGGGAGGGACTCAAAGGGCCCGGTATGGATCTGGGGGTGACTCCACACCATTTTTTATTTTTTTTTTATTTTAGTGTGGAATTTTCTCCTTAAGACCCTCAGAGCACAAGTCGCATGCCACTAGTCGGATCAGTTAAAATGATGATCTGACTTGGATGCGACTTACATTCAAATCAATGGGCTGAAATTGTGCCCAAGCCGGATGAAAGAAGTACAGGGAGAATTTTCAAAGTCGGACTGACACAAGTCGGACCAGATAAGATGACTCTCATTGATTTTGACATGTCATGCAAATTACGCTCTGGAAGTTGAAGCGCATGTTGGATCAGTGTGAATATGACCCAATAGTACTCTTATTGTAAAGGTTTACCTAATATAGTGTGCTATTTCAGAGGTTTATCTAATGAGCCCTATTACAGGAAATGTAGACCCAACCCTCCATATTATAACAGGTAGCCCAGGAATTATAGATGATTGCTTAGTACATCTTATTACTTTCCATAATATTAGAGCACTTATTATAAATGATGAGCTAGGAGCTCCTTTTATTGGAACAACGTTACTAAAACTCTGCGTTCCTGTAAATCTTTATACTGTACCCATCACTGCTGCAAATGTCATCCTCCCTATTAAAGCATCTTCATCACCTGAAAATAAAAGCTCCCAGCTAAAGAAACCTCTCAGGTTTAGGTCACAGCGACAGCGGCAGTGAAGTGGTGGTAAAAATAGGCAGTTAATCCGCGTTTTTACAGCCCCCTTGGCCCCCCCAGTGTGGACCAAGCTAGTTATTTAAAGTGAATTGAAACATGAAGCTAGGCTTTAAAGCTCAACTTCCGTCAAAACTTTATATTTTAGTTTGGATAGACATGGTAAAGGTTGGAACCCTAAAGTGGTTGTAAACCTCAGACATGAAATATGAACAAAGCATATCCCTCTATAGTGTGCACTTGTCTCAATCCAGAGCACTAAGTGTAATTTCTGTCTGCTGCCTAGTTCCTCCTGACCAGGTCTGGTGCAAGGATTTTTGACACCCTAGGCGAAACCTCATTTTGCCCCCCCCCCCCTGGCTCCACCCCTGACTTTGCCCCCTTTGCCCTGCCCTTGTATACCCCACCTTATAATGACGCGCTTATCAAATGCAGCCCACCAGCGCCCATCAATGCAGCCCACCAGCGCCCATCAATGCAGCCTACCAGCGCCCATCAATGAATGTTTGCTTGCTTCCATTCATTCGGGAGTCGAGACACAGACACAGTCCTCCGCCGATGCTATCTCTGACACTGTGTGTGAACAGAGCGGCGGCTGCCTGCTGATGCTGAGACTTAGTTGCTTGCTGCAGAGAGAAGAGAGTAGGGAAACCAGTGGCCGGGCGCCCTAGACAGCAGTGCACCCTAGGCAGCTGCCTAGTTTGCCTAGTGGTAGCACCAGCCCTGCTCCTGACAAGTTTTCCAGACACCAGGCCTGGGACAAGGGGTGGGCTGGAGGGGTGGCTGCCCTGGGCACTGTGGTATCATGTGTGGTGAGGGGGTGCAACAAGAAGATTGGGGGGAGGAGATTTGTGTTGAAAGGGGGGATTTGGGGGGAGGCAGGAGGTAAGTATTGTTCTAGGAGGGAAAATTGGAGGGGGGGATGAGTGCTAAGAGTGGTGATTTAGGGGGATTTGTGTTGGGAGATGGGATGGGGGGAGAGAATATTTGTGCTAGGAGGGGGGATTTGGGTAGAATTTGTGCTGGGAAGAGGAAATGTGAAGTGGGGGGGGGGGGGGGGGTGCGATGTGTACTAGAAGGGGAAATTTTGGGGGTAGAGGATTTGTGATATGGATGGTGATTTTTTTTTTTTGAGGGGGAATTTAGGGGATGGGGGGGGGCAAACATTTGTGCTGAGAGGGGGGGATTTCAGCAGGGGGGGGGGGGCAAATTTGTACTTTGAGGAGGGGGAATTTATGCTTAGGGGATAAGTATGCTGATTAGTGCTCAGTGCTTTTGTGGGGTGATTTTTTCTGACATATAATGTTCTTACATCTTGGTTAGGGCGCAGTTTGGCATGTTCGCCCCCTGGGCTCTAGATGACCTTGTCCCGGAACTGCCTGACACCAAGAGAAAAAGAGTGACAGGAGAGGGACCTTCAGCTGATTGATTTCAGCTCTCTGCCCCTTTTTTTCTGACAGCTCAGACAAGTTCAATAAATTTGGGACTTTGAAAGGATGTAGAGAAGACTGCAGATAAACAGGTTCAACTTTTGTAGGAGGATTTGTTTCATCTCTGTGTAGCACCTGAGGCCAGTCACTTTTTTTTTTTTGAAAATTCTTTTTATTGCAGAATTTCAATTAGTTACAAAATAGAGCCTATTGGGCATACCCAGGCTTGAACGAACAAACAGCAGACACAGCTAAAACAAAACCTATAAAACTAGCACACAACCCCTAAAAACTTGGTATGCTCGGACCACCTATGCATTTTGAATCATTTCTGCTTCACCGGTTAAACCTCAGAATGTAGCTCACTATGAAGATAGATTTCCTCTCATGCTGTGTACACACAACCGGACTTTCCGGCAGAAAAGGTCCGACGGAATCATTCCGTCGGACATTCTGATCATGTGTGGGCTTCATCGGACTTTTTATTTCTAAAATTCTGACGGACCTAGAAATAGAACATGTTTCAAATCTTTACGACGGACTCAACTCCTATCTGGAAAACCGTTCGTCTGTATGCTAGACCGACGGACCAAAAACGACGCAAGGTCTACTATTGGCTACTGACTATTAGGGCTGGGGAAAAAATCGATTTAAATCTTGAATCGAGTTGAGAGGTCAAATCGATTCAAAATGTAAGCAAATAGATTTTTTTCGATTTTTTTTTTTTTTTCACTGCGCCGGTCCTGGAGAGCTGCGGGCAGGAGTTTTTAGGTGAGGCTGCGGCTTCGGCCTAGTCCGCGAGGCCGGACGCCGCGGACTAGGCCGAAGCCACGGCCTCGCCTAAAAACTCCTGCCCGCAGCTCTTCAGGACTGACGCGGTGTCCAAAAAAAAAAAACTCGATTCGAAGTTCTTTTTAAGAAAATCGCAGATTTTTTTTTTTTTTTGTGGAAAATCTCCCAGTCCTACTGGCTATTGAATTTTCTTTTTAGTCTAGTCCCGTCGTACGTCATCGCGTTCTAAACAAACAGACTTTGGTGTGATCGTGTGTAGGCAAGTCCGTTTCAACGGAACTCCGTCGGAACTCCGTCGGAAAGACCGTCGGAGTCTATTCTGACGGAGAGTGCGGTCATGTGTACGCGGCATTAGACCTTAGTTACCGTAAGATTTCTGACTAGTGCAACAAGAATTCAAAGTTCCGTTAACTAGGAATGGTTGAATCATTGTACGGATATTTACTAGTCATCTACGGAGTCTACATTTGTAGATGGGGCTTCCACCCATATGTCCCACATTTTATGAAATTTCTTAGCACATCCTCTGGAGAAGTAAGTGGCCTTATACAACGGAAGGGCAGAGTTAATCAGCCGTTTCCAGAGATTGACGGATGGTGCAGTAGAAGATTTCCAACGGAGTACAATGGCCTTGCGTGCATAGTAAACGAATAATCCCAGGAGAGTTCTGACTGCTCGACTATGAGCCAGTTGGTCAACAGGACCCATCAGGCACACCTCCACCGTTAGTGGGATCTGGATAGTGGTGACAGTGGAGATAACCGTAGCTACCTCCCTCCAAAAATGTTTAATTTGAGGACAGGTCCAAAATACATGAATAAAACCCGCCCACGGAGCAACACACCGCCAGCACGAACGGGTATATTATATGTAGACGTGAGGGTGTGTAATACACTCCATGCATGATCTTAAACTGGATTATGCCCCGTACACACGGTCGGATTTTCCGATGGAAAATGTCCGATCGGAGCGTGTTGTCGGAAATTCCGACCGTGTGTGGGCTCCATCGGACATTTTCCATCGGAATTTCCGACACACAAAGTTGGAGAGCAGGATATAAAATTTTCCAAAAACAAAATCCGTTGTCGGAAATTCCGATCGTGTGTACACAAATCCGACGGACAAAGTGCCACGCATGCTCAGAATAAATAAAGAGATGAAAGCTATTGGCCACTGCCCCGTTTATAGACCCGACGTACGTGTTTTACGTCACCGCGTTCAGAACGATCGGATTTTCCGACAACTTTGTGTGACCGTGTGTATGCAAGACAAGTTTGAGCCAACATCCGTCGGAAAAAATCCTAGGATTTTGTTGTCGGAATGTCCGAACAAAGTCCGACCGTGTGTACGGGGCATTAGACTGTCTCTTGCCGAGACCAACTGCGTGAAGGAACATTCCTATGCCTCTTCCCAGTCCTCCGCGTCCATTTCAGGGAAGTCCTCCACCCACTTGGCCCTAATGCCGCGTACACACGAGCGGACTTTACGTAAGACTTTGCCCGGTGGACGGGATTTCGTCAGACAATTCGATCGTGTGTGGGCTCCAGCGGACTTTGTTTTCTCAAAAGTTGGACGGACTTAGATTTGAAACATGTTTTAAATTAATCAGTCGAAATCGAGTCCGGTCGAAAAGTCCGCCGTCTGTATGCTAGTTCGACGGACAAAAAGCCACGCTAGGGCAGCTATTGGCTACTGGCTATGAACTTCCTTGTTTTAGTCCGGTCGTACGTCATCACGTACGAATTCGACAGACTTTGGTGGATTGTGTGTAGGCAAGTCCGTTCATTCAGAAAGTCTGTCGTAAACTACATCGAAAAGTCCGCCGGGCAAAGTCCGCCGTAAAGTCCGACCGTGTGTACGCCGCATAAGAGTTTAAAGTCCTGTGTGTATATAAGGTGACAATGTTTTGTATATGTTGGATAGAGGCTTGGTTATAGATCCGTCTCTGAGTAGGTCTTCCAAAGACGAAATATAGAAAGCCACTTGAGAATTTTCGAATTGAGCATTAAAAGCATGCCTAAGCTGAAAGGACCTAAACAAGGATGAGTTAGGCAGTTCGTATTTTTGTTTCATTCCATCGAAGGTCAGCAGTCGACCCCCCGGTACAAATCTGATCCACATATTTACTACCCTTAATTGCCCAGATATTGGGATCCGGAATTGACATAAATTCCAACAGTGACGGATTAAACCAAAGGGGAGTATGTGAGATATGTCCAGAAGGCATGGGGCGCGGAGAAAGAGCTGCCGACCACGCCCTCAGGACAGTTCGCATAGCCACTCTCAGGTGGAAAGGCCAGTCACTTTACCAGTTTACCACGTTACCATCTGTGTCGCTGTTGTGGAAATGTACCCTCACTTCCTGTCAGAACAGGAAGTGATAAGATATTGCTCCAGTGGCGAGACAAACCAAAACATTATCTGTAGGGTGTGGGAGGGGTAGAACGTCCCACAATGTTTTTATAGACCTGTGTTGGTGGGGTTTGGGCATCAGTCTGAGATCCTGGAAGCATTCAGAATTCGTTGGCAGGTGCATTTAACCTGCAGTTGACCTCCTTCTGACTTGCTTTAAAGTGGTTGTAACCCTTAAATATACCCAGTGAAGTGACTGGGCTCAGGTGATACACAAGGATGAAACAAATTCTCCTACATACATTGTATCTGTTTTTCTGCAGCCTTCTCTCCTCTACAGCCTCCTAAAACACACAGATCACAGGCTTTTTCTCATCTCCAGCAGGCAGGGGGCAGAATCTGATGTCATGCATTACACCGCATAGAGCAGGAGCTAAGTGTAAACTGAGACCTGAGTGGAGGGAATGGACAAACTATCCCTCTCTACACAGTCTCATAGGAAAACCTGCACAGCTCAGGCTATCAATCACCTGCTGTGTCCTGGGGGGGCTGTCTCCTGATATTGTCTAGTGTTGGCATGGACTGTCAGGAGTTACTCATGCAGATAGTAGAGGGAGCGGAGAGAAGACAGAAGTCACACTAAGTGCTTTGGACTGAGACAAATGCACACTATAGGAAGATATGCTTAGTTAATATTTCATTTCTGAGGTTTACAGTCACTTTGGGTACGTTCACACTGAACGCGCACAATTTCAAACCTGCATTTCAGTGAGAGTTTGGGGGGCGATTTGAAAGACATCTGTGGGGGTTCAAGCACATATGTCTATTGAAATTTCCCCCGAAGTCGCCAAAAATAGTGCAGGAACTACTTTTGGAAAATGGTGCGGCGCCGCAAAGGGTTAAATGCTTGTTTGTGCCCGGGGTACCAGGAAACAGGACTTCTACTTCACCGAATTCCTCGCTCCCCTTTGCAGCCAGCACTTTACTCTTCTCTCCTCCTCCTCCAGCTTGTGGGCGCTCTTGTAATCTTAAAGTACATCGCGGGGTTCTTAGAACCTCACTGCAAGGGTATGTTATTGTTCTCCCCGGAGTTGGGCTTTAAGATTATTCAGTGGCGAAAAACAACACAATTTTTTGGCAACATTTGCGTTCCCCTTGCGAAGAAATGTTTTCTTTATTTTCTTCTGTTAGGACTAGTTCACACCACATGCATTCCAGTGCTTTTTTTTTCTGCATCCAAAATGCATAGAAAGTACGGTAGTTTTTTTTTGTCCCGTTTTATAGAAAGGGAAAGTAACAGAAAATCCCAACATTTTGGGTTGTCATCAGAACAGTAATAGAGGGGAAATCTTCCAATAGGGGCACTAGATCTAGTGACCTGGGGCCCCAAGGGATTCCTTTGCCCTGGAGGGATTTCCCCTCACTTCCTGCTTTGGCTGTGGGTGTCCCCGATGAATTTCCATGTGTAGCACTTGACTACCCCCCAGGGAGCGGCTGGAAATTGCCCGAGTTCTTTTCCCAGTAGATTGCTCCTCAGCCAGGCACATGGTCACAGTCACTCTTTTCCTCAAAAACCAGTCTAGGGGTGTTCTTTTTGTTTTTATTTTTGGAGTAACTGGGATAGGATTGGAGGAATTGAGCAGGATTCTCCAAATATGAGAAGTATGTACAGATTAAAGGGGTTGTAAACCCTCGTGTTTTTTTCACCTTAATGCATCCTATGTGTAATGTTTATGTGTTCGGGTTTGAAGGGATGAGGTGGCAACCCTATCTAGTGCCCAGGGCAAAGATTCCAAATGCCCCCCCCCCCCCCCCCCAAAATGTATAAGCATCATGTGTCAGCAAAAATCCCCTCCCTCCCCTCCAAAAATAAATAGAGCACTAATCTTTAAATTTACCCCTAAAGCGGAATTGACTCAAAAGTGGAACTTCCCCTTATCTGTCTCCTCCCCCCTCCAGTGCCACATTTGGCACCTTTCAGGGGGGAGGGGGGAATGGGTACCTGTTTTTGACAGGTACCCTGTCTCCACTTCCGGTAGATGGGGTAGGATTGCCACCTTTTCTTCAAACCCGAACACTTTAGCGGCACACAGCAATTTTTTTTGTATAAACTATATATATATTTTGCTATTAAATAACATTTCTAATCATATGAAGTTAATAACAAGAGTCCCCCTTTACATCTGAACTCGCAGAGTTCCCATACACTGTAAGGGGGGACTCTGCAGACTCTGATATAAGGGAGAACTCTGGGGACTCTAACCTAAGGGATGCTCTGGGAACCCTGATTTAATGGGGAACACTGAGAACTCTGATGTACGGAGGGAGCTCTGATGTAAGGGGTGCTCTGAGAACCCTGATTTGCCTTAGTGTACTCACTCAGAGGCAGGAGAGAGAAGGGGGGAGACTTCAGTCACAGACGGGGATGGATGGTAAACTCACCCACCCCTTGCCAGTCACCATCTCTCATCCAGATATATCTGAGGCTGCTGGACTTCAAATTTACAGCCCCCACTTTCCTTTTCTGAGGCACAGCCCTGGGGATTGGAGTGTGGGCAGACATAGAGGGTTAGGGGTGGGGGGAAGAGGAGCAGATCGAGTCCTCTCTCCTCTCCCGTCTGTTTGTGTATGGGGGGGGGGGGTTGTTAGTGTTGGCTTTGGGCAGCATAAAAGAGAGTGTAACAGACACTCTCAGCTTACACAACTGCAGCCAGCAACCCTGCTGGGAAGCCATAGTCTGGTCTGAGCAATGTGTCCGGGTTTCAGGCAGTCTGAAACCCGGACGCATGATTCCAAAGCCGAACTGTCCGGGTGAATCCCGGACAGGTGGTAACCCTAAGATGGGGCCGCGGCCTGGTCTCTCGGAAGTTCGGCCTCCATCCTCCTTCCTCCGCCGCCGGACCAATTAGAAAGCGCAGCACGCTTTGCGCATGCGCAGCAGGGAACCGGCTGTGAAGCCAAAAGGCTTCACTGTCGGCTTCCCTTACCAGGAATGGTGGCGACTGCACCTGACAGCCGATCCCAAGATCGGCTAGAGTGCCGACATCGCAAGTGCCCGGACAGTGTCCATATATTAAAAGTCAGCAGGTCAGGGGGCCGGACCTCCTCTTTAACCACTTTAGCCCTGGAAGATTTGGCTGCTCAATGACCAGGCCATTTTTTGCGATTCGGCACTGCGTCGCTTTAACTGACAATCGCGCGGTCGTGCGACGTTGCACCCAAACAAAACTGATGTCCTTTTTTCCCACAAATAGAGTTTCTTTTGGTGATATTTGATCAACAAAAGAAGAGCGACAATTTTGAAAAAAACATTATTTCTTTTACTTTTTGCTATAATAAATATCCACAATTTTTTTTTTTTTTTAAAAAACACTTTTTCCTCAGCTTAGGCCGATACGTATTCTTCTACATATTTTTGGTAAAAAAAAAATTGCAATAAGCGTATATTGATTCGTTTGTGCAAAAGTTATCATGTCTACAAAATAGGGGATAGATTTATGGCATTTTTATCATTATTTTTTTTTTAACTAGTAATGGAGGAGATCTGCGATTTTTATCGGGACTGCGATATTCGGGCGGACAAATTGGACACTTTTGACACATTTTTGAGAACATTGACTTATATACAGTGATCAGTGCTATAAAAATGCACTAATTACTGTATAAATGTCACTGGCAGGGAAGGGGTTAACACTAGGAGGCGATCAGGGGGTTAACTGTGTTCCCTCAGTGTGTTCTAACTGTAGGGGAGATGGGACTGACTAGGGGAGGAGAGAGATCGGTGTTCATACTTAGGAACACACAATCTGTCTCCTCTCCCCCTGTCTGTTTACACACACAGATCCCGCTTCTCGCTCTGTCACGAACGATCGCAGGTGCCCGGCGGTCAACACAAATCCACCATCCTAAAACCAATCTCCCCTCCAAATCACCCCTTCTAGCAAAGTCTCCACTGTGCCCAGGGCAGTCACCCCTCCTG
Organism: Lithobates septentrionalis; assembly: GCA_037952835.1. Lineage (NCBI taxonomy): Eukaryota > Metazoa > Chordata > Amphibia > Anura > Ranidae > Lithobates > Lithobates septentrionalis. The sequence continues at coordinate 409,417 of JBBDGP010001934.1, read as the reverse complement.
CCCATCCCTTGTCTTGGCCCTCATGCACTGCATGCACACATATAATCTGCAGATATGTACAGCCCCCATTTGCCGCTGTGTTCTACGTCGCTAAACACAGCACACATTTTCATATGTATGGCCCTATTGATTGCTACAGCGCTGTGTTTAGATGCACATAAATCTATAGGCTGTACGCATCTAAACGCAGCATTTTTGATGCCTGTGTGAATGAGCCCCTATGCCGTATATACATTCTCTTCTAATGACCTGGCCTATGTCTGTACATAGAGCGCAGCCTCGTCCTGGAAGAACAGGAAGCCGATGGAAGTGGCCGGGGATTTTGCTGCACTATGACTTGCTAAATGGGAAGGTTCATGATATCAGTTTTATGCTCCCTGCCAGCTAATCCCCGGCGTATTCCAGCGAGTGAATCCGGGTAATAATGATACTTAGTGGCAGCAATGAGTTCAGTGACTCCACATTGCGGTACACTAACCAGACTGATTAGACTGCTCACACTTCTACAGATCCCTACTTCATATTACGACAATGTATTTGTAAAAAAACAATAATATGCATCATACAATAAATCATTTCAGCCAATCAGATTTCACCTTTCCTCTTTATTAATGGAACACTATTTGTGCATCTAAGTAGTCTCACTATATTACCAAAAGTATTGGGACACCTGCCTTTACACGCACATGAACTTTAATGGCATTCCCAGTCTAAAGCCTCGTACACACGATCGGATTTTCCGCCGGGAATTGTGTGATGACAGACTGTTGGCGGAAAATCTAACCGTGTGTACGCTCCATCGGACAATTGTTGTCGGATTTTCCGCAGACAAATGTTGGATGGCAGGCTTATAAATTTTCCGCGGACAAATGTCTGTTGTTGGATTTTCCGAGCGTGTGTACACAAGTCCGTCTGACAAAAGTCCAAAGTAAAAACACACATGCTCGGAAGCAAGGATGAACCAGAAGCGGTCGGTCTTGTAAATTAGCGTTCGTAATGGAGAATTAACATTGCTGACGCGGCAAATTATGAAATGTCGAAATGCAGCGCACAATTCTCCTCTTTAATGGGATAATAATGAAGCTGCTTTGCTGGTGATACTGATGGAGTTCTGCCAAACGTATTTTAAAAGACTTTAATTTTCTAGTGATATCAAGAATAATATTATTATGCTTGTTTTTTTTTGTTTTTTTTGGGCAAGTTACCACAACACTATTATCTCGTAGTTTTTAAGATCAAAGATACAACTATGTTAGTGTCCCTTGATAATTTTACATTATGTTTTTTTTTTGTTTTTTTTTTATGTAACTGCCTCCTCAGATCAGTTTGTAAATGGATAAAAAACTGGCTAAAAGACTGAATTCAGAGAGTAGTGTTTAATGATTCTTACTGTGAGCACAGAGTGGCCCCAATCCTGCTGTTCTGGGGTCCCACGACGGCTGTCTCAGCTCCTCCCCGCTAAAGCTAACCCCCTCTGGGAAGCTCTTTCCCGAGGGGGTTAGCTTGCGGGCGCACTCCCATGTCATACACTTGGCGTCCATAGACGCCAAGTGTATGACTCGGTCATGCCCCCCCCCCGGCAGCGGCCGCGTCATTGGATGTGATTGACAGCAGCCCGAGCCAATTGCTGCTGAACGGGCTCAGGTAAGTGAAACGGAGGGGCTGGGGGGCCCATGACAGCGAGGTGTTTTTTCTCCTTAAGGCATAAGATGCATTAAGGGGAAAAACCACGAACCTTTACAACCCCTTTAAAGTGAAAAAACACCTGGCAGTGACCGGCCCCCCAGCCCCCCTCGTTTTATTTACATGAGCCCTGGAACTTGACCCGGCGGGGAGGCGCTGTCTCTCTGCCTGGGGTTCTCGGCTCTTGATTGGATAGATTGATAGCAGCGCAGCCATTGGCTCCCGCTGTTGTCAATCAAATTCAATGACGTGGGTGCCAGGGGGCGGGCTATAAACACCGAATGCTGGACTCGGGAGCGCGGCTGCAAGGTAACCCCCGGGAGAGCGCTTCTCCTAGGGGGTTATCTGATGCGGGGAGGAGCCGCGAGAACCACCGGGGGACCCAGAAGACAAGGCTCAGGGCCACTCTCTGCAAAACAAGCTGCACACTGGAGGTAAGTATGAAATGTTTGTTTAAAAAAAAAATAACCTTTACAATCACTTTAATGTTGATAAATGTAAAATTATGCACTTGGGGGCTAAGAATATGCATGCATCATACATACTAGGGGGAGTACAACTGAGGGAATCCATTGTGGTGAAGATCTCTTTTAGTTTTGGTAGGTCATAAGCTTAATAATGGTATGCAATGCCAAGCTGCGGTTTCCAAAGCGAGCAAAGTCCTTTATGGTATTAAGAGAGGTATGGACTCCAGAGAGAGAGAAATAATGTTCCCCCTGTACAAATCATTAGTAAGACCTCATCTGGAATATGCAGTTCAGTTTTGGGCACCAGTTCTCTATAGGATATCGGGGAACTGGAGAAAGTGCAGAGAAGAGCAACCAAACTGATAAGAGGCATGGAGGAGCTCAGCTATGAGGAAAGATTAGAGGAACTGAATTTATTCTCTCTTGAGAAGAGGAGAATAAGGGGGGATATGATCAACATGTATAAATATATAAGTGGTCCATATAGTGAACTTAGTGTTAAGTTATTCACTTTACGGTCAACACAGAGGACAAGGGGGCACTAAAGTTGATCCAGGGAAAATCCGATTGCTTCTCTGGGATCAGGAAGGAATGTTTTCTCCTGCTGTAGCAAATTGGATCATGCTTTGCTGGGGTTTTCACCTTCCTCTGGATCAACTGTGGGTATAGAATTGTGTATATGGGATTGATATGATATGATATTATGATATTATTTTTTATTTATTTTTATGGTTGAACTAGATGGACTTGTGTCTTTTTTCAACCTGATTAACTATGTAACCTATGAACCTTCGCCCCAGTCTGAGGTCCAGAGCGCTCTGGAGCAGGTTTTCATCAAGGATGTCTCTGTACATTGCTAAATTCATCTTTCCCTTGATCCTGACTAGTCTCCTAGTTCCTGCCACTGAAAAACATCCCGACAGCATGATGCTGCCACCACCATGCTTCACTGTGGGGATGGTATTTGCCAGGTGATGAGTGGTGCCTGGTTTTCTCCAGACAAGATGCTTGCCATTCAGGCCAAAGAGTTCAATCTTTGTTTAATCATACTTAGCGCTGCATTTGTTACCATTTTTAATTTTGTTTAATCATACCAGAGAATTTTGTTTCTCATGGTCCTAGAGTCCTTCAGGTGCCTTTTGGAAAACTCCAGGCGGGCTGTCATGTGCCTTTAACTGAGGAGTGGCTTCTGTCTGGCCACTCTACCATACAGGTCTAATTGGTGGGGTGCTGCAGAGATGGTTGTTCTTCTAGAAGGTTCTTTTCTCTCCACAAGGAAATGCTGGAGCTCTGTCAGAGTGACCATCGGGTTCTTGGTCACCTCCCTGACTAAGGCCCTTCTTTCCCGATCACTCAGTTTGTCTGGGCAGTCCACTCTAGGAAGAGTCCTGGTGGTTCAAAACTTCTTCCCATTTACAGATGATGGAGGCCACTGTGCTCACTGGGACCTTTGATGCTGCAGAAATGTTTCTGTACCCTTCCCCAGATCTGTGCCTCTATACAATCCTGTCTCGGAGGACTACTGACAATTCCTTGGACTTCATGACTTGGTTTGTGCTCTGACATGCACTGTTAACTGTGGGACCTTGTATAGACAGGTGTCCAATCAACTGAATTTACCACAGGTGGACTCCAATCAAGTTGTAGAAACATCTCGAGAATGATCAGTGGAAACCAGATGCACCTGAGCTCAATTTTGAGTGTCATGGGAAAGGCTGTGAATACTTATGTACATAAGATTTTTTTTTGTTTTTTATTTTTAATAAATTTGCAAAGATTTCAAACAAACTTCTTTCATGTTGTCATTATGGGCTATTGTTTGTAGAATTTTGAGGAAAATAATGAATTTAATCCATTTTGGATAATTCATAACTTCGGATAAATTCATATTCATTACCAGCCAAATTTGAAAGGAAATTCCAATACCTATAATTTAATAGTTTAGTAATAGTTAAGTTATTATTAGTTAGTTATCATTTCAGATTTTGGAATTTTCGGGTTTTCGAATTTTCCTTATTTTCAGATTTTCGTTCTTTTGAATTTTCGGATTTTCATTTTTATTTTTGGATTTTCGCATTTACGAATTTTGGCATTTCCGATTTTTCAATTATTTTAATTTACAAATATTTCGGAAAAATTTGTTAAACGGGTTTTTATTCATTCGGATATTTCCGAATTAACAAATTTGTCAAAATTCATTAAAAAATGAATTTGAAATGAATTGCACATGTCTACTACACATGTGTGGTCGATAGTTATACATTATATATATTATGTCATACTTCTGAGAATAGCACAAATGAGTGTAGGGTTTGAGGCCATCTACACAGCTTTGTAGCAGGATGTCATTTGCTATTATCTTGTAGTAATTATCGCAGCAAAAAATTGTTACTTTATCTAATTAGCGACTTGATGAGTATATAAACGGGAAGATTCCGATCGGTAACGGCATGACACATGGATCTCTCATCAGAAAGGCGCTGAGGCATAGAGTTGCACCCAGCGACCCAGCCTGACCCCTAAATGTCACCAGTGACACCAACTGGGATGGGATGGTGCTGGGATATTTTTTTGCCTGCTGATTTGCATAAAAGGGCCGGGCCCGGTTTGCGTCCTCGCGGATCTGGCGGTGTGAGATAACAAGCCCAGTGGCTTTTCTTGTCTTTGAAAGATTTGCATGAACTGCGAGTTGGCTTGAGGGATTTACTGTCTGTCTGTGTCCCGACTGTCTGCCAGAGACGGAAACAAATGCATGAATGCCCAGCAGCTTTGTGCATTAAAGGAGAATGAACAGATGTAGGCAGCCATGTATAATGTATGGAAGGAGATTTCTGATGACTAAGAGCTTTAGAGCTCTGGGGTGCCCCGTTTGGGAATTAAAAAATCAGCCCTGTTCTAATTAAAAAGCCGGATGTTAGTTAAAAAATTAGGAGCTATTGAAATCACTAAGTACAACAAATTAACACTTTTGGCTCCAGTTTTTGCAATGGGAAAGACAGCAGAGCGGCTTTCTAATGCCTGATACCTGAATAAAACATGTGCCTGTGTTTACTCCACCCCACTGTGTATCCACTTCCCATCCGGGCCAATTCTGGCACTTCGCTTGTATATGTAAAAATCCTCATTTCTTTCCTAGAAAATTACTCAGAACCCCCAAATATTATGTATGTTTTTTGGCAGAGACCCTAGGGAATAAAATGGCGGTTGTTGCAATTTTTTATGTCACACGGTATTTGTGCAGCTTTCAAACGTGTTTTTAAAAGAAATAAAACTGTTTCATGAATGAAAAAAACAAAACAGTAAAGTAACTGTTTATGTCACGCAGTATTTGTGCAGTGATTTTTCAAACGTGTTTTTAAAAAAAAAAATAAAACTGTTTCATGAATGAAAAAAAAACAACAAAAAAAACAGTAAAGTAACTTTTTATGTCACGCGGTATTTGCGCAGCAAATTTTTCAAACATTTAAAAAAAAACAAACAAACAGTTTCATGAATGAAAAAAAAAAAGAAACAGTAAAGCCCAATTTTTTTGTATAATGTGAAAGATGATGTTATGCCGAGTACATAGATACCTAACATGTCACGCTTTAAAATTGCACTCGTGGAATGGCGCCAAACTTTGGTACTTAAAATTCTCCATAGGCGGCACCTTAAAATGTTTTACAGGTTACCTGTTTAGAGTTACAGAGGAGGTTTTGGGCTAGAATGGTTGCTTTTGCTCTAATGCACGCGGCGATACCTCACATGTGTGATTTGAACGCCGTTTACATATGTGGGCGCGACTTAAGTATGCGTTCGCTTCTGTGTGCAAGCACGTGGGGACGGGGGCACTTTAAAAAAATTTTTATCCTTTTTTATTTTTACACTTTCTCTTTAAAAAAACATTTTTGATCACTTTTATTGCTCTTACAAGGAATGTAAACATCATTTGTAATATTAATGGTGCGTGACAGGTCCTCTTTATGGAGAGATGCAGGTTCAATAACACCCCACATCCCTCCTCCAGGCTGGCAAGGCTAAGATTAAAAAAAAAAACCTCTTTCGGCCTTTCCAGCCACGTCCCAGGCATTGTTTACTTCCGCCAGGCCCGGATGTGACATCATAACCTCGCGCCCGGGCCTCCGAGGGTAGATAGAGATGACTGGGGACCGCCTGGTCACCGGAAATTTCTATGTTCAACTTCCGGCGGTGACTGATTTGTTCGCACGGCGAGGGCGGCGGAAGGGGGGGCGGTCACGTCCCCTCCTGCCGCCTGTAAGAACGATCAAGCAGGTGAACTGGCGCTGTGTTTGTTCTTACGGTGCAGGGATTCATCCTGGAAGTCCGGGACGTCATATGACGGCCTATGGGCGGGATCTGGATAGACTTCATAACAGCACTGCTCATGTAGGAACAGGATGGGGAAAGCTCACATTGCATTATAGTTGTTATGAAGTGACATTGTTGGGTACAAAGAAAATCCAGATCAACGGTCCCTGCATTAGAAAAATTCTTAAAGAGGTTGTAAACCTCTGAAATGAAAAATGAACAAAGCAAATCCTCCTATAGTGTGTACTTGCCTCAATCCAAAGCTCATTTTTGTGTCCTCTCTCCTTCCTCTGCTATCTGCATGAGTCACTTCTGACAAATAATATGGACCCCAAGGGATCCAAGGGGGACAGGGGATGGGAGCTCCAGCACACAGCCTGTGGTTGACAGCCTCAGCTGTGCATGTTTCCCAATGAGACTGTGTAGAACAGGGGTGTCAAACTTGATTTCATCATGGGCCATATCAGCATTATCATCTCCAAATAGGGAAAGGTTTCTTTACAGTAAGAGCTGCGAATAAGTGGAATAGACTCCCTCCAGAGGTGTTTCTGGCCAGCTCAGTAGATTACTTTTAGGAAAGAATCCAGGCCTTTTTAAAAGCACACAATATAACAGGATTTAGGAGTAAGTAACAGAGTTCAGAGGTCAGTAGTATGTATTGCCTAGTGTTAAGGTCAGGAGTAAGTAACACAGCGTTCTAAGGTTAGTAGTATGTATTGCCGAGTGTTATGCCGCGTACACACGGTCGGACTTTACGGCAGACTTTGCCCGGCGGACTTTTCGACGTACTTTACGACGGACTTTCCGAATGAACGGACTTGCCTACACACAATCCACCAAAGTTCGTTGAATTCGTACGTGATGACGTACGACCGGACTAAAATAAGGAAGTTCATAGCCAGTAGCCAATAGCTGCCCTAGCGTGGCTTTTTGTCCGTCGAACTAGCATACAGACAAGCGGACTTTTTGACCGGACTCGAGTTCGACGGATAGATTTAAAACATGTTTCAAATCTAAGTCCGTCCAACTTTTGAGCAAACAAAGTCCGCTGGAGCCCACACACGATCGAATTGTCCGAAGAAATCCCGTCCGCCGGGCAAAGTCTGCCGTAAAGTCCGCTCGTGTGTACGCGGCATTAGGGTCAGGAGTAACAGAGTTCAGAGGTCAGTAGTATGTATTGCCGAGTGTTAGGGTCAGGAGTAAGTAACAGAGTTCAGAGGTCAGTAGTATGTATTGCCGAGTGTCATAGTCAGGAGTAAGTAACACAGAGTTCTAAGGTTAGTAGTATGTATTGCCTAGTGTTAGGGTCAGGAGTAAGTAACTCAGAGGTCTGTAGTATGTATTGCTTAGTGTTAGGGTCAGGAGTAAGTAACACAGAGTTCAGAGGTCAGTAGTATGTATTGCCTAGTGTCAGGGTCAGGAGTAAGTAACAGAGTTCTAAGGTTAGTAGTATGTATTGCCTAGTGTTAGGGTCAGGAGTAAGTAACTCAGCGGTCTGTAGTATGTATTGCTTAGTGTTAGGGTCAGGAGTAAGTAACACAGAGTTCAGAGGTCAGTAGTATTTATTGCCTAGTGTCAGGGTCAGGAGTAAGTAACAGAGTTCTAAGGTTAGTAGTATGTATTGCCTAGTGTTAGGGTCAGGAGTAAGTAACACAGAGTTCAGAGGTCAGTAGTATGTATTGCCTAGTGTTAGGGTCAGGAGTAAGTAACATGGAGTTCTAAGGTTAGTAGTATGTATTGCCGAGTGTCAGAGTCAGGAGTAAGTAACAGAGTTCAGAGGTCAGTCCTATGCCAGGGTCAGGAGTAAGTAAAAGAGTTCAGAGGTCAGTCTTATGCCAGGGTCAGGAGTAAGTAACAGAGTTCAGAGGTCAGTCCTATGCCAGGGTCAGGAGTAAGTAACAGAGTTCAGAGGTCAGTCCTATGCCAGGGTCAGGAGTAAGTAACAGAGTTCAGAGGTCAGTCCTATGCCAGGGTCAGGAGTAAGTAACAGAGTTCAGAGGTCAGTCGTATGCCAGGGTCAGGAGTAAGTAACAGAGTTCAGAGGTCAGTCGTATGCCAGGGTCAGGAGTAAGTAGCAAAGCATTCAAAGGTCATATGAGACATCAGAGCTGTGGAGGACTTCCCCCGGCTTTGCTTTGCCGCTCTGATCTGAGGTCTGAGAGGCGGCATGGAGTGGTAATCTAGTGACAACAGCGCCTCTCCTTTTTCTTGTTCAGATGTCACAAGGACAGCAAGTAGGGGAAATCTCCCAAAAAATTATTTTAACTCCCTCCAACCCTATCCAAAATTATACAAGAAAGGGTCCACTAACCCATAGCAAGCAGTCATTGATGATGATGATGATGATGATTGCCTCTGTATACTGATAAGGATGAAGGTCAGCTCTTGGGTACAGTAGCTGTACTTTGCACAGCTGTATCCAGTAAGGCTGAGTAGTTGATGTTTGCAGCTCCTGCTCCCTGCTTATTTTCCCATTACAATAATCTAGGTTTAATTAGGTAGCGGATGACGGTTTAATGAGCAAATGATTTCATTTAACCCATTGTAATTAAATTAGATTGATATTGGCAGAATATTGTGTCCTGGGTTGGAGAGGTCATGGAAATTGGCCACACAACATTTCCTATGGCCGGGGCTGTATTCCTAGGGACATTTTCCCTTATTTTACAGTCATGGCTTCATTAAGACGAAGAACAAGGTGTAAAATGCAGCCAGGGAAGCTGATTGATTGCTGTGAATTATAGTACAACGTAGCGCCCTCTAGTGTGTGAATATATAATGATCCTTCTGCTGCTAGCATTAGTGAGTAGATAGGAAGGTAGATTATATATTTTTAGATTGTAAACTCTAACCAGCAAGGCCCTCTGATTCCTCCTGTATTGAATTGTATTGTAACTGTTTGCCCTAACCTTGTAAAGCGCTGTGCAAACTGTTGGTGCTTTATAAATCCTGTATAATAATATTTTACTTGTTTTAAACTTGCTTCCTGGTTTCTGGCCTAGGCCAAAATGATATCTTACATCCCAAGAGTCTTCATGGGCATTTTTTTATTCTTATTATATATATATATATATTATATATATATATATATATATTTTATATATATATATATATATATATATATATATATATATATATATATATATATATATATATATTATTTTTTTTTCAACTGGAGGAGAGACATTCTCAACTAGGCACACCTCCTGCCTGCATGCCTGAGCTAAGGACAGATGGATTCCAGGAAGTAAATACTACCCTTTGCCCTTATTTAAAATGGCCGCAGCTAGAAATGCTAGGGGGGGGGGGGGGGTTTCAAGTGATTGTTCAACAAAATAAAGCATGGAGACATAGATGGATGGGTAGTGCACATGTGCTTGTCTGATATAAATTTGAAGTAATTGTTTTTAATGTCTATGGCGTGCCGATGATGTCCTCATGTCCGCTGTTATTTTCGCCAGGCTTACGCATGACATCACACTGGAAGAATTTGAAGATGACGATTTATCCGAGATCACCGAGATCACCGATGAATGTGGAATCAGTTTGCACTGCAATGATAGCCGGCACTGCAAGGTGAGCAGAAGAACCAACGCCAAGGCCAATGCTTGCTGTTCTCTGTGTGATTGTGCTGTGTGTGTGATTGGTATGAGTCGATCTATTCAGGATTTCCTATATGGGTGATAAAGGAAGTGTTTGTCCAAATCTCCCTAAAGGGGTCACAGCAATAAAACCTCTACAGAAATCTGAAGTCCTCCAAACTCCATCCAAAAAATGTAAAAAAAATTGTCTGGAGTGATGGTGGGCACAGATGCTTTGATTTTTATTATCTAATCGATTCGATCAAAACAATTCAATTCACAAATCAATTGAATAGTCAAAACTTCTCTTTCCGATCGATTCATAAAGATTTGACCAAACTGAGTTGATCGGTTTGGATGGAGTATTATTGCTAATTTTGCATCATTCGGTAGCACCAAGATACTTTGTTCATTAGTACGATCATATTTTGATCAATCAGATTAAAGCGGTATTGACCACTTCAATACCGGTCATGCAAGACTGTACCCAAATTAAATTTGTATTATTTTGTTAGACAGATAGAACTTTCTTTAGGTGGTATTAAATCACCCACCACTGGGTTTTTTTTATTTCTTTTGCTAAAGAAATGAAAAAATACCCACTTTTTTGAAAAACAAAACAAAAACGTTTTTTCTTCCTGGGGGGGGGGGCTTGGGGGGGTGTTTTGCAAGATGTTGCAAATAATTATTTTTTCTCCTTCACTGATGTGCCCTGATAGACTGCACTGATGAGGCTGCACTGATAGACTGCACTGATGGGCACTGATGAGGCTGCACTGATGGACACTGATAGGCTGCATTGATGTGTGCTGATGAGGCTGAACTGATGGGCACTTATGGGACTGCACTGATGAGGCTGCACTGATGAGGCTGCACTGATGGGCACTGATAAGCTGATAAGCTGCACTGATGGGCACTGATGAGGCTGCGCTGATGGGCACTGATGAGGCTGCGCTGATGGGCACTGATGAGGCGCACTGATGGGCACTGATAAGCTGCATTGATGGGCACTGATGAGGCGCACTGATGGGCACTGATAACATGCACTGATGAGGCAGCGCTGATGGGCACTGATGAGGCTGCACTGATGGGCACTGATAGGCTGCGCTGATGGGCACTGATGAGGCGCACTGATAAGCTGCATTGATGGGCACTGATGAGGCGCACTGATGGGCACTGATAACATGCACTGATGAGGCTGCGCTGATGGGCACTGATGAGGCTGCACTGATGGGCACTGATAGGCTGCGCTGATGGGCACTGATGAGGCGCACTGATAGGCACTGATAAGCTGCACTGATGGGCACTGATAAGCTGCGCTGATGGGCACTGATAAGCTGCACTGATGAGGCTGCGCTAATGGGCACTGATGAGGCTGCGCTAATGGGCACTGATGAGGCTGCGCTGATGGGCACTGATAAGCTGCACTGATGGGCACTGATAAGCTGCACTGATGAGGCGCACTGATGGGCACTGATAACATGCACTGATGAGGCTGCACTGATGGGCACTGATAGGCTGCACTGATGGGCACTGATGAGGCGCATTGATGGGCACTGATAAGCTGCACTGAGGGCACTGATAAGCTGCATTGATGAGGCTGCGCTAATGGGCACTGATGAGGCTGCACTGATGGGCACTGATGAGGCGCACTGATGGGCACTGATAAGCTGCACTGATGGACACTGATAACCTGCACTAATGAGGCTGCACTGATGGGCACTGATGAGGCCACGCTGATGGGCACTGATGAGGCTGCTCTAATGGGCACTGGTAGCCTGCACTGATGGGCACTGATGAGGCGGCACTAAAGAGGCCGCACTGATGGGCATTGCTAAGCTGCAATGATAGGCACTGATTGAACTGATGGGGCTGCACTAAATATCAGTGTAATCAGCTGTCTATCGGCACTCCTTTCCCCCCACAGACACAGTGTGTGAGGAAAGGACTGGCAATAACTGTCAAGTCTTTTTAATATGTGATCAGCTGTGATTGGACACAGCTGATCACATAGTAAAGGGCTGCTGTGATTGGCCCTTTACTTTCCGATCTGTGATCAGCTGTGTCTGAAAAACACAGCGGTCACATAGTGTGCAGAACGATAGGGGCTGTGGTTAAACCCAAAACCAAAAATGTCATATATTGCAGCTTACCAATTTTTATATATGGTGGCTGTATTAGTTTTCCTTTTTTATGCTTTTTCCCTATCTGTTTTCACCTGTTGATCTGGCCAGTAACACACCTCCTGTATTAGAGTGCCCCACCCCCCACTCTGGATGAAGGAGCACAGGGGGCAGATTTGGACAGCAGCATTGTCAGTCTGGGGGGGGGGGGATGTTAAAAGTACTAGCAGATGTAAATACACTAACAAATTGAAGCAAAATTCCAGCTAATGCTTTATAGGCAGTTACAGCCCCCCCCACAGACACAGCAATGTAGAACACCTCTGTGTAAGCCAGTGAGCTTAAGTGTTGCATTTTGGGAGGGGCTGTGGGCATTGCTCAGAGTTGACTTTTCCAAAAGTCAGTATTTGCATATTGCAGATACTCATGTTCTGGGTTCTCCCAGGGTGCCCTGCCATGACAGATTAAATGCATAATACTTTGGCACCTACTATTCAATTCTGTTATCCCTAGGACCAAATATATTTTAGGCCCCCGTTCGGACGTGCGCTCTGCTTGTGATTTTATAAAAGAGTGATTTACATGCCTTTCCACGTGTCGCGCAATCCGTTCACTTCAATGGCTCTATGTGCATCTGTCACCCAAAAGAAGCTCCTGCAACAAGCTTAGCGCAATCTTTAAACATTGTCGCAGAATCACACCATGTGTGGGGGGGCTATTAGGAATAATTGGTACCCAAATGCTAGTTGTGCCGCAATTTGGATCTCTAACAGAATTGCCGCGATTCATGATTCCAAATTGTGGCAAAACTTGCAACGTGCGTTTGGGTGCATTACTCTTAATGGCACCCAAAATGTGGTGGGATTCTGCCGCTATTGTTAAGCAACAGAATTACACGGCAATCACAGGGTTTAGAAATCGTAATTCTGCCTACGATTGTAAATCGCCTAACGTGAACGGGGCTTTAAAGTGGTTGTAAACCCTTACACATACCCAGTGAAGGGACTATCCTCGGGTGATACACAGAGATGAAACAAATCCTCCTATGTAAGTTGTACCTGTTTATCTGGGGCCCTTTTTTCTCTACATCCATTCAAAGTGCTACATTTTAAAGCTTGGGGGCAGGGGCCGAAATGACACTCTGCAGAGCTCAGTGAGGAGAGTTCTGAGAGCTGATTGGAGGGAAGAGACCCCCCCCCCCCTCCCTTCACAGGGAACACAGGAACAGAGCTGAGTCTGTCACTCTGCTGGAGGTCCCTCCCCTGCAGGGGCGGACTGACCATTGAGCTACTCGGGCACTGCCCGAGGGCCCTGGGCCACTAGGGGGCCCCATCAGGGTTGCCAGCCTCAGTAAAACCAGGGACAGTATGTATAAATCTGTGTTTTTTTTACATCTGTCTGTGTATACTGTGTGTACATGTATGTGTATACTGTGTGTGTGTATACTGTGTGGCCCCATAATCTCTGATTACCTGGGGGCCCCATAATCTCCTATTGCCCGGGGGCCCCATGAGTTATCAGTCCGCCCCTGCTCCCCTGTCACCATTTTTCTCCTGGTGTCAGAAAAACTTGTCAGATGTGAGTCCTGCTGATAGTAGAGGAATAAAGCAGCAGACAGAAATGACACTTAGGGGCAGATTTACTAAAACTGGAGCACTCAGAATCTGGTGCAGCTGTGCATGGCAGCCAATCATCTTCTAACTTCAGCTTGTTCAATTAAGCTTTGACAATAAAACATGGAAGCTGATTGGTTTCTTTTCAGAGCTGCACCAGATTTTGCACTCTCCAACTTTAGTAAATCGCCCCCTTAGAGCGAGACAAGTACACCTCATAGAGGAATTTGCTTTGTTCATATTTCATGTCTGAGGTTTACAACCACTTTAACCACTTCCCGTCCGGCCTATAGCAGAATGACGGCCGGACAGGGGTTTCACTGTTCTGACTGGACGTCATATGACGTCCTTCAGAATAAGCCGCTCGTGCATGCCCCTGGAGGCACGCAGTGTGGCGATCGGTGGGGCGGCGTGTCCCTTGGACTCACCGCATCTCCGGTCACAGCAAAGAGCCAATGACGTAGGCTCTTTGCCATGTGATCAGCTGTGTCCAATCACAGCTGATCACAGTGTAAATAGGAAGTGCTGACAGCGTGTAAGGAGAGGAGAGGAGAGCCAATAGATGGCTTTCTATAGTGTAGACATCAGCACTGATAATCAGTGCAATGACCATAATAATAATCAGTGATGCCTTTCAGCGCCCATCAGTGATGCCTGTCAGTGCCCATCAGTTCTGCCTATCATTGCCCATTATTGCTGCCTATCAGTGACTCCTATCAGTGCCCATCAGTGCTGTACAGTATATCAGTGCCACCTATCAGTGCTGTATATCAGTCCCATCTATCAGTTCCCATCGGTGCTAAATATTAGACATATGCACTGCCAAAAAATGTGTTCGTTTTCGTGTCAATCGTTTTTTTTGTTTTTTTTTTTTTGTTTTCGTGTCATTCGTTTTTTTGTTTTGTTTTCGTGTCATTCGTTTTTTTGGGGGTTTTTTTTTCATTTTCATGTCATTCGTTATGATCGCAATTTGTGAATTCGAAAATCCGAAAACTAAAAAATTCAAAAGAACGAAAGATTCAAAACTTCTAAATGATAACTAACCAATAATAACTAACTATTAAATTATAGGTATCGGAATTTCCTTTCAAATTTGTCTGTTAGTGAACGTAACGAATACGAATTTATCCGAAGTTACGAATTATCCAAAATAACGAATGCCGCATCTAAACAAATGGAACGGAACAAATTAATAATAATACAACATTTTTATTAATTCTATTATTATTGTTATTTATTATTATTAAAGAGGAAGTAAACCCTCTTAAAAAAAAAAAACGAGAAAAAAAAACCTGCAAGAAAATGCTACCCTGTTTCCCCAAAAATAAGACCTAGCGTGATTGTCGGTGATGGCTGCAATATAAGCCCTACCCCCCAAATAAGCCCTAGTTAAAGTCCTCGTAGGTCTTATTTTCAGGGTAGGGCTTATTTTGGGGGAAACAGGGTAGGGCTTATTTGGGGGGTAGGGCTTATATTGCAGCCATCACCTACAATCACACTAGGTCTTATTTTTGGGGCAACAGGGTAGCTCATTATGTATTACTTACCTCGGATCGAAGCCCCGCAGCCGTCCTCGTCTCCCCCTCCGGCCGCCGACATGTCATCCCGGAGTTACTTCCGGGTATCACGGCTCCGGCGCTGTGATTGGCCGGAGCCGCAATGACGTCACTCCCGCGCATGCGCATGGGAGCCACCGGTGACGGCACGGAGACTGCAGCAACGGCACATAGGTGTGCATGTGCGCATGTGCGCATGTGCCGATGACATAAGGGCGGCACAGTGGTGTAGTGGGTAGCACTTTCACCTAGCAGTAAGAAGGGCCGCTGGTTCAAATCCCAACCACAACACTACCTGCCTGGAGTTTGCATGTTCTCCCTGTGCCTGTGTGGGTTTCCTCCGGGTACTCCGGTTTCCTCCCACACTCCAAAGACATGCTGGTAGGTTAATTGGATCCTGTCTAAATTGTCCCTAGTATGTATGAATGTGAGTTAGGGACCTTAGATTGTAAGCTCCTTGAGGGTAGGGACTGATGTGAATGTACAATGTATATGTAAAGCGCTACGTAAATTGATGGCGCTTTACAAGTACCTGAAATAAATAAATAAATAAAATGACATCGGCACATGCAGGGGACAGGGGATATCTCCTAAACAGTGCAGGTTTAGATATCCTGGGTAGCTACAGGTAAGCCTTAATATAGGCTTACCTGTAGCATAAGGTTGTAAAATAGGGTTTACAACCACTTGAATTTGTTACATTCCATTTGTTTAGATGCGGCATTTGTTATTTCGGATAATTCGGAACTTCAGATATATTTGTATTCGTTACGTTCACTGACAGACAAATACACTTATAATTTAATAGTTAGTAATAGTTAAGTTATTATTAGTTAGTTACTATTTTATTTTCGCTAATTTTCGGGTTTTTGAGTTCACGAATTTTCGAATATTCGAATTTAAAATTCGTTAAATGGGTTTTCGTTAATGCAAATATTTCCGAATTAACAAATTTGAAGAACTTCGTTAAACAGCGAATTCAGAACAAAAATATTAGTGCCTCCTCATCGGTACCCATCAGTGAACTAGAAAAATGACTTATTTACAAAACGTTAGAACAGTAATTAAGAAAAACATACAAATTTTTGGTCTTTTTTTTCGTTTATTTAGCAAAAAAAAAAAAAAAAAACCCCAGTGGTTATTAAAAGAAAGCTCTGTCTCAAAAAAAGTATAAACATTTCATTTGGGCACAGCGTTGCATGACCGTGGACGCAATTGTCATTCAAAGTGTGACAACGCTTTAAATTGGCCTGGGCGGGAGGGGGTAAAAGTGCCCGGTATTGAAGTGGTTAACGAAGAACACCGGGCAGTGCTATAACACAACCTTTATTGCACTTATATATTTCTTCAAGTGTTGTGCAGTCGTTTTTCCATTCCTGAGTTGTGCCTTTATACTGATTTGTTGCAGACCAGCAGAAATAAAAAATCAGGCTGTAGGGGGAGGAGGGGGGGGGTACCTTTACGATGATATATGATGGGCAGGAAAAGGGAGTATATAGGTAGATATACAGGAGGGAGAAGGCTCACAATGGGCTTCTCTGTTGCGGCAATGTCCACAGGTAGTTCAAAGAGCAGAAAAGAAGTGCTGCAGCAGCATGCGGTGTGCAGAACTGTCCTGTCAGCGGCCTCATTATGGCTCCCAATCATACAACTCAGCAAGTCTGAGCGGATCCTAAGAGTATACACCAATTTTTTGGCAGGTAAAACGGTTCCTGTGATTGTGTTTTAATGGTATTTGGCCGGAGTTGTCCTTTAGGTTTTTGCATTCTTCTCAGTAGAAGACGGTCCAGGAAGAGGCGTCCATCCGTCTCCGTTCTCTACAATCCAGGCAGGGAATTTGCATTGGCTGGTCTGTCTAGCTGAGTCTCTGCCATCTCTATGTTGGTATCTGTTCCCCATACACTTCATTTCATATGCTGCCCATATGGCCTTATAGGGAGCCCCACAGATGTCCGGGGCTTTCTTCTCTCCAGCGGTCCAAGCCAAGACGAGACTTGTGGTGCCGCAGACGCTATTTGATTGGCTGCTGCCGTTTCTAGAACAGAGTCTGCCTGGAGGAGTTGGGTGTTCCAAGAAAAGAGGAGGCCGGGTTCAATGAATTATCCTGCCTCTGTTCTCCGTACCATCTCCCCAAAATATCATATCAGGACACAATCCGTTCTTTTTTTATCAAATCGGGTGATCCAAAGAAGATTGTACTATGAGATTTTATAGTGTGTGGTATAGGCGTGCGTACAGGGTGTGCTGGGTGTGCCTGGGCACACCCTTATCACCCCATGCTGTGCCGATGCCCCCTGCTTACTGGCACCCCCCGTCTCCCCCTCCCCCTCTCTGCAGTGCTGCCAGCTTCCCTCCTCTCCTGCAGGGGATGTTTCAAGATGGAGAGTGGAGGAAGGGGCCAATAAATATTTCATTTACCGACCCCTTCCTGTTCAGAATGGACACAGTGAGTGATCTGTACCGATCGCTCCTATGGTCATTCTTAACCACTTCAGCCCCGGAAGAATTTACCCCCTTCCTGACCAGAGCACTTTTTGCGATTCGGCACTGCGTCGCTTTAACTGACAATTGCGCGGTCATGCGACGCTGTACCCAAACAAAATTGATGTTCTTTTTTCCCCACAGATAGAGCTTTCTTTTGGTGGTATTTGATCACCTCTGCGGTTTTTATTTTTTCCGCTATAAACAAAAAAAAGAGCAACAATTTTGAAATAAATGCATTTTTTTTAAACTTTTTGCCATAATAAATATCCCCTAAAAATATAGAAAAAAAACATTTTTTTCCTCAGTTTAGGCCGATGTTTATTCTTCTACATATTTTTGGTTAAAAAAATCGCAATAAGCGTATATTCATTGGTTTGCACAAAAGTTATAGCGTCTACAAAATAGGGGATAGATTTATAGCATTTTTATTTATTTATTCTTTTTTACTAGTAATGGCGGCGATCTGCGATTTTTATTGTGGCTGCGTCATTATGGCGGACACATCGGACAATTTTGACACATTTTTGGAACCATTGGCATTTATACAGCGATCAGTGTGATTAAAAATGCATTGATTACTGTAAAAATGTCACTGGCAGTGAAGTGGTTAACACTAGGGGGCGGTGAAGGGGTTACCTAGGTTCCCTGGGAGGTGATTCTAACTGAAGGGGGAGGGGACTAACTACAGGAAGTGACAGATCGTGGTCCCTAGCCAATAGGAACACACGATCTGTCACTCCTCTCAGAACAGAACAGGGAAGTGTGTGTTTGCACACACACTCGTCCCTGTTCTGTGTCTCCAGCTCACGATCGCTCGCGGGCCGGCGGTCATCACGACCGTCGGCCACGAGCATCGGCACCTCCGCTGTGCAGCGGGCGCCGCCTGCTATCCGGACCCCGTGAGCCCACGTACAGTTAGGTGGTTTCGCGCAAGGGAGCCAACCTGCCGCAGCAAACTGCGGCGGCTGGTCCGAGGGCGGTTAACTGAAGCATAGTAAACTACGGTATGTTTACTATGTTCAGTTTGTGAATGAACAGGAAGCCGCTCAACACAGAGCACTTCCCATTTGTTCATTGACCGCTGAGGCTGCAGAGAAAGGGACTGGGGAATCTCTGTCCTCCATCCCTTCCTCTGTGTCAAAAGTGAGACATCAGGGGTCTGTTTAGACCCTTGATATATCACCAAAGCCCCCCCAACGGGACTCCGAAAAAAAGTGTAAAAAAAAAGGAAAAAAATAATATTGTAAAAAATAATTGAAAAAAATAATATTGTAAAAAATAATTTTTGTGGTTACCTTGCGGGTGCATTCACACACTTTGAAGAGCATTCCATGCTTGGATCGCTCTTCAGAGAGCATTTGACAGGCGGCGAGGAGGCGTTGTATCACCTCCTCACTATCTGCTTTAACCCATTGATCCCCGCACTAGCGTGCCCCAACCTCAAGCATGACATGTAGTTGCAGGTGTCTGTCAGAGCAGCCCTATTTGTCTTCGGCTGGTGCCAAAAGCGACAGCTGCGTAACTCTTACCCGCGACCGCGAAGCAAGGCATCATAGCCGCAGCATGTGTACACCCTCGGCTGCTGCCTCTGCAGCTAAAGGGGTTAATGGTTGGGGTGTGGTAAAAAAGTGGCTCAACTGCGGGTAACATCACATGTGAATGAGCCCTTAGACAACTGTCACTGAAACAAGTGTTCCTATTGGATGATCTCCTCTCTATCTGTGTTCTGGTGACAGCTGAAAATGTTGGATTTGCCCTCACTCTCCTTCCCGGTGACATTGGTGATCATCAAGCATTTGACCTCTGGAGGGTTTACCCCCCTTCGTGACCAGGCCATTTTTTGCGATACGCACTGCGTTACTTTAACTGACAATTGCGCGGTCGTGCGACGCTGTACCCAAATAAAGTGTATGCCATTTTTCCCCCCACAAATAGAGCTTTCTTTTGGTGGTATTTGATCACCTCTGCGGATTTTTTTTTTTTTATGCGCAATAAACAAAAAAAGAGCGATGACTTCGAAAAAAAGAAACAAATTGTTAGTTTTTGTTATAAAACATATCCAATAAAAAAATGCAAAAAGTCAAATTTCTTCATCAAATTAGGCCAATTCTGGAATTTCAGGATTTCAGTAGTGTTAATGGAGCCTTAGGCCCGGGTTCCCACTAGTGTGACTTGTGATGCGACTTGGGACTGCAAAGTCGCATTACAATTCGTACCCCCATGATTTCCAATGAGTACCGTTCATATCTGTGCGACTTCAAGTCCCAGTGACTTCAAAGTAGTCCCTGCACTACTTTGGTCCCATTTTGATGCATCTTGAGGTCCATCGACCTCAAGAATACACAGGTGTTGCTTCAAATCGCAGCAAAATCGTGGCAAAATCACAGAAAAAAATCGCTGCAAAATCGTGCGACTTTCAGGTCGCAATAGTGGAAACCTAGGCCTAAACGTCACTGCATCAGAAGATTCCAATGGGGGGGTGGGCATAGACAGAGGAGGAATCAGCACAAGGGACACATCCTACTGACTGTATACAATGTACTCTTATTTTGAGTTTTGGATAGAGTGGAGATGGATTAGACCCCCTGTTTTTATTGCTGTCTGTGCTCCTGTTAGGGAGATTCCACCTCTCTCTATTTGTCCTGTTTACTATTAACATTGAAAGTGAAAGAAAAAGAAAATCCCAAATTTTGAGTTGTCCCCAGAAAAGTAATAGAGGGGAAATCTTCCAATGGGAACACTAGTTCTGGTGACAACCAGGAATTCCTTCACTTTGGAGAGAATTCCTCTCACTTCCTGTTTTGACCATGGGACAGGAAGTGAAGGGAAATCTCCACAATGAGACACAGATGGCAAAAAAAAAAAAAAAAAACTGACAGGGGTTATAACCCTCCCTTACTCTGTCCAAAATGAAGAGAAGGAAGTTTTGCCTTTAAAATAGAATTAACTAGAGTTTAGTGTCACTTTAAAGCAGGTCTCTTTAAAGCGGATCTTCACCCGTTTTTTAATCAGCATCTCGGTGGCTTCTAAAAGCAACACCGAGTGCCATATGGAGCTTTTTTTTTTTTTTTTTTTTTTTTTTTCCTTCCTTACGTTATCTGTCTTTCTTTGTTTCTGTCCCTGCGGCTGTGGGCGTGGACTTTGCGGGTATTGACGTCATATCCTTCATTCCCCGCAATGTCTCCTGGGATCTCATTGTCTTTCATCCCAGGAGACATTGCGGATAACCTCCGCAAAATCTTGCGAGACTGCAGGACTGACGTCATTACGTCCGCCACGTTTGGAGGGCATTTCAAAATTTGCCATGTTTAGGTTGGGAACCCATGGCATGGCAACCCAGAAACAAACGGCGATGACACAGGGCATGCGCGGGAACGAGCGGTGAATTCTGGGAGGACAGCATTCACCGCATCCCG
Organism: Lithobates septentrionalis; assembly: GCA_037952835.1. Taxonomy (NCBI): domain Eukaryota; kingdom Metazoa; phylum Chordata; class Amphibia; order Anura; family Ranidae; genus Lithobates; species Lithobates septentrionalis. The sequence continues at coordinate 388,186 of JBBDGP010001934.1, read as the reverse complement.
GAAATACATCCTTGTGGGTTTCAAATGCCCACAATGAAGATGGGAACCGCCGTCTTTCATTTTTAAAAGTTATTCTTTTCAAAGAAATCGGCCACAATCGGACTTACTTCGCAGAACATGTGAGTACATTTTCATGATTTGAACAGACTCTGAATGAACTCCTAAAAAAAAAAAATATTAAATAGGTGCACACCCGCTTTAAGTCACTTTAGTGTCACTTTAAAGCAGATCTCTCAAACTGGTGGTCCTCCGGCTGTTGTGAAACTACAAGTCCCATGAGGCATTGCAAGGCTGACTGTTACAAGCATGACTCCCTCAGGCAGAGGCATGATGGGACTTGTAGTTCTGCAACAGCTGGAGGGCCACCAGTTTGAGACCCCCTGCTTTAAAGTATAACTAAAGGCAAAACAGTTTTTTTTAAGTTTTGGATAGAGTGGAGAGGAATTAGGACCCCTGTCGGTTTTTATTACTGCCTGTGTCCCCATTAGGGAGATTCACCCTCTCTCTTTGTTCTGTTTACCATTATCATTGAAAGTGAACATAAAAGAAAATCCCAAATTGTCACCAGAAAAGTAATAGAGGGGAAATCTTCCAATGGGGGACATTAGTTCTGGTGCCCCAAAGAATTCCCTTAATTTGCAGGGATTTCCTCTTACTTCCTGTTTAGCTATGGGACAGGAAGTGAAGAGAAATCTCCCGAAGGGGACACAGATGGCAAAAAAAAACAAACTGACAGGGGTTATAACCGTCCCTTACTCTATCCAAAATGAAGGAAAAAAACGTTTTGCCTCTAACCTCTTGCCGACCAGCCGCCATCATTATATTGCGGCAGGTCGGCTCGTTCCCGCAAATCGCCGTAGCTGTACGTCGGCTCGGGAACTCGCTTTTGTGGGCGCGCACACTCCCATTGGCCAGCGGAGGAGCCAATCAGTCGGTCCGGTGGACTCGATGTCCGCTGGTCACCCGCGATCGTTCCCCGCAGTGACAGAACGGGGATCTGTCTGTGTAATCAAGGCAAATCTCCGTTCTGAGAGGGGAGATCACACAGATCCTGTCTTTCTGCTATGCAGGAATACGGATCTGTGCGTTTCCCCAGTCACACCGTCCCCCCATACAGTTAGAAACACACAAACAGGGAACACATTTAACCTCTTGATCACCCCTGATGTTAACTCCTTCCCTGCCAGTGTCATTAGTACAATGACAGTGCATATTTTTAGTACGGATTACTGTAATAATGTCACTGGTGCTCAAAAAAAGTGTAAAAAATGTCAGTTAGGTGTCCGATCTGTCCGCCGTAATGACGCAGTCCTGCTAAAAATCACTGGTCACCACCATTACTAGTAAAAAAAATAATAAAAATACCATAAATCTATCCCCTATTTTGTAGAAGGGATAACTTTTGCGCAAACCTATCAATATACGCTTTTTGCAGTTTTTGTTTTTTTTTTCACTAAAAATATGTAGCAGAATACATATCGGCCTAAACTGATAAATAAATTTGTTTTTTTTTTTACATTTTTTTTAATTTTTCTTTTAATGTTGTTTTATAGCAGAAAGTTGTTTTTTTTTTTTTTTTTTCAAAATTGTCGCTCTTTCTCTGTTTATAGCGCAAAAAATAAAAACCGCAGAGGTGATCAAATACCACCAAAATAAAGCTCTATTTGTGGGGGGAAAAGGACGTCAATTTTGTTTGGGTACAACATCGCGCGACCGCGCAATTTTCAGTGAAAGTGACGCAGTGACGAAAAAAAAAAATGCGACTGGTCAGGAAGTGGGGTAAATCCTTCCGGGGCTGAAGTGGTTAAATTTTTTTTTTTTGGAAACCAGAGTTTAGTGTCACTTTAATGATTTATATTAAATATATATCTGGAGTAAATGGAGTTTTTTATTTTTTCTGTCTGTCTGGAGCTTTAGTGAAAGTTGGGAGTGAGAAGTTGTAGTTGTGCGGTGTGTATATATACAATGTGCTTGTTATGTCTGATTGTGCCATGTTTTCCTGACGTCTCAGTTTCTAGCACATGTCCCTGGCTGAGATGGCAGGTGTTGGGTTGTGTGTCGCTCCCTCTCCTCCTCCTTCTCCTCTTCCTCCTCCTCCCCGGTGTGGTCCATCTGCTCCTCTCCCTGTCCTCATCTCTCTGTATTGCTAATTACTATTCTGCTTGTAACGTGGTGTCATCCGGTGTCACCGTCCTCCTCCTTCTCATGCTCCACCAGTTGCTCATCCGTCACTGTTGCTCGTGCTCCCTCTGCTCCATCAAACTGTTCCTTCCTATTACAGGCACACTGTGCTCCTTGGTGACATTTAACCATTGTCCCTCTGTGTGTCCCCCAGGCTGTCACGTTACCCACCCCTGCTCCCCCTCCCAGCAGATGATGTCACTGTGTGTCCCTCTCCCCCCCCCCCCCCCCCTTGCTGGTCCCATGACTCTGTCTCCTGATCCCCCAGAGCCGCCTGCGTGCCGAGCCTGGTCCTGCCTCGGGAGGGGGGGGAGCTGCCAGTCGGATGCAGGCGGAGATGCTGCAGCTGGACCTGATCGATGCCGGCCATATCTCCGAAGAGGAGACGCGACCCCCTGTGGACCCCAAACCATTCCTGCCTCCATCCATGGACACCTACCGACCCAAGAGGCCTACCACCCTCAACCTCTTCCCACAGGCCCCACGCACACAGGTGAGCTGTGATTGGTCAGAAAAACCGTCCTGTATATATGTATTTATTGGCTGCTGTGACGTTGAAGGATTTGGCTCTATCAAGGGCCACATACAGGCACAAGACGAGTATTTACAGACGACTACGGTCGATTTAAATTGATAGGATGACGTGTCCTGTAATACGGATTCAGAGATCCGATCGATACACGAGGATGCAGGTTGGATATACAGAAATACCGAGGGACGTGATTGTCTAGAAGACAGAAGCTGGCCATAGACATTGCAATCTGCTTTAGGTCTTCCAACAACTATGGAGGGCAAGGGCCTGATTACACCCGAGATCGACAGATAAAGGTCGGTGGTTGTTGGGAAATCTTGCCCTTGCAATCTGATTGTAAAATATCATTTTAAGCGCCTTACACACGATCAGATTTTCGGACGACCGTTCTTCCGTTTTTTGTTGCATGCTAGTCTTATATCGAAAGTGAAGAGGTTTCTCATCATACGAAAATTCTCGTACGACAGAAGTGACGTCATGGGGGTTATTTACGAAAGGCGAATCCACTTTGCACTACAAGTGCAAACTACAAGTGCAAAGTGCTCTTGAAATCGCACTGAAAGTGCACTTGGAAGTGCAGTCGCTGTAGATTTGAGGGGTAGATCTGAAACGAGGGGAAGCTCTGCTGATTTTATCATCCAATCATGTGCAAGCTAAAATGCTGTTTTTTATTTTCCTTGCATGTCCCCCCTCAGATCTACAGCGACTTTACTTCCAAGTGCAATTTCAGTGCAATTTCAATTGAACTTTGCACTTGTAGTTTGCACTTGTAGTGCAAAGTGGATTTGCCTTTAGTAAATAACCCCCAATGTGTTCACTAGTTTGGTATGTATTCTTTCGTTTCTGAGCATGCGTAGTCTTGCTCTTACAATTTTTTTCGTACGAAAGCCGCACTAATTAAACTAAAATCGGACGTTAAAGTTCACGTACAAAAATGTTATAGTCTGCACATCCAGCTTTTGTTGTACGAAAAAACCGAATTGGCTGTCAAAAGCACCATACTAACGGTAACGATCTGAAATTCGGCAGATCGTTCGCCGGACGAAATTTTACTTCCGATTTTCGTATCGTGTGTACAGGGCTTATAACCCCATACACATTATACAACTTTTGTTGTCTGATTTCCTTTAGATTTATCAAAACCACGTAGTGCAAGGGCCTGACTGATTGCATACAAATTGAAACTCTTAAGGTTTGAACTCATATTATATGGTTTTGGTAAATCTGAAGGAAAAAATCTACAGAAAATTGTATAGTGCGTATCCATCTTAAGTCTACCAACAGCTAGGAAGAGTGAGGGCCAATCTGATTGGATGGAAAGTCAACAGATTGTTAAGGTAGACCAGAGCATTGCAATGCAGCCTTATTCCAAGATGGATTAAATTCATTATCTTCCTCAAAATTCTACAAACAATACCCCATAATGACAATGTGGAAGAAGTTTGTTTGAAATCTTTGCAAATTTATTAAAAATTAAAAAAAAACAACAAAAAAAAAAGAAATAAATCCCATGTACAGAAGTATTCACAGCCTTTGCCATGGCACTCAACACTGATCTCAGGTGCCTCCGGTTTCCACTGAACATCCTTGAGATGTTTCTACAACTTGATTGGAGTCCACCTGTGGTAAATTCAGCTGATTGGACAGGATTTGGAAAGGCACACACCTGTCTATACAAGGTCCCACAGTTAACAGTGCATGTCAGCGCACAAACCAAGCCATGAAGTCCAAGGAATTGTCTGTAGACCTCCGAGCCACGATTGTATAGAGGCACAGATCTGGGGAAGGGTACAGAAAAATGTCTGCAGCATTGAAGGTCCCGATAAGCACAGTGGCCTCCATCATCTGTAAATGGAAGAAGTTTGGAATCACCAGGACTCTCCCTAGAGCGGGCCGCCCGGCCAAACTGAGCGATCGGGGGAGAAGGGCCTCAGTCAGGGAGGTGACCAAGAACCCAATGGTCACTCTGACAGAGCTCCAGCATTTCTCTGTGGAGAGGAGAACCTTCCAGAAGAACATCTATCTCTGCAGCACTCCACCAATCAGACCTGTATGGTAGAATGGCCAGACGGAAGCCACTCCTCAGTAAAAGGCACATGACAGTCCGCCTGGAGTTTTCCAAAAGGCACCTGAAGGACTCAGACCATGAGAAACAAAATTCTCTGATCTGATGAAACAAAGATTGAGCTCTTTGGCCTGAATGGCAAACATCATGTCTGGAGGAAAACCTGGAACCGCTCATCACCTGGCCAATACCATCCCTACAGTGAAGCATGGTGGTGGCAGCATCATGTTGTGATGTTTTTCAGGGGCAGGAACTAGGAGACTAGTCAGGATCGAGGGAAAGATGAATGCAGCAATGTACGGAGACATCCTTGATGAAAACCTGCTCCAGAGCGCTCTGGACCTCAGACTGGGGCGAAGGTTCATCTTCCAACAGGAAAACAACCCTAAGCACACAGCCAAGATAACAAAGGAGTTGCTACAGGACAACTCTGTGAATGTCCTTCAGTGGCCCAGCCAGATCCCAGACTTGAACCCGATAGAACATCTCTGGAGAGATCTGAAAATGGCTGTGCACCGACACTCCCCATCCAACCTGATGGCGCTTGAGAGGTCCTGCAAAGAAGAATGGGAGAAACTGCCCAGAAATAGGTGTGCCAAGCTTGTAGCATCATACTCAAAAAGACTCGAGGCTGTAATTGGTGCCAAAGGAGCTTCACCAAAGTATTGAGCAAAAGTCTGTGAATACTTCTTATGTACATGGGATTTATTTTTGTTTTTTATTTTTAATAAATTTTCAAAGATTTTAAACAAACGTCTTTCACGTTGTCATTATGGGGTATGGTTTGTAGAATTTTTAGGAAAAAAATGAATTGAATCCATTCTAGAATAAGGCTGTAACATAACAAAATGTGGAAAAAGGGAAGCGCTGTGGATACTTTCCGGATGCACTGTATATAGTTATTGGTAAATCCTGGCCATACACCTTACAATCTGGTTGTAAAATCACTTAAAGTGATTGTAAACTCTTACATAGATCAGAGAAGTGGCTGGTCTCAGGTGAAACAAATCCTCCTACATAAGTTGTACCTGTCTATCTACAGTCTTCTCTTCTGTACATCCGTTCAAAGTACAGAATTTATAAAGCTTCTCTTAGCTGTCAGAAAACAGGGGGCGGAGAGCTGAAGTTACACTCTGCAGAGCTCAGAGAGGAGAGCCCTGAGAGCTGATTGGAGGGAAGAGACACACCCCCCTTCACACAGTACACAGGAACAGAGCTGAGGCTGTCAATCAGCTGGAGGTCCCTCCCCTGTCACCATTTTTCTCTTGGTGTCAGGAAAACTTGTCAGAAGTGATTCATGCTGATAGCAGCGGAAGGAAGCAGCAGACAGAAATGACACTTAGTGCTCTGGGTTGAGACAAGTACACACTATAGAGGGATAATTTCCGACAACATTTGTGTGACCCGTGTGTATGCAAGACAAGTTTGAGCCAACATCTGTCGGAAATAAATCCACGGTTTGGTTGTCGGAAATTCCGATCGTCTGTATGCGGCACTAGTCTGGCAAAGGCCAATCTGATTGTATCAGAAGTCAATAGATTGTTAGGGTAGACCATCATAGTCTATAGTTGTTGGTAAATCTCGGACATACACCTTGCAATGTGATTATAAAATCCCCATTTAATTCTATCAATGGCTATGTAGGGCAAAGGCCTATCTGATTGGATTGAAACTCAACAAATTAAGATAAACCCTCACATTACATGGTTCTTGGTATCCAATGCTGGCCATTCACTTTGCAATATGATTGTAAAAGTTCACTTTGGTTAACCACACACATTGCAATCTGATTGTACAATCTCCTTTAGATCTACCAACAACTGTGTAGTACAAGAGCCTGCCTGATTGGATACAGATTGATTGGCTATATTAGGTAGGTGCTCATATTACATAGTTTTGGTAAATCTAAAGCTGATTGCACAGAGATTGTACGGTCACACTGTAACGTTTATGGTGACCCTAGGGCTGGGAGATTTTCTAAAAAAAAAAAAATCTGTGATTTTCTTTAAAAAAAAACTCGATTCACGTTTTTTTTTTGGACACCGCACCGGTCCTGAGGAGCTGCAGGCAGGAGTTTTTAGGCGAGGCCGCGGCTTCGTCTTACTCCACAGCGTCTGGCCTCACGGACTAGGCCTAAAAACTCATGCCTGCAGCTCCTCAGGACCGGCGCGGTGAAAAAAAAAATCTAAAAAAAATCGATTTGCTTAAATTTTGAATCGATTTGACCTCTCAACTCGATTCAAGATTTAAATCGATTTTTTTCCCCAGCCCTAGGTGACCCGTATGTCTACCAACAGCTATGTAGGCTAAAGGCCTATATCTGATTGCATTGAACCTCCACAGACTGTTAATGTAGGCCCTCACGTTATGTAGTTGTTGGTAAATGAAAGGGTAGCCATACACCTTGAAATCTGATTGGCTCACCATTCACACTACGATCTGACTGTACAATCGCCTTCAGATCTACCAGCAAGTATGTAGTGCAAGGGCCTGCCTGATTGGATACAAATGGATTTAATAGTTTAGGTAAGAAGGTTTTAATCTCCAAATATGGAAAGGTTTCTTCACAGTAAGAGCTGTGAAAATGTGGAATAGACTCCCCCTAGAGGTGGTTCTGTCCAGCTCAGTAGATTGTTTTATTTAAAAAGCCTGGATTCTTTCCTAAAGCTCCATTCACATTGTGTCACTCGTCATGTGACTTTGGACACTAAATCACATGACAAGTTTCACCCCATGCTTTTCAATGACAAATATGTGTGACTTAAAGTCGCAGCGACTTTAAAAAAGGTTCTTGCACTACTTTGGGACAACTTTCATGCGACTTGAGTGCCACAGACTGCAATGTAAACCCTCAAGAGTCGCATGAATGTCGCACCTGAATGTTGTGCAATAGTGGTTCATTATCATTGGTCAAAGCCGCATCCAACTCGCACCCATCCAAAGCAGCATTAACCACTTGCTTACAGGGCACTTAAACCCCCCTCCTGCCCAGACCAATTTTCAGCTTTCAGCGCTGGCGCACTTTGAATGACAACTGCGCGGTCATACAACACTGTACCCAAATGAAATTTTTATCATTTATTTCCCACAAATAGAGCTTTCTTTTGGTTGTATTTAATCACAGCTGGGATTTTTTATTTTTTGCTGAACAAACAAAAAAATATGGAAAATTTTGAAAAAAAAAAAAATCATGTTTCATAGTTTGTTATAAAATTTTGCAAACAGGTAATTTTTCTCCTTCATTGATGTGCGCTGATGAGGCGGCACTGGTGGGCACTGATAGGCTGCACTGATCGGCACGGATAGGCACAGATAAGGCGGCACTGATAGGCACAGATAAGGCGGCACTGATAAGCACAGTTAAGGCAGCACTGATGGGGACAGATAAGGCGGTACTGATGGGCACAGATAAAGCGGCACTGATGGCCACTGATGGGTGCTGATGGGTGGCACTGATGGGTGGCATGGATGGGGGGCACGGATAGGTGGCACTGATGGGCACTGATAGGTACCACTGATGGGGGGCATTGATGGGGGGCACTGATGGGGGGCACTGATGGGTGGCACTGATGGGCGGCACTGATGGGCACTGGTAGGTGACACTGATGGGCACTGATAGGTGGCACTGATGGGCAGCACTGTTGCACTGATGTTGGCGCTGATGGGTGGCACTGATGGGTGGCACTGTGGGCACTGATGGATGGCACTGATTGATAGCACTGTGGGCACTGATGGGTGGCACCACTGCCTATTGCTGTGTCACATTAGATCGCTGTGATCGGGACTGATGTCCCGATCACGGCCGCCGGTGATCGGGTTTTTTTTCCTCCTCACACTGTCAGCGTGAGGAGGAAAAATGGCCGATTACCGGCTCTGATTACATCACATGATCAGCTGTCATTGGCTGACAGCTGATCATGTGGTAAGGGGTCGGGACCGACCCCTTACTCTGATCTGTGATCAGGCGAGTCTCATAGACTCGCTGATCACTGAGCGTGCCGCGTGCGCCCTGCATCCCGGCAATTTAGATCCGCGCTGTTGCCGTCATTTGGCAATGGCCCGGATCTGAAGTGGTTAAAGTGGCACCAGGAGCCTAAATGTACATAATATAACTGGAAACTGACATTTAGAGGTAAAGTTGATCCAGGGAATATCTGATTGGCTCTCGGGGGATCTGGAAGAACTTCGGATCATGCTTTGCTCGGGTTTTTCACCTTCCTTTGGATCAACTGTGGGTGAAGGATTATGTACATGGAGGTTTGCCACCTTTTTTTTTTTCAGTTGTTGGTTAAATTGGATGGACTTCTTTTTTCAACCAGATTAACCATGTAACTTTGACATCGTTTTGGTAAATATAAAGCTGATTGTACAGAGAATGTATGGTCAGATTGTAACATGTATGGTGAGCCTTAGATCTACCGACAACTCTGTAGAATGACCAGATACAAATGGAATTATTTGGTAGGGTTCATTTTTCAGAGCTGTCACACTTTGAATGACAATTGCGCAGTCGTGCAACGCTGCACCCATGTGGAATTTGTATAATTTTTTTTGAAACAGAGGGAGCTTTCTTTTGGTGCTATTTAATTACCTCCGGGTTTTTTTTATCTATTTTTGAGCTGTGTGTGGCACAGTGACAGGTCCTCCTATTGGACAGTTGGTGTTAGCGGGTTCTTCTAGTATAGAATTAATGATGGCAGGTAATGGGTGAAATGCGTGGCTATAGTTGAGCTGTGTGACAGGTTGTCCTATAGGACGGTTGGTGTTAGCGGGTTTCTCTAGTATAGACTATATGATGGCAGGTAATGGGTGAAATGCATGTCTATCGTTGAGCTGAGTGTGGCGCAGTGACAGGTCCTCCTATTGGACGGTCGGTGTTAGCGGGTGAAATACGTGTGTATAGTTGAGCTGAGTGCGGCGTAGTGACGGGTCCTCCTATTGGACGGCCAGTGTTAGCGGGTGAAATGCGTGTGTAAAGTTGGTGTGTGTGGCGCAGTGATGGGTCCTCCTATAGGACGGTCGGTGTTAGTGGGTGAAATACGTGTGTATAGTTGAGCTGAGTGTGGCGCAGTAACGGGTCCTCCTATTGGACGGCCAGTGTTAGCGGGTGAAATGTGTGTGTAAAGTTGGTGTGTGTGGCGCAGTGATGGGTCCTCCTATAGGACGGTCGGTGTTAGTGGGTGAAATGCGTGTGTATAGTTGAGCTGTGTGTGGCGCAGTGACGGGTCCTCCTATAGGACGGTCGGTGTTAGTGGGTGAAATACGTGTGTATAGTTGAGCTGAGTGTGGCGCAGTAACGGGTCCTCCTATTGGACGGCCAGTGTTAGCGGGTGAAATGTGTGTGTAAAGTTGGTGTGTGTGGCGCAGTGATGGGTCCTCCTATAGGACGGTCGGTGTTAGTGGGTGAAATGCGTGTGTATAGTTGAGCTGTGTGTGGCGCAGTGACGGGTCCTCCTATAGGACGGTCGGTGTTAGTGGGTGAAATGCGTGTGTATAGTTGAGCTGTGTGGTGCAGTGACGGGTCCTCCTATAGGATGTTTGGTGCTAGCAGGTTCCTCTAGTATAGAATATATGATGGCAGGTAATGGGTGAAATGCGTGTGTATAGTTGAACTGAGTGTGGCGCAGTGACGGGTACTCCTATAGGACAGTCGGTGTTAGCGGGTGAAATGCGTGTGTATAGTTGAGCTGAGTGTGGTGCAGAGTCAGGTCCTCCTATAGGACGGTACTTGTTAGCGGGTGAAATGTGTGTGTATAGTTGAGTTGAGTGTGGCGCAGTGATGGGTCCTCCTATTGGACAGTCGGTGTTAGCGGGTGAAATGCGTGTGTAAAGTTGGTGTGTGTGGCGCAGTGACGGGTTCTCCTATTGGACGGTCGGTGTTAGCAGGTGAAATGCGTGTGTATAGTTGAGCTGAGTGTGGCGCAGGGACAGGTCCTCCTATAGGACGGTCCGTGTTAGCGGGTGAAATGCGTATGTTTAGTTGAGCTGAGTGTGGCGCAGTGATGGATCCTCCTATTGGACGGTCGGTGTTAGCGGGTGAAATGCGTGTGTATAGTTGAGTTGAGTGTGGCGCAGTGATGGGTCCTCCTATTGAACGGTCGATGTTAGCGGGTGAAATGCGTGTGTAAAGTTGGTGTGTGTGGCGCAGTGACGGGTCCTCCTATTGGACAGTCGGTGTTAGCAGATGAAATGCGTGTGTAAAGTTGAGCTGTGTGTGGCGCAGTGACAAGTCCTCCTATTGGACGGTCAGTGTTAGTGGGTGAAATGCGTGTGTATAGTTGAGCTGAGTGTGGCGCAGTGATGGATCCTCCTATTGGACGGTCGGTGTTAGCGGGTGAAATGTGTGTGTATAGTTGAGCTGTGTGTGACAAGTCCTCCTATTGGATGGCTGGTGTTAGCGGGTTCCTCCAGTATAGACTATATGATGGCAGGTAATGGGTGAAACGTGTGTATAGTTGAGTTGAGTGTGGCGCAGTGATGGGTCCTCCTATTGGATGGTCGGTGTTAGCGGGTGAAATGCGTGTGTAAAGTTGGTGTGTGTGGCGCAGTGATGGGTCCTCTTATTGGACGGTCGGTGGTAGTGGGTGAAATGCGTGTGTATAGTTGAGCTGTGTGTGGCGCAGTGACGGGTCCTCCTATTGGACGGTCGGTGTTAGTGGGTGAAATGCGTGTCTATAGTTGAGCTGTGTGTGGCGCAGTGACGGGTCCTCCTATTGGACGGTCGGTGTTAGCGGGTGAAATGCGTGTGTAAAGTTGGTGTGTGTGGCGCAGTGACGGGTCCTCTTATTGGACGGTCGGTGGTAGTGGGTGAAATGCGTGTGTATAGTTGAGCTGTGTGTGGCGCAGTGACAGGTCCTTCTATAGGACGATCAGTGTTAGCGGGTGAAACGCGTGTGTATAGTTGAGCTGAATGTGGCGCAGTGACAGGTCCTCCTGATGGACGGTCGGTGTTAGCAGGTGAAATGCGTGTGTATAGTTGAGCTGAATGTGGCGCAGTGACGGGTCCTCCTGATGGACGGTCGGTGTTAGTGGGTGAAATGCGTGTGTAAAGTTGGTGTGTGTGGCGCAGTGACAGGTCCTCCTATAGGACGGTCGATGTTAGCAGGTGAAATGCGTGTGTATAGTTGAGCTGTGTGTGGCGCAGTGACAGGTCCTCCTGATGGACGGTCGGTGTTAGCGGGTGAAATACGTGTCTATAGTTGAGCTGTGTGTGGCGCAGTGACGGGTCCTCCTATTGGACGGTCGGTGTTAGCAGGTGAAATGCGTGTGTATAGTTGAGCTGTGTGTGGTGCAGTGACGGGTCCTCCTATTGGACGGTCGGTGTTAGCAGGTGAAATGCGTGTGTATAGTTGAGCTGAGTGTGGCGCAGGGACAGGTCCTCCTATAGGACGGTCCGTGTTAGCGGGTGAAATGCGTATGTTTAGTTGAGCTGAGTGTGGCGCAGTGATGGATCCTCCTATTGGACGGTCGGTGTTAGCGGGTGAAATGCGTGTGTATAGTTGAGCTGAATGTGGCGCAGTGACGGGTCCTCCTGATGGACGGTCGGTGTTAGTGGGTGAAATGCGTGTGTAAAGTTGGTGTGTGTGGCGCAGTGACAGGTCCTCCTATAGGACGGTCGATGTTAGCAGGTGAAATGCGTGTGTATAGTTGAGCTGTGTGTGGCGCAGTGACAGGTCCTCCTGATGGACGGTCGGTGTTAGCGGGTGAAATACGTGTCTATAGTTGAGCTGTGTGTGGCGCAGTGACGGGTCCTCCTATTGGACGGTCGGTGTTAGCAGGTGAAATGCGTGTGTATAGTTGAGCTGTGTGTGGTGCAGTGACGGGTCCTCCTATTGGACGGTCGGTGTTAGCAGGTGAAATGCGTGTGTATAGTTGAGCTGAGTGTGGCGCAGGGACAGGTCCTCCTATAGGACGGTCCGTATTAGCGGGTGAAATGCGTATGTTTAGTTGAGCTGAGTGTGGCGCAGTGATGGATCCTCCTATTGGACGGTCGGTGTTAGCGTGTGAAATGCGTGTGTATAGTTGAGTTGAGTGTGGCGCAGTGATGGGTCCTCCTATTGAACGGTCGATGTTAGCGGGTGAAATGCGTGTGTAAAGTTGGTGTGTGTGGCGCAGTGACGGGTCCTCCTATTGGACAGTCGGTGTTAGCAGGTGAAATGCGTGTGTAAAGTTGAGCTGTGTGTGGCGCAGTGACAAGTCCTCCTATTGGACGGTCAGTGTTAGTGGGGTGAAATGCGTGTGTATAGTTGAGCTGAGTGTGGCGCAGTGATGGATCCTCCTATTGGACGGTCGGTGTTAGCGGGTGAAATGTGTGTGTATAGTTGAGCTGTGTGTGACAAGTCCTCCTATTGGATGGCTGGTGTTAGCGGGTTCCTCCAGTATAGACTATATGATGGCAGGTAATGGGTGAAACGTGTGTATAGTTGAGTTGAGTGTGGCGCAGTGATGGGTCCTCCTATTGGATGGTCGGTGTTAGCGGGTGAAATGCGTGTGTAAAGTTGGTGTGTGTGGCGCAGTGATGGGTCCTCTTATTGGACGGTCGGTGGTAGTGGGTGAAATGCGTGTGTATAGTTGAGCTGTGTGTGGCGCAGTGACGGGTCCTCCTATTGGACGGTCGGTGTTAGCGGGTGAAATGCGTGTCTATAGTTGAGCTGTGTGTGGCGCAGTGACGGGTCCTCCTATTGGACGGTCGGTGTTAGCGGGTGAAATGCGTGTGTAAAGTTGGTGTGTGTGGCGCAGTGACGGGTCCTCTTATTGGACGGTCGGTGGTAGTGGGTGAAATGCGTGTGTATAGTTGAGCTGTGTGTGGCGCAGTGACAGGTCCTTCTATAGGACGATCAGTGTTAGCGGGTGAAACGCGTGTGTATAGTTGAGCTGAATGTGGCGCAGTGACAGGTCCTCCTGATGGACGGTCGGTGTTAGCAGGTGAAATGCGTGTGTATAGTTGAGCTGAATGTGGCGCAGTGACGGGTCCTCCTGATGGACGGTCGGTGTTAGTGGGTGAAATGCGTGTGTAAAGTTGGTGTGTGTGGCGCAGTGACAGGTCCTCCTATAGGACGGTCGATGTTAGCAGGTGAAATGCGTGTGTATAGTTGAGCTGTGTGTGGCGCAGTGACAGGTCCTCCTGATGGACGGTCGGTGTTAGCGGGTGAAATACGTGTCTATAGTTGAGCTGTGTGTGGCGCAGTGACGGGTCCTCCTATTGGACGGTCGGTGTTAGCAGGTGAAATGCGTGTGTATAGTTGAGCTGTGTGTGGTGCAGTGACGGGTCCTCCTATTGGACGGTCGGTGTTAGCAGGTGAAATGCGTGTGTATAGTTGAGCTGTGTGTGGCGCAGTGACGGGTCCTCCTATTGGACGGTCGGTGTTAGCAGGTGAAATGCGTGTGTATAGATGAGCTGTGTGTGGCGCAGTGACAGGTCCTCCTGATGGACGGTCGGTGTTAGCGGGTGAAATACGTGTCTATAGTTGAGCTGTGTGTGGCGCAGTGACGGGTCCTCCTATTGGACGGTCGGTGTTAGCAGGTGAAATGCGTGTGTATAGTTGAGCTGTGTGTGGTGCAGTGACGGGTCCTCCTATTGGACGGTCGGTGTTAGCGGTGACGTTCTCCTGGTCGGGGGTTTCATCTCACAACACATGAGAATATCCGGTGACAGACGCGCTGTCCTCCTCACCATGTAATCTCGGCTAATAGCGAAGGTGTAATCCTGTCGGGCTGGTAATGGGATGAGAGCCGGCCAATGACGTGTCTCCCAGTGACCCCCGCCTGACCTCTGACTCCCGGCCCCACTCTATTTCTCTCCCTTTTCCGCCATGTTGTCCATCTCTCCCTCTCTCGCGGCTCCTTCTGCCCCATTAGTGTTGGTCGCCATGGTTACAGTGACCGGGGAAATGACAGCTCAGGCCGTGTTGAGTCATCCGAGATTCCTCCGCCTGACACCATCCGTCACCCACCCCATAATATGATGTGACACAAAGGATCTCAGTCATGGCCTCGCTGTGTGGGCGCACTGCGCACACCGCCAATCTCCCCGTGAAAGTGTTTGCAGACTGACTAATGAAAATCAAAAGGTGACCTCAAAATATATATAAGGGCCCAATTCTGTCTTAGCGTTGCGTTAGCGCACATTATGCCGCATCTTAAGGCGGCCATTGAGAAAAAGAATGGGCTGCCAACATATCCTAACATACAGAAAATCGCAGCTGACCCTTTTTTTTTGTGCCGCAATGCTACTTAGTGCGTTGCGCTGCCACGCATGTTATGTTACCACGACACGGAAGTATAAATGATCCCATTGGTGCATTTGAAAAGTGACCATCACATCTGCTGTCTTCATTCTGCCCTCTGCATTATTATTAACATTTCCATAGCCACTCGTCCATCAAAACTGGATGCAAATTTGTTCTGTGTGAATGGGGCAAAAATCGAATGTTCTCAGGCTATATTCTCTGCAGATGAATGTTATTCATTGAATATATATATATATATATATATATATATATATATATATATATATATATACCGAGTATAAGTCAAGTTTTTCAGCACATTTTTTTGTGCTGAAAGTACCCCCCTCGACTTATACTCGAGTCAAGCACTTTTCTGCAGCAAAAAATTTCATTTTCCGAACCGACTTTGGGGCCCCGTATCTCAGGGCCACTTGGTGCTAGGAACTATGTTGTGGAACTGGGTCCACAACATATCCAAAGCTGGAGTTCCTAGCACCAAGTGGCCCCGAAATACGGGGCCCCAAAATCGGTTCGGAAAATGTCATTCTCTGCTGCAGAAAAGTGCTTGACATTTTCTGAACCGATTTTGGGGCCCCATATCTCAGGGCCACTTGGTGCTAGGAACCTCCCAAATTTGGTGTGCAAACCCAGTGGAACTGGTACCATAACATATCCAAAGCTGGGGTTCCTAGCACCAATGGCCCCGAGATACAGGGCCCCAAAGTAGGTTCGGAAAATGTCATTCTCTGCTGCAGAAAAGCGCTTGACATTTTCTGAACCGATTTTTGGGGTCCTGTATCTCGGGGCCACTTGGTGCTAGAAACCCCAGATTTGGATATTTTATGGTGCTAGTTCCACTGGGTTTGCACACCAAATTTGGGGTTCCTAGCACTAAGTGGCCCCGAGATACGGGGCCCCAAAGTCGGTCAACTGTGTCCATCTGCAGCAATGTCATTTCGGGACCCTTTGGGTTCAGAGACCCCAAATTTTTGCTGCAGCTAGGGGGCATCTAGGAACCCTTAACTACCGAGTTTGAAGTTCGGGGGACCTATGGCTGCAAATGGGCACAGTGAGGCTGCAAATGGGCATTGTTGACCCTCTTTTCCACTTACAGTAGCTGCGCATTTCTCACCCTCGTCTTATACTCGGGTCAATAAGTTTTTCCCATTTTTTTGTGGTAAATTAGGGCCTCGACTTATACTCGGAACGACTTATACTCGAGTATATACGGTATATATATATATATATATATATATATATATATATATATATATATATATATATATATATATATATAATTTTTTTTTTTTTTTTTTCTCTCCAATGAATAACAATCGATCTGCAGAGAATATAGCCTGAGAACATTCGATTTTTGCCCCATTCACACAGAACAAATTTGCATCCAGTTTTAAAAGATGAACAGCTTTGCAAATAAAAAAAATCCACCCCTTTGTGTTGCTGTGTTGCACTCAACACTCAAAGACAAAGCACCTTTATTATAATGTGCTGCAACGCATAGTAGTGCATTAGATAAGATAAAAGGGTTCTGTGTTTAGGGGGTGTTGGCAGTCCAGTTATTTTGAATGGGCTGCCTTAATGCAATGCATGGTAATGCACCATAAAGAAGGAAATGGGCCCTTCAATAAAAGCCTTTAGAAACAAATGACTCTGAACATAATTATTGTTTTTCGATGCGGAAAGGAAATCTATCATTTTGACATAGTGAGACTCTTAGAAGACGGACCACCACTCCACTCACTGATGTCTTCCCCCTCCGCTCCATAGGTGAGACCTCTGAATCCAATCCTTGTGTAAGCTCATTGTTGGAGCCTACATAGGGTTAATCACTTGCTGCCCTCTATCACATGACACTGTATGGCTCTGGTGATTGGCCGCTCAGACCCGTGCGTTGCATCCTAGAAGAAATGTCACATGATCCTCCATACCCGGATGCTTTGAGGTCTCTGGCAGATATAAGAGACACAAATAAATAGACATGTGTGGTTGGTTTCGTTCGGAATCCAAATTTGGACCAATTTTTCGTTATTCGGATTTTCAAATTACAATAGTAACGAATTTAGACTAATCTGAAATAATTAAACGAAAATTTCGGACAAAATTTTAATAGTTTTCGAATTTTTTTCGAATCGAATTTGAATTTCAGAAAAGAAAAAATTTAATAGAAAATAAAGGAATAGAATAGAAAAGAATAGAAAACAAAATAAAAGAATAGAAAATAAAGGGATAGAATAAAAATTAAGGATTAGAATAGAAAAAAAAATAGAATAGAGTAAAATAGAACAAAATAGAATAGATAATAAAAGAACAGAATAAAATAAAATAGAACATAAAGGAATAGTATAGAATGAAAAACAAAGAATAGAATAGAATAAAATAGAAAGAATATAACCATCTTCTGAAATTTAAATTTCAAAAAGAATAAATTTGAATTCAAATAGAAAAAAAGAATAGAATAGAAAAAAAAACAATAGAATAGAATAAAATATAAAGAATATAAACTTCCAAAATTGGAATAGAATTAATTAAAATAGAAAAGAAAAGAATAGCGTAGAAAATAAAAGAATACAATATAAAAAAAAAAAAAATAGAATAAAATAGAAAGAATATAACCATCTTCCAGAATTCGAATTTAAAATAGAATACATTTGAACAGAATAGAAAAGAATAGAATTTAAAATGGAATAATAGAAAATAAAGGAATAGAATAGAAAAGAATAGAAATAGAATAGAAAATAAAAGAATGAAAAAAATAGAATAGAAAATAAAGGGATAGAATAAAAAAATAAGGATTAGCATAGAAAATAATAGAGTAGCATAGAATAAAATAGAAAGAATATAACCATCTTCTGAAATTCAAATTTCAAATAGAATAAATTTGAATTCAAATAGAAAAAAAAGAATAGAATAGAAAAAAACAAGAGAATAGAATTTAAAAAAATATGTAACCTTTCTGAAATTGAAATAGAATAAATTCAAATAGAAAAGAAAAGAACAGAGTAGAAAATAAAAAAATAGAATAAAATAGAAAAAAACTATAAAATAGAATAAAATAGAAAGAATATAACCATCTTCCAGAATTCAAATTTCGAATAGAATACATTTGAATAGAATAGAAAAGAATAGAATTGAAAATGGAATAATAGAAACTAATAGAATAGAAAAAACTATAGAATAGAAAGAATATAAAAATATAACCATCTTCCGGAATTCAAATTTTGAATAGAATAAATTTGAATAAAAGATAATAGAAAATAAAAGAATAGAATATAAAAGACCAGAATAGAAAATAATAGAATAGAATGGAATAGAAAAGAATAGAATAGAATAGAATGGAATAAAAAGAGTATAACCATCTTCCAAAATTTGAATTTCAAATAGAATAAATTCGATTTCAAATGGATTTCGAATGGAATTTGAATTAGAAATTTTTTGAATTTTCCGAATTCGACCGAATAAACTAAAATAATTCTGAAAACAAATTAAATGAGTTAAACTAATTCAACTAAACCAATGTAATAACGCACCAAAACGAAACAAATTTTTTCGTTCTGCACATGTTTACAAATGAATGCAGTCCAGTATTAATGAATACAACATAAATGTATTGTTTTATGCAAGCAGTGTTGGTCCCTGATATTGACCTGATATCAGCCTCTTGCAGTCCCTGTACAGCAGAGCTGAAGTGTGAGAGGGAGAAACAGCACAAGAAGCAAATCATTTCATGTGCAGACAAGAACCATTCTGATAGGAAGAAACAGCGGGGAGAGATGATCTCATCATTGTTCTGCTTCTCCTTTCACTGTCCAGTCACAGGTGGGCAGCAGGTTCAGGACAACCTGGGCTCAGAGGAAGCTGATTAAATGATCCTGGTCATCAGTCTGAGGACATCTAGTGTCCGAAAAAAGTACTTTGGGGGAAATATCTTCATTGAAAGTCAGTTTTGCAGCAAAGAATGGTTTTGTAGTTTGTTTGTTTGTTTTTTTATCCCAATTAGCTATTTGTTTTTATCTTATTTTTAGTTGGAATTCAGCTTTAAAATATAACGAAAGGCAAAACTTTTTTTCTTTTAGTTTCGGATAGAGTGGAGAGGGGTTAGAATGCTTGCTAGTTTTTATTGCTGCCTGTGTCCCCAAACTTTGAGTTGTCCCCAGAACCGTAACAGAGGGGAAATTGTCCAATGGGAACACCGGTTCTGGTGACCTGGGGGTCCCCAAAGGAATTCCCTTAATTTGCAGGGATTTTCTCTCACTTCCTGTTTTGGCTATTGGACAGGAAGTGAAGGGAAATCTCCCCAATGGGACACAGATGACAAAAATAATCTCACAGGGGTTACAAACCTCCCGTACTCTTTTCAAAATGGAAAAAAAAAGTTCTATTTTTTTTTTCTTTACTGTGCAAATGCTTCCCATAATCCCTGTGATGTGCCCAATACATGTATTTCCTATGATCACCGGCTCCACCTAGTGGCCGTAATGCGTTATTTTCCTGAAATACTGTAATCAGGAAAATACAGGATTATGGCCACTAGATGGAGCTGATAATCATAGTAAACACACACATATTACATATATACAGTGCCTTGAAAAAGTATTCATACCCCTTGAAATTTTCCACATTTTGTCATGTTACAACCAAAAACGTAAATGTATTTTATTGGGAATTTATGTAATAGACCAACACAAAGTAGCACATAATTGTGAAGTGAAAGGAAAATGATGTTTCCAACATTTTTTTACAAATAAAAATCTGAAAAGTGTGGCGTGCATTTGTATTGAGTCACCTTTACTCCGATACCCCTAACTAAAATCTAGTGGAATAAATTGCCTTCAGAAGTCAGCTAATTAGTAAATAGAGTCCACCTGTGTGTAATTTAATCTCCGTATAAATACAGCTGTTCTGTGAAGCCCTCAGAGGTTTGTTAGAGAACCTCAGTGAACAAACAGCATCGTGAAGGCCAAGGAACACACCAGACAGGTCAGGGATAAAGTTGTGGAGAAGTTTAAAGCAGGGTTAGGTTATAAAAAAAATATCCCAAGCTTTGAAGACCTCATGGAGCACTGTTCAATCCATCATCCGAAATGGAAAGAGTATGGCACAACTGCAAACCTACCAACACATGGCCGTCCACCTAAACCAACAGGCCGGGCAAGGAGAGCATTCATCAGAGAAGCAGTAAGAGGCCCATAGTAAATCTGGAGTAGCTGCAGAGATCCACAGCTCAGGTGGGAGAATCTGTCCACAGGACAACTATTAGTCGTGCACTCCACTAATCTGGTCTTTATAGAAGGAGTGGTAAGAAGAAAGATATTGTTGAAAGAAAGTCATAAGAAGTCCTGTTTGCAGTTTGCGAGAAGCCATGTGGAAGACACAGCAAACATGTAGAATAAGGTGCTCTGGTCAGATGAGACCAAAATTGATCTTATTGGCCTAAAAACAAAACGCTATGTGTGGAGGAAAACTAACACTGCACATCACACTGAACACACCATCCCCACCGTGAAACATGGTGGTGGCAGAATCATGTTGAGGCTATTTTGCAAAGAATGGGACAAAATATCACTCTCTAGGTGTGCAAAGCTGGTAGAGACATCCCCAAAAAGACTTGCAGCTGTAATTGCAGTGAAAGGTGGTTCTACAAAGTATTGACTCAGGGGGGCTGAATACAAATGCACCCCACACTTTTCACATATTTATAGAAAAAAAAAATTGAAAACCATTCAACATTTATCTTCCACTTCACAATTATGTGCTACTTTGTGTTGGTCTTAGGGCTGGGAGATTTTCTTAAAAAAAAAATCTTCGATTCTCTTAAAAAAAACACTCGATTCACGATTCGAAGCCGCGGCCTCACCTAAAAACTCCTTGCCCGCAACTCCTCAGGACCGGCGCGGTGTCAGCGCCGGTCCTGAGGTGCTGCGGGCATGAGTTTTTAGGCGAGGCCGCGGCTTCGGCCGAAGCCGCGGCGTCCGGCCAAAGCCGCTGACTAGGCCGAAGCCGCGGCCTCGCCTAAAAACTCATGCCCGCAGCGCCTAAGGACCGGCGCAGTGAAAAAAAAAAAAACGAAAAAAATCGATTTGTTTAAATTTTGAATCGATTTGACCTCTCAACTCGATTCAAGATTTAAATCGATTTTTTTCCCCAGCCCTAGTTGGTCTATCACATAAAATCACAATAAAATACATTTAAAATACAAATCCCAATAAAATACAAAATGTGGAAAATGTCAAGGGGTATGAATTAAAAAAAAAAAAAAAAAATATATATATATATATATATACACACACACATACACACACACACATATATATATATATATGACGTCACTCCTGCGCATGCGCGCTGGTGCCGCCACTGATGGCATGATTGCCGTTAGAAACGGCACGCTCAGTGCACCTGCGCCTGATGTCTACGACGTAAGCGCCATAGACATTGGTGCCGCTATTTCTGCAAATATCTCCTAAACCTTTTAGGTTTGGGAGATATTTCTTGCACCTACAGGTAAGCCTTAATCTAGGCTTACCTGTAGGATAAAGTGGTTGTAATGGATTTACAACCACTTTAACTGGCTCCTGTCTAAATTGGCCATAGTATGTGTATGTATCAATGTGAGTTAGGCCCCTTTCACACTGGGGCGGTAGGGGGCGTCGGCGGTAAATCAGCGCTATTTTTAGCGCTGTTTTACCGCGGTATTCGGCCGCTAGCGGTGCGGTTTTAACCCCCCGCTGGCGGCCAAAAAAGGGTTAAAACCACTCGTACAGCGCGGCTATAGCCGCGGTATTGCCGCGGTATAGCCGCGCTGTCCCATTGATTTCAATGGGCAGGAGCGGTTTAGAAGCGGTGAATACACCGCTCCTTCCCCGCTCCAAAGATGCGGCTTGCAGGAGATTTTTTTCTTCTCCTGCCAGCGCACCGCTTCAGCGGAGGCTGTTTAGGGGCAGGTTGCAGGCGGTATTTTTAGGGCAATAACGCCTGCAAACCGCCCCAGTGTGAAAGGGGCCTTAGGGACCATAGATTGCAAGCTTCTTGAGGGCAGGGATTGATGTGAATGTGCAATATACATATGTAAAGCGATGTGTAAATTGATGGCACTATATAAGTACCTGTAATGAAACTAAAATAAATAAAAGCTGCTTGGGGGCAGGGACTTATGTGAAGGTGCAGTAGCAGCACTGGGGTCCTTGGTTCAAGTCCAGGCCAGGACACTATCTGTAGGGAGTTTGCATGCTTTCCCTATGCTTGCACAGGTATGCTGGTCAGTTAATTGACTCCTGTCTAAATTTGGCCCAAGTATGATCATCTACAGAGCGCATCCAAGATGGCAGACCCAACAGTAGATAAAATGTTTGGACTCCCCGGACAGTAGACACTATAGAGACATAACATTAATAATTGCAACAGAAAGTAGTATGTAACGTACATTGACGGCGTTATATCAATGCCTGTAATAAATACATTTTGTGACAGTGCATTCATATAAAGTTTACATGATCTAATGTCAGCAATCTGATGTGACTGGATGTATTGATTACAGATATTTGACTCCTAGATTGGCTTGTGGTTACACTAAAAGGCAGCTGAGTAATGACATCATCCCATTTGATTGATCTTACAGGACACTTTGAATAACAACTCTCTGGCGAAAAAATACAGCTGGCAGGAGAGGGTGTCTCGCTCCTCCTCTCCACTTAAGACAGGTAAGTACTTTTATCTTCATCTTTTGATGTACCAATGCCATAGTATTCGTTCTGGTGTCATGAATAACCCCCGTATTGTTTCTAATATGTTTATTTCCTATATCAGCTCCATCTAGTGGCCATAATGCGGTATTTTTCTAAAATACCTCAATCAGGAAAATAAAGCATTATGACCTTTAGATCATTATTATAATACAGGATTTATATAGCATCCACAGTTTGCACAGCGCTTTACAATATAAAGGGAGACAATACAACAACAATACAATTTAATACAAGAGGGTTAGGAGGGCCTGGCTTGTGGGAGCTTACAATCTAATAGGGAGGGGCTGGTGGAACAAAAAGGTAATAACTGTGAGGGATGAACTGATGGGAGAAATAGAACATTCAGTTATTAGCTGAAGGCAGAATAGGCTTTCCTGAAGAGATGAGTTTTCAGGGAAAGTGGACAAAGTAGGAGATAGCCAGACATATTGGGATAAGGAGTTCCAGAGGATGGGAGCAGCTCTGGAGAAGTCCCGGAGAAAAGCATGGGAGGAGGAGACAAGGGGGCTAGAGAGCAGAAGGTCTTGGGAGGAGCGGAGAGGACTGTAAATTGTACACGTTACAGAGATTATTTGTGACATCTCTGGGAATGCTGTCTGCAGACTGTAGGTAAGTGTTTTGCAGCTAGTGCTATTTTTAACACTGGCTGGGGGTATTTATTAGAAAAATCATCAGGAGTTGAGATTCAAATAATTTAAATTATGGCTCTACAAGACTCTGGTCCGGCCGCACCTGGAGTATGCTGTCCAGTTCTGGGCACCAGTCCTCAGGAAGGATGTACTGGAAATGGATCGAGTACAAAGAAGTGCAACAAAGCTAATAAAGGGTCTGGAGGATATTAGTTATGAGGAAAGGTTGCAAACACTGAACTTATTCTCTCTGGAGAAGAGACGCTTTAGAGGGGATATGATTTCAATTTATAAATACCGTACTGGTGACCCCACAGAAGGGATAAAACTTTTTCGCGGAAGGGAGTTTAACAAGACACCTGGCCACTCATTAAAATTAGAAGAAAAGAGGTTTAACCTTAAACTACGTAGAGGGTTCTTCACTGTAATGCCCTGTACACACGATAGGATTTTCCGACAACAAATGTTGGATGTGAGCTTGTTGTCGGAAAGTCCGACCGTGTGTATGCTCCATAGAACATTTGTTGTCGGAATTTCCGCAAACAAATGTTTGAGAGCAAGTCTTGTTGTCGGAAATTCCGAGCGTGTGTACACAATTCCGACGCACAAAAGTCCACGCATGCTCGGAATCAAGCAGAAGAGCCGCACTGGCTATTGAGCTTCGGAATTTCTCACAACATTTGTGCGACCGTGTGTATGCAAGACAGGTTTGAGCCAATATCCGTCGGAAAAAAAATCCACGGTTTTGTTGTCGGAAAATCCTATCGTGTCTACGAGGCATAAGAGCGGCAAGGATGTGGAATTCCCTTCTACAGGCGGTGGTCTCAGCGGGAAGCATCGATAGTTTCAAGAAACTATTAGATAAGCACCTGAACGGCCGCAACATACAGGGATATACAATGTAATCACACACATAGGTTGGACTTGATGGACTTGTGTCTTTTTTCAACCTCACCTACTATGTAACTATGTAATACATAGTTATATTGGAACAACTTGGTCCATATACCATACCTGTGGGATCCTTCTAGAAGCTGTATAGACATCACTACTCCAGTGATCTCCACTTGCTTCTAGGTCCTGTGCCAAGCAGCTGCCCTGCTGCATTCTGAACACAGGAGGTCAGTCACTTGCAGGAATGGACTGGCCATTGGGACTACTGGGAGTTTCCCGGTGGGCCGATGGCTCAGTGGGCCGGTTTTAGCGGCCTCCTATTGCCTCGGAGGTCCGGGGCAATCCACCCGTCAATCGCCGACAGCTGGCGCCTGACGGGTAGATCGAGATTTAGCCAGTATGCAGAGTAGCGCAGGAAGCATCTGTCTGTAGTAAGTTCTCTCTCATGTCACGCAGCGCTGCTCGCTCCCCGGCGGTCCCTCCTCTCTTCTCGTCTATCCCCATTGGCTTGTGACATCATCTGGGATAGACGAGAAGAGAGGAGGGGCCGCCGGGGAGTGAGCAGCGCTGCGTGACATGAGAGAGAACTTACTACAGACAGACGTTTCCTGCATGCTGGCCAGGCTAGTAAACGATCCCATAATGTGCCCCATAATGTGCCATGTGCCCTAATGATGTGCCCCATAATGTGCCCTGATGTGCCCCGATGTGCTATGTGCCCCGATGTGCTATGTGCCCCGATGTGCTATGTGCCCTGATGTGCCATGTGCCCTGATGTGCCCCGTGCCCTGATGTGCCATTTGCCCTGATGTGCCATGTGCCCCGATGTGCTATGTGCCCCGATGTGCTTTGTGCCCTGATGTGCCCCGTGCCCTGATGTGCCCTGATGTGCTATATACCCTGATGTGCTATGTGCCCCAATGTGCTATGTGCCCTGATGTGCCACGTGCCCTGATGTGCTATATACCCTGATGTGCTATGTGCCCCAATGTGCCCTAATGTGCTATGTGCCCTGATGTGCCCCGTGCGCTGATGTGCCATATGCCCTGATGTGCTATGTGCCCTGAAGTGCCCTATGCCCTGATGTGCAATGTGCCCTGATGTGCCCCGTGCCCTGATGTGCTATGTGCCCTAATATGCTATATTCCCTGATGTGCCCCGTGCCCTGATGTGCCCCGTGCCCTGATGTTCCCCGTGCCCTGATGTGCTATGTGCCCCGATGTGCTATGTGCCCTGATGTGCCATGTGCCCTGTTGTGCTATGTGCCCTGATGTGCCCCGTTCCCTGATGTGCCCCATACCCTGATGTGCTATGTGCCCTGATGTGCCCCGTGCCCTGATGTGCTATGTGCCCCGATGTGCCCTGATGTGCTATGTGCCCTGATGTGCCCCGTGCCCTGATGTGCTATATACCCTGATGTGCTATGTGCCCCAATGTGCTATGTGCCCTGATGTGCCCCGTGCGGTGATGTGCCATATGCCCTGATGTGCTATGTGCCCTGATGTGCCCCGTGCCCTGATGTGCTATGTGCCCTGATGTGCTATATACCCTGATGTGCCCTGATGTGCTATGTGCCCTGATGTGCCCCGTGCGCTGATGTGCCCCGTGTGCTGATGTGCCATATGCCCTGATGTGCCATATGCCCTGATGTGCCATATGCCCTGATGTGCCATATGCCCTAATGTGCCATGTGCCCTGATGTGCTATGTGCCCTGATGTGCTATATGCCCTGATGTGCTATGTGCCCTGATGTGCTATGTGCCCTGATGTGCTATGTGCCCTGATGTGCTATGTGCCCTGATGTGCCCCGTGCCCTGATGTGCTATGTGCCCTGATATGCTATATTCCCTGATGTGCCCCGTTCCCTGATGTGCTATGTGCCCTGATGTTCTATGTGCCCTGATGTGCTATGTGCCCCAATGTGCCCTGATGTGCTATGTGCCATGATGTGCCCCGTGCCCTGATGTGCTATGTGCCCTGATGTGCTATATACCCTGATGTGCCCCGTGCGCTGATGTGCCATATGCCCTGATGTGCTATATACCCTGATGTGCCCCGTGCGCTGATGTGCCATATGCCCCGATGTGCTATGTGCCCCGATGTGCTATGTGCCCCGATGTGCTTTGTGCCCTGATGTGCCCCGTTCCCTGATGTGCCCTGTGCCCTGATGTGCTATATACCCTGATGTGCTATGTGCCCCAATGTGCTATGTGCCCTGATGTGCCCCGTGCCCTGATGTGCTATATACCCTGATGTGCTATGTGCCCCAATGTGCTATGTGCCCTGATGTGCCCTGATGTGCCATATGCCCTGATGTGCTATGTGCCCTGAAGTGCCCTGTGTCCTGATGTGCTATGTGCCCTGATGTGCCCCATGCCCTGATGTGCTATGTGCCCTAATATGCTATATTCCCTGATGTGCCCCGTGCCCTGATGTGCCCCGTGCCCTGATGTGCCCCGTGCCCTGATGTGCTATGTGCCCCGATGTGCTATGTGCCCTGATGTGCCATGTACCCTGTTGTGCTATGTGCCCTGATGTGCCCCGTTCCCTGATGTGCCCCATACCCTGATGTGCTATGTGCCCTGATGTGCCCCGTGCCCTGATGTGCTATGTGCCCCGATGTGCCCTGATGTGCTATGTGCCCTGATGTGCCCCGTGCCCTGATGTGCTATATACCCTGATGTGCTATGTGCCCCAATGTGCTATGTGCCCTGATGTGCCCCGTGCGGTGATGTGCCATATGCCCTGAGGTGCTATGTGCCCTGATGTGCCCCGTGCCCTGATGTGCTATGTGCCCTGATGTGCTATATACCCTGATGTGCCCTGATGTGCTATGTGCCCTGATGTGCCCCGTGCGCTGATGTGCCCCGTGTGCTGATGTGCCATATGCCCTGATGTGCCATATGCCCTGATGTGCCATATGCCCTAATGTGCCATGTGCCCTGATGTGCTATGTGCCCTGTGCCCTGATGTGCTATATGCCCTGATGTGCTATGTGCCCTGATGTGCCCCGTGCCCTGATGTGCCCCGTGCCCTGATGTGCTATGTGCCCTGATGTGCTATGTGCCCTGATGTGCTATGTGCCCTGATGTGCTATGTGCCCTGATATGCTATATTCCCTGATGTGCCCCGTTCCCTGATGTGCTATGTGCCCTGATGTGCTATGTGCCCCAATGTGCCCTGATGTGCTATGTGCCCTGATGTGCCCCGTGCCCTGATGTGCTATGTGCCCTGATGTGCTATATACCCTGATGTGCCCCGTGCGCTGATGTGCCATATGCCCTGATGTGCTATGTACCCTGATGTACTATGTGACCTGATGTGCCATGTGCCCTGATGTGCTATGTGCCCTGATATGCTATATTCCCTGATGTGCCCTGATGTGCCCCATTCCCTGATGTTCTATGTGCCCTGATGTGCTATGTGCCCTGATGTACTATGTGCCCTGATGTGCCATGTGCCCTGATGTGCCATGTGCCCTGATGTGCTATGTGCCCTGAAGTGCCCCGTGCCCTGATATGCTATATGCCCTGATGTGCTATGTGCCCTGATGTGCTATGTGCCCTGATGTGCTATGTGCCCTGATGTGCCCCGTGCCCTGATGTGCTATGTGCCCTGATATGCTATATTCCCTGATGTGCCCGTTCCTTGATGTGCTATGTGCCCTGATGTTCTATGTACCCTGATGTACTATGTGCCCTGATGTGCCCCGTGCCCTGATGTGCTATGTGCCCTGATGTGCCCCGTGCGCTGATGTGCCATAAGCCCTGATGTGCTATGTGCCCTAATGTACTATGTGCCCTGATGTGCCCCGTGCCCTGATGTGCTATGTGCCCTGATGTGCTATGTGCCCTAATGTGCCATGTGCCCTGATGTGCCCCATATCCTGATGTGCCCCGTGCCCTGATGTGCTACAGTATGTGCCCTGATGTGCTATGTGCCCTGATGTGCCATGTGCCCTGATGTGCCCCATATCCTGATGTGCCCCGTGCCCTGATGTGCTACAGTATGTGCCCCAATGTGCTATGTGCCTTGATGTGCTCCCATGTGCCCTGATGTGCTATGTGCCCTTGCCCTAATGTGCTATGTGCCCTGATGTGCCACGATGTGCCCTGATGTGCCTGATGTGCCCCATGCCCTGATGTGCTATGTGCCCTGATGTGCTATGCGCCCTGATGTGCCCGGATGTGCCCTGATGTGCTATGTGCCCTGATGTGCCCTGATGTGCCCCATGCCCTGAAGTGCTATGTGCCCCGATGTGCTCCGTGCCCTGATGTGCTGTGCCCCGATGTCCTATGCCCTGATGTGCTGTGCCCCGATGTCCTGTGCCCGGTGTGCTGTGCCTAAATGTCGTGTGCCCTGAAGTGCTGTGCCCTAAAGTACTGTGACCTGATGTACTGTGACCTGTGCCCTGATGTCCTGTACCCTGATGTGCTATGTCCTGATGTGCTATACCCTGATGTGCTGTGCCCTGTACCCTGATGTGCTGTGCCCTGTACCCTGATGTGCTGTGTCCTGTACCCTGATGTACTGTGCCCTGACGTGCCCTGATGTGCTGTACCCTGATGTGCTGTGCACTCTACCCTGATGTGTTGTGCCCTGATGTGCCCTGTACGCTGATGTCTGTGCTGGGCTCTGTACCCTGATGTCCTGTACCCTGATGTGCTATACCCTGATGTGCTGTGCCCTGTACCCTGATGTGCTGTGCTCTGATGTCCTGTACCCTGATGTGCTGTGTCCTGATGTGCTATACCCTGATGTGCTGTGCCCTGTACCCTGATGTGCTGTGCCCTGTACCCTGATGTGCTGTGTCCTGTACCCTGGTGTGCTGTGTCCTGTACCCTGATGTACTGTGCCCTTACGTGCCCTGATGTGCTGTACCCTGATGTGCTGTGCACTCTACCCTGATGTGTTGTGCCCTGATGTGCCCTGTACCCTGATGTGCTGTGTCCTGATGTCCTGTACCCCGATGTGCTTTGTCCTGATGTCCTGTACCCTGATGTGCTGTGTCCTGATGTGCTATACCCTGATGTGCTGTGCCCTGTACCCTGATGTGTTGTGCTCTGATGTCCTGTACCCTGATGTGCTATACCCTGATGTGCTGTGCCCTGTACCCTGATGTGTTGTGCCCTGATGTCCTGTACCCTGTTGTGTTGTGCCCTGATGTCCTGTACCCTGATGTGCTGTTGTGCTATACCGTGATGTGCTGTGCCCTGTACCCTGATGTGCTGTGCCCTGATGTGTTGTGCCCTGATGTGCTGTGCCCTGTGCCCTGATGTGCTGTGCCCTGATGTGCTGTGCCCTGATGTGCTGGGCTCTGTACCCTGATGTGCTGTGCCCTGATGTGCTGGGCTCTTTACCCTGATGTGCTGTGCCCTGGGGGTCTGGATGAAGTCCAGGGCCACATTTTTGTCCCAGTCCAGCCCTGGTCACTTAGCATGGGCGTCATTCCGAGATCACTTTGAATTCTTCTGTGATTGGAGGAGGTGGAGAGATGGGGTGCTGACTTCATATTCTCTTCCTTGCTCTGCATTCATTGAGAAAATACAAAGCATTCTCTGAATGGCGCTTGCACCTAGCAGCCAACCTCCTGTGTTTACAATGCAGAAGGGCCGCCGCTCCGCCCAGGGAACCCAAAAGCAAGTGGAGATCACTGAGGTAGCTCTGTCTGCTACAGTGATTCCAGCTTCGAGAGGGATCCTACAGGTATGGTAAATACAGTACATGGTTACATTGGTTCAAGCTGGACCATTCTAACTACTTGAAAAATATCCATACATGGAATTCCTCTTTAATTGAATTTTAGATGTGACATGCTTGCTGTTTCATATTCTACATCCTGTATAATAATATAGAAATGTGTAGATTAGCCACTAGAGGGAGCAAAAACTCAATTTACAATCATTCTGCTCCCCCTATTAGACCCCTTTCACACTGGGGCCGCGGCCGCATTAGCGCTAATGCGCCGCTCATTTCATCGGAGCTTTATTGCTGTTTAAGCGGCGCTTTACGACCACTAGCGGGGCACTTTTAACCCCAAAGAAGGGGTTAAAAACCCCTGTGTTGCAGCGCTTCTGAGGCGCTTTCCAGGCACTTCAGAAGCGCTGCCCATTCATTTCAATGGGCAGGATGTTTTGGAAGCGCTAAATACAGCGCTCCCAAACCACCCCAAGGATGCTGCTTCCAGGACTTTTGGTAACGTCCCGCAAGCGCACCGCCCCAGTGTGGAAAGTTGCACTTGAATGAATAGGAGGCAGTTTGACGCTTAGCAGAGGCTCCAGCGCTAAAGCGCCTGAAGACCTCCCCAGTGTGAAAGGGGTCTTAACAACTGCTAAGAGAAAATATTAGCCACAAGAGGAGTATAGTGTCTGCAATGAGTCACGTGACTTATAGGGGGTCTACTTATAAAGCAGTGAATGTAACTTTCACCAAATCTTCCAGGTACATGGTTCAGGAGAATCTTCCAGGTACATGTTTTTTTACATCTTAATTGTCAGTGATTAATCCTGTATGAATGTATGGTGAAGCTCACATCACATCCACTGCTTTATAAATAGACCGAATAGGCTTGCATTGTGAGAAGGAGCAATACAGAATAGCCATTTTGTGGATTAACTCTCTTGAAAGAATATTTGGTTCTTGCAGATTCCTTTCACATGCATAGCTAAGGGGAAAAAAAATAATTTAAAAGATGACATATTCCTTTTAACGTATCTATGGAATGTATCCCTTGGGACTTTAAAAGTCAGTGACTGTATTTGTAAAATATATATATATATATATATATATATATATATATATATATATATATATATATATATATATATATATATATATGTGTGTATATGTATATATGTGTGTATATTTATATGTATATATATATATATATATATAATGTGTATATTAGAGCTGCACGATTAATCATTAACCACTTCAGCCCCGGAAGGATTTACCCCCTTCCTGACCAGAGCACTTTTTACAATTTGGCACTGCATCGCTTTAACTGCTAATTGCGCGGTCATGCAATGCTGTACCCAAACGAAATTTGCGTCCTTTTCTTCCCACAAATAGAGCTTTCTTTTGATGGTATTTGATCACCTCTGCCGTTTTTATTTTTTGCGCTATACACGGAAAAAGACCGAAAATTTTGAAAAAAAATGATATTTTCTACTTTTTGTTCTAAAAAAATCCAATAAACTCAATTTTGGTCATACATTTAGGCCAAAATGTATTCGGCCACATGTCTTTGGTAAAAAAAAATGTCAATAAGTGTATATTTATTGGTTTGCGCAAAAGTTATAGCGCCTACAAACTAGGGTACATTTTCTGGAATTTACACAGCCTTTAATTTATGACTGCCTATGTCGTTTCTTGAGGTGCTAAAATGGCAGGGCAGTACAAAACCCCCCCAAATGACCCCATTTTGGAAAGTAGACACCCCAAGGAAATTGCTGAGAGGCATGTTGAGCCCATTGAATATTAATTTTTTTCCCCAAGTGATTGAATAATGACAAAAAAAAAATTACAAAAAGCTGTCACTAAATGATATATTGCTCACACAGGCCATGGGCATATGTGGAATTGCACCCCAAAATACATTTAGCTGCTTCTCCTGAGTATGGGGATACCACATGTGTGGGACTTTTTGGGAGCCTAGCCACGTACGGGGCCCCGAAAACCAATCACTGCCTTCGGGATTTCTAAGGGCGTACATTTTTGATTTTACTCCTCACTACCTATCACAGTTTTGAAGGCCATAAAATGCCCAGATGGCATAAACCCCCCCCAAATGACCCCATTTTGGAAAGTAGACACCCCAAGCTATTTGCTGAGAGGCATGGTGAGTATTTTGCAGCTCTCATTTCTTTTTGAAAATAAAGAAAGACAAGAAAAAAAATATTTTTTTTTTCTTTTTTCAATTTTCAAAACTTTGTGACAAAAAGTGAGGTCTGCAAAATACTCACTATACCTCTCAGCAAATAGCTTGGGGTGTCTACTTTCCAAAATGGGGTCATTTGGGGTTTTTTTTTGCCACCTGGGCATTCCATGGCCTCCGAAACTGTGATAGGCAGTGAAGAGTGAAATCAAAAATTTACGGCCTTAGAAAGCCTGAAGGCGGTGCTTGGTTTTCGGGGTCCCGTACGCGGCTAGGCTCCCAAAAAGTCCCACACATGTGGTATCTCCGTACTCAGGAGAAGCAACAGAATGTATTTTGGGGTGTAATTTCACATATTCCCATGGCATGTTTGAGCAATATATCATTTAGTGACAACTTTGCGCAAAAAAAAATAAAAAAAATAAAAAATTGTCTCTTTCCCGCAACTTGTGTCACAATATAAAATATTCCATGGACTCGACATGCCTCTCAGCAAATAGCTTGGGGTGTCTACTTTCCAAAATGGGGTCATTTGGGGGGGTTTTGAACTATCCTGGCATTTTATGCACAACATTTATGAGCTTATGTCACACATCTCCCACTCTTCTAACCACTTGAAGACAAAGCCCTTTCTGACACTTTTTGATTACATAAAAAAATATTTTTTTTTTGCAAGAAAATTACTTTGAACCCCCAAACATTATATATTTTTTTAAAGCAAATACCCTACAGATTAAAATGGTGGGTGTTTCATTTTTTTTTTCACACAGTATTTGCGCAGCAATTTTTCAAACGCATTTTTTGGGGAAAAAACACACTTTTTTAAATTTTAATGCACTAAAACACACTATATTGCCCAAATGTTTGATGAAATAAAAAAGATGATCTTAGGCCGAGTACATGGATACCAAACATGACATGCTTTAAAATTGCGCACAAACGTGCAGTGGCGACAAACTAAATACATTTTTAAAAGCCTTTAAAAGCCTTTACAGGTTACCACTTTAGATTTACAGAGGAGGTCTACTGCTAAAATTACTGCCCTCGATCTAACCTTCGCGGTGATACCTCACATGCATGGTGCAATTGCTGTTTACATTTGACGCCAGACCGACGCTTGCGTTCGCCTTAGCGCGAGAGCAGGGGGGACAGGAGTGCTTTTTTTTTTTTTTCTTTATTATTATTATTTTTTTTATCTTATTTTTAAACTGTTCCTTTCATTTTTTTTTTTTTTTAAATCATTTTTATTGTTATCTCAGGGAATGTAAATATCCCCTATCATAGCAATAGGTAGTGACAGGTACTCTTTTTTGAAAAAATTGGGGTCTATTAGACCCTAGATTTCTCCTCTGCCCTCAAAGCATCTGACCACACCAAGATCGGTGTGATAAAATGCTTTCCCAATTTCCCAATGGCGCTGTTTACATCCGGCGAAATCTAAGTCATAAAATGCTCGTAGCTTCCGGTTTCTTAGGCCATAGAGATGTTTGGAGCCACTCTGGTCTCTGATCAGCTCTATGGTCAGCTGGCTTAATCACCGGATGCATTTTCAGGTTCCCTGTTGAGACAGGAGAGCCAGAGAAAAACACGGAAGATGTTGGGGGGGGGGCATTCCTTCCCACGGCTTGTAAAAGCAGTCTAGAGGCTAATTAGCCACTAGGATTGCTTTTACATGAAAGCCGACCGCTGGCTGAAAAGAATGATACCAAGATGATACCTAAACCTGCAGGCATCATTCTGGTATAACCACTCAAAGTCGTGAATGGCGTACCTGAAGACAAAAAAATGGTTAACAATAAAGCACAGTAAACGGTAAAGTATAAAAAATTGCATACCTGAAAAGCAAACATGATAAAACATAATAACAATAAAACATTGCAGAATAGAATACAGTAAAAAAGAGCAGAACAATAGAGAGAATAGAGAGAGAGAGAACAATAAAACGACAACTATTTTTTTTTATTTTATATTTTTGTTTGTGTTTTTTTTTACACTTTTTTTTGTAACTGTAACTTTTATAACTGTAACCGGTTCCAGGTTCGGGTCTCTCAAAATGCGATGGCATCTTGGGAGACCCTGTGAAAGTGTGCCTAGTCTGTGGAATGCTGTACCCTATGCTAATACTCAACTAGTGAATGGTAGCGTTCAAAACATTCACCAATGCAAAGACCAGGATTGTCAGGACAGGAGGGACAATAATAGCGGGTGTCACGCCTATATCCGCGCTTGCTGCAGACACGACATCTTTTTTGGGGGGGTTCGTTGGGTAGGGGTACTCGGGAGGACATAAAGAAAATGCCTCTCATGCAGCTGACTGCATTTGGTTGGGGATGTGAATGGGGGAAGTACGGGCGCTGCAGAAGTGGTGGGTTCCCAATTAGGATTGGCGAATGCAGCAGGAAGGGCATTATGGGCACGACGGGCCTGTGTTTGTCTTTTTGGTGGCAGCGGGACACTACTTGTGCTTGCCACCTCACCAGCTTGAACTGCACTTATGGGACTCGCCACGTCACCAAGTGTTACTGCAGTGCTGGTTTGACTACGACCGGGGTGTACTAGGCCGCTGGTGCTTGCCACTTCACCAAAACACTACCAAAAAAACTGTTAGCGATCGCAGGGATCAGGCCTGACTCTGCGAACGCTGCAGTTATGCGTTTAGTGTTTTGTAAGTGACAGTGATCGATCAATACTGCACTTGGGTGGGCTGGGCTGGGCCGGGCGGAGGGGCAAAACGCAGGTGCTAGCAGGTATCTGGGCTGATCCCGCTAACACTGCGTTTGTGGGAACCCTAAACTGCTGGGGACGCCAGTATAGATCTGATCGGATCAGATATTGATCCGTTCAGATACTATACCACTAAGGGAGGTGTACGGTGCGTGCGTGCGTGGGTGTTAGCGGTACTGGCGCTAACCTGACGCTGCCTGGGGCTGGTGCTTGCCAGTTCACCAAAACGCTACCAAAAAAACTGTTAGCGATCGCAGGGATCAGGCCTGACTCTGCGAACGCTGCAGTTATGCGTTTAGTGTTTTGTAAGTGTCAGTGATCGATCGATACTGCACTTGGGTGGGCTGGGCGGAGGGGCAAAACGCAGGTGCTAGCAGGTATCTGGGCTGATCCCGCTAACACTGCGTTTTTGGGAACCCTAAATTGCTGGGGACGCCAGTATAGGTCTGATCGGATCAGATATTGATCCGTTCAGATACTATACCACTAAGGGAGGCGTATGCTGCGTGCGTGGGTGTTAGCGGTACTGGCGCTAATCTGACGCTGCTTGGGGCGACGCATATCACCGCCGGGCGATTAGGGGGCTAAACCTTTATTCGGTAATAAACGGCGGGTGCCCTGACACTGTAAAAAATAAACGAACTAACCAGCGTCACCCGTAACAGTTATACGGTGATCAGGGGTGAAAGGGTTAACTAGGGGGCAATCAAGGGGTTAAAACATTTATTAGGTAGTATATGGGGGTCCCTGACGCTGTAAAACGCTGACGGCGAACCTAAATATTTACCTCCCTAACTAGCGTCACCAGCGACACTAATACAGCGATCAGAAAAATGATCGCTTAGCGACACTGGTGACGGGGGGTGATTAAGGGGTTAAAACTTTATATGGGGGGGTTAGGGGGGTACCCTAGACCTACAGGGGGCTAATACTAACTGCCCTAACACACTAACTGTCACAAACTGACACTAATGCAGTAATCAGAAAAAAAAAACACTGCTTGGTGTCAGTTTGTGACAGGGGGGGGGGGGTGATTGGGGGTGATCGGGGGGCGATCGGGCAGGGATCGGGGTGTTTTGTGTGCCTGGCATGTTCTACTGTGTGTGTGTGTGTGTTGTGCACTCACATTACAGTCTTCTCTCCTCGGCCCGGAACGGAAAATACCAAGCAGAGGAGAGATGACATCATTTCCTCTGCCTCTGTGTACAATACAGAGGCAGGGAAATGATCCCATTGGCTGGGAGCGATCGCGATGGCCTCCCCCTCACCACCGATCACCGGGGGAGATTTGCCGACCGCCGCAGGCACCGGGGGGCAGGCAAGGACGTACAGGTAAGCCCTTTTGCCTGCCTGTGCCGCTCTGCCGACGTACATCGGCGTGCGGCGGTCGGCAACTGGTTAAGAATCAAAATCATGATCTTTTTCCCTTCCCGATCTTCAAAACAGCATGTCAGGATTCTTTCTAACAAGTGCTGAGAGTTCTCACAGCTGGGAAAAAAAATCCAGGCAGCCTGCCAAGTTTTATCACAATACAGGAATAAGTAGAAACAAAGTATCTCTTTGTTCTTTTATCAAAGGAAAGAACTCCAAATGAATGTTTAACCATTTAAAGACCAAACCTTTTCTGACATTTGTTGCTTACAAGTAAAAATCATTATTTCCTGACAGACTCCATGGCAGCCTACGTGTGGGTTAACCCCGCCTCCTCTCCAATGCTATAGGACCCCATTCCCATAAATGAGTGCTCACCACTAGCTACTGCGTTCCTTTTTTGTCCTCCTCTATGGACCTACACATGCTGTTCGCATCAAGACTGATTGATTCCAAGATTGATTGAATCCAAGATGGGCATACCTGTGCGGTGCAGCTCAAAAGCCCAGCTATGAGCGGGCGAGTAGCTTGAAGAGGCTTGAATGTTCCCCCTTGGTGGATGGGTGGTCGCCTCTGTATGCCCAGCGGACAGTTCTCATCAACGGCTGGCAAGGTCTGTGGATGTTTTCTCATACTCCATGGCAGTGTTTCTATGTGTTGTATGTATTTTCCCTGGTGATCCAGTGTGTCCTATCCCCCTCATGGCGGCTGGTTCGCGTGCGTTCCAGCCCGCCACGGCACTTCCGGGTTGCGGCAGTCTCCGCCGCTGGCACCTGCGCTGTAGCCACCCTGAGAGCGAGGTTTGGCTCGCGCATGCGCAGTACGGCGGCTCGTTCGTCGTCCGCGCAGGCGCCGTACGGTGGTTCCCCTTTGCGCGTGCGCTGTAGGGGATAATGATGTCACGGGCGGGGAATTTAAATTCCGCCCTCCTGTCCTGCTGAGTTGGGATCTCCCTTGGTAGGGAAAGGAGGAGCGGATCCCTGCTGGTCTCCAGGTGAGTGGTGGAAACCTCTGCAAAAAAAAAAAAAAAAAAGGTCAAAATAATGGAATATGTTCTTTTATCATTATATATGTTTATCTAAATATATATACTTATGCGGCTGGAAGTTGTTTTTCCTTGCCTTGAATATATGTTGATACGTGCTTTGTGCATATTATAAAAAAAAAAAAAAAAAAGAGGCAAGCAGAGTTTTTTCTTTTCTCTAAAACCTTCTCATATTTGATGCCTAGGTTTTCTTAGACCATTATCCCTGCAGACTATTAAAGTGACATTTCGTGTCCCTGGTTATGGACAATTCACCGCCTTTAAGTGGCCAGCCCTCACGCACAAGGTATGTGCTCGTGAGGGGAGGGGATGAGATTTATGCACGTTATTGTCGTGCTGATACCATGTTCTGCCTTTCTTCTCTCCCCTTCCCCTATTTTTTCTCTTCCCAGCCCTTCTAGGTCGGACCCGCTAAATGCGGTCCAGAATGCCAATGACCTTGCCAAGCCACAATACAATTCATCTTCATCCAGACGAGACTCACAGTCCGGATCCCACCAGAGGAGACGCTCTCGTTCCTCCTCAAGACACCGCTCCCACCGCCATGACAGCCGCTCAGACCACAGAGCCTGCTGGGGATGTAGGACACGAGTTCCGGAGGGCAAGTCCTTATGTGACCGTTGTTTTGCCCGTGCGGTTGGGGAAAAAGAGACGGAAAACCAGCGTTTAGAGTCTCTTGTGAAACGAGTGGTACAGCAATCCCTAATGGAGAGGGAAGCACCTCGCACATTGAGCCAGTCTACCACCGCGTCTGGCCCGCCGGCGGAAGAGGCCCGCGATGATCCGGGTACTTCGCAGCCCTATATTACCTCTCCTGACTCCTCAGAGGATGAGTCTATTAATGAGGAGGTCATTGGAGGGTTCGACTTCGCGATGGTTTCCCC
The DNA here is from genome assembly GCA_037952835.1 of Lithobates septentrionalis. Classification (NCBI taxonomy): domain Eukaryota; kingdom Metazoa; phylum Chordata; class Amphibia; order Anura; family Ranidae; genus Lithobates; species Lithobates septentrionalis. The sequence continues at coordinate 349,996 of JBBDGP010001934.1, read as the reverse complement.
TTTAATCAAAGCAATCAAGGAAGCCTTGAAGTGGGAAGACCCTTCCACTCCCCCAGCCAAGCAGAAAAATTTTTTCAAGCACCTGGGGAGAGAACGCGTAAACTTTCCGCTCCTTCCAGAGCTAAAGGAAATCATTGAGGAAGAATGGAGTAAAACAGAGAAAAAATCCTCCATGTCTAATAAAACCTCCAGATTGTACCCCTTCAAGTCAGAAGAAGTAAAGAATTTGGAGAATACTCCCCTTGTGGACGCAGCTCTTATGCGTCTGGCCAAACATGTGACTCTTCCTCTAGAAGACGCAGTATCTTTTAAAGATGGGCTCGAGAGGAAGATAGACCTAGATCTAAAAAGAATCTATGGGCTCGCGGGTATGGCCTGTAAACCAGCCCTGGCATTAGCGGCCATGTCTAAGGCCATGGAGGCCTGGACGGAGAACGTGGAATCCTTCCTTAAAGGCGTGTCAGAAGAACTGGCTGGAAGTTCAGCAGCCGCAGAGCTGAAGCTTGCAGCGGTCTTCCTGGGGGAGGCGTCCATTGACCTGATCCGCCTTCTGGCTCGTATTATGCTGTCCTCAGTTACGGCCAAGAGAGCCCTCTGGTTGCGTCCCTGGCTTGCGGACCCTGGTTCTAAGCAAGCGTGGTGTAAAATCCCGTTTGAGGGGTCCTCACTGTTTGGCAATAAGCTTGACGATGCCATTACGCGAGCCACAGGTGGCAAATCGGGTTTTCTTCCCCAGGACAGGCGCATGCTGGGTCGAAAGAAGCCCCAGTTCAGAAGACGAAGTCCGGAGCGCTCCAGGGAAGCACGCTCCTACAAGCCTGGCCGGGACTTTAGGAAGAATTGGAGCAGAGGGCAGTCATCCTTCCGCAAACCCGTTAAAAATCAAACGTCCAGTGCTCGTGATCAGGCTAAATCTTTTTGAGATTACGCCCGCCCAGGCGGGCCGGGTGGGGGCTCGTCTGCTCCTCTTCCGGCACGTCTGGGTGGCCTCGATCTCAGACTTCTGGGTCATAAGGACGGTCTCGTCAGGCCACAGATGGGCCTTTTCCAGGACTCCGCACCCAAGGTTCGTCTCCACTCTTCTCCCTCGGGCAGAGGATCAGAAACAAATTTTACTGTCCTATGTGGACCTCCTGAAAATTCAAGGAGCAGTAGTACATGTACCACAGGATGAATGGTTCCAGGGGATATACTCCCCTCTCTTCCTAGTTCAAAAAAAGGGGGGCTCTTGGCGCCCAGTCATAGACCTCACATATCTCAACGGATTCATAGAGAATGGAAGGTTCAAGATGGAAACCTTGGTGACCATTCAGAGAGCCATACAACCAGGCGACTGGATGATATCAATCGACCTGAAGGACGCTTATTTCCACGTTCCAGTGGAAAAAGAATTTCACAAATACCTCCGCTTTCACATTGGGTCAGTTCATCTTCAATTTATTTGCCTCCCCTTCGGGCTGACAACGTCCCCCCGGGTCTTTTCAAAAGTCCTCCTAGCTACGGTGGCACTAATAAGATCCAAAGGGGTACGTCTTTACCACTACCTGGACGACCTGCTGGTGCTGTCCCAAAGCAGGGAGCAGTTGCTGGTCCACCGGGATCAAGTAATCTCCACTCTGTCCAACTTCGGGTGGCTCCTAAACATAGAAAAGAGTCAACTGAGCCCAACTCAGCGTCTAATATATCTGGGAGCCCAGTTCGATACAGTGGCAAACACTATCTCCCTTCCACTACAGAAAATTCCTACAGTTCGAGACAGAGTCTCCCGGGCTCTACATGCATGGCAAATGAAAGCCTCTCAGTGCCTGAAAGTCGTTGGCACGATGGTTTCTACGACTCCCATGGTCAAATGGGCCTTATGGAGATTGCGTCCCTTCCAGTCAGGCCTCCTACGGCAATGGAAGTCAGGGGACAAGAATCAGGTCATCCGCATAACATCTACAATGAGAAACAGCCTCTTCTGGTGGCTTCAGCGCAAGAACCTCCTGACTTGCCACTCCATCGCTCCCATCTCCTGGGTGACGGTCACGACCGATGCCAGCGGTACCGGTTGGGGAGCCCTTTGTGGGTCGAACCTGGCCCAAGGCAAGCGGGAAACATGTCTCCCCAACCCAGGGTCGAATGTCCTGGAACTTCGTGCGGCCTGGTGTGCCCTACAGTTCTTCTCTCATCTCCTGATGGGGGAGTCAGTGCTGTTGAGAATGGACAACACCACAGCAGTATCGTATGTGAAGAGGCAAGGGGGTACTCGGAGTCCCACACTCCTTCGGGAAGTCGCGCCCATCCTATCGTGGGCGCAGAAATACCTTGCCAACATCTCGGCAGTCTTTGTCCCAGGCGTCCAAAACACTCAAGCAGACTTCCTGTCACGGACCGAGTTGGACAACAACGAGTGGTCTCTCCACATAGAGACGTTCAGGTGGATCTTGTCACTAAAGACCGATCCCGAAGTAGATCTGTTTGCTTCCCCCTGCAATCGCAAGCTGAAGAAGTTCTACACCCGGGGGCTCTGCAGTCAAGCCATCGGGACAGATGCCCTGACGGATCAGTGGAGGTTCAAGCGGGCATACGCCTTTCCGCCACTGCCAGTTATACTGAGATTCCTGCAGAGGCTCCGAGCGGAGCCAGTGGAGGTGGTGACAATAGCTCCCTACTGGCCGAACAGGCCTTGGTTCCCTCTCCTGGTCCAGCTCAGCTGTCGGGACCCAGTGCCTCTCCCTCTCAGACCGGACCTTCTTTCTCAAGGGTCAGTCCTGCACCCTTGTCCTGCGGTGCTGAGACTGATGGTCTGGTTCTTGAGAGGGAGAGGCTGGAATCCCTAGGTTGTGCCTCAGAAGTAATATCCACTCTCATGAGCTCGAGAAGATCCAGTACAAATAAAGTCTATGGAAGGATCTGGTCCAAATTCGTGGAGTTCTGCTCTCCTCAGGGCAGGTCTTTTAGACATCCAAAAGTCCAGGACGTTCTCAGTTTCCTCCAAACGGGCCTAGATTTACATCTATCTGTCAGCTCTCTGAGAGTCCAAGTTTCTGCACTTTCGGCCTTCTCCGGCACTTCATGGGCAGTTCATCCTCTGGTTAGACAATTTTTCCGAGGTGCATCGAGACTCAAGCCCCAGAGAAAGCCTAGGTTCCCCAAATGGGACCTTCCATTAGTCCTTGACTCGATCTCTGGACTCAGTACTTCGGGGCCCTCCCCGCTCCCTATCAAGGTCTTTTTAGCAAAGGTGGCCTTCTTAGTGGCCATTACCTCAGCCAAAAGGGTCTCTGAAATTGCATCACTTGGTCACGAAGAACCCTTCCTAACATTTTTCCCGGACCGGGTAGTCCTCATTCCTATGCTGGGTTCCAACCCAAAAGTGTCTTCAGTATTCCACGTCAATCAAGAGATCGTTTTACCTACATTTAGGACCCCAGGGTCCACTGAGAATCACCCTCTAGATGTGGGCGAAGCTATTAAGGAATATCTCAAAGTTACTTCTCCCTTTAGACGTTCTAGTCATCTCTTCGTGCTTCACTCAGGCAGCAATATAGGGAAGAAAGCCTCAACCAGGACTATCGCGTCCTGGATCGTACAGACCATACAACAGGCATATAGGGCTAAGGGCTTGGCTCCTCCAAAGGCGGTGACAGCCCATTCCACCAGAGGAATGGCAGCCTCGTGGGCAGCGGCTCGACATGTGGCTCCAGATACCATCTGCAAGGCAGCTTCATGGGCTTCTATTAATACCTTCATGTTGCACTATTGTATAGAGCCTGCCTCACTATCCTCTGTAAACTTTGGGTTACAAATCCTATCGACCGATAGGACAAATTAAAATTTATGTTTTGATCATGCATACCCACCCGTGTGGTTGGCTAGTTATTTCCCACACGTAGGCTGCCATGGAGTCTGTCAGGAAAAAGGAAAATTTATTGTCAAATACTTACCGTAATTTTCCTTTCCTGATGGACTCCATGGCAGACGGAGTTCCCACCCATTGGTCAACGAGTAGGCTAGTTACGGAACGCAGTAGCTAGTGGTGAGCACTCATTTATGGGAATGGGGTCCTATAGCATTGGAGAGGAGGCGGGGTTAACCCACACGTAGGCTGCCATGGAGTCCATCAGGAAAGGAAAATTACGGTAAGTATTTGACAATAAATTTTCCTTTTTTCTGCTAGAAAATTACTTGGAACACCCAAACATGATATATATTTTTTTTTATCAGAGACCCTACAGCAGTGATGGCGAACCTTGGCACCCCAGATGTTTTGGAACTACATTTCCCATGATGCTCTGGCACTCTGCAGTGTAGTGAAGCATCATCGGAAATGTAGTTCCAAAACATCTGGGGTGCCAAGGTTCGCCATCACTGCCCTAGAGAATAAAATGGTGGTCGTTGCAATATTTTATGTCACACCGTATTTGCACAGCGTTTTTTCAAACGCAATTTAAAAAAAAAAACACTTTAATGAATAAAAAAAACAAAAAACTAAACGGTAAAGTTAGTCCAATTTTTTTTTGTATAATGTGAAAGAAGATGTTACACCGCGAGAATCGTGATCTTTATTCTAAGCCAAAAAAATCGTGGTTCTCATTTTAGCCAGAATCGTGCAGCTCTAATATCTATATAATATGTATATGTGTGTATTTATATATATATATATATATATATATATATATATATATATATATATATATATTCTCAAAGATCTATCAAAGCTTTTTTTACTTTTTATATTTTACTTTTTTATACTTTGATAATTTTTTTTTTTTTTGTACAAACATAGTCCCTGCATTTTAAAGTCCAAAGGGATACATGCATTCCATGGGCATTCCATAGATAGTTACAATTAGGGATATGGGCAGTGCAAAATTGTGGACCTTCTCACCCTCTCTCATTTTTATTATTCCTTTTCAAGGGACTTGCATATTGCAACATAATTACATTTTATTCCTTTCTGTAATCTATAGGGGACACAACACCATCCAATGAACACGTATGTCTAAGTGATGAAGGGAACCCACCGGCTGTCACGCAGGATCGCGGTACTTCAACAGACACCCCCTGTCGACGTCACAATGCCACTCAGGGTGCCAATGACCCCTCTGGGCGCTCCAACGCTCGAACACGCTTGGACCCTCATCGGGACCGTATCCGCTACCAGACTGATGTACGACTGGAGCCCACAGAAGAAATCTTCCTCACTCCAGTCCAGAGATGTTCAGATCCTCCAGAACCAGAAAGACCCTTCGTATCCCAGACTGGACCCTGCCGAATGTCCGTCAGCTCAGATGCAGACGTTAATGTCCGACCCCCCAATTCAGGCAGGCAGCAGCTGTCCATCAGTGAGGAAGAGGAGGAAGGAGAAGATGGGGTGGGCTATCTGGGTTGCCCTGGAAGAGTTGGTGGCCCTCGGGGACTACAGAGGTCATCTGTCAGCTCAGACACCAGTGGACTATCTTATGACTCCGTCAAATACACGTTGGTGGTTGACGACAATGTACAGCTACAACTGGTCAGCCTGCGGCAGTGTTATGCGGGGTACAGCGACGACAGCGACAGCGGTACCGTCTACGATAATTGTGTTTCTTCGCCTTATGAGTCTGCCATAGGCGAGGAATATGAAGAAGAGGAGGATGAACACGTGGGGGCAACCGGGAGGGAAGGGAACAGAGTCCGAAGGTCCATGTGTCTCTCGGACACCTCTTCACCAGACGCCGATGTCTCCTACTCAAAAAAATTCCTCAACGTCTTCATGAATGGACGGTCGCGATGTACGAGTGAGTGAACCATACAGAATATGGCCCATACGATTGTTTGTTTTATCTATGTATCCTTGCATTGCCAACTGTAAATTTATTTTATTTGTTTTTGAGCAAACACAAATTTATGTTTTATTTTTAATGGTATTTTTTTGAATAAGGGTTCATGCACACAAAAGGAGCGTTCTCTGGCTAGCAATTAAAATTGATACCCTTCCAGCTGACCAGTCCTGTAGATGTGGTGGCTGCATTCATTTTCTTTTTTCATACCTTTTTATCCTTTATTTTAGCTTGTTAATCAAGCTATTAACCCACTTCCTGTCCTAGGGTGACAACTGTACTGAGCAGCTTTGTCACCTTAGGACAGGGAGTGTGTTAGGACTACATAACATTGTGACAGGTCTACATAACACCATACCTCCCAACATTTTGAGATGACAATGAGGGACACCTACTACCAAATGTATGTAGGCATAGGACACGCCCCCTACCACACCCTCTTAAAGGAGAATTAACCAAAAAAAAAAAAAGGTTAACTAAATCCACAAGGGCTTTTTTTACCACTACTATTTCTTTATATTGGCTTTTAAAATGTACAAATGCAGCTATTTCAAATTTTGATAAAAGGGAAACACTTTTTGAAAGATAAAAAGTGCATTTTATGTACAACTATATAGATCAGATCAAAATGACGGACAAATAAGGAGGAATGAGGGACAGAGGGACATTGCTCCAAATCTGGGACAGTCCCTCGAAATCAGGGACAGTTGGGACCTATGCATAAAGACCTTCCTATTTTCTTAATAACAGGGGTAGGTTTTTGTAGTCTAGAGATAGCAGGGAACAATGCTAACCGATAACCTCCTGGGCTTTCTGTCTCTGGACTGTTATCAGCTCACCAGATTTCTGGCTGGATGAGCAATTATTATTTTTATTTTTTTTGCACTTATCAAACTGATATATACTTTCATTGGTATATTTACCAGACCAAAAGGGAGCAAATAAGAAAAGATGTATTGTTATGCCCCGTACACACGGTCGGACTTTGTTCGGACATTCCGACAACAAAATCCTAGGATTTTTTCCGACGGATGTTGGCTCAAACTTGTCTTGCGTACACATGGTCACACAAAGTTGTCGGAAAATCCGATCGTTCTAAACGCGGTGACGTAAAACACGTACGTCGGGACTATAAACGGGGCAGTGGCCAATAGCTTTCATCTCTTTATTTATTCTGAGCATGCGTGGCACTTTGTCCGTCGGATTTGTGTACACACGATCGGAATTTCCGACAACAGATTTTGTTGTCGGGAAAATTTTATGTCCTGCTCTCAAACTTTGTGTGTCGGAAAATCTGATGGAAAATGTGTGATGGAGCCCACACACGGTCGGAATTTCCGACAACAAGGTCCTATCACACATTTTCCGTCGGAAAATCCGACCGTGTGTACGGGGCATTAGAGTTTACTTATGCTTTAAAGCAGGGGTGCAAAACTCAATTTCATCATGAGCCGCATCAGCGTTATGTTTACCCTCAACGGGCCATAGAATTGTATTATTCTTATAATAATTCTAAGCAGATGTCCAGAGCACCCCACTTCTCTTACATCAGATGTCAAAGGCCCCCCACCATCAGAAGTAAGGAGTCCCCCCGCCCTTCCTTACATCACGGTGCACCCCTTATACCTTATGCTGCTGCCAGGAAGAAGCTGGGGGTGGAACTGGGAAGCAGAAAGTGCAGGGTCTGAAGGAGGACCAGAGGAGGGCTGGAGTCAGCTGCCAGGGAGAAGACTGGGGAGGGAGGCTGCGGCTGCACAAAGAGGCACAGGATCTGTAGGAGGTGTACTGTCCTCCCCTGCTGACTTCTGAGACGTGGGGACAGAGGTGAACCTCTCTGTGGCTGCACAGAGAAGCGCAGGATCTGGAGGAGTGCTGTCCTCATCTCTGCTGCTGACTGCTGAGACAAGGTGGAGATAAATGGGGGGGGGGGTGCCAAAGCTGCAGGAGAGGTGCGAGGTGCTGTTAGTCAGTAGCTCAGTCATTTCCATAAAGGTAGAATTTTTAGTTTGTATGCATTTAAAAATCATATGGGAAAGTCATCTGCCGTGTCAAGGTGCCTGTATTCAGTGTGGTCCCCACTTTATTCTATCAGAGCTCTCACACTGGGATATGCTGTATACAACAATAGTATATAAAAATCAATCCTTACCTAGAGGTTACCCAATCCTCTTTTGAATGTATTGTAATATGCAAGAACCAGATATGCAGCCACAGACCATGTATGTGCATACACCCAATACAGCTAAAAGGCACCATGGTAAGTGCTCATTCAATTCATGACCAACTAAGGTTGTGGACATTAGTATGGATTAGTAACTGCTTAACAAATGCTATATTCTCAAAACCAACAAGCTATGTTAGGCAGCAAAAGAAACCTTACAGTGAACCATTAGTTTGCCCTTGTAGGGCAAAAAAAACAGGTTCGATTTAATGTTAGACCTACCAGATGAACATAGTCACCTTTCCATCACCTGCCTCTCCATTTACTTGCTAGGAACAAGGAGAGGAATCCATCCACAAGCTCCAAGTCATAGCTTGGGCTGAGAATTCTCTTTCCGATCCTTTGTGATGGCACTGGGCGCCTGATTGACCAGTCAAGGAAAGCTGCTGGGGGGAAGCGAAGCAGACCACTTGCTTCCTCTACCTGTAAATAGAGATGAGTTTGGAAGCGCTCTGGACTCATCTCTAATCCAAATTTCAAACTCCTACTTTTTTTTGTACTCTAATGAGCGGCAGATTGGGTAATTTCCTGTCCTGCAGCTCACATGAACTTGTAGGTGGGGTGCAGCATGGTGAGGAGTCAATAATTCAAGCAGGCAGGTGCAATAAACTTGTATTGAAGAAATGCAGTAATGCCGTGTACACACGAGCGGAATGTCCAACAGAAAAAGTCAGACGGAAGCTTTTTATCGTCTATTCCGATCGTGTGTGTGCCTCATCGGACTTTTTTTTTTCGAAACTTGACGCATGCTCTGAAGCAAGTACGAGGCGGAAGCTATTGGCTACTGGCTATTGAACTTCCTTTTTCTAGTCCCGTCGTACGTGTTGTACGTCACCGCGTTCTGGACGGTCGGACTTTGGTTTGACCGTGTGTAGGCAAGACCGCTTGAATGGAATTCCGTCGGAGTTCCGTCGGAGAAACCTTCGGAGTTTATTCCGACGGCAAAACCGGTCGTGTGTACGTGGCATAAGAGTTCACAACACAACTGGGAAAGCTACCCAGCCAGGCCCACTCACAGTTCACTAGCGTGACAGTAGTAGACTCCAGCCAAAATGACAGTGTCTGTTGAGTGGGGACTGAATGCGGTTTGGCCATCTGGTCCCCAATCAGGAAAATGCCCACTCCTACGCTTAACCTTTATGTCAGGAACCTTTCCCTAGCTCTGTTACAGTCCCTTAATGACGGGTAACTGTCCCTACTCTGTCCATTCACCAAAGCGCGTCAAAGCCTGCGGGGCCCCCCTCCCCCAAAGCACCTTGTCCCCGTGTTGATGAGGACAAGGGCCTCTTCCCGACAACCCTGGCTGTTGGTTGTCGGGGTCTGCAGGAGGGGGGCTTATCGGAATCCGGGAGCCCCCTATAATAAGAGGGCCCCCAGATCCCGGCCCCCCACCCTATGTGAATGAGTTTGGGGTACATGGTACCCCTACCCATTTACATAGGGAAAAAGTGTCAATAATAAAAAACACTACACAGGTTTTTAAAATAATGTATTAGACATCTCCGGGGGGGGTCTTCCTCCAGCTTCGAGGGTCTTCCTCCGGGCTTCGGGGGTGGGTCCCTCCGGTTCCTCTTCTCCCGGCGTCCGGTTGGTTCTTCTCCGCTCTCTCCGGCCTCTTCTCCCGGTGTTCCAGTTCTTCTGCCAGCTCCTCCGCTGTCTTCATGCCACTCTTTTGCCAGCGGAGGCCCAGACTTCTGGCTTCTTGTCTTCTTGGCTTCTTCCCTCTTCTCTTCTCCAGATGTTGACACGACGGTCTCTCCGGCTGGACTGCTCTCTGAGCGCTCCGCTCTGACTTATATAGGCGGAGACCCCGCCCCCTTATGCCATCACAGTCCCTAGCCGCCTGATAAGTCGCCTCCCGTTCTGTACAATGGAACCGTTCTAATAGGAGCGACGCAAGTCGCTCCGACTTAGAAAAAGGTTCCTGTACTACTTTGGGGGCGACTTGAGGCGACTTGCATAGACTTCTATACAGAAGTCGTTTTTCAAGTCGCCGTGGAAGTCGCGTGCAGGTCGCCTCGGTGAGGCGACCTGCAAGTCGTGCCGCCCCTGTGTGAACCGGGGCTAACTCCGGCGAAAGTCCGTCGGAAAGACGGGCGGACCTAGCCTGCCGAAAAGTCCGGTCGTGTGTAGGCAAGTCGATCTGTTCAGGTAGTCCGTCGGAAAGTCCGGCGGAAAGACCGTCGGACCAAGTCCGCTGGAAAGTCCGATCGTGTGTACGAGGCATAAGTAGCAAGTATTTCTGTTCACTCCCTGCAGATGAATAAAATTGTGGGACAGTAAGTATTGTATGGGCAGCTCCATGGACCACCATTAAAGTGTCTCTGTTGCTTTCCCTACATGGCAAAGTAAAGGTTCGGACTAAAACCCATTGCTGTCAAGGATGTGTTCTACACATCATGGCAGTCAAGAGGTTAAAACAAGCTGACAAATGCAATATATTTCTATTTTGTTCACCTCTTTGCTCATAACTTTCTAGTAAAAGTGACCTGGGGCTGTAGAGGTACAGAAAGTCCTTACACTAATCTATAGCAGCACCGATAGAGGAACATAAATAATACAGCAATGAATACATTGTGAGCACGCTTACATGGAGGCTACCCTATTAACCTTCTTATCACCATCGGGATTTTTTTTTACCTAGAGCTGTAATAGATCCATAGGGAACATACAGCAGGTTAACATAACATTGGATTGTATGGCGAGCAACACCATTTGTGCAGCCAGGATTGGGCAAATATAGGACCTAAGGAAATAATAACACATGCCGTGTTCTGACAGAGATCCTTGGGAAAATATCTGTGTGGGTGAACCCTTTCTATGTAACATTTTTAGTTTATACCTCCCAATTTTCTGAAGTGGGGGACAACATTAGCACCCAAACATATATGTTCCCTTGGCAGATTTTGTTATGCTTAGTTCATCTTAAAATATATATTGCCATACAGACATCTCCAGCGGTCCACAAGAGCAAAAAGGGTGTTTCTAAAAACTAAGATGCCCTCTCCATACCAAACAAGTCCCATTGTTTTTGTAGAGCATGTTAAAAAAATTATAGTGTTTGAGAATATGCAGACCAGTGATAAAAGTGGATTGGTGTACACCAGTGGTCTCAAAACTGCAGCCAGATGCGGCCCTTTGCTTGCTTTTATCTGGTCCTTGGGGAATTATTCCCCCCATTGTCAGCAATAGTTGGGCATAGTTTCTGCCACTGACACCAACAATGGGGCACGGTTCCCCCCACTAATACCAATGATGGCGCACTAATTCTCCCATTAACACATTTGATTGGCCACTATTCCTCCTATTGACACCAATGATGGTCCATTATTCCTCCCATTGACACCAATGACGAGACACTATTACTCCCATTGACACCAACGATGGGGCACTATTACTCCTCCTCATACCAATCATGGGGCATTGTTTACTCCCTTTGATGACAGGACATATTCTACTCCTACTGGCCACAGTACGGCCCCCTAAAGTTTGAAATACAGCAAACTAGCCCTTTGTTTAGAAAGCTTGTAGACCCCTGGTGTATACAATAAAACAAATAGAGGGATTTAGGACCAAGGGACTGCCCCTCTAAACAGTGAGAGCTGGACCTTTACTAGATGGATCCTGAGCATGCTAGGTCCAATGGGCCGATCGGTGTGTATATGACCAAACCTTTTTTCTTTTTTAAGGTTTTGGTGGAGTAGGGAAGGGTTAGAACTTCAAGTTTCTATTGCTAAGTCCATGGAAGTGCAATCCTGGGCTTCAGTGGTGCAATATTGGAGAAAGTCTAAACAAATTCTAAGGTTCAATGGTCCTAGTAAGGCTGCTGTTGCCAGACAGGGTTACCTAACTTGGATACCCAGAATCAGAATCCAGAGAGAAAGATGGCATGAAGAGCTCCAGACTATCAGATAATTGAATGAAAAGAACAAAACATTTGTGGGGCGAAACACTTTCCCTTTATCAGGGCTTAGATGGACATACCCTTGAAAGGACTCAAATAGCTGCCAGATCCATTTTTGATTCTTTATTACTCACACAGACATCATAAAAAATCTTGCTAATTGTGCTATATGAGTCCTTATTGGAATATGTACAAAATCTCAGCCCTGATAAGGGGGAGTGCTCAGGCCCCTATAACGCATTGGATGTATATTTCAGTTATTTGACGAACCATTACGTTTCCTTGAACCTATTTTTGGTCTGGTGCTCTTTATGCCTTCTTTCTTTTTATGCATTCTAAAGCTGGGTATCCAGGGGCGATTGGGTGATATAATACTGGAAAACAATGGGTATCTCTGAATGGGGCCATTTTTGAACAGTAGTAGTCCATTGGCTGCTTCATTGATATAGGCATGTTTTTGCCTACTTGGAATAGTACAGCAGTCATTGTTTCAAGGATATCTTGACTGATGACATCATCAAGCCGCACTTCTAGAATGGTTCAACTGGTCATATTGTACAGGAAGTCCTTATGATGTTCTTGTATATTGGCTTTTGGGAGAAATTAGAAAACAAGAGCCCTTAGTCCCGCATCAGAGTGTCATGTACCTGATGGGAGACTGAAATGATGAGGTAGGCCTGTCTTGTATCTCCAGCCCAGCTCCCATTGAAGATGGAACCGAGGGACGGGAGGAACACGAGTTCCAGTAGGTATTGATAGGAGTGCTTGCAGCAGGTGATGCAGTCCCCGGCAGGCTGGCAGAACATCAGGTCAGGAACAGTAACTGTGCATGGAGATCCAGCCGAAGTTAAAGAGGCACTCCGTATGGGCTGCAGGTTCCAGATGTGAGGCATGTCAGAGCTCCAGCAGACTTAAGAAAGAAACTCACTGTGGTAAGCAGGGCTGATACAGATGACAGCTAGGTAGGCACTTGAACTGGATGTGGGAACAGAGCCAGGAACAGAAGCGTGGTCACAGGGATAGCCAAGGTCAGCAGCAGGCAGGCAGCTAGGTACAGAATCACAAGGCAAAGACGTGTCAGGAACGGAACTGGGGTCAGGAACGGAACCGGGGTCAGGAACTAGCAACAAGGCAGAGTCAGGATCCAAGTTCAGGTCAGAGGCAAGCTGAGTCAGCAACAAAGGGAACAAACAGTGTAGTAGTTGGACAAAGGGAAGAGCTAAAAGACCAGTCAGCCCTTAAACATGAGCAGGAGCATCCCTAAATAGCCTTTCTGGCGTCAACATGCACTGAGTGCGTGAGTGTGCGCGCATGCATTCCTGTGCGTATGTGCATGCCTGTTCATTATTCTGCTAAGATTTCTGCGTGCATGTGCATTCCTGCGAGCCAAATGTCTAATAGGCATTCTCTGACACAGAGGCGCAAAGGCTGGCAGAATGGATCCCTTCCATGTTCCTTGTCCCAGAGCCTGTAGTATTTCTGCCAGTGTTGAGGCCGCTTTAGTAATAATTACGCTCTGGTTTTATGGTTTTGTTTTGGGTGCTCTTACGGCAGCCGGTGATATGTTTCTTAGAGGCCCTCAGTTTCTTATCTCTTGCAGGTGCAGATTCATTTGGCTTGTTTTCATGCCTGATAAATGGGGAGGAACGAGAACAGACGCATCGAGCCGTCTTCAAGTGAGTAAGACTATTCTTAAATATACTTTAGACGTTTCATGTCTTGTTCACGATCCTTGGCTTTTTTGTTTTGCGTTGTTCTCACTAGGGACCTTGTCTATACACAGTTTTTTTTCGCAGTTTCCTCACAGTGCCCAAAAATCGAAGAAAAAAGGTCAGTCTGACTGCACATACACTGTATTGTCAAAAGTATTGGGACACATGAACTTTAATGGCATCCCGGTCTTAGTCCGTAGGGTTCAATATTGAAGGCCTCTTGAGCCCCTATAGGGAAAGAGAGCCTTGACTGATGGGGGCATGGCCAGGTGCTAGGCAATGTGGGTGAATGGTCACCAAGGATTGGTCGAACAATGGGGGATGGGCTGGGCCTGAGCTCAGAAAAGTATTGCCCCAGGAAATTCTGGGCCTTTTTGAAGAGCTGCCCACCCTCCCGCCCCTTTTTTCTTTATGGTATGTCACAGCTTGCTGCGGTTTCTTGACCTTGCCAGCATTGAAGTTGCTGTATTGGGCTATGCCCTTGATGGAAAATTTAAAGTAGGCTGTCTGTCCAGCACTTATGGTAAGGACAGGCCACTTTAGGAATTCAAATAGTTAATGTTAAAGCGTGCTCACAGTACAACTGTGACTGGCACTGTTTTAAAGTATTCACATGTTATGTGTTGGAATTTAAATAAAGCTGTGGCCTTGCCCTTTCCAACCTATTGGTTGTAAGCGTGTTTCTTAAATGGGGTGAGTGAGCAAGGGTGGGGGGTTTATCCCATTATGTTACAGTTGATTTGTACCTAGGCCCATTGCGCCTCAGCAGTCATGAGTTGGCCCACCCTTTGCAGCTATAACAGCTTCAACTCTCAACTCTTATGGGAAGGATGTCCACAAGGTTTAGGAGTGTGTCTATGGGAATGTTTGACCATTCTTCCAGAAGTGCATTTGTGAGGTCAGGCACTCATGTTGGACGAGAAGGCCTGGCTAGCTGTCTCTGCTCTAATTCATCCCAAAGGTGTTCTATTGGGTTGAGGTCAGAACTCTGTGCAGGCCAGTCAAGATCCTCCACCCCAAACTTGCTCATCCATGTCCTAATGGACCTTGTTTGTGCACTGGTGCGCAGTCATATTAGAACAGGAAGGGGCCATCCACAAACTGTTCTCACAAAGTTGGGAGCATGAAACTGTCCAAAATGTCTTGGTGTGCTGACACCTTAAGAGTTCCCTTCACTGGAACTAAGGAGCCAAGCCCAACCCCTGAAAAACAACCCCACACCACAATCCCCCCTCCACCAAATGATTTGGACCGGTGCACAAAGCAAGGTCCATAAAGACATGGATGAACGAGTTTGGGACGATGGAACTTTACTGGCTTGCACAGAGTCCTGGCTTAAACCTGATAGAACACCTGTGGGAGGAATTTGAGCGGAGACTGCAAGCCAGGCCTTCCTGTCCACATCAGTGCTTGACCTCACAAATGCACTTCTGGAATAAAGGTCAAACATTCTATAGACACGCTCCTAAGCGTGTGTTGAAGAGTTGAAGAGTTGAAGCTGTTATAGCTGCAAAGGAGGGGGCAACTCAATATTGAACCCTACAGACTAAGACTGGGATGCCATTAAAGTTTATGTGCGTGTAAAGGCAGGTGTTCCAATACTTTTGACAATATAGTGTACGATTTGAATTAGCTGTTGTAGGGACATTAGGTGGTAAACTCCTCTTGAATAGTGACTGATGTGGTTTGTTCTGTGTACTTGGAATTTTCTATCACTGTATATGAGGTCTGCCTGGAAAGGATCCAGCCATGTAATATGAAAAGTAGAGCCATTTATTGAACAAGATACAAGAAGCATTGTACATAGGACAATGTTGCCTCAGTCCCCTTAAAAGTAGGCACCTTGGGACCTCACATGAAATCTCAGACAGTAATTTTTGGATTCCCCAGATTAGCTTCCAGTTCTCGCACTGTAATGCCCCGTACACACGATCGGATTTTCCGACAACAAAAAACGTGGATTTTTTTCCGAAGGATGTTGGCTCAAACTTGTCTTGCATACACACGGTCACACAAATGTTGGCCCAAAATTCCGAACGTGGGAACGCGGTGATGTACAACATGTACGACGAGCCGAGAAAAAGGAAGTTCAATAGCCAGTTCAATAGCCTTCTGCTCGGTTCAGAGCATGCGTAAACCTTTGTGCGACGGACTTGTGTACACACAATCTGACTTTCCGACAACAAGTTTTGTTGTCAGAAAATTTGAGAACCTGCTCTCAAACATTTGTTGGCGGAAATTCCGACAACAAATGTTCTATGGAGCATACACACGGTTGGACTTTCCAACAACAAGCTCACATCCAACATTTGTTGTCGGAAAATCCTATCGTGTGTACGCGGCATTAGTCTCCAATCTTTGTTGATTGCATCCCGTACACGTTTAAATTAATACTAAACCTACACTTTAATTTACAGTATCCCTTCTCTTTGTGTATGTAGATGATGGCACTGTAATGCACAAAAACATAAGCAGGAGGAGCTTCTAATCCTCTGCTGCTGGTCACATGTAAAAAAAGAGTAAAAATAAATAATTATTATTTAAAAAAAAAACAAAAAAAACAGTTTTCAGTTGTCATACAAATATATATTTGAAATCAAATCTTTATTATTTTTTTTGGCAATAACACGTAGTGGATGGATTTCTGCCAGTTACAGGCTGTATCACGCCCCTCCAGCCTGTGTCTTAGAATAAGAGGGAGGTGAAGCCTCCATGAGTCTACATGCAATAATGTAATATCCCACCCCCATTCATAGGCGTGCACCATGTGCGTTGCTGATTCCCCCCCCCCCCCCCCCCCGCCCTAGAAGTGCTGCTGACTTCCCTCCTCTCCCCCCGACTGCTGATATGTTTCAGGATGGAGAGCGGGGGAAGAAGCTAGTAAATCATTCACTTGCACACACTCATTCACTGTGTCCATTCATAACTGAAGCAATGTAAACTGTGTTTACTATGCTTCAGTTTATGAATGAACAGGAAGCCACTCAGCACAGAGGACTTCCCATTCATTCTCTGCTCCGTGCAGCCGAGGGTGCAGAGAAAGGCATGTGTGTTTGAGCTTTGGGGTGTACACCCTAATGCAGGGGTAGGCAACCCCCCGCACTGGTGCCGCAAGCTGTACGCGAAGCCTCTTTTCCCGGCACTCGACTCGGTTCCCATCCGCAGAGCAGTGCAGGGAAGTGTCAGTGAGACATTCCATGCATTCCAATTTCAGAGTTCCCCACACCGCACCTGCACTGAGGGGGGGCACGCCGTCCCCAAACTTTGTAAAAGATGGGAAACATTGTTTGGTCCTCTAAATTTGCTGTAGCTGCGATCCTCAGCTTTTGTGATAGGGAAGAGATTGGGTGCAGTTCTGCTAGGAGGGGGCAGTCCCTGTTTCCAGGAGGAGGAGGAGGACTGTCTTGGCTACTGCTAAACCAATCACAGTCCTGCTAGCCCTGTCCACCATCTGGAGAATCAGGTGACAGTTTGTGGAATTACTGTTGAGCTTCTGGGAATTTTGTTGAAATTATTCCTGAACCTTTGTGTCACTTACTACTGAACCCGGCACTCTGTGTCCCTTTAAGCCACAGCCAGTATTCAGCGCAATAAAAATCGCACCCAACCACTTTTTCTCAGCTGCTGGGGCCCAACTTAGGATTCTGCACACAGGCCCACTGCTTGCAGAAAATGCCCCTGACCTGAGCTCATCATTGCGCATCCATTCCATATACTTGTATGTGACATCTCATACATCCCATACATCCCATACATCCCATACATCCCATACATCACATACATCCCATACATCCCATACATCACATACAGGCAACGTGGGCTGGATGCGAGAGGTGGATCAGCAGGATGAGTGTGCCAGGACAGATAGATGTGTCTCATCTCTGCTATCTTTCACCACTCTGCATATCATGCATATCATAGATGAGAAAAGGGTACAGCGGTGGAGCAGATGAGCAGGAGGGGTTCAGAGGTGGGGCAGATGTGCAGGGAGGTACAGGGGTGGAAGATATGAGAAGGGGGTTCAGTAGTGGGACAGAATTGCAGGCGGGTACAGTGATGGGCCAGATAAGCAGGGGGGTTCAGTGTTGGGGCAGGAAAGAAGGGGTGTAGAGCAGTGGGGCATATGTGAAAGGAGATGTATTGGTGGGGCAGATGAGCAGGGGGAACAGTAGTGGGACAGAAGAGCAGGAGGATACAAAGGTGAGACAGATGTGCAGGAGGTACATTAGTGGGGCAGATGAGCGGGTTACAGTGGTGGGGCAGATGAGCAAATGGGTTCAGTGTTAGGATAGATGAGAAGGTGATTCAGTAGTGAGACAGAAGAGCATGGGGATACAGTGGTGGAGCAGATGTGCAGGGAGGTACAGTGGTGGGGCAGATGAGAAAAGGGGTACATTGATGGGGCAGATGAGCAGAGAGGTTACAGTGGTGGGGCAGAAGAGCAAGGGGGTACAGTGGTGGGGCAGATGTTTATGAGGTACAGTGGTGGGAGGGATGAGAAGAGGGTTCAGTGGTGGGACAGAAAAGCAGGGGGGTATAGTGATGGGGCAGATGAGCAGGGGGGTACAGTGGTGGTACAGATGTACAGTGGTGGGGCAGATGAGCAGAGTGGTACAGTGGTGAAACTGATTTTTAGGGGGGGCAGTGATCTTAAGTGTGAGAGCGCATGATGTTAACCCCTTCCCGCCGAGCGTACGCAGATGTGCGTACTTGGCTTTCCGGGGTTATACCGGGATAATGCCCACAGCTGCAGGCATTATCCTGGTACTGTTTTTTAGAGCCGGCGATCGGCTATCTAGTTATAACAGCCGATGTGGCTAAAAGCCGCTCGGCTGTTATATCGGAGGAGCGGGAGGGGACGTGTTATAGTGTCTACAAACTATGGTATATACAGTATACTGGAGTATTTATTTATTTAATACAGTGATCAGTGCTAATACTATACACTGTCACTGTTCTAATGACACTAGCTTGGAAGGGGCCAACATCTAGGGGCAATCAAGGGGTTAATTGTGTGCCTAACAGTGTGAAATATGTGTAATTTTGCTACTTTCACTAATTCACTGCAGATAGTATCACAGTACAGAGCCCTGTGTTTACTAACAACACAGGGCTCTGTACATCCCAGAATGCATAGCAGGGAGAAAAATCAGCCACATTGCTGCTCCATGCACAGAGCCCTGTGTTGTTAGTAAACACAGGGCTCTGTACTGTGATTCCCTAAGCCAATCAGCAGGCACCAGCCATAAGTTATTGAACGGGACTTCCTGACTGATTTTTGCTGCAATGAATTACAGCACAGATGGGGTGGCGGGCACGCTTCCCCTACCCAGAAATGCCGGATCACGTACATGCACAGCAGGGCCACCCTGCCACAGTGAAAAGTGTAGGCGGTGAACGGTCCACTAGTGGTAAATCAATTTATATTTCTTTAGTGCTTTTCTCCCTGGTGATTCAAAATTCTTTATCTGCTGTTGGGGCACATGGTGACGCAGCCATATTGGGCTCTCTCAGTAGAATATTATACTTGGGCCAATTTTTAAGCAGGACCCAATCCTGCATGTCTCACTCAAAACGCGTTGGCTTGATTTTATTTGTTGCTGCCCTAAAAAAAAAAAGTATTTTCAAACCCACATTTACCGGACATTGGACGCTCCGTTACATCCACTTTCCTAGATCACATGTAGAATCGACCATAAGGCCTTACCCCAAGGCAGCAGCCCAGGCCCCAATAGCCCCACCACCACCTCCTTTCAAGCTGGGCACTACTCTTTGGAAAGGAATTCTTCCTACCCGCGCACATCTTCACCTACTTACAAACAGTGACTGATTAAGTAAGTCCAGCGCAATCTCCTCCGTCAAAGAGCAACTCTGGAGTATGGAAGGAAACCAGAGTACCTTGAGGAAACCCACTCAAAAAACAGCGAGAACATCCAGCAAACTCCATTGCAGATAGTGTCCTGACCGGGACTCATACCGGAAACCCCAGTACTGCATAGAGGAAGTTGTACAGAACCATGTGCCTGAGTGTTGTAGTTCTCCCTGGAATGCCTCAGAGCAGGATGCTAAGTCTAGTTGTATGTGGATTATAGGAGGTTAAAGGGAGTGAACAGGCTGGGATCAGTGGCAGGAAGTGTTATTTTTGTTCTCACTTTGTTCCTTGGAATTGATCTTTAATTTAAATGTGTAACATCATTAACAAAGGTTTATTGATTGGTGTAATATCTTGGCACAGATATTATAGAGAGTGGGGATAGAGAATTTCCAGTAGACTGCAGTTAGACAGACCAGACCAAAGTCACAGGGCACAGCGATGACATCATCACATTGTACTCATGATGTCACTGGTTCTGGAGCACTAGCCATATAAGAGTTCTTCCTTCTTGTATTTTAAGAGCTTTAGGCCCCAAAAATGTGATATTGTAGGTAGAAAAAGTACAATAGAAAAAGTATAAAACCTGCGCTGATATATGACTTCAAGGTATAAAATATAAGCAGCAAAACCTCCTGTGAGACATATACACAGTAAACAAAACATAAAAAAATATAGGATCACGCTAATCAATCAAAAAGTATGAGTGAAAATAATTCTAAACAGTCCACAAGTGATGTGATAGTAAATTAAATAAAATTCCTGGTGTGAATCTTCACCATCCACCACCTTGTAGTGATATGACCATTAGTGCCTCCACCAACAGCTGAAGAGCTCACTTACTTGCTCCTGCTGTCCCCTCGTTACAAGGGATCGTTTGCGCTTTTGGCTTTAGCCCAGCCAAGGCCTTTCTCCAGATCCGGATTTCCTTCTAAGCAGGATCACCTCTTGGCATAGTGTTATAAGTGAGAGTATTTTTAAGCTGCAGTTTGTCTCTAAACGGCGGTCAGTTCTCCAGCGTGCCATTCTTGCATCACATTAAGACCTGATTTGTAGCTCAGCTGAGCGATCCTCACAGGCAATGTTGGGTGGGACTGCATCTTCTGGTCACAGGACCTTTTGCTCTGTTCTGCATTTCCTTCCTCCTGTTTGCAGAGAGTCTGATACAAGCTGAAGATCCTGTCTAGGTGATACAGGGGCACCGCTGGGTGTGCTGGGGTCCCTGCTCTGTATAGGGGCCCCTGGAGAGCTCCTAAGAAAATTGTCAGTGGTAGATGTAAGTGTGATGATATTGTAGGTGTTGGATAAGCCTTGTGGACTGAGATAACCCTTGAGTGTTAGTGGGATAAGCCAGCCTTTTTCAGCCAGGGTGCCCTGGGGTGCCTTGAGGTTTCTTCAGGCGGGCCTTGGCAAAATGCCTAAAAATTGCCCAAAAATTGTATACAAACCAGCATGTGGATGAAGTCTCCTTTTTAGTTACACAAAGCCATGGGTTTTCATTGTGCACCATTACAATCTTCTAGCTGCCAGCGTCCTAACAACCATTGGCATAATCAGTTGATAAGGAGGATGTTGGTCGTCTGCATTTCTGTACACAGAGTAACCATGATCTGATTTTTACTCTTGGTTGCAGGTTCATGCCTCGCCACCCAGGGGAGCTAGAGCTGGAGGCAGAGGACCCGCTTTATGTGGAGGTCCAAGCTGAGGATTACTGGTATGAGGCGTATAACATGAGAACTGGGGAGCGAGGGATCTTTCCAGCTTACTATGCAGTCCAGGTGACGAAGGAACCAGATCACTTAGCAGGTGAGAGGGCCTCCTCACTGGTTTTGTGACAACAGTAACATAGGGGAATGTGTCTGGTTGTTTAAAGAGATGCTTAAAAGAAATCTACGAGGAGAAGGGAAGAGCATCCTGACAACCCTAATGGTCAATGAAAAGATGACCAGTATCTTCCATGACTCCCACCCTCGTACATGTCGCAACTTATTTTTATCCTGATTCTCATATCAATACCTGATGATAGAACAAGTATGGGAGACAGGCGTTCAGATTTTGTTGACTTCATTGGCTGCATAATTGTTCCATATCATATACAGTACCAAAATAATTTGCTACCTGCTGTCCTCTGAGCCCAGTAACCAGTCTATCTTGAAGGCCTCCTAAGTGTCTGAAGAGTGGTCAGCCACCCAACCCCTGGAATACTGGCATTGGAAAGCCCGGCACAATAGGTTTATTATTAAAGAGTTTTTTTTGAGTTATGAATATCACCTAATTACCTGCCCATCTACGCCCTCTTCATGTAATTAGCAGTCCTACCTCGTAGAACACACAGTTTTTTCTGTTATAAAATGCCGTAATCCTCACAACCCCCCCCCCCCATCAAACCACCCCACCTAAATGCTGAAACCGATGGGGAATGAAAAGGGAGAAATCTACTTCCCTTAGAGTGTCCATGTTACTAACCCAAAGAATGGCCACCATTCAGCCCATTATGTGGTCACCTTGGTTCATGGGGGGTGGTTTAATTCACAACCTTTGGTCTACCACCACATTTTTATCCTTTCCCCATGATATGGTTAGAGAACATGATGGATACTTCCGTAGAATAAAGAGGTTCCAAGTCACTTCTTTACATTTCTAGAGTCGGATTCATACAACACAGGGATCACCCTACCATGGAAGGTATTAGTTGAGAGCACCAACGTTCAGCTTTTTCTGTTCACTTTTATTCTGTACAGAAACACGAGCCTCTGATTGGGTGGATCAGTTTTGGGTGAAGTTCCTCGGTTCGGTGCAGGTACCATATCACAAAGGGACTGACGTTCTCTGCACCGCCATGCAAAAGGTGGGTACTGCATCCGAGTGGTTTAGAAATGAACAAAGTTCCTAGTAAAGGACAATGGTCCTGGGCCTCTCCAGTGTTCAGAGTGGTGCTATTTTTCCAGTGATTCTGAGTTGTCCTTTTTTTTTCAGATTGCTATGTCCCGTCGCCTTACAGTGCTGTCAAACCCGCCCTCCAGCTGCATCCTGGAGATCAGTCTGCGAGGGTTAAAGATTGCAGTGCACGGGGAGGACCCTCATGATCACAGCCAGGTAAGTAGATGTAACCGTATCAGGAGGACAGGCCTGTGGTATTCTGCGATTTTATGTTAGATTATTGGGAAATGTGTAAACCTTAAAGTGACATTAAAAATACATAATTGAATGAATTTTTTTTTTTGTAAGTAAAAAATTACCTTCTATTGCCTCCTCCAAATCTCCAGATTCTTTTTTTTTTTTGCTGCTGTGACCTGACTTCCTGTTAGAGGATGGCTACATTCATTCTCCATGGTCTCCCTGTACGTAGGAACGTAGCCCCCCTGTCTTGCTCACTCCTAAGGCGGGCTATGGGCTTATTATTTATTACAGGTACTTATATAGCAAAATCAATTTATACAGCACTTTACATATATATATATATATATATATATATATATATATATATATATATATATATATATATATTGTACATTCTCATCAGTCTCTGCCCATAAGGAGCTTACAATCTAAGGTCCCTAACTCACATTCATACATACACATAATTTAGACAGGAACCTATCAGCATGTCTTTGGAGTGTGGGAAGAAACTGGAGTACCCGGAGGAATTCCACGCAGGTACAGGAAGAAGATGCAAACTCCAAGCAGGTAGTGCTGTGGTCCGGATTCAAACTGATCACTCTAGTGCTGCTATGTGGAAGTGCCAACCACTTAGCCACTGTGGAATTTGTCCATTTGGATGTCCGTGTTTTTATTTTTTCAATCTCAAGGGGAATGTAACGCCAAAATACCATGCCAGTACTGCATGCCAAGTGTTTGGTGCCCGGTTCTGGTGCAATCCCATTGACTTCAATGGGTGAGTATGGCAGGCAGCACCACTTGCCAAACTTGACGTGCCAAGTTAAAATTGCCGAACCATGATGAAAAATATTTAAACCAGCATTAAACCTAAAAGCAAACATGTATTATATTGCAGCTAACCAATTCCTAAATATCTGGCTGCATTTGTTTTTATTTACTTTTATTTTCACCCGGTGAGCCTGTAAGCTGCAATATTTTACACTTTTGGTTTGGGGGTTTAATAAAATTAGGGATGCACTGATATATCGGCCAGCAAAAATTATCAGCGAAAATAGGGTTATCTGTGTTTTGCCGATAGAAAAAAATTGCGGCGACCTTGCCACAAGTTTATGGTGCGTTTTTCATAGGTCACATGACTCAAAAACCTGCATCAGAAACACAACATGGATGTGTTTTTGATGCGCTTTTGCCACATTTTCAGTGCATTTCAATGGGGAGGTGTGTTTTTGGTGCGTTTTTTTTTAACTGACCGTATATGCACCAAAAATGCGGCAAGTGGGATTTTTAACACTGCAACGAAAACACAAGGGACCAGTGTGAAGACATACATAGAATTTAGCTACTTCACCTTTGGAAGGTTTACCCCTCTTCATGACCAGGCCATTTTTACGATACGGCACTGCGTTACTTTAACTGACAATTGCAGGGTTGTGCGACATTGTACCCAAATAAAATGTCTGTCCTTTCTTCCAACAAATAGAGCTTTCTTTTGGTGGTATTTGATCACCTGCGGTTTTTATTTTTTGCGCTATGAACAAAAAAAGAATTTTGAAAAAAAACAATATTTTCTACTTTCTGCTATGAAACACACCCAATAAAAAAATTAAAAAAATGTCTTCATCAATTTAGGCCAATTTCTATTCTGCTACATATTTTTGGTAATAAAAATCCCAATAAGCGTATATTGATTGGTTTATGCAAAAGTTATAGCATCTGCAAACTATGGGATATTTTAATTCATTGATTCATTTTGTTTTTACTAGTAATGGCGGCGGTCAGTGACTTATAGTGGGACTGCGATATTGCAGCGGACAAATTGGACACCTAACTGACACTTTTGACACTTTTTGGGGACCAGTGACACTAATACAGTGATTAGTGCTAAAATATGTGCACTGTCACTGTACTAATCACACTGGCAGGGAACGGGTTAACATCACGCGGCGATCAAAGGGTTAAAGTGGTTGTAAAGTCTCAAGGTTTTTTACCTTCAAAGGTAAAAAACCTGTGTGCAGCAACCCCCTCCCCCCCAATACTTACCTGAAACCCATCTTGATCCAGTGTTGTCCACAAGAGCCTTGCCTCTCTGGGGACTCGCACTCCTGATTGGCTTTTGACAGCAGCGGGAGCCATTGGCTGTCGATCACAGCCAGAGTCAATCAGGAGATGGAGGGGGCGGGACCGAGCCACGGCTCCGTCTGTGAATGGACACACAAAGCCTCGGGTCGACATCGAGCCTGCTTGGGTGCCCCCACAGCAAGGAGCTTGCTGTGGGGGCACCCGGCAGGAGGGAGGAGTCAGGAGCGGGACCCGAGAAGAGGAGGATCCGGGCTGCTCTGTGCAAAACCACTGCACAGAGCAGGTAAGTATAACATGTTTGTTAATTTAATAAAAAAAACAAGACTTGCTTTAAATGTGTTCCTAGCCAGTGCTTGTGTACAGTGTGGCAGGTGCTTTTACTAGGGAAAGACATAGATCCACGTCTCTGCTTTGCAGGAACACAGGATCAATGCCCTTCCTACTAACAGATTGCCGTTCTGCCTGTGTACTGTACAATCAGCGGGTGCCAGCAGACATCATATTAGCGGTTCCTGCCGCTGGGCTCCCGCTGTGTATGATCACAGTGCGCCAGCGCCAACAGACCTGGAAGTGTCAGATCACGTACTAGGTACATGAATCTGGTGCAGAGTGGCCGCCCTGCCGCAGTATATGTACGGTGGGCGGTCATGAAGCGGTTAAAGCGGAGTTCCACCCAAACGTGAGACTTCCACTCATTTGTCTCCTTCTTCCCCCCCTCCAGTACCACATTTGGCACCTTTCGGGGGGGGGGGGGGGGTAGCGGATACCTGACAGGTATCAGTTCCCACTTCCAGGAGTCTCAGCCATTACCGTTGATGCCACCGCTTGGCTCCCTCCTCCTGCCCCCCACCGCCGGGCCAGTAGGAGAGCACAGTGGGTGCCTTGCGCATGCGCAGTAAAGACCCGGCGTGAAGCCGTAATTTGGCGCAATGGCGGCGGCAGCACCTAACAGCTTATGGAAACATCAGCTGCGGTGCCAACATCGCTGGAGTCCAGGACAGGTAAGTGTCAGATTATTAAGAGTCAGCAGCTGCAGTATGTGTAGCGGCTGGCTTTTATGTTTTTCTGCGGTTGGCGGAATTCCGCTTTAAGTTGCACTTTAAGTAACTCTTGCTGAGAATGTGATCTCTGACCAATGGCGAGTCCAGTCAAGTGAACCACATGGATCACCAACGAGGATTCACCACTGAGCTTTAGGGGTGATGTATTTCTTTATTAAACATTTTAAGCAGCTGTCCTTTGTTTCCACAACAGGTGAACACATGCAGCCATTTCTTCCAGTTAAAGAATATTTCTTTCTGTGGCTACCACCCCAAGAACAGCAAGTGAGTAATGAGTGGAGTGCGCTGCTTATGGGTCTTGTTCCTGTTATGCCATAGATCCCAACTGTCCCTGATTTCAAGGGACTGTCCCTGATTTGGAGCAATGTCCCTCTGTCCCCCTCATTTGTCCCTCATTTTGGTCAAAGTGTTTCCCAGTGCTAAAACTTTCATCCAATTTCTAAATTGCTGCATATGTACATTTTAAAAGCCAATATAAAGGAATAGTAGTGGTAAAAAAAAAGCCCTTTTTTGTGTTAATTCTCCTTTAAGGGGGTGTGGCAGGGGGCGTGTCCTAAGCCTACATACGTTTGTTAGTAGGTGTCCCTCATTCCCATCTCAAAATGTTGGGAGGTATGGTAATGCCATGATTTATCTACTTGTTCCTTTGTCTCTGCAGATATTTTGGCTTCATCACTAAGCATCCTTCAGACCATCGGTTTGCATGTCATGTATTTGTCTCGGAGGAATCTACCAAACCCCTGGCAGAATCTGTCGGGTAAGTCCCTGGGCAGAAGTCTGGTAAGAGTACTTGTGCATCAAACATCCATCAGCCTGGCTGCTGGGCTGCAAATAGTAAGGCTGTGTGTAAGACTGGAGTGCCCCCTAGTGGAATTAATTATAATTGAGTACATTTTCCTAAATCGGTATTAACCAATTCACCTCTGGAAGATTTACCCCCCTTCCCAACCAGGGCATTTATTGCAATACGGCACTGTGTTACTTTAACTGACAATTGCGCGGTCGTGCGACGATGTACCCAAATAAAATGTATGTCCTTTTTTTACCCACAAATAGAGCTTTCTTTTGGCGGTAGTTGTTCACCTCTGTGTTTTTTATTTTTTGAACTATAAGCAAAAAAAGTGACAATTTTTTACTTTCTGCTATAAAATATATCCAATAATAAATATTGCAAAAAAAATCCAATTTCTTCATCAATTTAGACCAATGTGTATTCTGCTACATGATTTTTGGTAAAAAAACATCCCAATAAGTATCTATTGATTGATTTACGCAAAAGTTATAGTGTCTACAGACTATGAGATATTTTTTTAATTTTTATTTATTTGATTTTTTAACTAGTAATGGCGGTGATCAGTGACTTATAGCAGGAGTGCGATATTGCGGCAGACAAACCGGACACCTAACTGACTCTTTGCGGGAAACAGGGACACTAATACAGTGATCAGTGCTAAAAAGATGCACTGTCACTGTACTAATGACACTGGCAGGGAAGGGGTTAACATCAGGGGAGATCAAAGGGTTAAATGTGTTCCTAGGCAGTGCTTGTGTACTGTGTGGGAGGTGCTTTTGCTAAAGGAAGGCATAGATCCGTGTCCCTGGAACACAGGATTAATCAGTGGCGGCTGGTGCTCTAATTTTTTTTGGGGGGGGGGGGGGCAGGAAACAAACCACCCCCTCCCCCCCATTTGTTCAGTCGGGACAGTCGATCAGTCATTCGCTCGGTCGAAGCCACCCCCCGTCGCTATGTCGATCATCAGTCCGTCCATCAGCCCTGCACTTACCCCATCCAGGCTGCGGACAGCTTTGGCGGCTTCCCCCTGCTTTTCCTCGGTGGTTCCCCCCTCTGCTCCCGGCCAATACAGTCGCTTCTCCTCTCGGCCAATTGGGTCTTAAGACCCACTTTCTGATTGGCCAGGAGGAGAGCAGGAAGACAATAGCAAATATATTCATTTGCTATTGTCACACAAGTGGGTGGGCTCAGGGCGGAGTGCTTTGCACCCCGAGCCCACCCATTTTTGAAGCCAATTAGAGCCTCTGGCTCTAATCATGTGCTTCAAAAAAAAAAAAGACCCATAAAAATCCATGAGGCCGGCACCCTGCATGTAGATTAGGGGCCAGGCGCATGGATTAGGGGGGCGCGCCTCTGCACCCCTAATGAAGCGGCGGCCACTGGGATCAATGCCTGTGTACTGACCAATCGGTAGGTGCCGATGGACATAGCGTATGCGGTACCTGCTGCTGGGCTCCTGCTGTGTGTGATCCCAGACCTGGAAGTGTCAGATCACGTATTAGGTATATGATTTGGCACACCACGGCCGCCCTGCCACAGTATATCTACAGTGGGCGGTCGTGAAGCGGTTAAAGTAGTTCTGCATTAACCACTTCAATACCAGGCACTTAGACACCTTCCCGCCAAGGCCAATTTTCAGCTTTCAGCGCTGTTGCACTTTGAATGACAATTGCGCGGTCACACAACACTGTACCCAAACAATTTTTTTATCATTTTGTTCCCACAAATAGAGCTTTCTTTTGGTGGTATTTGATCACCTCTGTGTTTTTTATTTTTTGCACAAAAAATAAAAAAAGACCGAAAATTTTGAAAAAAAAAAAAACAAGTTTTTCTTTGTTTCTGTTAAAATTGTTTGTAAATAAGTAAGTTTTCTTCTTCAATGATGGGCACTGATATGGCTGCACTGATGGGCACTGATAAGGCGGCACTGATGGGCACCAATGAGGTGGCACTGACAGTCACTGATGATGGGCACTGATAGGCGGCACTGATGGACACTGATAGGTGGTACTGGTATGCGGCACTGATGGGCACACATAGGCGGCACTTATGGGTGGCACTGATGGGTACTTATGGGTGGCACTGATGGGCACTCCTGGGTGGCACTGTTGACACTGATTGGCACTGATGACATTGATGGGTGGCATTGCTGGGCATCACTGCTTTATAATGGTGCCAGTCAGTGCCCATTTGTGGGCACAGATTGGGCACATTGGGCACATGTGGATGGCCATGGGGTACATACCTGGCCATCCACATGTTGCCCGCTTCCCTGGTGGTCCTGGCGGCTTTCCTGGTGATCTAGTGTGGGCATCCAAGGGGGGGACTGCGCTGATAAACAATCAGCGCAGACCCCCCCGCCAGGAGAGCTGCCAGACGCGAGTCAGGAAAAGCCGATCAATTGCTTTTCCTATTGACATCGTGATCAGCCGTGATTGGACACGGCTGATCACATGGCAAAGAGCCTCCGCCGGAGGCTCTTTACCAAGATCAGTGGAGCGGTGTTTCAGACTGACACACCGCTCCACCGATCGCCGTGATGCACGGCCCCACGGGCGCGCGGCGGCTGTTATTCTGAAGGACGTCATATGATGCCCAGTCAGGATAACTTAACCCACCACCCGGCCGTCATTCTGCTATAGGCCGGGCGGGAAGTGGTTAAAGGTAAAAAATGATGTGTGTGCTGCTCCGCCCCTTATACTTATCTGAGCCCCATCTCAGTCCAGCACTGTGCATGGGAGCAGCGGCTCTCCACCTCCTCACAGGCTCAGAAACAGCAGCAGGAGCCATTGGGGTGGCGCTGAGCCTCACTCTGTGTGTTAATGAGCACACAGAGCGTAGCTCGGGATCAATCCCGCACAAGTACCCCCATAGTAAGTGGCTTGCTATGGGGGCACTTGGTGGGGGGGGAGAGCCAGAATCACTGGCGGGGGACCCCAGAAAAGGAGATCAGGGCTGCTCTGAGCAAAACCATTGTATGATGTTTCTTATTTTTTTTTAACAAAAACAAGCTTTATTATTGAATTGAGGACATTTATACATTGACAGTACTAGAGATGGCATGTCAAGAGTTGGTCAAGAAAGAGAGGCAAAAAAAATAAGGAGTAGGGGGGCGTAATACATTGCTTATACATATGTATGCTTGTTGAGGAAAGGTACAACGTCACATCAAATCATACAGGATTACAGCAACATCAGTAGCAATATCTATCGGATAGAGTGGTCTCAAGTAGCAGTCCCTTCCCTTGGTTTAGGAGAGTATGGTAAGCTAATCCCTGCAGGTGCTTGTCTTATCTAGCCATTTATCCCATACTTTATGGAATTTAGTTGGGCAGCCTCTGTTTTTGTACATCACCTTTTTGTATGGTAGTATTGCATTAACTTCCCTGATCCAGGCTTGTAGAGTAGGGGGTTCTATTCTCATCCAGTGCTTGGCTACCAGTTTCCTAGCACTAAATAGTGATTCGCTTAGGAGTGTAATCATGGATCTGTCTGTGATGGTGTCAGGGAGTAACCCAAAAAGACATGGCCTGGGGTCAAGTTGAACTGGTGATCCCATGTGGTCGTGAAGGAATTTTATGATTTGTGCCCAGTAGCTTTGTATTTCTGGGCATGACCAGAGTAAGTGGAAAAATGAGCAAGGGTTGCTGGAGCATCTGGGCAGTGTGGGTCCTGATTTGGGGAAAATTTAGCAATTCTGGATGGTGTTAAGTATGCTTTGTGTATTATATACAGCTGGGTTAATCGGTCAGAAAGTTTAGGTGACGTGGTTTTAACGTTTGATAGTATATCTTCCCAGTCAGAGATGTCTATAGGTCCCACATCATCCTCCCATCTAATTCTTGCTATGTCCACAATTCGTGCTACCGATTTGGTACAGAGTGTAGTGTAGAGGGTGGATATGAGCTTTTCTGGGTTCGTCCCTGTGATTATGTCTACAAGTGGTAGTGCCTGGGGGTTGGGAAGTCCGTGTCCGAACTGGTTTTGGAGCGCATGTCTCAGCTGTGTGTAGCTGAATTGCATCTGGGGGGGAGTTCAAATTCCTCGCAAAGTGCCTGGAAGCTTCTTATTCCAAAGACAGTAGTAATCTGGAATAAGAACACTATTCCCTTGGCTGCCCATCTGGTGGCTCCTGGTAGAGAGATCAATTCCCTCAACTGGGGGTTGTGCCATAAGGGTGTGTGTGAGTGGTAGTAGTCAGCTCCAGATAGTTTGACTGCTTTTTCCCACACATGTCTATGCTGAGCTAGTAATAGGTCTCGGTCTTTATGTTTGTTATGTTTACTGGCTTTCCTGAATATCACCTGCAATGGGGAGTGCATATCACTGTTTGGTTTTTTGCATATTAAGGCTTGGTATCTGGTCTCGTCGGTTTTATGGATATGGTAAAAGTGCGAAAGTTGTGCCGCAACGTAGTATGTGTATAAGTCCGGTAAGGCCACACCTCCCGAGGTGGTTGGGTTTTTAAGTATGTTCCAGGCTAGCTTATGTCTGTTGGGCCCCCATATAAAGGAGTTAACTATTTTATCAAGAGATTTAAAGATACTAAGAGGGATGAGTACCGGGGAGTTCCAGAAAATATATAGGAATTTTGGGAGCAGTATCATCTTAAATAAGTTGATCCTGCCTGATACGCCCAGGGGGAGTCTTGCCCAAGTTTGTGTACGGGATTTTAAGTGTTGGAATAGTGGTTCAATATTATTGATAATGTAATCTAGCGGGTCTTTAGTAATCTCTACTCCCAAGTACTTAATAGAGGAAACTCTCTGCAAGGGGAGTGAAGCTGCAATTTGTGGAGGGGGCGATACGTCAAGGGGGAGGATTTGGGATTTGGACCAGTTCATGTTTAGGCCTGAGTGTTTTCCGAATTGTTCAATGGTCAGTAAAGCTGCTTGAAGGGATGGGCCCGTGTCCTCCAGGTAGAGGAGCATGTCGTCTGCATATAGACTTAATGTCTCAGTCAAAGATCCTATGCGCAACCCGCGTATGTCCGGATTAGTCCTAAGGGTGATGGCAAGGGGCTCCACCGCAAGGGCGTATAACAGCGGGGACAATGGGCATCCCTGACGAGTTCCCCTTTTCAGGGGGAAGAGGTCAGACATCCATCCGTTCACTACAACCCGGGCCATAGGGGAGTAATACAGCAATTGTACCCATTTTACGAAGTTTGGGCCGAACCCAAATCCTTTTAGACATTCCCATAAGTAACCCCACTCCACAGAGTCGAACGCCTTTGCGGCGTCGAGGGTCACGATCGCTCTGTCTCCCGTGTGGTCATGTTCCACCTGGACGTTCATGTGAAGGCGTCTTAGATTCATGGCTGTATTTTTCCCCGGCATGAACCCGGTCTGGTCGGAGTGGATAAGCGTAAGGATGCTGTTATTAAGGCGCATAGCTAGTATTTTAGCTAATATTTTAATGTCGGCTTGAAGAAGCGAGATTGGGCGGTAGGATTCAGGTAGGTGGGGTTCTTTTCCTGGTTTGGGAATTACTATAATTACCGCTTGGCGGAGGGTTTCAGGGAGGGTCTCGGTGTCAAAAATATGTTGGTATAATGTTAATAGTTCAGGGGTCAGAATCTCCGAGTATGTTGCATAGAAGTCTAATGGAATGCCATCACTTCCAGGCGCCAATAGCAGGGGCAAGGGATGCTATGGCAAGAGCTATTTCATCTACTGTGAGAGGAGCTTCCAGCTCTTCCACTTGGGATTCTGAGAGTTGTGGGAAGGGGACGTTCTGAAGGAAGGTCCTGGTTTCCTGAGGGGTAACCTCAACCTTGGAGGAGTATAGATTGGTGTAATATTTCTGGAATGTTTCAGCGACCAGTTGGGGGTCCGAGAAGGTTTCATTATGTGGGCCTGCCAGGGTTACCGTTACTGGAGGATGTGACTCTTGTCGAGCTAGGTATGCTAGCAGCTTCCCTGCTCGCTCTCCCTGCTCAAATGAACGCTGTTTAAGAAAGAAAAGTTTCTGTTTAGCTTTCTCATAGTGGAGTTGGTCCAATAGGCGGGTGTGGAGTTTGAGTGCGGCTGCCCTGTCGGGGGATGGGTCATTTTGAAATTCCCTTGTCAGTACGTCTGCTTTGGCTGAGGCCTGGTGAAGAGTTAAGTTAGAGGAGGTTTTTATTCTGCGAATTCGTGAAGATAGGATAGTGCGGACATATAATTTGAATGCTTCCCACACCTGTCCCGCCGAGGCCGTGTTTCTGTTTGTGGCAAAGTAGAATTGCCACTCTTTGTATATGTCTTCTTGGTCTTTCAATAGTGATAACCAGAAGGGATGGAGACGCCACGTGGGGGGTCCTATTTTCGGGTTGAGCTGTAAGGTCGCCCAACATGGAGCATGGTCGGATAGGGTTCTAGTATGATAGCCCGAGCCCGAAAGGCGGGGAAGCAATGTGTTGGACACCATAATCAAATCGATTCGGGACATAGTGGAGTGGGTTGCTGAAAAGCATGAATACGCCTGAGAGGTGGGATGTTTGTAACGCCATGTATCTGTCAGTGAGAATTCTTGTAGTGTCCGTCCAAGTCGAGTAGTGTCTGGGAGAGTTGTGTTTGGGTTTGTCTGAGTTTTGCCTTTTTGGGGGTTTAGGACCATATTAAAGTCGCCCAACCATATGGCTGGTATGTTGGGATGTTGTGCCATGTATAATAGGCCTTCAGTGACTAGATTAGATTTGTATGGTGGGGGTATATAAAATGCCATTATGAGGTATTGTGAGCCATTTAAGGTGCAGTGTAGGAAGATAAATCTGCCTTGGGGGTCAGTGCGTATGGTGATGACTGCAAAGGGAGTGGTTTTGGCTACAAGAATTGATACCCCCCTCGAGTGCGGAGAGTGGGTGGCATGAAATGCCCATCCTATCCATGGCCGCCTCAATGCGAGTTGAAGTTGGCCAGTGATATGTGTTTCAACTAAGACTGTTATGTCTGCACGGTACGTTTTAAGGCAGGCAAAGACTGCAGCACGTTTAATTTTATCACGGATCCCACGGATATTCCAAGTGAGAATTTTCAGGTCAGCCATGGTGGTATGGTGTTTAATTGTATTTGGAGGGGCATGTGCATGGTATCTACATGGGTCAGAGCCATCACTCTCCGCACTGAAGCAGGTCCACCCCTCACCCCGCGTCCCGATTGATTGCCTATACCTGTTCTCATGACGTTAGTCCTCAAGCTATAACACATATTCTTCATCTTAACTTTTGCTTTAACATTTCCCTTGCCCTCCCTCCCTGCCCTCAGTCGCCCCAACTTGACTGGGGCTTGCATCCCAAAACTTGTGCAACATATATAAGCTATTACTTGCAAGTTACTTGGCATAGAAGGAAAAATTTCTTGAAAAAAAACAAAACCAGGTGCACATTAAACCGATCAATCACGGCAGCTGTCTATAGGACAGTGCCAGTATTGATATGACGGTCTCCCGTCGAGGACGAATAAGTTCTGGATATAAATTCAGCGATAGAGTAAACGCTGCTACGTTTTCGCTCCAGCGTGGCATTTAGAAAAATAAAAAAGAGATAAAAAGGGGGGGGGGGGGTTCAGCACATGTCGAATTATCCTAATGTGGCTGCGTGAAGGTGTTCTTTCCCCTGTGCACCTCCATAACATGGTGTAAGTTCAAGAGGAAGTTCAGGAGGGTAGGAGAAGGCGTTGGCACAGTAATTCCTGGTGTATGGCTCTTCACGCGGAAGGTTAACAACAGCAGGGGGAGAGTTCCTTGGGGGGAGGGGGGAGGGGAGAAAGTAGAAACGAGGAGCAATGGGGGAGAGAGGAGAATGTGTATATATGAGCCCATGGCAGTTCAGCAGTGAAGAGGGGCATAATAGGAAGTTTCACTCAGCAGAGGGGGCCTTGATGCCACGTTGTTATCTGCCATGCATTGTGGGTGGTTTAGGATTGGTATACATTTTGTAGTGGTCGTTTGCGGCACAGGTCAAATGGGCAAAGGGCGTGTAGAAAGTTAAGAAGGAGCACTTACGGTGAATGGCCAGTTTGCGTTTCAGGCAGGTCGATTTCTTTGTGCGTCCAGGTGGTCCACCCATGTCGAGGCCTGACCAGGGTCTTCAAAAAAATGCACTCGATCTTCTCCAACTATGCGCAGGCGAGCCGGGAAGAGCATCGAATATTTAATGTGTAGTGCTCTCAGGCGGCGCTTGGTGTCAGAGAAGCGCGCCCTCTGCCTCTGGACCTCCGCCGAGAAATCCGGGAACGCTGAGATGAAGCCAGTCTGGCTAGTCGCAGGACCGCGTCTCGGTCTCTGAAATTTAGCAGCTTTGCAATAAAAGTACGTGGGGGTGCACCCTCAGGCGGGCGACAAGCCGGCATGCGGTGGGCACGCTCCACCACAAACGTAGTCGAGAAGGCATCCCTGCCATACGTTGTGATTAAAAGCTGCTCCAGGAAGGTGGCTGGGTCCGTGCCCTCGGAGCCCTCCGGTAATCCAATAAATCGGAGATTGGACCGGCGGGCGCGGTTCTCCAGATCGTCGTGCTTTTGGGCTAATTGTTGTATCTGGCGTTGTAATTCGTCTTGTGAGTGCTGCATGGGGTGTAATATGTCCTCCGCCTGCCCAATCCTAGTCTCAGCCTCGGTCACCCGCTCCCGGAGTTTGGTCATGTCGTGCCTAATTAGTGATATATCCACCTTTACCTCCTCTATCTTTGAGGTCAGTGTGGTTTGGCATAGAGAGATTGCCTCCAGTACCTTAGCTGTGCCGTCCGGCTCAGGCTCCACGTGTGAGGCCGCGTGAGGTGTTGCCGAGGCGCCATCTTGTCCCTCCGGGTCTCGCTCCGTCCGTCTGTAGCGGTCGAGAGATGTGGAGGCCGCGCTTCTTTTCGGCGGAGACATGGTGACCTGAGGTCGCAGCGTTGGATCCCACAAAAGGCAGGGGGATAAGACAAACTTTTAGGGGTGCAGGATGTGTCGGAAGGATCTGCCACGAGCGGAGCTACAGACACACACGTCTGCTCACATCGCTGTCCAGGCCACGCCCCATGATGTTTCTTATTTACATTTTTTTTTTAACAATTTAGCGACCGCCCTATAACAGTTCTACTGCTACAGGGCGGAAGCTGGGTACTGGATCGTGTGTGTGTGTGTGTATATGTGTGTGTGTGTGTATATATATATATATATATATATATATATATATATATATATACACATATACACATATACACACACACACACGTGTTCCGGACTTCCGCCTGCAGGGCGCAGGCGCACCCCGACGGCAGGCTGCTTCTACTATTAAACAAGGCAGACTGCGGTTCTGCCTTGGGGGGATGGCATGGATCCTGTGTCTCTGCAAAGCAGGGACTAGATTCCATCTCTTCCCCTAGTAAAAGCTGCACATACAGTACACATAAACACTAACTAGGCACACAGTTAACCCTTTGATTGCCCTAGATGTTTAACCCCTTCCCAGCCAGTGTCATTAGTACAGTAACAGTGCATATTTTTAGCACTGATCACTGTATTAGTGTCACTGGTTCCCACAAAGTGTCAGTTAGTAACCGATTGTCCACCGCAATATCGCAGTCCCGCTATAAGTTGCTGATCGCAGCCATTACTAGTATAGAAAAAAAAATGATATAAATACATCCCATAGTTTGTAGACACTATTACTTTTGCATAAAACAATCAATATTTGCTTATTGGGATTTATGTTACCAAAAATATGTACCAGAATACATTTTAGCCGAAATTATTGAAGAAATTACATTTTTAAAAATTTTTTGTTGGGAATGTTTTATAGCAGAAAGTAAAAAATATTGTTTTTTTTTTTT
Organism: Lithobates septentrionalis; assembly: GCA_037952835.1. Classification (NCBI taxonomy): domain Eukaryota; kingdom Metazoa; phylum Chordata; class Amphibia; order Anura; family Ranidae; genus Lithobates; species Lithobates septentrionalis. Next base: position 313,631 of record JBBDGP010001934.1, on the reverse strand, counting down.
TTTTTCAAAATCGTCTGCCTTTTTTTGTTTATAGCTCAGAAAATAAAAACTGCAGAGGTAACCACCAATAAAAAGCTCTGTGGGGAAAAAAGGACATCAATTCTATTTGGGTACAACAACCGCACAATTGTCAGTTAAAGTAACGCAGTGCCGTATCGCAAAAAAATGGCCTGGTCATTAAGAGGTAAAACCTTCCAGAGGGCAAGTGGTTAAACCCCAAACCAAAAATGTAATATATTGCAGCTTACCAATCATTAGATGTGATAATAATAAAAAAACAAGCGCCAACAGAAATATTGAAGTAATGAAAAGGCACAATGTTAAAACGAGCTGCAGTAAAAAATAGCCAAAGGCAATCATGAATATCTAAAAACAGTCCATCGCGCTTGGTCTTAACAGGTATATCCACATAAGTATGGAACAGTCCCAATATTAAGTGATATAAAGTGCTCATGCTCAGTATTGATATATCCGTGCTCCGATGTGCTCAGACTTGGGTGCCCCATATAGATGTAAACTCACCCCCAAGAGTTGACCAACTATCTCTAGTATGGTCGTTCACACGTGTGGGGATACCCCTGTAGAGATCCGTTGCTGGCGTCTCATGCAGTGTGATGCCTCATACAGATAGATAAACCAGAAAGAATCCTCATTGTGCAAATATCGTTCCAAAGGTTTTTTTTGTTAAAACCAATATTAAAATAACACTCACATGTTATGGTGCCTTAACATCCTGGCACCCGGCGTGTGTAGCAGGTGATTTTTTTTAGGGGAAAAATCGGCCCACAATATTGGTGTTACCACATGCAGCGGTTCCGCTCGATCCCCAGTATTCGCTTGGGCGGAAGTGTGTCGCGGTAACGCGTTAATGCTTCGCCGCATTTCAGCCAATCAGCATTTCAGCCAATCAGCGGGCCATCCTCAGGAAGCTCTGGGAGCTGCCCAGGCCCCACTATGTGCCCTCCCTACCCCTGCAGTGCTCATGGCTTCCCCCCTCTCCTTCCAGCCAGCAGCTGCAAGCACACAATTTTCAGGATGGAGAGTGGGGGAAGGGTCCAGTAAATATGTCACATTTACCAGCCCCTTTCTTTCCTGAATGAACACAATGAGTGATCGGTGCATTCATAACTGATGCACAGTAAACAGTTTTTTTGGGGAGGGGGCCTGTCAGGTTGGCTGTATGGGGCCCCGTGGTTTCTAACAGTAGCTCTGGAAGGAGCAATGTATAACTATTTATTGCTATTTATGCTCCATGCACCCTGTACACCCTTTTGTGGCCATATGCATGAGGCCTATAGCAGTTAGCTTACTTTCTTATCCCAAGGTCCAACATTACGATACAATTGTGGTTGTCTCATCTTTGTCATGATGAACATGAGGATCTCCTTCTAGTTCTTTTCACACACTGCAACTTACTAATAGTGGTCTTCTCTCTTTCAGGAGAGCCTTCCAACAGTTTTACAAAGAGTTTGTGGACTACACATGTCCCACAGAAGATATATATCTGGAGTAGCCATGGATTTCTGTGCATGGACTAAATGTAAGCAGGAAGCTGCCGAACTTCGAGATGAGCGATAGGCTAGAGGCCTGCTCTCGTCTCAGTCCCAAGGAACTGGAGGAGCGGTTGTGTGAATGTCAGCCAAGGTGATCATGGGTGGTTCCTCCATATAACTTCCCCCAATAACCTTCTCCCTTCTTGGACTTGCCCTTAACCCACTTCTACATAATCAAGGATCAGAGGGTGCAAGTGGACTAATGCACTCCCCCCCGTGTACTGCAGGTGGAATGTCCCAGCATGTGCAAAATGTAAGAAGAGGAAGAAACCAACGGAACGAGGAAGGGGAGTGGCAGAAAGCGTGCTGGCTTTGCAAGCCAACAGACTGTACTAAGACACTGTGTATGGAGAAATATAGTATTTATTTAAAAAGAGAGGGCTAGCAAATGATTGCGTGCATTAAACTGTACATTAGTAACAGAGAGCGTGTTGCTGCATTACATGCATAGTGAAACAGGCATGGTGATGGTGTATGTGGAAAGCGCGGCAGAGGTAGTGAGGCTCTATTATAGGAACTACAGGGAAGCAGATATAGTGTTATAGTCCATAGCAACCAATCTGGTAAGCTTTCATTGTTTAAGTTGCCCCACAGTGGGCATTTGGTCAGTATGGTCAAGAGTCACATTGAACCTTAGGGCCTAGTATATGAAACAATGTTTTCTTGCTCTTACCTACCAGATTCTTTTATAGGTCTAGAGGAGATTTGAAGATCAATGATTGTTTGCTTGGAGCAACGCATTTTCTTCTTCACACACTGTGGGGCAAATTTATAAAGTTGCGAATTTGACATTCACCAAGCGTTCACTGCAGGTGAACCTTCCCAGTGTATATGTTTTAAAGCTGAACTCCATGAAAGCTAAAAGTCCTCCCTTTAAATGGGGCTGCACCTATGCTGCAAGGGATAACTGCTCACATTCTCTTTAGGGGATGGGTAAAGCACTTTTATTTTCCGATCCGCCATTCCTGCAGACTCCTCCGCTCTTCTAGACTAGTCCCTGCAGCCTCTTCTCCCCTACACTACGGTGCCCTAAGGTCCTTTGACATCATTAACACCAATTCTGAGCTCCTAGCCCTGCACTGGATGTGAGGATGCCAAGGGACAATCCACTGCTGGAGTTTAGTGGAGTGCCGCCTGCCAGTGGAGCAAAGGATTGGATGAGTAAAAGTCTTTTCCTATTCCCTAGACAGATATGCGCAGTTAACCTAGCATTGTGGGCACAGCCACCACTGCAAGAGAGGACTTTTAGTTTTCCCAGAGTTGACCTTTACATGAAAGATTTTTTCACCCCCAGTGAATGTTTAGTGAATAAGACCTTTATTCCTTGGTGCTTGTTTATAAAAATGAAGCTTAATGTGTCAATAAATAGCCCAGTTTTACAATCTGTGAGAACATGACTTGAGGTGATAAGGTAGCTTATGACTTATGAAGGGGCTCATAGCGAGCATCTCCAACCTTTTGTTAAATCTGTGTGTCAATGGGCCCTCATACTTCATCGATGAGGAGTTAGGAATGCCTACTGTATTCCAATGGGCCTTCATCCTTCAATGGTGAGGAGTTAGGGATACCTACTGTATGTCAATGGGCCCGAATCCTTCATCAATGAGGAGTTAGGAATGCTTATGCCAAGAGGCCTTCATCCCTCAAGGGTGAGGAGTTCGGGATACCCATGTCAATGGGCCCTCATCCTTCAATTGTGAGGAGTTAGGGATACGTACTGTATGTCAATAGGCCCGCATTCTCATCAATGAGGAGTTAGGAATGCTTATGCCAAGGGGCCTTCATCCTTTATCCTTCAATGGTGAGGAGTTAGGGATACCTACGTCAATGGGCCCTCATCCTTCAATGGTGAGGAGTTAGGGATACCCATGTCAATGGACGCTCATCCTTCATCTTCTAATGGTGAGGAGTTAGGAATACCTATGCCAATGAGCCTTCATAATTTAATGGTGTGGCCTTAGGGATGCCTATGCCAATGGGCCCTCATACTTCAATGGTGAGGCGTTAGGGATACCTATGTCAATGGGCCTTCATCCTTCAATGGTGAATCTAGTTATTTCGTTTTGTTAAATTCAGTTGATTCGTTCAATTGGTATTCGGGATTTGTATTCGGGATTCGTATTCGGAAGTTGTTTCGTCTTTTTCTAATTTTCTTCAAATTTACAAATTTTTTTTTTAAATCAAAACGTTCGAATTGATACATTTTGAATCAGTCAAATCGAAAACTATACATTTTTATTTTTTTCGATTCAAATGTGGCAAAGTGGAAAAACAAAAGAAAAATCTTCATCAAATGATCACAATGACTCTTTAAATCACCTTTGGCTTAACAAAAACAGCATTATTTCGAAATGGTACACACAGTCTTTTATTTCAGCAATATGTGTACAGTTAGAATTCGACTGGAGTTTGATGTAAAAATCTATTTGAATTTCAGTCCGAATTTCCAAAATTCGGACGAATTTGGTTTCGTTTTTTCGAAGCATTCAGTAAAATTTGTTTATATTGTAATTTGGGTATTCGGATATATCTAAATCTCTCAATACTGAAAAATTTGTCAGAATATTAATTCGGAACTAAGCAAACCGCACATGTCTAATACCTACTGTATGTCAATGGGCCTCTATCCTTCGATGATGAGGCGTTAGGGATGCCTATTCCAATTGGCCCCAATACTTCATCCTTTAATGGTGAGGAGTTAGGGATGAAGAGTACAGCTTTGCTCTTCATAGTCCACTGGTTTGAAAGTCATGGTGTTCACTGGCAACAAGAATGGGCAGATATTCCCCATCTATGGCCACACATTTCAATGGCAATGATGGGTGATGTCACTTGCCCATCCTTAATTGCATTGCTGATCCACTTGGGCCCTGGACACACTTTGTTGCTTGATTGGCCAATGGGTGAACCAACGTGGACAAGGAAATCATTGTTGCAGAAATATTCCATAACTTCTCCAAATAACCAGTGTATTCATTGCTCAAAAATACCCATTATAGCCCCCCTAGGGAGCCTTTACAGAGGCCAGTCTTCTCCCAATCACCAGAATAGAAACTCAAATCAGACTCATTGATTATCAAGACCAGCCCATGTATAGGCACCTTTAGCATGTAAATGTGGGTGAAGTTTATACCATACATAATAAAAGAGGGATAAGACCACCAAGGTGTGCACAAAGTGTCAGCCATTGTAAGTGTTCTCCAAACCCAACTGTCAAAGAAACACCAATATGCATCTCCTGCACAAAATGGCTTGCTTTGGTTTTCTTTGTTTCCAGTGAAAAATGAAAAGTCCTCTAAATGTAGACTACAAGTTTCTTTATGTAGAAGTAAAAGTACTGCAGGATACTTTCACTAAGAAGTCCTACTGAACTCCACCTTTACCATGGTGTCATTTCCAAATAGTATCTCATTCTTTTGAAGAAGCACATAATGTATTCACCTTCGTACAGCCCTGAACACTGCCTCAAAAATAGATTCAGATGCATCTGTGGTGCTACTGAGGTCCACGATGGCATGAATGCCTATGGAGACATATAGTCTCCATGTGTACTTGATGTATCTGAGCTCCAGCTATAGGACAGTGATGGTTATGCACCCTGAATATCATATTTAAGCATTTTTAACAAAAGCCAAAGCATTATACAAGTTCGGGATAGAATGAGAAAGGTTTAGAACATCTTTCAGGTTTTTATTGCGGTCACTATCCCTGTTTGAGGGTTCATCTGCATCTGTTGGGTGTGTCAACACACGTTATGTTGCACATTAATGTGCGCTGCAATAAAACAACTCCTAATGCCCCGTACACACGGTCGGACAATATTCGGACATTCTGATAACAAAATCCATGGATTTTTTCCGACGGATGTTGGCTCAAACTTGTCTTGCATACACACGGTCACACAAAGTTGTCGGAAAATCCGATCGTTCTGAACGCGGTGACGTAAAACACGTACATCGGGACTATAAACGGAGCAGTGGCCAATAGCTTTCGTTTCTTAATTTATTCTGAGCATGCGTGGCACTTTGTGCGACGGATTTGTGTACACACGATCGGAATTTCCGACAACGGATTTTGTTGCCGGAAAATTTTATAGCAAGTTCTCAAACTTTGTGTGTCGGAAATTCCTATGGAAAATGTGTGATGGAGCCCACACACGGTCGGAATTTCCGATAACAAGGTCCTATCACACATTTTCCATCGGAAAATCCTATCGTGTGTACGGGGCATTATAATGAAGGTGCTGAAAATCAGATGTGACCCTCTTTGTTAATGCAACTCACTACAGTGTACTACTATGTGCAATCATGAGATGCTGCAACCCAGGTGTAGCGCTATAATGCGTTGGGTGCCATTCAAAATGAATGGCAATGCTCCACAGTAACATGTCACTTCCTGTTATATCTGATATCTGTCAACACAACAGGATTTGATACAGCATGGAGAAACAGACAGTAATTAAAACAGTATATATATATTTTTTAAATAAAGTGGGAAAAGTTGGCTCCGCCTCTCAAACTTGCCCATTGAGTCCAATGGGGCCGCACTGCAACCGCAAGCTGAGTGCTTGGCTTACAGTTGCGGCACAGCCCCACAATGGAATGATAAGTTTTTTTAAAAAAAGGCGTTCAGTAGGAGGTAGTAGCACCTCCTGAACGCCGGTCAGCCACTGTTATACCACCCTCTAAAAAGTGATCAACCACAGATTGCTTTTCTGATGGCAGTAAGCAGTGCCACTAATATGAAAGAAGCCTTATAGCGGCAGGCAATGTACCTGCACTGCAGAGAACCACTTTGCTTTTTGTGTACGGTGCACCGTCAGCCTATTCAAGATCAACGGCTGCTGTAATACAGTGCACCTATATGCACAATAACCCTTTGCATTTATGTGTATGGTTATAAATGGGCACTAAAACAAGGCTACAGACAGCAATAAAACTCAACAGAGGTTCTTATCCTTCCCTATTCTATCTGAAACCAACAAACAGTTTTGATGGGATTTTAGTTGTTCTTAAAGCTGAATCATGGAAAAATTAAAAACTACCCTTGCAGTGAGGCTCCCCTCTCATACTGCAAGGGATAAATGCTTGTGTTTTGCCCGAGGGAACTTGAAATAGCACTTTTACTTACCTTATCCATCACTCCTGTAGGCTCCTCCTCTCCATGCAACCGCTTCCTCAAAAGGCGTAGTCGTTCCCACTCATATACAATGGAGGACCACCGGTCTTGCATGGTAATAGAGGGCGCCAAGAGCACACCCACAACTAGGCGCATTGTAAGGAAAAAGAAAATGGTGACTGCGGGAGGGGGTGGTGGGGTGAAGGATAAGGTAAGTACACGTGCTTATTAATGGTACCCTAGCCAAAATAAGCATTTAACCCTGGTAGTGGTGGGGGGAGCCCCACTGGAAGGGTTACTTCTTATTTACCTCTAAGCTTGCTCGGCATAAAGCTTAAAAAATGAAGGACATGTTTATTTCTACACTCAGTGAACTGGGGGGTCTGGATTGTTCCCCCCTACAAACTGCACTGCCGTCGCCCATAGATCACAAACATAAGATGCATCTGGTAGATCCCCCACCTCAGGTCTCATGACCGATGATTTCTGAAGGCAAAATTGTGTCAAGCGTTGTAACCAATCTGGTTTTTCCATTCATGTTTGTAGGGTGAAGGGAGATTCTGGCTGCTATGGGCAACCCAGACAGATCATCCAATCATACATCTTTATGGACCTAATAAAGTGTGCAAAAGAAAAGTTCCTGTTGTTCATTGCATTCAATCAGTTTTCCTTTATCGCTGCCAATATACAGTAGATCTTGAAAAAAAACGTTAACCTATGTATGAAAATATGTCACCCTTCCTGAAATTCATAAGACTGGTGCAGACAGATTTTGTGAACGTGTCTCATGTGCGTTCTAAAAGAATGCGCCAAATTCATCTACCTGTCTAGAACTTGTACTTAAATTTGGCACATACTGCGCCACTTTTGCAAAATCTGTCTGCGCCTCTCTCTGTACATCAAATGAGAGTTGGTCTTAAAGTGGTAGTAAAGGCTACAAAAAAAAAAACAAAAAAAAACCAGACCCCGCAAGGTAAAGGCAAATAAAGTGCTAGTATGCATTGCATACTAGCACATTATGAATAACTCACCTTGAAACTAAGCCCAATGGCGGCGCACTGTCACCACTGCAGAGCCTTCCATCCTCACCTGGACTTTCGGGTTCAAGGGCTGCGGTCGCTTGAATGGCCGAGCTGGGATGACGTCCCTCCCACGCATGCACGCAGGTGTCACGGCTGCGGCACAGAGCTCTGAATGAACAGCACGGGTATGCCACTCCTTCAGAGCGCCTGCCCCGGTGACATCACCTAGAATATCTCTTACATGATGCATGTTTAGGAGATATTCATTTAACCTACAAGTAAGCTTACCTGTAGGTTAAAATGAAAATTCAGTGTTTACTACCACTTTAATTAGCTCCACTTTTGTAAGATACAAACTGGTATTTTATATTGAATTTGGTGCAGGCGTTACTTATAAACGTAAAAATGGCGCACTTTAGAACCACTGGAATTTGTTGCAGGAGTCGCTGTCAAAACCAAAAGTGTTGCAGATGCTTCGTGAATTTGGTGCAATGCATTTACAAGAGGGATTAACGCCAGAAAAGTGGCGCAGCAGCTTTATTAAATTCCCCCCTCGGACTATAAATTCTACTTTAGATCTACCAGCAAGTATGTAGCAATTTAATATCTCCGCTGCTCAGAGATTGAACTGCTTGCTGGTGGTCATTTCATTAGCATCAGAATGGATTTCAACATCCAAATCTTACAAAGGAAGCTGCAGGAAGGCCACCGGAAGCAGAGATTCATTCACCCATGCAGCCTGAGCCTAATGCCGTGTACACACGACCGGACTTTTCGACCGAACTGGTCAGACGGAACGAATCCTTCGGACAATTCGATCGTGTGTGGGCTTCATCGGACCTTTTCTGTCGAAAAATCTGTCGGACTTTAGAAACAGAACATGTTTCAATTCTTTCCGATGGACTCGAGTCCGAAAAATCAGTTCGTCTGTATGCTAGTCCGACAGACAAAAAAAAAGGACGCAAGGGCAGCTAATGGCTACTGGCCATGAACTTCCTTATTCTAGTCCCTTCATATGTCATCACGTTCGAAACGATCGGACTTTGGTGTGATCATGTGTAGGCAAGTCCGTTTAATTGGAACTCCATCGGAACTCCGTCAAAAAGTCCTTCCGAGTTCAGTCCGCCGAAAAGTCCGGTCGTGTGTACACGGCCTAAGGATAATAAACATTGCAGAATAAATACATATTGTATCAAAATGAGGTATATTGGTATGCGTGATGTCCCCCCCCCCCGTCCCCCCGCCCCTGTTTGAGCCATATTCAAAAGTGATTTTACATGGCTGCCTTGTTACAAATGACAGCTACACTTTAACTATAATCACAAAAGGCTGTACTAGAAGTGAGAGAAAGGGAAAAAAAAAAGCAGGATAAAGTAGATATATGTAAAATGACCATGTTATTTTATTTATTTTTAAAATATTTCTACATGATGCAACAAAAAACGGAAAATTGTATACTCACCTTTCCGTAATTTTCCTTTCCTGTCGCATCTTCATGGCAGCATACACGTTGGGTCATGACTCCGCCTCCACAACCTGATAGGACCACATAGCTATAAATTAGAGAGTAGGCACCTGCCTCAATATTCTCTGTAAATATATACACATGTCACCTCAGAGGGTGGGTGATTGTATGCTGCCATGAAGATGCGACAGGAAAGGAAAATTACGGAAAGGTGAGTATACAATTTTCCGTTTTCCTGTCGCATCATGGCAGCGTACACGTTGGGGAGTAACTCGCCAAACTGGGTGGGAATGCAAAATCAAATTTATTGACAAGAAACAGAAGAATTGGCCTGTATGACGGCCCTCCCAAATTCAACTGCTGCTAAGCGTGCAGCGTCTATTTTATAATGGGAAATGAAGGTGTTTCTCGAAGACCAAGTGGCCGCTCTACAAATGGTTTCTGCCGAAACTTTACAGTAAGCTGCCCATGAAGTAGCCATTGCCCTGGTGGAATGCGCTCTAAGATCTTCCGGAATCTGCAAGGTGCTTAAGGAGTAAGCCTTCTTGATAGTTTTCACGAGCCATGAGGCGATGGTACGGGCAGAAGCTGCCTGGCCCTTCCTGAACCCATGTGGGATGACTAAAAGGTTCTCGCATTTCCTGAATGACCTGGTCACCGAGAGGTAATGCAGAATGTTACCCCTAACATCCAGGGGATGAGGAGCGCCCTGATCTGTGCTCAAAGCCGGGGAGGTCAATCTCCTGGTTAAAGTGGAATGAAGAGGAGACCTTTGGGATAAATCTGTCTGAAGGCTTCAGGGTTAGCCTGTCTGGGTAAACCATCAGGTACGGTTCCTTGATCAGCAAAGCTTGCATTTCTGAGACCCTCTTCGCTGAAGTGATGGCAATTAGGAATGATACCTTTAGAGTCAGGTCCCAGAGGGAGGTATCTTCAAGAGGGGAGAATGGTTCTCCGGATAGAATCTCTAGGACAGTTGATAGGTCCCATGTTGGAAATGAAGGCTTTCTGGGAGGCCTTAGCTTCAGGCATGCTTTTTGGAATTGAACCACGAGAGGGTTAAGTGCCCACCTAACCCCTGTCAGAGCAGAGATGGCAGAGACTTGGACTTTCAGGGTGCTGGACCTAAGGCCTTTGTCTAGACCTGACTGTAGGAACTCAAGCACTTGTATTGCTGATGGGGAAGAAGGGTCCCAACCTTGTTCCTGAGCAAAGGAAGAGAACTTTCCCCAGACTCTCTCGTAGGTGCTATTCGTGGAGGATTTCCTGGCTTGAAGCAGGGTCTCGACTACCTTCTGAGAACAGCCTTGATCTAGGAACCTAGACCTTTCAGTCTCCAGGCCGCTAGGTGCAATCTCTCTGGATTCGGATGTAGTAGCTGGCCCTGGGTTAGTAGATCCGTTGTCACCGGAAGAGGAAGTGGATCCGCTGTACTCAGTTGCAGGAGGGTGGTGAACCAAGGCCTCCGTGGCCAGAAGGGAATCACGGCCAGGACTAGAGCCGTTGAATGTTTGAGCCTCAGAAGAAACTTGGCTATCAGTGGGGTCAGTGGGAAAATGTAACCTAGGCGAAAGTTCCAGGCGTGCTGAAGACAATCCGTTCCCTCCGCTGAGGGGAAGGGGTTCCTTGACAGAAACCTCTGACATTTCTTGTTCTCTGGTGTTGCTGTGAGGTCTATGTCTGGATGACCCCATGTCTGGCATATGAGGGCAAAGGCCTGCGGGCTTAGACACCACTCGTTGTTGGAAACGAATGTTCTGCTGAGAGAATCCGCCAGTAGGTTCTGAACCCCCGGAATATAGGCCGCCTTCAGGTCCCGCAGGTTCAGTTGAGCCCATCGCATCACCGGACCGACTTCCCGCATCATAGAGATGCTCTTGGTACCCCCCTGCCTGTTGATGTAGGCCACAGCCACTCGGTTGTCCATTTGAATGAGGACCTGTTTCCCTCTCAGAAGTGAGCTGAATGCCAAGAGGGCTTGGAAGGCTGCCTTCATCTCTAGGACGTTTGACACTACATCCCTGGTTTTGAAGTGCCAGCGGCCCTGAGCTGCATAATGTAGGTAGTGTGCCCCCCATCCCTCCAGACTGGCGTCCGAAGTTACCACTTCCTAATGGAGGATGACTATCTGTTTGCATCTGCTGAGGTTGTCGGGGTGGGTCCACCACCATAGAGATAATCTGGCTTCCTCTGAGATGCGAATCGACTGGGACATGGACCATCCATCCCACTGGCACAGGAAGGAGGCTTGCAGAGGTCTGGTATTCCATTGCGCCCATCTGACCATTGGAATGGTTGCTGATAGGGACCCCAGAAGGCTGAGGTATGCTCTGGCCGGTAGGCATGATGCTGGAACCACATCCTTTACTTTCTGAACTAGTAGGGACAACTTCTCCCTTGGCAGTTCTACCGTGTTGGCTCGGGTGTCTAGTTCGGCTCCCAGGAAGACCATCCTCTGGGTAGGCTGAATGTTGCTCTTCTGCCAGTTGATTATCCAACCCAGACTCGTTAGGGTGGAAACTAAGATTTCGCGATGTTGCACGAGTGATTCCTAGCTGTTTGAGAGGAGAAGAATGTCGTCCAGGTAATGGTGGACCCTAAGACCCTTCTCCCTCAAAGAGGCTATCACTGGAAGCAGAACCTTCGTAAACGTTCTGGGGGCCGTAGAGATCCCGAAAGGGAGGCTTCGAAACTGGAAGTGCTCCTGACCCACCGAGAATCGCAGGAACTTTTGGAATGCCACGTGAATTGGTATGTGTAGGTAGGCATCCTGGAGATCTATGGAGAGCATCCAGTCTCCTAAGTCTATGGCCTGAAGGATAGACTGCAGGCTTTCCATCCTGAACGACTCCACTCTGATAGACTTGTTGAGGTTCTTCAGGTCTAGAACCGGCCGAAAGTCCCCTGACTTCTTTTTGACGAGGAATAGTGGAGAATAGAATCCCCTGCCTCGTTGCGTTGGCGGTACCTTTGTTATCGCTCGTTTTTGAAGAAGTTCTAGGACATAATTTAGCAGGGACAACCTTCTCTCCCCGGGAGGAGGAATACGGGTTGGACATAATTGATCCCTTGGGGGTTGATTTTTGAAGGCCCATCTGTGGCCGAAACTGACGGTGGCCAGGGTCCAGGTATCGTGTATGGTCCCCGCCCAGACCAGCTTGAAACTGGAAAGCCTTGCTCCTACTACTGCTGGCCGGACGGGCGCACCTTCAAAAGGGCTTCTGGTCACTGGAAGCGGGAGTCTTAGGCTTTTGGAATTTCATAAAAAAGGTTTGAGGGTTCTTCCAGTTCCTTCGGTACTCCTTCCCTGGTCTGTACGCTTTCGCGTCTCTATACCTTTCTGGGAGATTCCGCTTAAAAGGAGGAGGTCTCTGTTTGGGCCTCCTATCTGAGGGAATGAGCCCGGATTTTCCGCCAGTTACTGTGGAGATGGCCGTATCCAACTTTGTTCCAAAGAGGAGATCACCGTCGAACGGAATACGGCACCAGTTAGACTTGGATGCCGGATCCGCCGTCCAGGGCTTCAGCCACAAAGCTCTTCTGGCCATCACTGAGGCCAACATAGACTTTGATGCAGACCTGATAGTGTCAACTGAGGCCTCAGCCACGAAATCACCAGCCAAGCTTAACTCTTGTAATGCCTTCACTATTTTCTCTTGGTCTGCCCCCTCTAATACCAGCTTCTCCGTGCTTGAAGACCAACTCGAGATGGCCCTTCCCACTGCCGCGAGTGCTATCGCAGGCCTGCATGCGCCTCCGGCCGAAAGGTAAGCCCGCTTAAGATTCGTGTCGATCTTTCTGTCAAGAACGTCTCTAAACATTACCGCATCTTCCAGCGGGAGGGTAACATGCCTGGCGAGGCGCATTAAAGATGCGTCCACTACCGGAGGGGACACCAGAGGGTTCACTTTAGGCTCCTTGAGTGGGTACAGCTTCTTCTGCGGCTTTCTCTTGAGCGGCTTCTCCTATGGTAGGAGCGGCTCCGTCTATGTCTGGAGCGACTTCTCCTGCGTGAGGACTCTCTATGTCTTGACGCAGACGTTCTTGAGGACCTGGTAGGGCTGACCAATTTAGGCAGCGTTAGAAGTGCTCTCTTTTTCAATCTTCACTACTTACCCTCTTCTTCCCCCCCTTACCTAGTAGGCTGGCGGTGATCTGCGGGGGCAGCGGTCTCCATGGTGAGTGGGCTGGAAACCTGCAAGGAAAAAGACAAGCAGCAAATGTAAAGAGAGAGAGACTGACCCATACCTGAACAGGAGGGGGGGGGGGGGGGGGAGACCCACCTTTGTAGAGCGTTTTCTTTTGCTATGGTTCGCAGTAGCAGGCGTCTGAAGCATGCAGCAACCATCAGCAGCCTCCACAGCGAATGCTGGGTTTTTAAATCCGCCGCCATTGGCGTCGGACGCTCGCGCATGCGCAGTAGCGCCGCGAGGCGCCCGGCGCCATCTTGGAGACTGGCAGACAGCATAGAAGCGCCCAAAGAGCCGTACTGCGCATGCGCGAGGACGCCGAGAACGCTCGGCGGTCCCACACAGCATTACGTGGACCACAGAGCCCAGCAGAACACCAACGGTATGAGAGGGGAGAGGGGGGCAAGGAAGAGGAGGGGAATGGAGACCGCTGCACACAATTAAGCCTGTTTAAGGCTTATTTTCTGAGGTCATACTGAGGGTTCCCTGGCCAATCCTCCAGCAAGCCTGTTTAAGGCTTTTGTGGGCTGTTGCACTTGAAGCCTGTTTAAGGCTTGTCTTCTAGCAAACAGTTTGAATTGAGATGAGTGCCCCTGAGACCACCAGAGTGGGGCTCCTTCCATTTAGCTCGTTTAGAGGCTGTACAAGAAGGACTTCCACCCAGGAGAGGCTAGAACCTGGCTGGGGCGAAGCGGTAAGGGGGTGCTGATCCATGCGTCCTGACAGGTGAGGAAAAATAAGAGAATACTGGGGCAGGTGCCTACTCTCTAATTTATAGCTATGTGGTCCTATCAGGTTGTGGAGGCGGAGTCACAACCCAACGTGTATGCTGGCATGATGCGACAGCAAAGAAAAATTTCAGTGTCAGCTTATACTTTAAAGCGGAACTAAACCCTTAGATTTAACAGATTCAAAAAACCTGTTAGGGTCCTTTTTACACGGGCGTTCCGCCTGGCGGACTCCGTTTTGCTCAGCGGGGGGATCAATCCACTAATCCCCGCTGAGCAGGCAGGTGACAGGTCCTTCTCTGCTCACTGTGCTCTGACGGACCTGTCAGAGCCCCGCTGTCCTCTATGGGGAGATCAGATGAAAATGGACCACCTGTCCGTTTTCATCTGAACCACCAGACGGATGGAAAATAGGGTCTCCATCTGTCTGGATTTCACGGACAGGATCGGATGTCAGCGGACATGTCACCGCTGACATCCGCTGCTCCTTAGGAGTGAATGGAGGGTCCGATCAGGTCCGCCTGAAAAACTGACAGGCGGACCTGATCAGAAAGCCCGTGTGAAAGGGGCCTTACGTTGCAGACATGCTGGGAATGTAACCGTCACAGTGGTTGTGCTCTCAACCAAACTGTCAAACCATCAAATGGCTGGTGTCATAACTGATGACATTGGCAGGAACCATGGAAGCTGCAGATCGAACTAAGATGGCAGCTTCCTTGGCTGAAAAGGAGAAGAGGGTTTAGTTCCACTTTAAAGTTTTTGTGGCTCCAAGACCCTTTTCACACTGGGGTGCTTTTCAGGCGTTTTAGCGCTAACATAAGAGCCTCTCTAACCTCCCCAGTGTGAAAGTCTGAGTGCTTTCACACTGGGGCGGTGCGCTTGCAGGACGGGAAAAAAAGTCCTGCAAGCAGCATCTTTGGGGCGGTGGAGGAGCGGTATATACAGCGTTCCTACACCACCCCTGCCCATTGAAATGAATGGCCGCAACACAGGTGCTTTTAACCCTTTCAGCTGCAGCTAGCGGGGGTTAAAAGCGCCCTGCTAGCGGCCGAAAAGCAACGCTAAAACTAGCGGTGCTTTAAAGCTGCCGCCCACACTGCCCCAGTGTGAAAGGGCTTATTAAGGAGACTATTTTGGCTCTGGAGATGAATCTCTGTGGGTTAGATGGTTATGGCTCACATGTAGGAAAGTCAATGTTTCAGAATCTCGCAGGATTCCTTTATCATCAGGCGCGGATGTCTGATGGAGTCCTGCAAAGCTCTGAAACATTGACTTTCCTACTTGAGCCGGGGGCCCGTTCACATTTTGGGGCACTACAATGAAGGTCACAGAGCGCATGAATACTAGTTACAAATATATTCTATAAAGCTGTTCACAACAGAGGGCTGCAACAGAGAGTAGTGAGCAGCATTGGTGAAAAACCTTGCTTGCTGAGTCTTTTACGTTTGGGGAAAATGCACATTACTTTATTGCTAAATGGAAACGCACTACACTGCAGTATGCATTGTAATAAGTGCATTGAAAAAGATGCACAACAACCACACAAAACAAATCTGCACCGTGTTCCATTTTACCACGACAGATTAAAGACGTGCTAAATTTGTAGTGTGCGTTTTATAAGGCTTAGTTCACACAGATGCAGTTTGCTTTTGATCCGTTTCTGCAAGGCTTTTTGTGGTGCGCTTTGCATTTTTTGCACACAGGCTTTTTGCGTTTTAATGCTTTTTTTTCTAAAAGGGGAAATGTTTTTGTTGTTAGGCAGATTAAAAAACGCAAAAAAAAAACGCATCAAAATGTTAAATGGACTGTACTGCGCTTCTGCAAAATGCACTAAAAAATGCATAGGTGTGAACCAGGCCTAACAGGATGGTGCAAATTGCTCCTTAAAGTTGCTCCTTGAGAGCTACAGGATGTACTGATGAACATGTTTTTGATAGTTGCAATAAAGAGGCTGAGGAGTAGAAGATTGCTGATACAGGCCTCATTGACCTCAGGTGCCCACTGTGCAGTAAAAACACAAATATCTCGGCTGCAGATGATTACATTAAACATGTTAACTTGATGGACTAGCCACGCAGGGATATGCAAATAGAGGAACCTCCAGCTGTTGCAAAACTACAAGTCCCATCATGCCTCTGCCTCCGGGTGTCATGCTTGTGGCTGTCAGAGTCTTGCTATGCCTCATGGGACTTGTAGTTCTTCAACAGCTGGAGGTTTGCCAATTGCATATCCCTGGACTAGTGTCTTTTTTCAACCTCACCTACTATGCAACTATGTTAAAGAAACACCAGGGCTGCCATTGCTGAGCTCCTCCTGAAAATGTGAAATGCCTGCTGACACTCACTGACTTCCATATATTCGGAGTCATTGACCAGGATCAGATATGCCGACAGTCATGGAAAGCTAGAGAAAAGTCCTTGTCTAGCTCACTGCCTCAAAGGTTTTGAAACAAAAGGTCAGCATGACAAACAAGCAACCAACTTTTTTAGAAAGAGGCTTCAGTAATGGCAGCCATGTTGCTTTGATGAGAGCGATCTTTATTGTATATTCACACACACGTGCAGGCATTCTATTGACCCCAATGCACATATACAGTATAAACAATGCCTCTGCCGTCAGCACACCACAACACATTTCATTCACATCAATGTGGCTTGTGCTAGGGTGACAGATCCACATGTCCCGGATTGCCCGGGACAGTCCCGCATTTTGCAAGTCTGTCCTGGGTCCCGTTGTGATGTGCTGTATTGTCCAGAAATAGTGCAGGTGCTTTTTTTTTGTGTGAATGTTAAAGAGACCCTGTCTGGCCCCTAAGGCCTGGTTCACACCTATGCATTTTTTTCTTTGTGCATTTTCAGTTTTGCAGAAACTCATTACAGCCCATTTAACATTGTTTCCTATGGGTCACATTCACATCTGTGCATTTTATGGAAAAGGCCAGGGACTAGCAGGTTGTGTTTTTGATTCAATAGACTTCAATCGATCAAAAACGTGTATTGAAAAACGCAAAATGCACCTGGGATATGCAAACTGCATAGGTGTGAACCAGGCCTAAACAGATAAAAACAGCACTTTCCTGCATTAGTAGATGTAACAAACCTCTCCAGCAACCCGGGTCTCATATGGTTTCTCCATTCCAATGCTGTGGTCTCAGTCAGACTCACCAGTCTCTCCAGGAGTATCAGATGCTGGTGCTATGGTTCTGTCATCTGACCCCTACATTGCTACAGGATTCAGTGACGCAGGGGTTGGGGGATGGAGCCACGCCACATTATGGGGAAAACAGGCATCTGACACTCCAGGAAATGTCAAATAATGAAAAGACTGACAGAGACTGCAGCACTGGTACAGAGGGGAGGTATGAGCCACATACCCTGTTTCCCCGAAAATAAGACCTAGCGTGATTGTCGGTGTCGATGGCTGCAATATAAGCCCTACCCCCCAAATAAGCCCTACCCTGTTTCCCTGAAAATAACGCCTGCCCTGAAAATAAGACCTACAAGGACTTTAACTAGGGCTTATTTGGGGGGTAGGGCTTATATTACAGCCATCACCGACAATCACGCTAGGTCTTATTTTCGGTGAAACAGGGTAGGGGTGGCTGAGAATCTAGGGATTCTCGCTGGTGGTACTAAACGCTGCCTGTGCACACAGAGCGACGGCTGTTAGATTTGTACCATGTACAAGTCAATAGCCGGCACCACTACTGTTCACAAGTAACCACATGCAAATAAAGCCTCCGACCGACTCTGGACACAGCTGTGTGCATTCAAGGTTGGCCTCTCTGCGGAGTTCTGGCTGCAGCTAAACGGCCAGTGTATATGTGACCAAAACACAGATTTTCACTGCGTCCGGAGACAACGTTTAGTTGCCTCCGAACGCAGCAAACTATACACCTCTAACATCTATGCAAATGTAGTAGAGATGCACCAAAATTTTGGTGGCCAAAACAGATCAGCTGAAAATGATGTTTTCTGCATTTTTCCGATAGAGGAAAAGATGCCAAAAATGGCTTAAAAAATGTATGCGATTTTGCCGCAATTTTTCTACAATTTTACTGTGCTTATGGTGCGTTTTTCATAGGTCATGTGAGTCAAAAACTGCATCAGACAAAGAAGAAAGTGCAAAAATAGGCCACGTCCGTAAATATATGAAGACAAAAAAAATAGGTAGTACTACGTATTACCAGGGGGGGGGGGGGGGACTTTTTAGGCTGAGAAACACTGGAGAGGAAGTAACAGTATAAAAATATAAAATTTATTGAAGGTTACAAATACTTAAAAGTAAGAATGAAGATTATAACATAAATGCATATGAATATTGTGCAGTGAGCCCTTATATGTCTATGCGTTTCGCCGCTAGGCTTCCTCAGGACACAGCCAAGGTTCACAGACGAGACAGATAAGAGAGTGTGTTTCTCTATCTGAAATGAGATATAATGTCATTAGACACACATAACTAACACAAACAAACTGTTCAAGATAAAAA
Source organism: Lithobates septentrionalis (assembly GCA_037952835.1). Lineage (NCBI taxonomy): Eukaryota > Metazoa > Chordata > Amphibia > Anura > Ranidae > Lithobates > Lithobates septentrionalis. The sequence continues at coordinate 295,067 of JBBDGP010001934.1, read as the reverse complement.
TCATGCGCTGAGCAATTGCGAGTGCAGAGACGAACATCAAGCCATTACCTTGTTTGGAATGTACAATCATGTACAGTCACGATACGGTGGGTAATTCACTCAAAGGTTAAAGAAAACTGAAAATGGAGCACATACAACCAATGTCAGCACAGAGAGTCTGTATAGGCTTAAAAAAACAAACAAAAAAAACAACAAAAAACTAGGACTTACTATATTAGGTATCACTGAATGTATGAACAGGGGCATGTAAATAGTATTCCTTATTTTGCGAACGGCCATCAAAGAGAGGAGGGCCATCAAAGAGTATCCCACAGTGAATCCTGGATTTGAATTCCAGTACTGCTGACGGCTATATATAGCCCAACAGCCAATCGCTGTATCTATAAGCATACAATAATAACATTGGCTTAGATAGAAGCAGTAAGGGCACATAAATAGTCTGAAGGGCCTAATAATGACCTAGAGCTAAGTACTTACGTTTAAAGTTTCAATATCACAGCATGCCCCTGGGAGACAGCAATCCACTGCACACAGGGCTTGCGGCAGCTGAGAGGTATTTACACTCTAGATCAGCCACAGCTCTTTGATGGCCGTCCCAGGGACGTTTTTAAGGCAGGGCAAAAAGGGCAGCTGCCCTGGGCCCTGTCATTGTTGTGGGGCCCAAAGCAGCTGCCTCATACTTGCCAACTATCCTGGTTTAAATGCCCTTGTCCCTTGAGCTTTCAGTCCCATGCTGTGTCCCAATATCTCAGTGTGAAGTGCTGCTACTAACGCTGCCCAGCTCTGCCCTTTTGTTGTGTACAGATGACTAATCTACAGACCCTGTGTTTACATGTAAATTACCGGCATTCATATGTAAATAGCGGTGGCATTGATATGTATATCATGCACCCCGAGGTCATATTCACAGTAATCTCTAGCAGCCAATCAACAAGCGGAAATGTGCTGTAACCTCTAGCAACTAATCAGTGAGCCGTAATGTGTGCTGTTACCTCTAGCAACCAGTCAGTGAGCGGTAATGATACACTGTAACCTCTGGCAACCAATCGCAATAGCATCCTGATCTGATTCAGCAAACTGATTTTGAGTCTAGCTGCTATTTATTCTATGTCTCAGAGCAGGTGGAGAGCGAAACTGCATGAGGGGGGCCCCAAGAAAAGTTTTCCCCAGGGCCAATCAATATTAAAGACGGCCCTGGCCGTTCCCAAAATAAGGAATACTATTTACATGCCCCTGTTCATACATTCAGCGATACCTAATATAGCAAGTCCTAGTTTTTTTTTTAAAGCCTATACAGACTCTCTGTGCTGACATTGGTTGTATGTGCTCCATTTTCAGTTTTCTTTAACTTTTGAGTGAAATCACCCACCATATCGTGACTGTACATGATTGTGCATTCCAAACAAGGTAATGGCTTGATGTTCTTCTCTGCACTCGCAATTGCTTAGCGCATGATTTTTATCTTGAACAGTTTGTTTATGTGTTATTTATGTGTGTCTAATGACATTATATCTCATTTCAGATAGAAACACACTCTCTTATCTGTCTCGTCTGTGAACCTTGGCCGTGTCCTGAGGAAGCCTAGCGGTGAAACACGTAGACATACAAGGGCTCACTGCACAATATTCATAGATGCATTTATGTTATAATCTTCATTCTTACTTTTATGTATTTGTACCCTTCAATAAATTTATATTTTTATACTGTTACTTCCTCTCCAGTGTCTCTCAGCCTAAAAAGTCTGCCCCCCTGGTAATACGTAGTACTACCTATTTTTTTTATCTTCAAAAACTGCATCAAAAACGCAACACGGGTGCGTTATTGATGTGTTTTCAATGCATTTCAACTGGGAGGTGCGTTTTTGGTGCCTTTTTTTTTTTTTTTTTTAACTGACCAAAAATGTAGCAAGCAAAATTTTTAACACCACAACGGACCAGTGTGAAGACATACATAGAATTTAAACGGATGCATTTTGCTTGAGCTTTTCATGTTCATTTAAAATTCATGATATTAATTAAAACATTGAATATGATATATATATTTTTTTATAAATAATTGTATTTTTTTTTTAAAACTGTCATTTTCGGTTTTGGCTGAGTGCATCTTGAAGTTTCTGTTTCGGTACAACTCCAGAACTTAGCCTTATTTATCTTCTCATTGGGTGCACCTTCTTTTAGAATTTTGTGCTACATTGACATAGTCACCTCCATTCAAACTTGTACGACTCCACTTTGGATAGCTGCGACTTAGATATGACTTGTTGTCCCACTGCATAGTCATACCCACTGTTGAATGTAAAATATTCAGGTACGTCTTTCATGCAACTTTTGGAGGGTTAACATGGAAGTCTGAGGCCCTCAAGTTGCATGAAAGTTGGACAAAAATAATACATGAACTACCTTAAGGTGGAAGTTCAGCCTAAAACTAAAATCTCTACATCTACTGGCAGCCACAATCTAAGACTAACCTATCTAGCCCTGTAAAGCAAAAATTGCTATACATACATTTTCTGAAGCAGATCTGGTCTGGTCCCACACTGAGCTGTCATCAGTGGCTTCCCCATGTAGGTGGGTCTAGAAGCTGCAGCCCATAATGGGAGCCCCATAGTAACTCTATGGGTGACGTCACTTCCTAGCTGTTGTCAGTTCTCCTGCACAGAGCTTCAGCCGCTGGGGATCGGACCAGATCGGCTTCAGAAAAGGTATTTTTGCTTTACAGGGCTAGATAGGTTAGTCTTAGATTGTGGCTGCCTGTAGATTTAGAGATGAACTTTAGGCTGAACTTCCACTTTAAAGCTCCATTCAAATTGTACGACACCGCTGACTTTGGAGTGCAACTTTGATACGACTTTGACCAGTGATAATGGACAAATGTTGCAGAACGGTTGCATTGTAGAACATTCAGGTACGACTTTCATACAACTTTTGAGGGTTAACGTTGAAGTCTATGGCCCTCAAGTTGCATAAAAGTCGGACCAAAGTAATGCATGAACCACTTTGAAAGTCGCTGCAACTTTGAGTCGTACATATATGAATGGTTATCATTGGAAAACATGAGGCACGACGTCTCATGCGACTTTGGTGTCCAAAGTTGCATAACAAGTTGCACAAGTGTGAATGGAGCAATTATTTAGTTAATTAGTTAATTAATTAGTTTCACATATATGAATGGCTGTCATTGGGAAAAACATGAGGTACGACTTGCTGTCACTTTGATGTCCATAGGTGCATGACAAGTCGCAAAAGTGTGAACATCAGACTTAAAGTGGGCTTTAAATATAATGACTCCACACAACACAAAGTTATATAAATTCCCAGTGAGGAAAATAGAAATTCATTTTGTATTGATTTGAGTCTTTTAAACAATGACAGAGAAAAATCCTCTGTATCACTTGCATGAATTCATGATGGATCAGGAAACATTGTAACCAAAGAGAACAAAGTTTGCTCCATAGAAAACAGAGGACAGCTGGAATCTGGTTGCTAAAATAGGTATCAGTTAGTATATAAGAATCCACGATAGACAGACTGACAGAAGACCTTTTGCTTTGGGCCACTGTATTGATGTCAGGTAAATGAAAGGAATACAGGAGAAAATACTCATACAATCAATGTAAAGCTGCTCCAAAGCCCACCACTGTGTTCTTCTTCAGCCCACTAGTGCCTCCAGGGGCCAAGTCTTTGCATCGCAGTTTATTGAGAGCTGCACACTACTTCCATGAGGTTACAGACAACTTTATTTTTCCAGTAAAGGCACAAACATTCCATCCAGCTGCCCTAATGTGTTTCGTCCCGTCTTCTGGGGCTTAATCATAGAGCAATTATGTTTAAGTGGTGGTGAAACACAATAGCTGTTGATTGTGCATGTGCTGGAAAAATAAAGTTATTTTTCACCTCATGGAAGTGGTGTGCAGCTGTTTTGGAAACTAGGAGAAGCACGGGGCTGCTCTTGCTGACCAGCTATTCTGAAAATGAAAGTTGCCTGGCTGTCATTCTGACCCAGTGACTTCCATACCTTTATAGTCACTGACCTGGACCAAGTAAACTGACTAGGAGCTTTGACTTTAAGCTGCATGCTTTTTATAGGCGATCAACTCGAAGGATTAAAGTAAACCTTTCATAGGAGAAAGATGGAGGCTGCCATTGCCGACCAACTTCTGAAAATATCAGTGAGCTAGAACAAGTACAGATAAGTCAGACCTCATTCTCTACAACCTTGATCCGGGTCAGCGACTCAATGTTCTGAAACAAGATTGACATTCACAGCCAGGCAACTATCATTTGCAGAATAAGTCTGAAATGGCAGCCTTCATGTTAAAGATTTCCTTTAAAACAAGAGAGCCAGGTGACTAGAATTTTAAGAAGAGGGTCAGCAATGGAAGCCTATAGATTTATTTCTGTGTCCCCTATTAAAAAAAAATTCGATAGGTCTCTGGTCAAGTTAGTGATTTTCCCTATCCTCCAAAAAATGCTCCCCAAAAAGCATGTCAGAAGCAAAATACAAATGCCTATGTATACTAACTCTTAATTTGGTCAGGTCTCATATTATTCATGTCGCTCCATGTGCTTCTAGATCAGCCATTCTCAACCAGAATTCTATGGAATGCTAGGGTTCCTTCTGAGGTTGCTGGGGGTTTCTTGAGCTGTGGCTGATGGTGCTAGTTCCAGGTCCAGTGCCAAATAAACACCAATGATTTTTTTAGCTACCTGCAAGGGGGCATCCTTCAAACTGACCACCAATGAAAGGAGACATTCTTCCCACTGTCCACCAATGAAAGGAGACATTCTTCAGACTGATCACCAATGAAAGGAGACATTCTTCAGACTGATCACCAATGAAAGGAGATATTCTTCAGACTGATCACCAATGAAAGGAGACATTCTTCAGACTGATCACCAATGAAAGGAGATATTCTTCAGACTGATCACCAATGTAAGGAGCATTCTTTTTATTGGCCAAAAATGTGAGGAGCATTCTCCAGGCTGACCATCGATGAAAGTAGCATTCTTCCCAAGGAGCACCAATGAAAAAAAAGCATTCTCCCCATTGACCACCAATGAATTGGTTTTAGTAAGGGTTCCTCCAAGACCTGAAAATTATTTAAGGGGTTCCTCTTGGGTAAAAGGTTGAGAAAGGCTGTTCTAGACTCACGTGATCCAGTGACAATATTGTCACAGGTGGTAGAAAAGAAGGTAACAGGTAAGGTTCTGGTCATGTCACAGGGCAGGATGTCACCTGGGAGCAGAGTCAGTTTTGCTGTGAAGTTAAAAAAAAAACCAAAAAAAAAAACCCCAAAACAAACAGTTCAGTGTATGGTCGTTTGGCCATTTTGTCCCATGTGATCAGCAGTAATCAGGTGACAAGTAATGTGGTAGTGGGGATGATCCATGCTCTGTCCTGCTTGTGTGAAATTCACAAGCATAGCCCAGCTCCCGATAGTGTACCAGGGCAGGCCACCCTTAGCCCCAGTTATAGAAGTAAATCTTCTGCCAGACAGGTAGGTAATCCATGAGGGGACCTGGGGAGAAGCAAACAAAGAGTTATAGAGCTGAAAGAATATGAATATTGGTTAAAAAATTTTTTACGTTTTTATTACTTACGTGCCACCAACCCGAGTCCTGGGACATAATCTCCTAGAAGGCGCAGGAGGAGGAGCAACCGAATTCTGCCCAAGAATCAAAAATATGTCAAAATAAACAAATCATAGAACATCAAATAAAATCCAAACCACAACTAGATAACTTCAGGTTTGCTAAAGCACTGTGTGTCAAACAATTGCCACTTTTTAACGTCTTGCTCGCCACATAACACATATATCCAGTAACAAAGAAGGTTGGGTTTAATGCCCACACACCGCACCTACGCCACCATGGACGGCTGAGGCTTCTGTGGTGAGAGCATACTTAATGTGTGCTCCCAGCACAGCGACCAGACTGTCATAGACAGCTCCCAGTCTAATAATGATCGGGAGCCAACGGGATAGGCCCCCAATCATGTGACCACTGTGACAGCCAATCACCATGTCCTAAGACTAAAGCATGGAGCTTCGCTCAAGCCAAAGAGGAAATCCTTCTCTTCTGATCTTAGGATACGAGGTGCCGGTGTCCTGCTATATTCATGCAAGAAATCACCTGCAATAAAACGATGATCTCCCAGCCAGCCCATTGGATATAAAGATGAGGAATGACCTCGGCCTACGTTTTTCTGCCAACGCGTTTCACCCCACCCACTGGGGCTTAGCCATAGAGGTTGCTCCTCATTTTTATTGCACATGGGCTTGCTGGGAGAGCGGCGTCCGATTTCACTCTATTACAGCCAATCACAGGGGTCGTGTGATTGAGCAGTCCTTTTCACCACTGGAAATAAAGACCCTGTTGTAAAGGGATGCCCATGCTGGGTGGGAAAGGGTTAAAATAAAATACTAATCGTTAGCTTCTTTTTCACATTTTAGTGCTGCTGACCTCCATCAGCCTCATTCAGCCAAGTCCTGCCTACACGTACTGTACGTGTTCATGTAGTAGCTCTTTATCATTGCTCCGGTTTGGTTGCCCTTTGGGGACAATGGTGGATCATGCCTGCGCATTGTGTGTCAGCGCTACTGCTTGGGACAAGGTGACACTCATAGGTGTGCGCAGCCTATTGCATTAGGGTGTGCACTCCAAAGCTCAAAACACGTGCCTTTCTCTGCAGCCTCAGCTGCACTGGACAGTGAATGAATGGGAAGTGCTCTGTGCTGAGCGGCTTCCTGTTCAGTCACAAACTGAAGCATAGTAAACAGTGCACTATGCTTCAGTTATGAATAAAACACAGTGAGTGAGTGTGTTCATTTAGAAAAGGAAGAGGCTGGTAAATTACATATTTACTAGCCCTTTCCCCGCTCTCCATCCTGAAACATCCCCTGCAGCAGCCAGGGGGAGAGGAGGGGAAGGGGGCACAACACGGGGGGAACCCAGGCAGTAGGGGGAAAAAAAAATCGGCAACAAACAGAGTGATTAGGGTGTCCCCAGGCACGTCCCTGTCTGTGCATGCCTATGGTGACAATGCAAGGGCACAGGCAGTTGTTACCCTATAATAGGAAATGTCTGAACAAGGGCCCTCATGGTGACAGGAGCACTGTGTATTATTTTTTTTTTTAACAGTAAAGGTTTTTTATTTTGAAATAAACAAATCAGCATTACAAAGATATCGTCAGTGCTTGACATGGGTGACTCAATTCTTACAACATAATGTATAGCAGTCTTTCAACACTACATCATCTCAGGAATGCATCTTAGAAGTAATATGTTAACTAGACTCCGTTGATGTACAATTCTAATACAGCATAAGGTATCTGATTTACATTATCCCTCCAGAGCCACTACCTCGTTATAAATCTCGCTCTAAACCATCCCTACCCATTCCTATCTGTATTGTTCGGTGGGATCTAAGAACATACCCTTTTCCCTCCAACCCTGAGGATCAGCCGATCTCATATGCCCCGCCGCCCGGAAGGCCGGCGTGTTCCGAAGAAGCTCTTCCTTCAAGATGACCCGACCGCGTCCCGTGTCCGAGGGGGGACCGCGTCCCTTCCGCGAGGGGGGAATTCCATCAGTAGGTCCCCCACTCCCGGGCCCTCAACCACGTGCCGCCAGCCATGCCGACCAGACCCTGTCATATTTAGCCGGACACTGCCTACTCTCGTAGGTAAGTTTGTACAGTGGCAACACCGAGTCCACCGCCTTTTTCCAGGATCTAAGGGTAGGGGGCTCAGCTGACTTCCAATGCAGCATGATCTCCCTCCTAGCATAAAATAGCAGGAGCGTAATAGAGAGTTTGGTGTATCTGTCCCCCTCCACGTCTACTAGATAGCTCAACAGATGCAGCTTAGGGTCAAGTGTCAACCTGAGGTCCCAAATGTCGTTAAGCTCCTCCGTCACTCCCTCCCAGTAAGGTCTGAGCCTCGGGCAGTCCCACACCATGTGCCAGAATGTACCCTCTTCGGTTCTGCACCGGGGGCACAAAGGGTCAATATGAGGGTAGATTCTAGCCATCCTATGCGGAGTAAAGTAGGCCCTGTGGAGAAATTTCAGCTGTATGAACCTGTCCTTGGCCGCTATCACTGTTGGAATATAGGTCGACACACATTCCTCCCACTCGTCGTCTCCCAACTCCGGGATATTCTCCCTCCATTTATCAAATGTGCGTGCGGGCTTAACGTCGTGAGCCACCGTCAGATATAAGTACAGTGAGGACAGGGGCTTCCCCATCACGCCCGAAGTCAGAAGTCTCTCTACAGAGTCCGGTTCAAGAGTCAGCCTGTCTGGAAATTGTGCCCTCATTGCGTGTCTCAATTGCCAATATTTGAACTCAAAAGTTTGAGGTAGGGAGTACTGCCTTTTTATGTCCTGAAAGGGCATAAGCTTACCATTGGCTATGATATGTTTCAGGGTGGTGATTCCTCGCCTAGCCCATTGAGAGGGGTCTGGGATTTCGCAAAGATGCGGGAGGGCGGGGTTGCCCCAAAGCGGAGTGTGTGGGGACATGCGGTTCGGCTCTGCATATATTGCCCTAGCTTCCCCCCATACCTTAATGGTGGTTTTCATTGGGGTCGTCAAATGATAAGGAGCTTTAGGACCCCTATATACTAGATTTGACAGAGCCGCATAAGAGCCCAAGATGGCCGCCTCAAGTCTAACAGCAGGGTTCTGTCTGGGCTGGGAGAACCACCAGCGCACCGTCACTAGTACTGCTGCCCAATAGTATATCAAAAAATTTGGAAGGGCAAGTCCCCCCCCCCGAAAGAGGAAGGTAGAGCACCCTCTTCGCCACTCTAGGTGTCCTCCCAGCCCAGATAAAAGAACTCAGGATCCCCTCCAAGCGTCTAAAGAAGGACCTAGGTATATGGGTGGGTGTATTACGAAAAAAATAAAGAAATTTTGGAAGAAACACCATTTTAAGCAAATTAATTCTACCCACAGGGGTGAGAGGAAGGGTGCGCCAGGCCGTGCACTTTACTGTAAGTTGGGAGATAAGAGGTTGCACGTTTTTTTCCAAGAACTCATGAGTGGTGTTACTTATTTTGATGCCTAAATAGGTGAACTCCTCTACCCATTGTAGTGGGGTGGCCGTGTCCATCCTAGGAAGCAGGGGATGGAGTGGGAACAGGACCGACTTGTCCCAGTTGATACGAACCCCTGAGAACTGAGCAAAGTTTTCGAACAGGACCAGGGCCCTCTGCAGTGATTGGTCGGGGTCAGCTAGGTAAAGCAGGGTGTCATCCGCATATAGGGACACTTTCTCTTCAATTGTGCCTACAGAAATGCCCCTTACCGCCACATCCGCCCTCAAAGCGATGGCAAGAGGTTCTATCGCCAAGGCGAAAAGCCCCGGCGACAGAGGGCAGCCCTGACGGGTTCCCCTTCCCAGGGGGAGGGTTTCAGAGAGAATTCCGTTTGTACGAACCCTCGCTTTGGGGCTGGCGTAAAGCATCCGCAGCCATGTTAGAAATTTTGGTCCGAAACCAAATTTAGATAAGACCTCCCATAGAAATTCCCACTCTACTGAATCGAAGGCCTTCTCGGCATCTAGGGAGACAACCACTCCCGCCGAGTCTGCCTGTGCCCTATCCATATGAGTGAAAAGCCGCCGGATGTTAATATCCGTTCCCCTCCCCGGCATGAACCCCGTTTGGTCCGGGTGTACTAGAGCTGTTATGACTGTATTAAGTCTCCTGGCCAACACTTTGGCCAGGAGCTTGGCGTCCACGTTGATTAGGGATATGGGGCGGTATGAGGAGCATAGGGACGGATCCTTGCCCAGCTTAGGGATTACCACAACCACCGCCTCACTCAAGGAGCTCGGAAGCGTCTCTAAGCGATGTGCCTCCTTCAACATGTCATGCAGTTTCCCCGCCAGCTCTTCCGCATATTGCTTATAGAACTCGACTGGTATACCGTCCGGTCCCGGAGATTTGCCCGATTGGAGAGTCTTGAGGGCTTTCAAGATTTCGTCTGTTGTGATAGGGGCGTCAAGGTTGTCGCGGTATTTTCCAGTCAGAACCGGGAAATCAATGGGCTCTAGGTAGGTATTCAGCTCTTCCCTAGTGTAAGCAACCTTAGAGCTATAAAGAGTTTTATAAAAGGAAGCAAAGCAGTCATTTATCTCGTCCGAGGCGTATTTAAGACACCCGTCTGGTCCTTGTATGTATGGTATGCACATCCCTCCCTGTTGTTCTTTGGACAACCAAGCCAATAATTTCCCTGACCTCTCCCCCTGTTCGAAAATGAGGTGTGTCTGGGCGAGAAGACGTTTCTGGGTGAGAGAGGTGCGGATGCGCACAACCTCACCTGTCAGTTGTTGAAGTGCGTCATAGTCACTGGGGTCTCTAGTTCTAAGAAAATGTGCCTCCTGCAGATCTGCCTTCCTCTCTGCTTCTTCCAAGTCTGCTCTCCTTTCCCTCCGGACCCTGGCTATAATTGACTGGTAGCGCCCTCTAGTGTATGCCTTGAACGTGTCCCAGACCACCGTTGCAGTAGCTGAGCCTAGATTAGTATCCCAGTATTCCCTCATCGCCTCTCTAAAATGGCCATCCACCCCCTCACCCGACACCCAGAACCTAGATAGTCTCCACAGGGAAAGTCCCGACGTGGAGGAGAGTTCCAGCGTCAGGAGGAGCGGTGCATGGTCCGACACACCCCGGGGAAGAATTCTGATGTCCCTCACCCTAGATAAGGCAGTGCGGTCCACATAAGCCAAGTCTATTCTCGAAAAAGATCTGTGGGAGGCGGAGTGGCAGGTAAAGGCCTTGACATGTGGGTTCCTCCACCTCCACACATCTGTCAAACCATACGAATCTGCCCAGTCTCCCAGACCAGGGTGAGAGCGGCCAATGCCAGACATTCTATCCACCTCCGGGTTGGGGGCTAGGTTGAAATCTCCCAGAACGGCTATATTGCCGCTCTGGAAGTCTGCTATTTTGGAGGCCATCTGGTGCAGGAGAGATATTGATGCTGGAGGGGGTAAATACACTCCCACTATCACCCAGTTCATAGAGTGTATCTGAGCATGAACCACCACATACCTTCCCTCCGAATCCAACACAAGGTCTAGCAGCCTAAAGGGGAGAGATTTATGAACTAGGACACTTACGCCCCTCGCAAAATTAGAGTATGTGGAGTGGTAGTGGTATCCAATCCAGGGTTTCTTTAGGGCCATAGTTTTACTACCCACCAAGTGGGTTTCCTGCAAGATACAGATGTGCGGGCTGCTAGCTTTAATGAATTGGAACACCAGTGACCTCTTGACCGCGGAATTCAGGCCCCTGGTGTTCCAAGATAAAATGTTAAGGGACGCCATAGTCATGCCGTAGAACGGGAGTGTCCGAATTTGAAAAGCACTCTTCCCCTGAGGCTGCCACCCCGACCCTGAGGATACAACATACATGATCGTACAGTACTGACATTTGCAATGCATTCATAGAACATGTTAACAACATCAAACTTTTAACCCAGAACAATGAACCTGCCCTTATGGGGCAACTATCCCCTCCCCCCACCCCACCCAACCCCTTGAAACTGAGGTAGGTATCCATCCCTTGCGAAATCAGCACACCGGCTGCAAAAGGGGGGTCCTGTGCAATAGGCGTTTCGAGCCCCCCCAAGAATTCCTGAGGGTCTCAGGTGAGCCGAGTCACTCCCTGCTGACTTGGGGCTCCGCCGGAGCGTCATCACCAACCGGCGAGGGGCCCTGTCATGAGGAGGGTAAAAGAACAGATAATATAGCATTGGGCTGGGCTCCTCCGCTGCATATATGTAGAAAAAGAAGGCAAACTAAAAGGGGAAATTCCGCCATCTTAAGTGCATGTGACAATCCGGTTTCCTATGATCCCTGGTGTGTAGGGATCAGTAGTCTTACAAGCAACTTTAACAGTAACGGTCTCCTGGTTCATCCAACCAGGGGTGATGACTTGGTGGTTTCTGGGTCCTTTGTGAGGACAAGCACTTCGAAACAAGGAGGCAGGTGCAATTGAACTGCCCCAGATCGAACACCAAAGTGTAGGATACATTGTTAGACAATGTCAAGGCTTGGTGTTCGGGGCTTAACGGGTGTCAAACATGAATGTAGGATATTCGCAAGTCAAGTTCTCTGTTGTCGGTCTTAGGGCAGTGTGTCCAGCCATGCTGACGCCTCCCTGGGGGAAGTGAAGAAGCGGACAGATTCTCCATCCTGGACCCGCAGGCGTGCCGGTAACAGGACACTATAGCGGATGTTACGGGCCCTCAACCCTGCTTTCACGTGATCAAACGACTTTCTGAGCTTCTGCGTCTCTATCGAGTAGTCAGGAAAGATCATCAGTTTGTTGTTTTGGTACCTTAAGTCACCCACACTCCTAGAGGCGCGTAGAATCTCGTCTCTATCCCGAAAGTTAAGAAGTCTGAGAATGAGAGTTCGAGGGGGTGACCCTGGGGGGCCGGGTTTGGGTGGAATTCTGTGCGCCCTTTCCACCGCGTAGTGGGGGGATAAGCGAGCTTCCGGCAAGAGGTTACGTAACATATCCTCCACGAAACCTGTAGGGTTATTGCCCTCAGCCCCCTCCGCCAGGCCCACCACGCGCAGGTTGTTGCGCCGATTCCTGTTCTCTGCGTCTTCTGCCCGGTATTCCAGGGCCTTGACCTTGGTCTGGAGCGTGTGGAGTGCTGCACTGTGTTCCGCTACCGTGTCCTCAGTATTGCTAACCCTCTGTTCCGTTTCAGTCACTCTAGTTCGGAGCTTATCCATGTCCTGCCTTAAAAGTCCCACATCCATTTGTACCGCGTCGATTTTCGCGGTAGAGCGTGGACTGACATGTAGCTATGGCCGCCATAACTTCCGCTAGCCAGGGGGGTCTTGCCTCCTCAGCCTCCATTGTGGCAGTCTGTGATGCTCTGTGTGCACTACGGGTGGGTCTGGGGGCTTGTGAAGGTGCTGGCTGTGGGGGAGTTGTCTCTGGGGAAGGAGGAAATTTATATTTTTTCCCCTTACCGGCCGTTGCGCCCGACTGGCGTCGCCTCATTCAGGATCCTCCACAGTGTCACCGGGGTCTCTTGCACCACAGGATCAGGCAGTGTGCCTCTGGAGCTGTGATGGAGAAGGGCCTCTAGGATCCCCAGGCCGCGCCGCGTCAATCCCCGGTGGCTCCGACCGCTAATTTAGGCCGCGGCTTCACTTCGGGCCTAGTGGCCGCCTCCGGCCTCCGCGTCAAAGGTGAGCCGGGTCCGGGGGGAATCCGACGGCATCGGCCGTGGTGTGGGATAGGAGAAGGCCGGGTGTGCTCCCCCGCAGGCCCGCAACGGCCGTCCGGCCCGTCAGTCAGCGCCGCCGCGGCTGTAAATCTAGTCCGGTGCTCCACGCGGGCGGACCGGGCCTCGGGCCAACAAGGGGCTGTGCTGCTCTGTAAAGGCTCTCCGAGGTTCGGGAAGCAGATCTCCCTCTGCACTGCGCCTCCAGCCACTATTCAGGGTGGATTTTGGGGTCCGATGGCTCGGATTTTAGAGTAGGCCCCGGCGGAGCTCTGGAGTGTGCGACTGCTCACACCGCCATCTTGGACACGCCCCCCCACTGTGTATTATTTTAATAAAACCTAAAGATTAAAAAAAAAAAAAAGAAGGAGATTTAAAACAATTTTTGTATTTATACGAATATGGTTACAGCTTTTGTGAGATTTCAGCCATTGGGTTTAGAGCTCCTAAAATATTATCATTATTTTACATGGAACACTGCCCTCTACTGACAAGGATGTGTAGAAGCACATGCCTCCAGGTAACGCACAGATAATACAATGCTGGAGGAGGCTTCAACTTTCAAAAAAAAGGACGATTCATGGATTTAAATAAAATCTTATCATTCATACACAATATCAATGCAGATACAATACACGGTTGATATGGACTTAATGGTAACAAAAAAAAGGTATGTTAACTAGAGTGGACAAATAGAGAGACATAGAAGGGCTGAAATAATGACCTTTCCTGGGGGAAATGCTGTTGTTCCATGTTTCCTTTTGTGCAGCTTACATAAATAAATACCTTTACATTCAGATCAGGGTTCTCACCCCCCGCAGAAGATAGATCAGGGTTCTCACCCCCCGCAGAAGATAGATCAGGGTTCCCATCCCCCTGCAGAAGACAGATCAGGGTTCCCATCCCCCTGCAGAAGATAGATCAGGGTTCCCATCCCCCTGCAGAAGATAGATCAGGGTTCCCATCCCCCTGCAGAAGATAGATCAGGGTTCCCATCCCCCTGCAGAAGACGGATCAGGGTTCCCATCCCCCTGCAGAAGACTGATCAGGGTTCCCATCCCCCTGCAGAAGACGGATCAGGGTTCCCATCCCCCTGCAGAAGACGGATCAGGGTTCCCATCCCCCTGCAGAAGACAGATCAGGGTTCCCATCCCTCTGCAGAAGATAGATCAGGGTTTCCATCCCATGCAGAAGATAGATCAGGGTTTCCATCCCATGCAGAAGATAGATCAGGGTTTCCATCCCATGCAGAAGATGGATCAGGGTTCCCATCCCCCTGCAGAAGATAGATCAGGGTTTCCATCCCCTGCAGAAGATGATCAGGGTTCCCATTCCCTGCAGAAAATATCATGTGATCATATACCTAGGCTGATTGGTTATAGCAGCAGTACAGAAGGGAACATGGAGCAGCATTTTCTCCAGAAGAGATATTTCACCCGTTACATGAGTATAGGTCCACGTTAATATGGTTTGCAATGCCTCTGTTCAGGATGTTCTGGGGATTTTATCCCAGCGATATAAAGTAGAATATGAAAAATACAACCACAGAAGATCATTAGAGTCCAATTTCCCCCAGCCTGAGACTGGCAGTGAAAGGAGAAGGAGCAGGCTAATGAGCTCATCTCTCTGCCCTCTCCTCCTATCAGAATATCCCTTGTCAGCACATAAATGGATTAGGTACCTGAGCTATTCCTCCTTTTCCCAGTCTGAGCTCTGCTGTATAAAAGACTGCAAGCGGCTGATACAAAGTCGAATTCCAGTACTTACACTGCTTTCATGTAAAAACACAAAATCATATATTAACCTCTTCCCACCTGTCCTGGCGTCCCTTTGAAAAGTCCTGAATGCCTAGGGAGGCAGGAAGGATCGGCGATCATGTGACCACCGTGATTGGCTGTCACAATGGTCTCATGATCGGGCGCCGGTCCTAGTGGCTACTGAACGTTAGTCAGGATGGAGAGCTGTCTGACTGCTTGGTCTCTGTGCTGGGAGTGCATTGTCAGCATAGAAATTTGCATAGAAACCTTATGTTCAGCAGGTTGACATTAAAGCCCACCCTTTTGTCACCGCACATATATGTGTTTTATGAGGGTGGCAACAGAGTACTTGCACCTTTTATATCTACATGGAGTTTGGCCTTAAGTTGAAAAATACACCTCTTCCCCCAATCTTTAAAAACACACACACACACACACACACATACACACCCTATGCATTATAAAGAAGATTGAATGTGGAGGTTTATGGCTTTCCATACATTATTGTATAGCTGTGATGAGAACTCACTCTGTGTATCTGTTGTAAAATGGCGACCGCACCAAGTAATAGAGGAGGAGGAGGGTCCTGCGTCTCAGCTCTGCGTGTTCCCTGCGACTCAGCTCAGGGATATCACGTAATATTGACAAGCTGTGTAATCAGAAACATGAAACTGTTAGACAAAATGTAATCATCCTCTGTACATAACTGAAGGCAAAGAGCTGAGAGGCGATAGCAACCAGGCGTCGGGCAATTCTATTTCCTTTCTGGCATAAAATTGATATCTGATTCGCTACTATTATTTCCTACACATATTCCTACACATATACACAATTTAATATTATATTGAAGTTGATTTACCAAAACTGGAGAGTGCAAAATCTGGTGCAGCTCTGCACAGAAACCAATAGGGACACCATCTCTGGTGGCAACCATCTAAAGCTCAACACGTGTTATAATCTATCTATCTATCTAATCAGTAGCACCAAGTGTCACTGATCCAAGCGCTCTAAAGGACAAAATCAGTTCAATGCACAACAGCAGCTATTATAAACATACACAATTAATAAAATGTGTCAAAGATAAAAATCAGGAGCAGTCATCTCAGCACTAACAGCGCTAATAGAATAATGTAAATGCAATATTCAGTGCAGATAATGGCAATTAAAAACCATTGGAGAGTCAATCAACATGCAATATAGAAAAAAGTCAACTTAAAATCTAGGTAGTATGAACTGTGCTCTGTAACTCTTAGCAACCAGAAATAGACTCCTCATCTGGATACCAACACCTCGTGGGTGAATAATCTCCGTTGGTAATGAACTCACCAGAGATGAGTGATATATGAGCCTTTGGTCTCCACACACTGCAAGATAAACTCCAATACT
Source organism: Lithobates septentrionalis (assembly GCA_037952835.1). NCBI lineage: Eukaryota > Metazoa > Chordata > Amphibia > Anura > Ranidae > Lithobates > Lithobates septentrionalis. The sequence goes on along the minus strand of JBBDGP010001934.1, from coordinate 278,668 downwards.
CCCAGCGCGAGGCAAATGTAACAGACACTGGAGCCTGTAATCATCTGAGACTTGAAACTGGCTCCTATCCCCAGATTAGATCACTCTTTCATGGGATAATTCATATATGCAAGAGAAAAGGGGAAACGCCCTCCGAAGAGGACGTGATGACGAAACGTGTTAGGGTGTGACTACACGGCTTCCTCATCTGTCAGTCTCAGAGCTGGTCATCCCGGGTTCCATCGCAGCCAATTCCATCTCGGAGGCGGTGAGAGTGACTCGCGCTGTGCCGAACAGACGTTTATTTTACATGCCGCTTTATCCTGAATCTTGTGTAAGCAGATATTATCATGTGTGTGGGTGTTTTACCCAATAAACAGTATTACGCTATGTCAGTTCCCCTTTTCTCTTGCATTTATGAATTATCCCATGACAGAGTGATCTAATCCGGGGATAGGAGCCAGTTTCAAGTTTCAGATAATTACAGGCTCCAGTGTCTGTTATATTTACATCGCGCTGGGAGGATTGGAGTTTATCTTACAGTGTGTGGAGACACAAGGCTCATATATCACTCATCTCTGGTGAGTTCATTGCCAACGGGGATTATTCGTGCACAAGGTGTTGGTATCCAGATGAGGAATCTATCTCTGTTTGCCAAGAGTTATGGAGCACAGTTCATACTACATAGATTTTTAGTGGTTATAATCTGATTGTACAATCACCTTAAGATCTAATACCATATAGTGCAAGGGGCTACCTGATTGGATACAAATAAATTGGACAGTTTAGGTAAGGACTCGTACCCATGTTGAGTTTAGGGGCGGTAAAACCCCCTCCCAACCACTACCCCCTTTAGCTGCAGAAGTTAAGCATCTCTATGAAGAAAGGAACAAAGGGCGCATCAGCTTAGCGCATTACCTTTGCGACAATTTATTGGAAAAAAAAGTATTATATATATATATATATATATATATATAATTATACTCACAAAACGAATGCATATGTCTGAGCTCTGAGGAAGAGGGGGCACCCCTCGAAAAGCATCATATCTTTTGGACTTTTTCATCTCACAGTTGGCACTTGTTAACAGACCACGCTGGGTGGAGCACTAGGTGGACTGTATTTTGCTTGATATATGCATTTGTGAGTATCATTTTACAGTCTAAACAATATCTCACAAAAGTGAGTACACCCCTCACATTTTTGTAAATATTTTATTCTATCTTTTCATGTGACAACACTGAAGAAATGACACTTTGCTACAATGTAAAGTAGTGAGTGTACAGCTTGTATAACAGTGTAAATTTGCTGTCTCCTCAAAATAACTCAAAACACAGCCAATTAATGTCTAAACCGCTGGCAACAAAAGTGAGTACACCCCTAAGTGAAAATGTCCAAATTGGGCCCAATTAGCCATTTTCCCTCCCCCGGTGTCATGTGACTCGTTAGTGTTACAAGGTATCAGTTGTGAATGGGGAGAAGGTGTGTTCAATTTGGTGTTATCGCTCTCACTCTCTCACACTGGTCACTGGAAGTTCAACATGGCACCTCATGGCAAAGAACACTCTGAGGATCTGAAAAAAAAAAAAAAAAGAATTGTTGCTCTACATAAAGATGGCCTAGGCTATAAGAAGATTGCCAAGACCCTGAAACTGAGCTGCAGCATGGTGGCCAAGACCATACAGCGGTTTAACAGGACAGGTTCCACTCAGAACAGGCCTCGCCATGGTCGACCAAAGAAGTTGATTGCACGTGCTCAGCGTCATATCCAGAGGTTGTCTTTGGGAAATAGACATATGAGTGCTGCCAGCATTGCTGCAGAGGTTGAAGGGGTGGGGGGTCAGCCTGTCAGTGCTCAGACCATACGCCACACACTGCATCAAATTGATCTGCATGGCTGTCACCCCAGAAGGAAGCCTCTTCTAAAGATGATGCACAAGAAAGCCGGAAAACAGTTTGCCGAAGACAAGCAGACTAAGGACATGGATTACTGGAACCATGTCCTGTGGTCTGATGAGATCAAGATAAACTTATTTGGTTCAGATGGTGTCAAGCATGTGTGGTGGCAACCAGGTGAGGAGTACAAAGACAAGTGTGTGTTGCCTACAGTCAAGCATGATGGTAGGAGTGTCATGGTCTGGGGCTGCATGAGTGCTGCCGGCACTGGGGAGCTACAGTTCATTGAGGGAACCATGAATGCCAACATGTATTGTGACATACTGAAGCAGAGCATGATCCCCTCCCTTCGGAGACTGGGCTGCAGGGCAATATTCCAACACGATAACGACCCCAAACACACCTCCAAGATGACCACCGCCTTGCTAAAGTATCTGAGGGTAAAGGTGATGGACTGGCCAAGCATGTTACCAGACCTAAACCCTATTGAGCATCTGTGGGGCATCCTCAGATGGAAGGTGAAGGAGCGCAAGGTCTCTAACATCCACCAGCTCTGTGATGTCGTCATGGAGGAGTGGAGGAGGACTCCAGTAGCAACCTGTGAAGCTCTGGTGAACTCCATGCCCAAGAGGGTTAAGACAGTGCTGGAAAAAAATTGGTGGCCACACAAAATATTGACACTTTGGGCCCAATTTGGACAATTTCACTTGAGCTTCCAGTCACCAGGATGAGAAAGTGAGAGCAATAACACCAAATTTAAACACACCTAAGACCTTGTAACACTAACGAGTCACATGACACTGGGGAGGAAAAAATGGCCAATTGGGCCCAGTTTGGACATTTTCACTTAGGGGTGTACTCACTTTTGTTGCCAGCGGTTTAGAGATTAATGGCTGTGTGTTGAGTTATTTTGAGGGGACAGCAAATTGACACTGTTATACAAGCTGTACACTCACTACTTTACATTGTAGCAAAGTGTCATTTCTTCAGTGTTGTCACATGAAAAGATAATAAAATATGTACAAAAATGTGAGGGGTGTACTCACTTTTGTGAGATAATGTACTAGAACGATAAATTTGTTCCTTTGTTCCTTTCCTTATAGAGTTCCATTTGGGTTTCCCTGACCTGTTGTGAATGGCAGCAAAGCTAATGTGGAGGTTGAACCAGTGGAGATACGACCACATCCAGCACATTTCTCTCAAGTGCAGGCAATTTGGTTCTCTGTCTAGTCTACTAAGCTAAGCTTATATAACCTAACCCTGCTTTAAACTTCTCCACAACTTTATCCCTGACCTGCCAGATGTGTTCCTTGGCCTTCATGATGCTGTTTGTTCACTAAGGTTCTCCAACAGACCTCTGAGGGCTTCAAAGAACAGCTGTATTTATACTAAGATTAAATTACACACAGTTGGACTCTATTTACTAATTAGGTGTCTTCTGAAGACATTTCACATATTTGTAAAAGATTTTGAAAACCATTTATCATTTTCCTCCCACTTCCCAATTATGTGCCACTTTGTGTTGGTCTATCACATAAAATCCCAATAAAATACATTTACGTTTTTGGCTGTAACATGACAGAATGTGGAGAATTTCAAGGCACTGTATAATTGCACATGAACTTAGAGACAGATAAACACCCCGTGACACATGTCATTTGCATCCAGGGGCGATCATCTGTCTATAACCATGAAAATAAATAAAATATCTTAGCGCCAAGTTACCCAATTCTGCCTCATAATAAATTTGAAGATTGAACTGTAGTAAAACTAACCTGCCAACATCCAAGGCAGCTGCCAGGAGCCACGGCTTCCAGGATTTCTGACCCCATACAGCTAAGCCTACCACTGTGAGCAGTAGGTTAAGGTTCAATGCATTAAAACATTTACCATGTCTGGTGCACGATTAGGGCTCATTTACACTAGTGGTTGGGGGAATGGGGGAGGGGGGGATGTAAAATCCCAGGTGAACCACCATGCTTTTACTGCCCCCCAACCACTAACCCCTTTAGTTGCAGCCACAGGTGTTATATCAAGAATTATATCCTCTGTCGCTTTTTTGCAGGCATACGGCCCACCAAATGCGAGGCTGAGCCATCTGCCGGTGGAGGGGGCATCTGGATGGATTCAGATTGTAAAGTTGGGATCTTTCCCAAGCCTGGACCGGCTCAGCAATGTCAGCCAACAGCGGACTTTATCCCACTGTCAGCTAAAAACGGGTTACAGCAGTGCAGTTTGAAATATAGCTTTGGCTTTACACTTCTCCTTTAAGCTGATCTCCAAATAGATATTAAAAAAAAAAACAAAACAAACAAAAAATAAATAAATAAATAAATAAAAAAAAACACACTAATAAATGCAGTTATGTATTTAACTAAAATTACTAAACAGATTTTAAATGTAAACTAGTAAAAAGAATATGAATTTATCTTAACCACTTCAATACTGGGGATTTTCACCCCCTTCCTGCCCAGGCCAATTTTCAGCTTCCAGCGCTGTAACATTTTGAATGACAATTGCGCATTCATACAACGCTGTTCCCAAATTTTGGTCATTTCTTTCCCCACAAATAGAGCTTTCTTTTGGTGGTATTTGATCACCATCTGTGCATTTAGACACACAGATCCACGTCCCTGCTCTGTGACAAGCAATCGTGGGTGCCAGGCGGACATCGTGGCCGCCGGGCGCGCACATCGGCTCCCGAGTGACGCGGCAGGTGCCGCCCCCCAGAAGGCCGGGAAGCCGAGGACGTCATATGATGGCCGCCCGGGATGACAGAGCCACCTTGTGGCCGTCATATTACTATGCGTGGGATGGGAAGTGGTTAAAGTGGTGCTCCACCCTAAAAAAAAAAAAAGTAATGATTGTGCCTAAAAAAAAATTAAAAAAAAACATTTGGATATTTTTTTTTTTTTTACTTACCTCTAAATGCCTGTTGCTAGGAGGTCCCTCGTAGTCTGCCTCTTCCAGTGCCTGGGCTGGTGACATCACTTCCCCCTCGGCACAGGAAGGGCTCAGCTCTGCTCCCTCCCTCCTGTCAATCATCTGGGACCCATTACAGGTCCCAGGTGACTGAGCGGCCAATCACGGCGCCGCTCGCGCATGCGCAGTGGGTGCCAGGCTGTGAAGCCACAGCCCTCGGTGCCCCCCAGGTCACCACAACTAGTGTCCCCATTGGAAGATTTCCCCTCTATTACTTTTCTGGGGACAATCCAAAATTTGGGATTTTCTTTTACTTTCAAAGAGAATGGTAAACAGGACAAATATAGAGGGAGACTCTCCCTAACGGGGACACAGACAGCGATAAAAACCTGACAGGGGTTCCAATCCATCTCCACTCTTACCAAAACTAATAAAAAGTTTTACCTTTAGTTATACTTTAAGCTGCCACAATATTCTAAGCCAGATCATCAGCAAAAGGTATTCTGGCCCTGACTATTACCTAATGCAGATGGTTTATTTCAGGGACATCCCTTCCACCTAGGCAGGATATGGATGGCAATAATCTAGATCAGTCTAGTGAACTCTAATCTCAATTAAAAGAGAAGTATGGATTTTTTTTTCTGGAATCATACTTACCTAGGTAGATGCAGCATTGGTCCAATGCTACCTCTGTCCCCCACTGGCTCCAACATTGAGAACCGAGCGATCGAACATCTCTGATCGCTCAGTTCTCACAGCTCCCTGAGCAGAGTGTTGGTGACCGTCAGTGCCGGTGTTCTGTCGAATACTGCCTCCAGTCGAAAAATGCCTCAGACGATCTGCGCATGCGCAGTACCAAACGTCACTCCAGCTGATACGCCGATCAGCTAGCGTGACGTCAGCACAGCGCATGCGCAGATCGTCGGAGGCAGTATCCGGCGCTATGCAAACAGCGGAGGGAGGGCGTATTTTTCAGATTCTGCCTCACTGTTGTGGGCGAGATTTCTGTGTGGTGAAAGGCGTGTTTTGTGGGCGGTGAAGGGCGGGTTTTGCCTGCGTCTAAAGCTGGATACACACTATACAACTTCTGTTTGATTTCCTTTAGATTTACCAAAACTAATGTAGTTCAAGGGCCTAACTGATTGCATACAAATTTAAATTGTTAAGGCTTGACCTCATATTATATGGTTTTGGTAAATCTAAGAGCCCTTTCACACTGGGGCGGTTTGCAGGCGCTATTGCGCTAATAATAGCGCCTGCAAACGGACCTGAAAGTGCCGCTGCGTTCATTCCAGTGTGAAACCCCCGAGGGCTTTCACACTGGAGCGATGCGCTGGCAGGACGGTAAAAAAAGTCCTGCCAGCAGCATCTTCGGAGCGGTGAAGGAGCGGAGTGTATACCGCTCCTTTACCGCTCCTGCCCATTGAAATCAATGGGATGGTGCGGCTATACCGCCGGCAAAGCGCCTCTGCAGAGGCGCTTTGCGGTGATATTTAACCCTTTCTCGGCCGCTAGTGGGGGATAAAACCGCCCCGCTAGCGGCCGAATACCGACGGTAAACCGCCGCTAATAATAGTGGCGTTTTACCGCCGACGCCGCCCCCGCCCCAGTGTGAAAGGGCTCTAAAGGAAAAAATCTAAAGAAAATTGTATAGGGGGTTATTTACTAAAGGCAAATCCACTTTGCACTTGAAAGTGCACTTGGAAGTAAAGTCGCTGCAGATCCGAGGGGGACATGCAAGGAAAATAAAAAACAGCATTTTAGCACGTGATTGGATGATAAAATCAGCAGAGCTTCCCCTCATTTCAGATCTACCCCTTAGATTTAGAGCGACTGCACTTCCAAGTGCACTTTCAGTGCAAAGTGGATTTGCCTTTAGTAAATAACCCCCATAGTGTGTATCTAGCTTAAGGGCGGGTTGCAACAATACTGCCTCCAACGATCTGTGCATGCGTTGTGTTGACGTCACGCCAGCTAAACAACATATAAGCTGGAGTGAGGTTGTGTACTACGCATGCGCAGACCTGTGCAATATTCGGCAGGAGGCATTTTGCAATAGAACACCGGTCCAGGCTTCTGGGTGGATCCCAACCATATGGTCGCAATCTTGTCCAAGCCTGGACTGGCTCTGTGACATCAGCCGACAGCGGGCTTCAGCTGGCTGGCTGCTGAAAATGGGCCACGGGAGTGCAGAACAAACTGTGATCCACAGAAGTACAGCCAACTCAGCTTTGACTGTACTTCTCCTTTAAATTAGATGTCTTTTTGAAGACAAGTGGGTGGAGTTATTAGGGATTCTGGCTAGTTAGGGGAGGGGCCTGCTTCTCTCACATTTACATTCTCATGCATTCAGGCTGAATTCATACCCGAGTGATGTGGTAACATACTTAGGTTTGCCGCAGTGCCGTATTGCACCTTAATAATATGCCGGAGTTGCAGCACACCACAGCATATGGTATTGCACCGCCATGTGTTGCGCTGGATCGCTGAGAATGGTACATGTTCATTTTTTCTCTGTTCTGGTGCCCTGGCAGTCCATTCATTTGAATGGGCGGCCTTAATGCAACACACCGGACGTATGTGAATCCACTCTTAGATGTTGGCTTTGATCCTGTCAGTAAAAAGGATGCCGTGATCCATTACCCACATTATCGGCTCCAGCAGTACTTTATACACCCGGGTTCTCAGGCTGGGTATTGTAGAATATTGCAGTACAGATGTACAAGGATACAGTGAGTGATGGGGCGCAGTATGTGAACTGCTTCTGCCATAGTGCCCAGAGTCCCCAGGTCGGTGGATGATGCATTGTTGTCACCTAGACCGTTCCTCTGCTTTCCATCTAGAACCTGAGGGCTTCGCCAAAACCGACTGCGGCCAGAGGGAGCTAAAAATTAGGAAAAAAAGAAAAGAAACAAGACTCAAAAAATGCTTCAGACAATTTGAACTAAAACTGGTCACCAAGTTAAAGCTGAATTCCAGGTATGGCAATTGTTTTTAAATACCTACAATGTATAGTATCTAACAAAAGTGAGTACACAGCTCACATTTTTGTAAATATTTTCTTCTATCTTTTCATGTGACAACACTGAAGAAATGACACTTTGCTACAATGTAAAGTAGTGAGTGTACAGCTTGTATAACAGTGTAAATTTGCTGTCCCCTCAAAATAACTCAACACACAGCCATTAATGTCTAAACCACTGGCAACAAAAGTGAGTACACCCCTAAGTAAAAATGTCCAAATTGGGCCCAAAGTGTCAATATTTTGTGTGGCCACCATTATTTTCCAGCACTGCCTTAACCCTCTTGGGCATGGAGTTCACCAGAGCTTCACAGGTTACCACTGGAGTCCTCTTCCACTCCTCCATGACGACATCACGGAGCTGGTGGATGTTAGAGACCTTGCGCTCCTCCACCTTCCTTTTAAGGATGTCCCTCAATAGGGTTTAGGTCTGGAGACATGCTTGGCCAGTCCATCACCTTTATCCTCAACTTCTTTAGCAAGGCAGTGGTCATCTTGGAGGTGTGTTTGGGGTCGTTATGTTGGAATACTGCCCTGCGGCCCAGTCTCCGAAGAGAGGGGATCATGCTCTGCTTCAGTATGTCACAGTACATGTTGGCATTCATGGTTCCCTCAATGAACTGTAGCTCCCCATTGCCGGCAGCACTCATGCAGCCCCAGACCACGACACTCCCACCACCATGCTTGACTGTAGGCAAGACACACTTGTCTTTGTACTCCTCACCTGGTTGCCGCCACACACACTTGACACTATCTGAACCAAATAAGTAAACGGTTTGTGGGCTTTCTTATGCATCATCCTTAGAAGCGGCTTCCTTCTGGGACGACAGCCATGCAGACCAATTTGATGCAGTGTGCGGCGTATGGTCTAAGCACTGACAGGCTGACCCCCCACCCCTTCAACCTCTGCAGCAAAGCTGGCAGCACTCATACATCTATTTCCCAAAGACAACCTCTGGATATGACGCTGAGCACCTGCACTCAACTTCTTTGTTCGACCATGGCGAGGCCTGTTCTGAGTGGAACCTGTCCTGTTATACCGCTGTATGGTCTTGGCCACCGTGCTGCAGCTCAGTTTCAGGGTCTTGGCAATCTTCTTATAGCCTAGGCCATCTTTATGTAGAGCAACCATTCTTTCTTCAGATTCTCAGAGAGTTCTTTGCCATGAGGTGCCATGTTGAACTTCCAGTGACCAGTATGAGAGAGAGAGAGCGATAACACCAAATTTAAACACACCTGAGACCTTGTAACACTAACGAGTCACATGACACTGGGGAGGGAAAATAGCCAATTGGGCCCAATTTGGACATTTTCTTTTAGGGGTGTACTCACTTTTGTTGCCAGTGGTTTAGATATTAATGGCTGTGTGTTGAGTTATTTTGAGGGGACAGCAAATTTACACTGTTATACAAGCTGTACACTCACTACTTTACATTGTAGCAAAGTGTCATTTCTTCAGTGTTGTCACATGAAAAGATAGAATAAAACATTTACAAAAATGTGAGGGGTGTACTCACTTTTGTGAGATAATGTAAGTATGTGTGTCTGCCTGTGGAAGCTGGAAATCCCTGTACTAAGCAATGCTACAATGATCTCTACTAGCTTCCAGGTCTCGTAATGGTCACCAATCAGACCACACTTTGAATTTTCTCAATGAATGCAAAGTGTTCTCTGTTCAGACAAGGTAGACATTGTGACATCACTGCCCCGCCTCTCCACCTCATCCAATCAGAGAATGCTTAGCATTCATTGAGAAAAAAGCAAAGTGTTCCCTGGAGGGCACCACACAAGCGACCTTCTGTGTTCACAATGCACTCGGCATGGGACCCAAAAGCAAGTGGAGATCATTGTAGTAGGGATGTCTGATACAGGGATTTCCAGCTTCCACGCAGATCCCAGAGGTATGGCACATATTTCTGTAGTTGCATTAATCAAAGCTGAACTGGTGTCACAATATAAAGATTGCTATCCCTAAAAAATAGATTAAAGTGTTCATTAAAGCACCAGCAAATCATTTACAAATTAGCTTAACCCCTTCAGACCGAAGTAACACATATGTGGCCTCACTGAACTGGGCTTTTTTCCCATGGAGCTGCATACATACCTATCTGTCTTTGTGCTGGGAAAATGCCGCACAGCGCACTCCAAGCACAGAGATTGGGGTCTCAGTGGCAGCCCCGGGTCCCATACCAACGTTCGGGACCCAGATCTCCCGGTTCCAGGTCGCTCAATCGCTGCGATGGCCTCCGATTGGCTATCACAGTAATCATTCACTGTGAAGCCCGCCCCTTGTGTTTCTCTCTCTGAGAATGGAGGATGAGATACATTGCATCTCTCGCTTTCCTTGCAGAGAGAAAAAAAGTGTGTGTAAAGAAAAAAACAAATATTAATAATAATAACGAAAATAAAAAAATACCTAGATCAAGGTTTGATCTAGGTCAGTGCCAGGGTGTTTTGGTCAAGTAAGTGTCAAAATGTCAGCTATGAATAAGCGCCATGATGGGGCGTGAAACATGTTAGCTATCTTTCCTGTTCCTCCCTGTACATGAGGTGACTGCATTTGGATTTTATTTCTTCATATCAATAAAGATGTCTTCTATGGTGAGCGGCCGTCCAGGATATTTTTCTCTTTCGTCAAAATGTCAAGGTCGGTATATTTTGGGCAGGAATTTTATTTTTTTTTAAAAAACATTTTTTAAATGAATATTAGGGTCAGTCAGTGTTTTTAGGTAGAATAAAAAAAATAAAAAAGCAAAAATGTACACTTTTGGGCTGTACTACAGGTATATACAACAACAACTAACATACACATATGTGGTATCACTGCAATCGTCCGGAGCAGGAAAATTTATTTTGGGTTGTTCTTTGGTAGTAGGGTATGGTAGTAACAAGAAATATACAGCTAAATTATAAAATAATGTTTTTTTTTTTTTTTTTTTTTTAACTATTTTGGGCCAGTAACCCTACGATAATAAAATAAAAAAAAATAAAAAAAACCGACAAAATCAGGAGATATCCATTATCATTTACCACCAAATAAAAGCCCCCCCCCCCCCCCCCAAAAAAAAAAAAAGTATAATCCACCTGGATGCTCAAAAGTAGTTGTGAGGATATGTACAGTTTTACTGACACGTGTCAAAATTATGCTTAGGCATTTAGATTTGTTTTACCCTTAGGCGTGAAGGGGTTAATATTGTAAAAAAAAAACAAAAAAAAAAACACCACGACAACATTTAAAAGGATAATATTAAACTAAAGAGAATTGTGCTGGAAGTAGTCGGTGTGGGAGAAATGTTCCTTTACACAGAACCAGTTTTGGGTTGTATGAAGAGCTATATGATATTTCTGTATGACAATCCTTCAAAAGAACCAAAAACAAAAAACACCAACTTACTAATTTTCTCTGTAACAACCGCACTGAAACTGGCACCTCTACTATAATAATTATATATATATATATATCTGCTGCACAGCTCTGTAAAACTTGTCACACAGCGGGAAGCACAACAGTCTCCATCACAGCTTCCTTCCCTCCTGCAGGGAAAACTGAATTTGCAGAATGATATGTGCGCTGCCTGCTGACAACTTCTCACTACTAGCTATAGGTCAATATGTATTATATAACCATATGTTGTGAGTAGCGCTCCACTTAGCAGGATGTGAAGAAGCTTTGATAGAGATTTGCGCTCAGTCTCCCTGCAGCTTATAGCGAATCTGTCGGATGCTGAAAGTATATAAAACCGGCTATATTCCTAGCAGTGCCTGAGAAGGATCCTGGAATCCAAGCAGAGACTGCACACTGGGCCTCATCACCTGTCTGTATGCCTAGGTCACAATATCGCCCCCGTCGTTGGCGGCATATCGCTAAAGAGACTAGTTAACTGCCTCCTTAGATTGCCATAAGGGGTCAGCTCACACCAGAATGCGATGCGGCGCGTTCCATCTGTGCTTCCAGCACCATGTTCAAAATGCACTGCACTTGTGATCTGCAGTGGGTGTCAGTGCAATGCTAATGACACCCCAAATGCAGTTTGTTTGCCTGCACTGGATCGCTGGGTACAGAAGTACCATGTGATCCAGTTGCTGTGCGTTTTTTTTAACCCCTTGCTGACCAGCCGCTGTCTTTATACGGCAGCAGGTCGGCTCTCCTGTGCGAACTGCCGTAGCTGTACGGCGGCTCATGCAGGTGCGATAGCGGGCGGTACGCACTCCCGCCCGCTGCAGGAGCGTGCCCGGGCGGACTCGATGATCGTGGTATACAGAGGCAGAACGGGGATCTACCTTTGTAAACAAGGCGGATCCCCATTCTGACAGGGGACATGACAGATCTACTGTTCCCAGTGATCGGGAAAAGTGATCTCTGTCATTTCCCTGCCAGCCTATTCCCCCCACAGTTAGAACACGCTGAGGGAAGACATTTAACCCCTTGATCGCCCTCTAGTGTTAACTCCTTCCCTGCCAGGGTCATTTTTACATTGATCAGTGCATTTTTATAGCACTGATCAATGTAATAAATGTCACTGGTCTCCAAAAAGTGTCATTTGGGGTCAGATTTGACACAGCTTCCTTCCCTCCTGCAGGGAAAACTGAATTTGCAAAATGATATGTGCGCTGCATGCTGACAACTTCTCACTACTAGCTATAGCCTGCATATCCATGAAAGAAAAAAAAATTACAGATGAAAATCAACCAGCTGGGCTCGTCACTCCTGGGCTCAAAGGCTCCATCTTGCGAGAAGAGAGAAAATCAAGGGGGGGATCCATCCGGAGGTACCAGGGCTCCCATACTGCCCTGCTGCTTACTGGACACAGGAGGCCGCCTTACTGGACACAGGAGGCCGCCTTACTGGACACAGGAGGCCGCCTTACTGGACACAGGAGGCCGCTTACTGGACACAGGAGGCCGCCTTACTGGACACAGGAGGCCGCTTGCTTGGCAAGGGCGCCATTTAGAGCACACTTTGCATTTTCTCAATGAATGCAAAATGCTCCATGAAAGGAGGAGGTGGAGATTGTGACAACACTGCCAGCAACAGGACCACTAAAGAGACTAGTTAGTTACATGCCCCTAGTGAGAGGACAGCAAAGAAGTGACACCTCAAGGGAGTGATTTTGTAGAAATAACTGCAAAGGCCATAAACTCAGAGGATACTTGGTGCACTGATCAACCCTGATCAAGGAGGCCCCCTGAAATCCCCATCGAAATGTGTTGGCTGTTTTTACATGATCTAGACTGTTAACCTTTGAGAAATGCCCTTGTCAGCATAAAAAAAAATAACACTGAACTAAAAAAAGGATTGGTACATTTACATGAACGTGTGTGAATAGTTCCAGTGTGGCTATGGAGTAAAGGGACCCATGATTTGGATTTTCAGGTTCAATAAAAGCAGACCTTCACTCTGCATTGCATCTTTACATACAATTAGTCCCCCCCCCCCCTGCTGGCATGAGACCCGGCGTGCAGCAGCAGATTACACCAGACAATGTTGGATTCGCTGAGAGTATGTTGAGCACAACCCAGTGGACAAGGTGTGAAGTTCCTCTTTAAACGTACTATAATTTAGAGACCGCACACAACGTCTTGAACGCTTCCCTACAAAGCAGGTGTCCGGTTTGCCATTGTCTTCTTCTCCTGAAAAAGATATAGTGAGATCTTAGTATATGAAATTTAAAGAGGAGCTTCAGTCAGTTCTGGAAAAAGTCAGCATCTACAAAAACTGCAACTGCTGACTTTTAATAAACAGACACTCACCTGTCCAAGGATCCTGGGCTGTCCTGGGTGGGTTCTTCACCAGGCTTTTAGGTCCCCAGCGCCGGAATGTCAACAGTGGGCAGCCGGCTTTGACTTCATGTGGCTTTACAGCCGGCTGCGCATGAGCGAGCCACGCTGCGCATCGGGGATGGTCGCACAGCTTTCTGGGACCTGTGATGTGGAGAACTTCCGACTGGAAGTTGGAGGGGGCACCTGTCATAACCAGGTCCCTGGACACCCCCCCCCCCCCCCCAAAAAAAAAAAAAAAAAATGTAATCCAATTGTGGCAGAGGAGGAATTGGGAAGGGGGGGGGGGGCAGAGAAGGAAGAGCTGAACTTCCCCTTTTGAACCCATTTCATCAGATGACTGCAAGTCTGCAATATATACAATTTTTGTTCTTAGGTTAAAATGCTCTTTAAAAGCGGAGCTTTACCCAAAAGAGGAAGCTCTGCTTGTTTGCATCCTCCCCCTCCACTGCCACATTTGGTACTTTTTTGGGGGTGAGGGGGGTGCGGCGTTCTGAGCCGAAAGTTCAGCCCCCCCTCCAGCCTTGCGGGACCATTCACATAGCGCAGCACGTCTCGCGCATGCACAGTAGGAATCCGGCTGAGAAGCCACAGTTCTTCACTGCCAGCTCCCTTACCCAAGATGCCGAAGAATCGGCTCAGTTGAGGACATCGCTGGACCCTGGGACAGGTAAGTGTCCTTATATTAAAAATCAGCAGCTACAGTATTTGTAGCTGCGAACCTTAAATTTTCTGGGGGGAGCCCGGAGCTCCTCTTTAACCACTTGCCGACCGCCTCACGCAGATATACTGCGGCAGAATGGCACGGGCAGGCAAAATCACGTACCTGGTACGTGATTGCCTTCCCGCGGGCGGGAGGTCCGATCGGACCCCCCCCCGGTGCCCGAGGCGGTCGGCTTTGGTCTGGGAGCGGTGCCCTCGCGATCGCTCCCAGCCAATCAGAATCATTCCTCTGCTGCTGTATGCTAAACAGCAGCAAAGGAAATTATGTCATCTCTCCTCGGCTCAGTATTTTCCGTTCCGGCGCCGAGGAGAGAAGACTTCACTGTGAGTGCACAACACACACACACACACAGTAGAACATGCCAGGCACACTTTACACCCCCCCGTCACCCCCCGATCACTGGCACTCACCATGCCTCTCAGCAAATAGCTTGGGGTGTCTACTTTCCAAAATGGGGTCATTTGGGGGGGTTTTTTGCCACCTGGGAATTCCATTGCCTCCGAAACTGTGATAGGCAGTGAAGAGTGAAATCAAAAATTTACACCCTTAGAAATCCTGAAGGCAGTGATTGGTTTTCGGGGCCCCGTACGCGGCTAGGCTCCCAAAAAGTCCCACACATGTGGTATCCCCGTACTCAGGGTGCAATTCCACATATGCCCATGGCCTGTGTGAGCAATATATCATTTAAATTCTGATATTCTAACAGTGACAACTTTTTGTAATTTTTTTTTTTTTTGTCATTATTCAATCACTTGGGACAAAAAAATTAATATTCAATGGGCTCAACATGCCTCTTAGCAATTTCCTTGGGGTGTCTACTTTCCAAAATGGGGTCATTTGGGGGGGGGGGGGGGGGGGTTTGTACCGCCCTGCCATTTTAGCACCTCAAGAAATGAGATAGGCAGTCATAAACTAAAAGCTGTGTAAATTCCAGAAAATGTACCCTAGTTTGTAGACGCTATAACTTTTGCGCAAACCAATAAATATACGCTTATTGACATTTTTTTTACCAAAGACATGTGGCCGAATACATTTTGGCCTAAATGTACGACTAAAATTGACCTTATTGGATTTTTTTTATAACAAAAAGTAGAAAATGTAATTTTTTTTTCAAAATTTTCGGTCTTTTTCCGTTTATAGCGCAAAAAATAAAAACCGCAGAGGTGATCAAATAACATCAAAAGAAAGCTCTATTTGTGGGAAGAAAAGGACGCAAATTTCGTTTGGGTACAGCATTGCATGCGCAATTAGCAGTTAAAGCGACGCAGTGCCGGGTCACGGAAAAAAAAAAAAATGCGACTGGTCAGGAAGTGGGTAAATCCTTCCGGGACTGAAGTGGTTAAAAATTCAAGTTAGACTTACCGGTAACTTGTTTTCCAAGAGTCTTTCAGGACAGCACATGAGAGAGAGGCTCCACCCACTAGGAAACAGGAAACACAAACTCCACCACATTTTAAAAAGGAGGCTCCTCTCCACAGCTCGTCAGTTGTAGTAGAGTACCTCCGGCCCAAGCTGGAACACATAAGCATAATACGGTTAATTCACAGATATATTATATATATATATATATATATATATATATATATATATATATATATATATATATATATATATATATATATATATATATATATATATACACATATACACACACTTCCATATACGTATAAATATGTATATATAGACATGAAGGGCGGGTAGTTTGCTGTCCTGAAAGACTCTTGGAAAACAAGTTACCGGTAAGTCTAACTTGAATTTTCCCTTATCGTCTTTCAGGACAGCACATGAGAGGATAATCGAGACTTACCAACTAGGGAGGGACAACAGCCTGCAGGACCTTTCTGCCAAATGCCTGATCACCAGCTGACAGAAGATCCAATCTGTAGTGACGGACAAACGTAAGATAACTTGACCACGTAGCCGCCTTACAAAATTTGGTATGGGGTGGCACCAGCTTTTTCTGCCCATGTAGTGGCTAGAGCTCTGGTAGAATGTGCTCGTACTCCCTGAGGAGGAGACAACCCCGACTGGACATAAGCTTCTGAAATGGCCATTCTTAACCATCTGGCAATTGATCCCTTTGAAGCTTGCCTTCCTTTTCTGTTGCCAGAAAACAAAACAAATAAAGAGTCCGAAGACCTGAAGTCCCTTGTTTTTTCTAAGTAATGTAATAAAGTTCTTCTTACATCTAACTTATGAAATAATTCTTCCTTACTTCCTGAAGGATCTGAACAAAAAGTTGGCAGGATGATTTCCTGCGACCTATTATGGACTGATGCCACTTTTGGTAAAAAACGCAGGATCTGTTCGAAGCACAATCCTGTCTGGGTAAATTGACATAAAGGGCTCTTTAACTGAAAGAGCATGAAGTTCTCCAATTCTTCTCGCAGTCGTAACTGCCACTAAGAATATCGTCTTTAGAGTTAAATTCTTTAACGAGATTGACTGTAATGGTTCAAAAGGATCTTTTGTGAGAACTTGTAAGACCACTGTCAAGTCCCATTTTGGAAAGTGTCTATTGGGAACTGGTCTGGATCTAGTAAGTGACCTAAAGAACCTCTTGACCAACGGAACTGAGGAAATAGGTTGATCCAGGTATACTCCTAGGGCAGCCACTTGCACTTTAAGAGTGCTAATTGCCAGCCCTTTGTCCACCCCCTTCTGCAGAAATTCCAGAACCGACACAATGTCTTCTAAATTTTGGTTTGCCGAGCGACATCAGGAGTTGTAGACTTTCCAAACCTTAGCGTAGATATCTCTAGTCACCTTCTTTCTACTAGCCAGTAAAGTAGATACTAGAGGCTCTGACAAACCCTTGTTTTTTAACAGCTGTTCCTCAGATACCAAGCTGTGAGACTTAGTCTTGCTATATCCGGATGATACACTGGACCTTGAAGTAGTAAGTCCTGTCTGAGGGGAAGCTGCCAGAATGGTTTGACTGCCATTAGTAGAATGGAGGAAAACCAGGCCCTTTTTGGCCAGTACGGGGTGATCAAGATTACCGACACCTTCTCCTTCTGCATCTTCCTCAATACTAAAGGAATCAGCTGAAAAGGGGGGGAAGGCATAACCCAGCTGGAAATTCCAAGGATGTGCCAGGGCATCTATCCCTATCGATCCGTTGTCTCGGTGCAGGGAGAAGAACTGAGGGAGCTGAGCATTTTCTCTTGATGCGAATAGATCCACCTGCGGGCATCCCCACTTCTGGGTTATTAGAGTGAATATTTCTGGATTCAAACTCCACTCTGCCTCCTGAATCCTTTGTCTGCTCAAGAAGTCTGCTACTCCATTCAGCGTGCCCTTGAGATGTACTGCTGACAGGGAAAGTAGATGACTCTCTGCCCATCCTAGGATCTCTGAAGATAGCAATAGAAGAGTCCCGCTCCTTGTGCCCCCTTGTTTGTTCAGGTATGCCACTGTGGTGGCGTTGTCTGACAATATCTGCACATGGGACCCCTGAAGGTTTGGAGAGAAGGCAACCAAGGCTAAAGCGACTGCCTTTAACTCCCTCCAATTTGATGACCTTCCTGCTTCCACTGGGGACCAGACTCCCTGAGCTATGTCTTGACCCAAGTGTGCTCCCCATCCCCAACTGCTGGCGTCTGTGGTCATCCTTCTCTCTGTTGGGAAGCACCAGAGTAAACCCCTTGACAGCACTGCCTGATTTCTCCACCACCAAAGGGTCTTTTTTACCCTGGTGGGAAGCTTTACCTTTGAGTCTAAAGCTTCTGGACTGTGATCCCAGATCTTTAAGAGAAAACTCTGAAGGGGTCTGAAATGGAGTCTGGCCCATTGAATGGCCGGCATGGTTGAGGTCAAGGTTCCCAGTACTGACATAATCCTTCTGACTGATACCTCCAGGTTCGTCTGAAGGCTGGATACTGCCTGCAATACCTTCACTTTCTTCTCTTCTGGAAGAAAGATCTTTTGATCCACTGAGTCTATCAGATACCCCAGAAATTGGACTCTTTGTGTTGGATTGAAATTTGATTTTTGGATGTTTATAATCCAACCTAAGGTCTCCAGATGACTGTGAGCCTTGATCAGATCCTCCTGTAATCTTTCCCTGGAAGGGGCAAAGAAAAGGAGGTCGTCCAGGTAAGGGATAACCGCAATCCCTTGTAGCCGGAGGGGAGCTAGGGCTTCCGCCATAATTTTGGTAAATATTCGAGGGGCGGAAGATAGACCAAACGGGAGGGCCCTGAATTGAAGGTGCAGAACCTCCCTCCCCATATTCACTGCCAGCCTCAGATATCTCTGGGACTGAACAGCTATAGGTACATGCAGGTACGCATCCCTTAAGTCGATTGATGCCATAAAGCATCCTCTGACTAAGAGATTTCTTACCGAAAAGATGGAGTCCATGCGGAATCGCTTGTATTGGACTGACCTGTTTAACGGTTTTAAATTGAGGATGAGCCGAAAGCTTCCTGATGGTTTCTTTATCAGAAAGATATGGGAGTAGACCCCTTGGCAATCTTCCTCCGGAGGCACCGGAACCACAACACCCTGTTTTATCAGATCCCCTAACAGGTTCTTCATGGCTAGGGCTTTTGTTGTGTCCTTTGGCAGATTTGTTACGCAGTATCTCTCTGGAGGAAGGTTCAACAGCTCTATCCTGTAACCCTGGGCTATTAAATCCAAAACAAAAGGGTTTTTTGTTATGTTTGCCCAGAGAGGAAGGAATTTTTGAAGCCTTCCTCCCACAGGCACCACCAAGTCATTGTGTTTTATTGGCCTGCGTAGGAGGATTGAAAAGGACATTCCCTTTGCCTTTTCCTCTCTGCGCCGCCCAATTCCTTCTTTTTTCTTGGGGCCTGTTACTCTTTTCCTGATTTTTTTGAGGTCGAAAAAACCGCCTAACTGGCTGCTTTTTCTTTTTAACAGGAAAGGATTTCTTCTTATCAGCTGTTCTATCCAAAATAGATTCTAGATCGGAACCAAAAAGCTGATCTCCCAAAAATGGCACTCCGCATAACTTATTTTTGGAAGCTGCGTCCCCAGGCCATGTCTTTAACCAGAACGCTCTCCTGGCTGCAATGGTCAGGGCCCCTGACCTAGCTGACATTCTTATAGAATCTGCAGAGGCATCAGAGATATATGCTACAGCTGCTATAAGGGTTGGGAAGGAATCTAGAATCTTCTGTTTGGGTGAATCAGCTATAATATGTGCTTTTAGCTGATTCAGCCAGAACTCCATATTTCTGGAGACACAGGTCATAGCCATAGCAGGCTTGAGATTCCCTACAATGGACTGCCAGGCTTTCTTAAGCTGTTGGTCCGCCTTCTTATCCATAGGATCCTTCAAAGTACCCATGTACCCATGCCAGATCCGTTGATCTAGATACTTGGGAAAAAGCTGCATCCAACTTCGGGACTTTATTCCAAAGTGACTCAGGATTATCATTAAATGGAAAACGCCTCTTGTGAGCTCTTGGGAAAAAGGGTTTTCTCTCTGGGTCAGCCCATTCTTTCTTAATGGTCTCCGAGATTACCGAATGTACAGGGAAAGTGCGACCTGTTGCTTCACCAAGCCCTTCATACATTCTATCGTGCAGCGATAATTCTCTTTTTTCTTCCTCCATTCCCAATGTTGCATAAATTGCTTTCAACAGACTGTCTACTTGTTCCAAGGACAGTTTGTATCTAGAAGGTGCATCTGCCTCTTCCTCTTCCTCCTCCTCCTCTTCTCCAGAGTATGAGGGGGAATGCCCCTTTTGGGTAGTCGGGCCAGCCTCAGCCTCTACCGTTGGGGTTAAGTGTGAGTCCTGAGAGGGGTCTGAGGTAGTTGCCTGACTTAATGCTGGTGTTACAAGAGAAGAGCGAAAAGCCTGTATAGTAGCATCTAGCTCTTTCTTAACTGATGCGATTATGTCGCTGCACGCAGAAGAAGCCTCTTCCTTGACTAAGGAGTCAATGCAAATTTGGCATAAAGTCTTCTTCCAACCCTCCAGTAACTTTGCTTAACATGAGGGGCATCTCTTTTTAATGGCTGGTTCAGAGCTCTTAGCCTGCCAGAAAAAAATGACAAAAGAGAAAAAACACCAGCATTCATTAAGCCAAAGCTTCCTCCTAACGGACTCACCACAGGTGCACAGGAGGAACAATAGTTAACCCCATGTGCCCAGACAGGCCCCAGCCACCAAGGGGGAAAAAACATTTGTGAGAGGGGCACCAAAGTAATCAGGATATTCACTATAGCCTCTTACCTGGGCCTTGCTGGTGCCTGTGCCTGTCCCACATGCAGCTGCCACAGAATCCATAGTGGTGCTGCACCGATCGGTGGCTCTTACGAACATCGGTTCCGGAGTCAAAAAACGCTGTTGCGCCCGACCGGAACCGGAATATAGGCACCAGGACCGCTCCTCCCTTCTTCCTCTGCGCCACTTCCGATCGGAAATGATGCGCCCGTTCCTAGTGCCTTCCCCTCGTCGGATACCTCACTTCCGACCGGTCGAGTTTGTACTCTTCCAAGATGGCGGCGGCCAGTAACGCCGACATGCGGTTTCAAAAAAAGCCTGCGAACGGCTGCCGCCGCCTAAGGAGCGGCTCCAGGAACGGTTCAGCTCATCATGAGCAAAGAAAGAGGAAAAAGGAGCCCACTTACCAGCAACCCTGTGGCGCGGTGTGGGAGGATCGGACTCTCTTGGAGGAAAAATAGGTATGGTGGGGTAGGCAGCCTGGCCTCTCAGGATAGCACCATAAGAGACCCTGGCCCCTACTAGGTGTTCCCTCGCCGGAGGAAACACAAAAACTGACGAGCTGTGGAGAGGAGCCTCCTTTTAAAATGTGGTGGAATTTGTGTTTCCTGTTTCCTAGTGGGTGGAGCCTCTCTCTCATGTGCTGTCCTGAAAGACGATAAGGGAAAAATTATTTTTTTTTGGTAACCAGTACCAAATTGTAAAAAGTGCTCTGGTCAGGAAGGGGGTAAATCCTTCCGGGGCTGAAGTGGTTAATTGTGGGTAACGGAGATTGCAAATATGGTGCAGTTATACTATGCTACCACTAGATGTCGTGGCCATACAGTTTGTATTGCATTTTTGTTTTTTTTACTGCTTACACGTTCACATTTTTAAGAAATACAATGTGATACATATACACGTATATTGCATACAAGTGCTGTGTATTAAAACTGAAGTGTTTGTAAGATACTCTTATATGTCATGTAATGGGGTATAATGGTGTTGAGTTTGAAGGTGTTCATTAAAAAGTAATTCCAGCTAATGATATTTTAAACATAGTTACATTTGGTCCAAGTTGGAGCAATGTAACTACGTATACCATATCTGGCTGATGCACCTAAATGCTGGAAATCGCTGTAGTAGACACTGCTACTCCAGGTATCTCCGCTTGCTTCTGGGTCCTCAGCGGTTGTCCTGCTCATTCTGAATACAGGAGGTCAGCTGCTCAGCACAGGCGCCATTCAGAGAATGCTTTGCATTTTCAGAAGATGCTCAGCGATGGCAGTCTTCATAGCCATCTCAATACATGACTCTTTTTGGCTCCATTTACACTTGTGCGATTTGTCAGGCGACTTTAGCCACTTGCTGCCCGCCCACCGTCATATGACGGCGGCCCTTCCAGGTCCCCCAGGGGGCGCGCGCCGCGTCACTCAGGTCTCGGTGCGCGTGCCCGGCGGCCGCGATGTCCGCCGGGCACCCGCGATTGCCCGGTAACCGAGCAGGACTGTGGATCTGTGTGTGTAAACACACAGATCCACGTCCTGTCAGATGGGAGGAGACCGATGGTGTGTTCCTTGTACAGAGGAACACCGACCGGTCTCCTCCCCTTGTGAGTCCCCTCCCCCCACAGTTAGAATCACTCCCTAGCAACACAATTAAAGCTCCAGCGCCCCCTCCTGGTTAACCCCTTCATTCCGAGTCACATTTATACAGTAATCAATGCATTTTTATAGCACGGATCGCTGTACAAATGTAAATGGTCCCAAAAATGTGTCAAAAGTGTCCGATATGCCTGCCGCAATATCGCAGTCACGATAAAGAAATAAACGATAAAGAGAAATGCAGATCGCCGCCATTACTAGTAAAAAAAATAATAAATAAAAATGCTATAAATCTATCCCCTTATTTTGTAGACGCTATAACTTTTGCGCAAACCAATAAATATATATATTTTTTACCAAAAATATGTAGAAGAATACATATCGGCCTAAACTGAGGAAAAAATGTGTTTAAAAAAAAAAAAAAATTGGATATTTATTATAGCAAAAAGTAAAAAATATTGTTTTTTTCAAACTTGTCACTCTTGTTTTGTTTATAGAGCAAGAAATAACAACCGCAGAGGTGATCAAATACCACCAAAAGAAAGCTCTATTAGTGGTGAAAAAATGATATAAATTTCATTTGTGTACAGTGTTGTATGACCGCGCAATTGTTATTCAAAGTGCGACAGCACCAAAAGCTGAAAATTGGCTTGGGCAGCAAGGGGGGTGAAAATGCCCTGTATGGAAGTGGTTAAACATCAACGTCACATGACTAGTCACAGAGACTTTGAAAGGTACTTGTACTACTTTGGTGTGACTATTGAATGTAAGGTCTAAGCCAGGGGTAGGCAACCTCTGCCCTCTAGCTGTCGTGAAACTACAAATCCCATCATGCCTCTGCTTCTAGGAGTCATGCCAGTGATTGTCAGGGTCTTGCAATGTCTCATGGGACTTGTAGTTTCAAAACAGCTGGAGGGCCGAGGTTGCCTACCCCTGGTAATCAAAGTCACACCGAAAGTCGCTCCAAAGTCGCACTGGAAAGCGCGAGACTTTGGAGACCCGCTAATGTGCATGGAGCCTAAAGCTCACATTTGGTCCTTATTTATGTGGATTTAAAAGGACAGAGGTGCATTAAATACGTTTTCAAAAGCTCTAGAGTTTTCTGTGACTTAGTACTGTATAGGGACCACACCTGTGTGATTCAGGACTCCTTCTCTGTCCAGAGGAGCAATAGGAGGACAATTCTGTATGCCGGATTTATACCAGAAGAGAAGCACTAAACGTAGACAGGCCCTGATGGAAAAGAAAGAAGTCAGAGGGACAGAACAAGTCAAAATAAGACATTTATAAAACATACAGTAAATCTATTGGACACAACTGAAATACAGCAAACACCTAGACACAAAATGAATGGTAATTAGTTTGCTAAATTAACGATCGTCATATTTTTGAAATAAAATACTGCTCTCCCCTTTTTTCATCCTCTATTACATCTCATAGCCCCATTTGCAGCTACTTCTTGTCTACATGCAATCCAGTGACGGCTGTGTGTCTTGAACCAGAGAAATCAATTTCTCCATAAAAATCTCCCTGGTCAGCTATTAAGTTTGGACAGTCAAATCAC